>CM077097.1:31223848-31944161 GCA_039513925.1 Platanthera zijinensis
AACAACTAGCCTTATGGCCTTACAATGTTTGCTTAATAAAACATTACTTTCAAATCTCGGCACGCAGGCCGGCCATACATGAGTAAATAAAGAAAACAATCAAAAGTTTAGTCCTTGGAGGGCCGGCGGCAACTTGGGCTTTAGCCCGCTATTTACCACTCGGCTCCGCAACACCTGCAAGCAACAATCCACCGCACGGTGGTAAAAACAAAAGCAACGGTCAGCTATGCTGACCAAATTATAACGATCCCGCCCCAAAAATCGGGGCGACGATGCTCTTTCCCTGCACTTTATTAGTATAGAATCATAATAGTGTAAACACACTTAATCACAGGCGTAGGCTCGCATGGACACACACCTCGTACACACAAGACACACACCTCGTACACACTTAATCACAAGCGCCGGGGGTTCGATTGGTAGTTACCCCCGAGGCACCTGCATAGGAAGCTGGACCTGACGTCCTAGCCTTCTTGTAGAATCTGCGGTAGCCCAACTTCGACGTAGTCGACGCCTTGAACTCCGATTTCTTCCCACCAGATTCATTCTTAGCTTGCACATTTCTCATGCCTTCTCCAAGGACTGGGCCGAGGTGACCAGGGTCATGAAACCCTACGCCATGGGCCCCGATAGTAGCAGCCTCAGCTCATCTATTAACCCTTCAAAGAAGCGGTTAGTATTTCGCTCCTCGTCGGCAAAGGTAGCGCTAACATATCTCCCCAATCGAGTAAACTCGTGGAGGTACTCGCCTACAGTGTTGTCTCCTTGCACCAACTTTTGGAACTCGTTCTCCAATGCGATCCTCTGCGCTGAGGGATGTATCGAGCCATGAACAATCTCGAAAACTCCTCCATAGGTACTTCGGCCAACGACCTTCCCCTCAACTGGTGTAGCTCTAGGCTTTCCCACCATAATCTCGCATCCCCGTCTAATAGGAACGTTGCTATCGTGGTCTTCTACCACTCTTCCGTTTCTGTTTGTGTCATCACCCTATTGGCTCTTGAGAGCCAAACTTCGGCCTGGGTCGGGGTTCCCGTTCCCGAGAACACCGGTGGATGGAAGCCCATCACATCCTTAAGCTGTCTCTCAGTTGCTCTCCGAGGCAACTCCGGCTCCACCACCACCTTTTCAACCCTTCTAGGCTCCGCCGCTTGGAGCGGCACTTGCTCCACCGCAGGAGCAGGCTGCTGCCCCTGCCTTGCAGGTTGCGTGTTTATCATAGCAAAGACAGCTTTTGCCACAAATCTAATGGTCTCGGCAGACGGAGGTGTTACAGGCGCATCACTTGGTGCACTGCTTGCCTCTAAAACTGGCCATTCCGATGGTCCAGCACCACTTCTGGTCACATATAAACGTGCAAAACACCGATAAGCGACCAAACAATATTGCAAACAACAATTATAGGAACACGCAGGTTCCTAAAACACGTGTATTTTCATTCCTAAGTGGACATTCATGGGTTCTTTTCATGTTATAACGATGACGCACACACATGTGCTCACCACCCCTTAAAGTGAATTCGCCCACGAATTCATTTAAGGTTGACCGAAACCAGTAGTCTGATACCAATTTATAACACCCCTATCCGTCACATGGCATATAGCAGTAGGTCCGGCCGGGGCCCAACGCCATATACTACGGACAGACCGGTTGGTTACGCGTTGAAACCATTCAACCAATCACAACGTCCTACACAGCACCTAGCGGAAACAATTAATAAGTTGCACAATTAAGAACCTTGCTAACATGAATGTCAACTGAACCAAAACATAAGAATGTTGAATACACAAAACAACTAGCCTTATGGCCTTATAATGTTTGCTTAATAAAACATGACTTTCAAACCTCGGCACGCAGGCCGGCGATAAATGAGCAAATAAGAAAACACTCAAAAGTTTAGGCCTTCGAGGGCCGGCACAGCAACTTGGGCTTTAGCCTACTATTTACCGCTCGGCTCTGTAACACCTGCAAGCAACAATCCACCGCACGGTGGTAAACAAAAGCAACGGTTAGCTATGTTGACCAAATTATAACGATCCCGCCCCAAAAATCGGGGCGGCGATGCTCTTTCCTTGCAATTTATTAGTATAGAATCATAATAGTGTAAACACACTTCATCACAGGCGTAGGCTCGCACGGCCACACACCTCGTGCACACAGGGAACAATCACGGCGAACCGGCCAACGTCACGTCAATTCAAGCTATAGACGTTCTCGTTCCACCACCGCCCCTTGGACGGCCAATCATATGAGCATTTTGTATTCCTGGCCTTGGTCACGACAATTTAAGCCATAGACTGTTGAAGACTCTCATCCATGCCAATGGTCCCACCGAAAGACATAGATCGGGTACGGTTCTGCCTAACCCGTGCTCATTCTGCTACGACAATTTAAGCCATATGCGCTGGTCAAGACTCACCGAGTCCCGTTTCTGCCACAACAATCACATAACCCGGTTATGTTCACGTTGGCTCCCCGGCCATCGTGTTGGCAAAACCCGCTTTTGCCCAGTTTTTCGGGTGCACCTTGGAGTTAATCTCCAAGACTCCCTGCTGCAATCTACCACGAAGAAAAAACGAAAAACGCCCAAACATCCGGAGTCTTCCCCGGTTCATATGCAATGCAACATCCCCGATCCGTATCCACTTGTCCGGATAGGCTTCACATACAATGCCTATGCCCGTTTTTGCATACAGACTCTATACAAGGGGGACTTTACATATCTACCCCAAGGAACGCTCCAACTCTTCGCTCACTCGTGAGAGAGGGCTTCCTATGCAAAGGAAAAGAGGGCTTCACATGCCCTAGGATGAGAATCGTTTCCGCGGCGCTATGAAAAATCTACGCAGTTATAAAGCACCGCAACGGTGTCGCCTTCGCGGATCTGGACTCGGATCGCGATTCGAAGCTCCGATGCTCCACCGGCGGCCAGATCTTGGTCTCCTCCTTCCTCCTTGCTCTCCCTTCTCTCTAAAATCTTAGAGAGAGAACACCCAAAAGAAAGTGAGGGTTTGAAACCCTATTTTTAGGTTTAAACTTCCAGCACAATCCCTCAGCCGTCGGATCCAAAGCCAAGGAAATGAACGGCCATGATTCGGCCTAAAATTGCAAAATCTTGGCCGAACACGGGTTGCAACATGGCCGTGTTCATGGCCGTGTAACCCATTGGCCATCTAGACCGACGCGATAACCAGCATACGGCATTCGACACGGCCTCCGACATGCCCGTATCGCATACGACAAAGCCGTATCACGACCTGTGTAATGCCCCGTGTGAAACGACCAACACTATTTTCCCGAGAAGGACACAGCCTGCGACACGGCACCCGACACGCCCGTTTCACATGTGACACGCCCGTGTCTGTGCCCGTGTCATGGCCTGTGTGCATGACTCAGAAAACTCCCTAGCGTTACACGCCCTGGGACACGCCCGTGTCCCAGGCCGTGTGCCTCAACTCAACGATCGCCGATCGTCAAAACGTTAACCATATGACCCGTGGCCGAACACGCTCGTGGCACGCCCGTGTCACGCCCATGACATGTCCGTGTCACCTGCTCAAAAACCCAGACTTGGCTTAAAACGTCACCCGTCCCTCTTTTGAGTTTCGTGGCGTTACATTCGATACGGGAACTTCACACTCCTTTTGTCCGAAGGATTTGTATTGCGCATCGGAGTATCTCCTTAGATGGTAAAGGAAAATTTGGATGTGTTATTTATCAGTGGTCATTCGATGCGCGCGGAGAGAGAGCCTGTGTCGCAAGGTTATGGTTTGGGAGTAAGGAGTTCGACTTGCAAGCGTCGTTACTGCCACCATGGGAGGCTTCGAAGCCTAAGCCTACATTGGATAGTATCTCAGGTGTATCCGAATATCCTGATGTGTTTCCCTGATCGTCTCCCTGGAGCCCCACCGTAGCGGGAGATTGAATTCATGATTGAGCTAGTGTCAGGTGCCAAACCGGTGCCACGCTTTCCATATCGGTTAATGCCTAAGGAGATGGCGGAGAAAAAGGCTCAACTGGAAGAGTTGATGGAGCAAAGTTATGTGCATCAAAGTTCGTTGCCTTGGAGCGCGCTGGTCCTCTTTTTTAAGAAGAAGGACAGAAGTTTGCGGCTGTGTATCGACTATAGAGAACTGAACAAGTTAACGGAAAAGAGCAAGTACGCGATCCCAAGGATTGATGATCTTTTGATTAGTGGTCGGGTCATCGGTATACTTAAAATTGGATCTTAACTCCGGTTACTATTAGCTGATGATAAGGGAAAGTGATGTCCCAAAGACAGCGTTCGGCGTAAGGTATGGACATTTCGAGTTTACGGTCATGCCGTTCGGGCTGACTAATGCGCCGTCAGTGTTCATGGATTTGATGAACAGATTGTTCAGGGAGTACCTATACCATTTTGTGGTCATCTTCATCGACGATGTATTGGTGTACTCGCAAAGCAAGAGGATCACTTCAAGCATCTGCTTTTTGTGTTGGAAACGCTGGGTTATCCTAGGTAGCGTCCCTCGGTCATAAAGTTAGTAGAGTGGGTGTTGCAGTGGATCCAATGAAGATAGTTATGATACGTGAGTGGCCTGTATTGCATTCGGCAGCGGAAGACCAGAGTTTTATGGGCTGGACAGCTACTACAGGCGCTTCGTAGAGAACTTCTCGCGGATAGAGTTACCCCTCACGACTTTGACGAGAAAAGATAAGAAGTTTGTATTAATGCAGGAGTGCACGCAAGCATTCGAAAAGTTGAAGAGTCGGTTGACCACGGTGCCAGTGCTTAGTTCGCCGAGTGGGACCGAAGGTTTTGAGATTTACAGCAATGCCTCAGGCAGTGGTTTGGGCTGCGTGCTGCTGCAGCATGGTAATGTTATTGAGTATGGCTCGCGTCAGCTGAAAGTGCACGAAAAGAATTATCCGGTCCGACTCTGAGTTAGCGGCCGTGATTTTTTGCGCTAAAGCTGTGGAGGCACTATTTATATGGCGTAAAGCTCGATATTTATACCGACACAAGATCCTGAAATACCTGTTGGATCAGAAGGATCTGAAAATGAGGCAGCGAAGATGGATGGAGTTCCTGGGGGACTATACATTAAAAATTCTTAATGTGCCGGGGGGAAGGCAATGCAGTTGTGTATGCGTTGAGTCGCAGGGCCCCCGCCCAAGAAAACTGGTTGTCGATTCTTGTTGAGCGGTTCATTCGGGAGTTGGAGGCGTTATACCTCTGCTGTGTTGACAAGCAGACTAGCGCGAAGCGTTTTTGAACTGGACGGAAGTTCAGTATGACCTGGCTGATCAGATTCAGTAGGCTATGGATTTGGATAGCAGCATGAAGGAGATCATGGATGCGATTTCGGATGGGTCAAATTCCCAATTTACAGTTGAAAGTGGACTGCTAAGGAAGGACAATCATTGGTGCGTCCCAAACGTGGGAAAAATCTACGGGCGGAGTTGATGTACGAGGCTCATTATACAAAGTACTCAATTCATCCAGGGAGCACGAAGATGTACCGAGATCTAAAGAAGTTGTTCTGGTGGTCAGGACTCAAGAAGGATGTGGCAATATATGTGGCTAAGTGTCAGACTTGTGCCTTAGTGAAGGCAAATTGCCAAAAGCCAGGGGGTTTCTTGAAATCCTCGCCTATTTTGGAGTGGAAGTTCGACGACATTTCGATGGAATTTTTGCATGGATTTCCATGGTCGCAAAAGGGAAATGACGCCATCTGGGTGATCGTAGATCGGTTGACAAAAGTGTCGCACTACATTCCGCATAGGAAAGATGATTCAGTGGAGAAACTAGGGAAGATTTAAGTGGATAATATTGTTATACTACACGGTGTGCCCCGCAACATCATGAATGGTAGAGATGGATGTTTTACGTCCAATGACTGGAGGTTGTTGCAACAAATGCTGGGGACTAAGTTGAAGTTCAGCACAGTCTTTCATTCGTAGACGGATTGGCAGACCGAGGGGGTCAACAGGACGATGGAAGAAATGCTTCGCATGTGCGTTCTGGACTTCGGAAAGCAGTGGGAAGACCATCTGTATTTTGTGGAGTTTGCGTACAACAATAGCTACCAAGCGAGCATACAAATGGCGCCCTTCAAGGACTTATATTGGTAGAAAGTGTCGCACGCCGTTATCGTGGGTAGAAACGGGTGAGGCAAGGTTGTACAAAAAGCAATAGGTGGAAAACGCTACTTCATTGGTGCGAACCATTCGAGAGCATTTGCTGATTGCTCAGGTTAGGTAAGCCAAATATTACAATGCAAACCTTCGGAACGTGGAATTCGCAGTTGGAGATTTGGGTGTACTTGAAATTAAAGCCGTTCAAGCGTGTCTCACGGGTGCGGCGCTTGAAGAAGCTGAGCCCGAGATACCTTGGATCATTTGAGATTCTGGAGCGGATCGGTGATGCGACTTATCGTCTAAATTATTGGTGGAGTTCAGTGGTCTACACGGCATATTCCACATTTCAGTTTTGCGGAAGGCGGTGCTAGAGCCTTCGCAGGTGATCGCAATTGATCAAGTACCAGTGGATGAAGGGTTGATAACTAGGGTCAGGCCCGTTTGTATTGAGTACTCTGAAGTCAAGCGACTTCGTAACAAGGAGATCAGAATGGTCAAGTTCCGTTGGGACAATTGCGATCGTGAGTAGCTCTCTTGGGAACGGGAGCAGACCATACTTGAGGAGTACCCAGAGTTATTTCACTCAGGTACCGCTTTTGGTTTTCTGTTGTATTTTCCTATTATAATTTCGTAGACGAAATTCTTTTAAGAGGGAGAGAGTTGTATTGCCCCGAAACTCAAAAGAGTGATAGGTGGCATTTTGATCCAAGTCTGGGATTTGGTAGAGGTGAACACGGCCTGGGACACGGGCGTGTCCCAGGGCGTGTCAGGCACTCAAAGACTTTCACTCAACGATCGTTGAGTGAGGATGCATGGCCAGAGCCCAGGCATGTTCGGGTCCGACACAGGCGTGTCGAATACCCGTGTCCTGCTTGGGTCATTTGGCGAGTTGTGCAAAGGAAGCTACACGACCTGGGAAACGATCGTGTCCCAGGGCGTGTATAACACACGACATGTGACACGGGTGTGTCACATGGCCATGTCGTGCTCTGGATGTTTTGTACCTATGTTGATGGGAGGACACGCCCAGCTACATAGGCGTGTACTAGATGACACGGGCATGTCAAGCCTGATACGGGCGTGTCGAGCGCCCGTGTTCTTTTCTAGACGCGATGGTTTCGGTGTCAATTGAGGCACATAGCCTTGGACACGGGCGTGTCGCAAGCTGTGTTCAACCCAGGAAGTTCATTTTAAGTGCGAATCGTGGCCGTCCGTTTCCTTATTTTGGGATCCAATGGTTCAGGGCTATTCTTGCTGGTATAATTCTAAACCTAACGAACACATTTCGACTAACATAGTTTGTTATTATTGTAACAAGCCAGGTCATGTCATTACTGATTGCCCCCACAAGAAAAAGGAGGGTGAAAAGAGAGAGAGGAAAAGAAGTCCTCATACAACAAGAAGAGGACATAGAAGATCCTGATAGCCAAGAAGGGCAAAACTCTCAGTGACTCTGACTCATCTGAGTCGAGTGAAGAAGAAGAAGCCTACTTTGGGCTTATGGCTCAGATAGATGATGAACAAGAGCCCTAGTTTACTGGGGAGGTAAACTCTCACACTCCTCTTTCAGAATCTGAAGCTTCTGATCATTATAATGAGGACATCACTTTTGATAATGAGTCTAAACTCATGGCCCAGTACAAAGAGTAAATCAAGGCTTACGACAATTGTCGACGAGTCATGAAAACTCAAGCTAAAGAGATAAAATCTCTAAAAGTTAAAGAGTGCACCATGAGAGAGGAAGTCGCTAAGACTGACTCACTCAAGGAGAATTTCAATAATACTATTGAAGAATATAATAAGGCTCTAAGGCACCTTGACTTAAAAGAGAAAATCATCAAGGAGTTGGAAGAACAACTCGCTGCTGAAAAAACTTGTTGAAAGTTTCTCGAAGCAGAGGACTGTCCTTCCTCTCGTTACTGAATTCTCAGCTAAGGCCAAGGGTGTTGGGCTAGGCCATGTAGAAGCTCCTAGTAAATCTTTTAGGTGGAATAAGGCTCAGAGAAAGAATAAGGCTGCCAAGAAGGCCTCGGCCAAAGAAAAGGGGAAGGCCCCTTAAGATCAGACTATCTTTAAGAAAGTCATATTTCCAACTAATGAGTTTGTTCTTGACTCATCCTACGACCACTTGACTAGGCCTACTTATGTAGAGCCAAAGTCTCGTTACCAAGGATGGACTCTCCCCAAAAACTTTGGTGAGAGTGTCTTTAAGGGACCTTATGAAGAAGTCATTCTTCAGGGCTATGGTCCTTATGATCATGGTCATAACTTCAAGAAAGCACCAAAGGTAAAACCCATTGTGGAAAAGCCTGTGAAGGAGAAGAAATACAGTGATTGCCATCATCATGAAGCCTCCTCCTCCAAGAATGCAACCCCTGCTAGACCACTATCCCAGAAGGTCAAGCAGGAGATCTAAAGGCAAAGATACAACAGGTTCGACTGTTGGTGATGTGGCAGAATTGGTCATTTTGCCATCGATTGTTGGTTTAATCCGAGAAATGTTGTAACTCCTCAGGTTGACAACATGAGAATGACCACTCATAATGTTAATCCTCATAGGGGGAGTGTTCTAACATGAGACCAAGGACCCAAACGTGTTTGGGTTCCTAAGGAAAACTGATTATGATTACAGGTATGTCCAAAGGCCACCAAAACGCCAATCTGGTATTTGAAAAGTGGATGCTCTCGGCACATGACCAGGACAAGAAGCCTACTTCAGAACTTCTCCCTAGTGTTGAACGGACCAAAGGTCATCTTTGGAGGTTCAGACCGAGGAATTACTAAAGGATACGGTATGATCACTAATAGTAGTGTATCCTTTTCGGATGTAGCTTATGTCGAGGGATTGGAACACAATCTCATAAGCATAAGACAACTATGCGACAAAGGATACATAATTGAATTCCATGCTGACAAGTGCTTGATAAAGTCTGTTGACAATATGGAAACGATTATATCAGGCACTCGAAACAGGAATATATTTTGTTTAAATTTCATTTGTATAGGCTCTTCTACACCAGTGTGCCTTTTAGCAAAAGATAGTGCGTCTCTCAGTGACGAATGACACAAGAGACTAGCACATATTTATTTTAAAACTATTAATAAATTTTTTCACTGAATTTTGTACGTGATGCCCCAAATGTCAAGCATGTCAAAGATAGACCTTGTCATGCATGTGTGAAAGGTAAGCAAATAAGGGCTACCTTTAAAAGCGTTATTGGCAAAGATTCTAATAGATGTCTACATCTACTTCATATGGACTTGTTAGGTCCACTGCAAGTTAGAAGTTTAGGAGGTAAAGATTATACGTTGGTTATCGTTGATGACGGCTCACGCTTTGCGTGGGTGTTCTTTCTGAAACACAAGTCAGATACCTTCGATGTCTTTACAAATTTTATTAGGCAGATCTGGAATGAATACAATTGTTCCGTAGTCGAGATCAGAAGTGACAATGGAACTGAATTCAAGTCTGGGGCCATGACACAATTTTGTGAAAGCCTAGGTATCTTTCATGAGTTTTCCTCTCCTCGTACTCCACAACATAATGGAGTAGCTGAGATAAGGAATAGAACACTCATAGAGGCATGTAGGACTATGTTGAGTGATGCTTCACTACCGGAGTACTTTTGGCTGAAGCCATCAACACTGCATGCCACGTGAAAAATCGAGCACTCATAAACAAGAACCATGATAAGACGCTTTACAAACTTCTAAAGGGCAGAAACCGCTTGTCTCATATTTTAGTATTTTTGGTTGTAAATACTTCGTGCTTTACAATGGTAAGTATCACACTAACAAGTTTAGCGAAAAGAGTTTTGAAGGTATTTTTGTAGGTTATAGTAGCCATAGTAAGACATACAAGATCTTTAATAGAAAAACTCTAGTTTTAGAAGAATCAATACATGTTGTATTTGATGAGACGAGCTTGCTACAAAGCAACTATTCTAGTGTGCTTATTGAAGATACAGTTACAAAGTTAAAAGAAATCAGCTTGGATGAACCAAATAAGGATGAAGGTGAAAAGTTCATCAAGATCACCATTCCAACCCCTATATGATCAAGATGAAGAAGTAGTCCAAGTTGATGAAGTCATTCTAGTGGTTGAAGTTTTAGATGCAAGGACTCTAGAGCTCAGACATCTGAAGGATCACCCAATGGACCAAATCATAGGAGATCTCCGGGATGGTGTCAGAACTCGCAGAGGTACAACTAACGAAAATTTATATTTAAGTTTTCTCTCACAGGTTGAACCAAAGAAGTTCGAGGAAGAAAACTCGAACGAAACATTGACCTTGGACATGGAAGAAGAACTGAACCAGGTCAAGCGATACAAAGTCTGGAAACTTGTTCCAAGACCCAGAGGTAAAAATGTCATCGGGACAAAGTGGGTCTACAGGAACAAGATGGACAAAGATGGAACAATCATAAAGAACAAAGCCAGACTTATTGCCAACTGAAAAAAATACACCCTCTACTACACCAGATAGGGTTGAGATAGCCAGTACTTCTGATTAAGAGAATGAAGAACAAAGGACTGCCAAGAAGAGAAAACTTCAGGTCTTTAAGAGAAGGAGCCAGAGTTATAAAAGTGCACTGCACACTACTCCTCCACAACATGCTCCTGAGACTGATTACAATAAATTTTTGTTGATTTACAAGTGAAATTTGATGAGCAGAGAGTGGCTCTTGAAAAATATGTGGATGAAAGCCAGAAGGCCCTTCAATTTGATCTAGCCCAAGATATAAAGTCAATCAGATTTGAGGTTAATCAGATAAGAAAGAGATGATAGATTTGTTGGGTTTTCTATAAGGTTGCACAACAGTTGTGCACGCAGTGGAAACATTAAAATCAAGAACAACCCAAAAGAGATTTGGGATCGGGCCATGAAAATTGAATCAAGAAGTTAAGAAATAACTAGGTAAAATTACCTTTGAGGTGTTGAGTCAAAACTCAACAAAGATGCTCCAATGTATGAGTTCTTGTCGGTGGCGAGTCCCACGTAGAATAGCGTCTACGTCTCTGCTGAAATCCAAACGAGTGGGAGATCGCCGATCTTCGTCGTACGAAAAACGGGAGGGAGATCGACTGCACCTTGCACTTCCACGGACTGCTAGTAGTTCGCTCCAGGAAGACAAGCACCGGCGACTATCGCCGGAGAGGAGGTCGGCGGAGCGAGCGAATCGGCGGAACACTTCCGTCGGGCTGGGGGGTACACTGACCCTAAAACCTAAGTTCTAATTTATACCCGAAGCATAAACAGACCTAGAAATATCGTTATCCATAGACCACAGAGAATTAGGGTTTCTGGAATAATTCATCGGGTATCAGCATTCGTCGATTATCGAACAGTTCGATAGTCGACGAATTTCCTTAGTCGACGAGCCATAGTCGACAATACTCGACGAACCATAGTTGACGATACTCGACAAACCATAGTCGATGATACTCGACAAACCATAGTCGACGATACTCGACGAACCATAGTCGACGATACTCGACGAACCATAGTCGACGATACTCGACGAACCATTGTCGACGATACTCAATGAACCATAGTCGACGATACTCGATGAACCATAATTGACGACACTCGACTAACCATAGTCGACGATACTCGATGACCATAGTCGACGATACTCGACACACCATAGTCGACGATACTCGACGAACCATAGTCGACGATACTCGACGAACCATAGTCAACGATACTCGACGAACCATAGTCGACGATACTTGATGAACCATAGTCGACGATACTCGACACACCATAGTCGACGATACTCGACGAACCATAGTCGACGATACTCAACGAACCATAGTCGACGATACTCGACGAACCATAGTCGACGATACTCCACGAACCATAGTCGACGATACTCGACGAACCATAGTCGACGATACTCGACGAACCATAGTCGACGATACTCGACAAACCATAGTCGACGATACTCGACGAACCATAGTCAACGATACTCGACAAACCATAGTCGACGATACTCCTTGGCAACATTTGTCGGACCCCATTCTGTATGGTGATTGGTAACCTTTACCAACACAGTCAATCTTCCAACTTCTCCACATGTTCTTATGTGCGACCCTGCAGGCTCATATCGTGTTTGTAGTGAGATTACCTATTTGACCACTTCTAAATCACCATGGTAACTCCAACAAGATTTCTTCCACAAGGGGGCAATGCTGTAGATTTTGGCTACCTAACAAGCAGACATCAAGAAAAAAGTGGATGATATTGCTGTAAAACAAGGCTATGTCCTTGAAAATCAAATTAGAATGAATGATAATCTGACTGAATCTCACAATGAGATAGTCACTGAAGTAAAGAAAACAGTTACTGCAATAGCTGAGGCAAGAGATAAGGAGAAAGAGGAATTTTATAAGAAGCTACAAGCTTCCCCGGATTCAATTAAAATTGCCATAACTTCATCTGAGACTTTAATTACTGCCCAGCTTCAAAAGTTAAAGCCATTCTTTAAAGATGGTGTCAATTACCTGGATGGGCAAATCAGATTTCAAAAAGATGATTTGAGAGATCATGTAGCCCGAGAAGTCATAAAGGGGGAGAGGGTGTTAGTATATGCAGGCTCTGATCATGTCAAATGGATAACCAACAGTATTAGAGCCACTTTGGGATATCCACCCTTATGTGATGATGATAATGTGGTTGTGTTAGGTGTGCAACCAGCTCTACTTGAAGGTGATCAACCAGAGGTTCCCCAAGTCATTTACCCCCCTGCAAATCTTGAAATGATACATAAACAAGTTCAGTCTATGTACAACCCTCCACAACAAGTTACTAATATTATTATTGAAAAGGTAGATATGCCAGAAGCTGGTGTGAAAGCTCAGCAAGATGCTCAATTATCAAAGAAGAGATTCAGAGAGCAGGCAGGGTTGAAACCTGATTTTGAGAAATGGAGCTCCGCTTCTAGAAATATCATATTAACTGCCTTGAAAGCTGTCAAAGACCAAGTTCATGAAAGGGGTAAATGGTATAATGAGCAGGAGTGGCAGAAGTATGAGGCTAGGCAGGAAGCCATAGTTCAACATAGAAGAAAGGCTAAGAGTGTGAAGCTACCTCCTGATGCTCAGGAGCCTAGTAAGTATTTCCCTAAGCCTTTTCATTATTTTGAAAGGCAAAGGATTAAGGCTGAAGCACAAAAGAAGGCTCAGTTGAAAGGCAAGAAGCCCATTGAAGATACAGGACCTTTTGTGCAGGCTCAGATTAAATCAGGAAAAGGAATAGTCATCATGGAACCAGTCCAGCCTTAGTCTAGTTTTACTAGCTTTTTCCAAGAACTATGTATTTCTTAGTTTTTTTAAAGTGTATGTAAACAGTGTTAAGAAACTTTTTGATATTATAAACAAAACAATGTTCTATGATCATTTAATTTGCATCCTTATTCTGTGATGTCAGTTTATTATTTGTTTTGTTTATAGATTTCTCTATTAAATAATGCTTATACATCATCATGGTTATTTATCATAAGTGGTGTATATCATTGACAAAATGGTTATGACTTCTCCAAATAGGGGGAGATTGTTTGGTATATTGGAAAATGTGTACCTGATTTGGAGAAGCCTCACTTAGCTCAATGATATACATCAAGGTGTATTTGATGTTATTTTGAGTTTATATGTACAGGTTAAGTATTGGCTAAAATGCAAAAAAAAATTTCTAAGTCCATGTGTCGACACCTGAAGTAATTGTGTTGACACACAGAATATGTTAGTCGACATCAACTGTGTCGATACCAGGAGGCAGTGTCGACACACAGAATATAAAGTCGACATCAAATGTGTCGACACTGGGAGGCAGTGTCGACACACAGAATAGATAATCGACATCAACTGTGTCGACACCGGGAGACTGTGTCGACACATAGAAGCAGAGTGGACATCAACTGTGTCGAAACCTGGAGGAAGTGTCGACACACAGATTTCTTAGTCTACATCAACTGTGTCGACACACAGGACTTGTGTCGACACACAGTAGAGTTTCAACATAGTTGATTGCTGTGGAATATAAAAGTAATTGTGTCGACACAAAGAGGCGGTGTCGACACATTCTCAAGATACAGTGTCAAGAAGCTGTGTCAACATCAAGGCAGCTATGTCAACACCACCAAAGTCTGTGTCGACACTTAAGTTACATATGTCGACACATATTGCCAGTTTGTCTCGACACATAATGACAGTCAATATCGACGCTTTGCTGACAGAGACAAAGGTTGAAGAACTGACTGGGGACTTGACAGTTGTGCATTCCAACAACTTTAATGAAGGTGTCGGACTTGTCAGAAGTTAGTTATAAACCAGATCAGCCGGTTACCATGGATGAAGTCTATAAATATAGATGGATTCAGAAGATGAAAGAGAAGATTGATCATATACACAACTAACACAACTATAAAGAGATTGATCGTATATCAAGAAAGTGCAAGGCACACAGAAGAAGATCTTCGTGAGAAGATCTAAGAAGACATACTGAAGTGATTATCCACTCAGATTTTGTCTAAGGTGAATTCATTCAGAATTCAGAAGGAACTTCAGAGGAATTGGGGAGAAAGAGCTTCAGCTGTTTTGAGGTCAAGAAGAAGACAATCACAAGTCTCTTAAGTAGTAGATCCTGAACTAATCTACAAAGTAGATCCAGATCCATATCTGGAATCTAAGAAAGAAGCTGACAGTCTGTCAACTTCAAAGGAGATCAACCCTACTAAGTTCAGATTCAAGAAGCTTTGAAGAAAGCTAAGAACAGGTTTATTTCAGTCATTAGTCTCATCAATAAGCTGATCAAGAATCCTCTTATCCTTTCTCTCTCAACAAGTGTAAGAGACCATTAAATTACTTATCAAATTCTTGTAGGATCTTTTCAAAGATCTGAGTTGTAAGCATATGTTATAAAGGCTGAGTGTAGGAGATTTTTATCTCTGAGTGGTAAGGCTGATTGAGCCTGAGTGTAGGAGAATTTGTTCTCTGAGTTGTAGGCCTTATGGCAAGGCTGAGGTAGGGTTGTTAGCCTTAGTTGTAGGAACCTTATAGGGTTCTAAGTTGTAGGAACCTTTCAGGTTTTGAGCTATAAGATCTGTGGATCTGAGAAGAAGGAAGAAGTTAGGCCGAATCTAACACACTGCTAGATAGGTGAAGAGGGAAAGTTGATGTACCCAGACCTTGGGGAACCACTATAAATCTATGTGCAATCTGTGATGCTTGTGTTATTTTAGATTCTGTGATTGCATGTGTTGTGTTAATTGTAGGAATTTATATTTGTCTTAAAGAACTGAATCTATATTCTGCCTTAGTTTAAAACAAGGAAAAGAACTTATTCATCCCCTCCCCTCTAGGTGTTTAGGTTGTCTTGAAGTTAAATCTATCAAAACCATTAAAGATTTGGGATATACCATAACAAACATCATTCTTAAATATAGAACAACAATTGCTCTTTATAATAAAAGAAAATCCAATCATGTCCAAATAAGAAATAGATATAATCTTTCTAGTTATGGAAGGAACATAATTACAATTATCTAATTCTATTACAAGCCCGCTGGGCAAAAAAAGACGGTAAACTCTTATGACAACAACATCAACTCTTTCTCCATTGCCAACACACAGGTCCACCACTCCTCTACTCAGCAATCTTCTCCTTCCCAATTCCTGCACATTTATACAAATGTGAGAACCACATCCGGTATCCAATATCCAAGATGAAGGTGCAGAAAGGTTTATCTCTATAACATAAATAATAGAAGCGGAAGTCATACCTCCCTTCATTTTGTCGCTCAATATAAAAAGGACAGTTCCTCCTCCAATGACAAGCCTTGCCACAATGGTGGCATTTCCCTTCTTTCCTCAAGCCTTTCATTTTCAGTGCTCAAGTCTTGGGCTCAAGAGATGACTTAGATCCAACCTTCATCTTCTTGAAACTCTTGGTCTTTCCCTTGCTTTTATGCACCATCAGTCTGGGGCTAGCAGACTTGACCTTCTTCATATTGATTTCGACAATTCTTAACATTCCTATGAGCTCGGACAATGTCTTGTTTATTTCATTCATATTATAGTTCAAGACAAACTACTCATAATTATCTGACAACGATTACAAGATCAGGTCTGTAGCCAACTCTTGGCCCAGAGGAAAGTCTAACCTCTCAAGGTTCTCTATATACTCAATCATCTTGAGTGCATGAGTCTCCACTAGGTCTCGAGCTCCCATCTTACACTGAAACAACGCCTTGGTGACGTCAAACCATACTTGGCAAGCCTACCTTGAAACATTTTCTTGAGATGCTCGTCAATTTGTTTGCAACCCATGTTCTCATGTTGCTTCTGAAGCTCAGAGTTCATGGTTGTAAGCATGAGGCATTCGACGTCAAAGAGTCGTCTTGATGCTTCTTATAAGCATATTTATCAGATTGGGATGCATTCCCGACTGGCTCTTCAGGGGATTCCTCTTCCAAAACATAGAGCTTACGTTATTTCCTGAGAACAATTCTCAGGTTTCTGTACCAGTCCAACTAGTTCGTCCCACTCAGTTTCTCCATCTCAAGGATGGATCTGAGAGACAAGGTGGAATAAGATCCACTTGTCATGGAAATTCTACAAGAATTTAGCAAAGTAAAATTTAGTACTACATTACAAAATACATTTTTATTTTAATTAGGACTTTAATTAAAATCACTCCCACTATTTTAATCAAACTGATAACCCTTGATATAAATTCGGAGAGTTAAAGCGAGCAACTCTCTTAGTGGATAAGATTCGTGTTTCACCAACACTATGAGTCAGCTTTGTCTTTTCTCTCACAATGTAGTTATTTAGGTAGGCAACACTTGCCAATTGCATCATCATGCAACTCATGTATGGTTGGTGAATAACTTTTTATTCATATCCATCATATGCTGCATGCCAATCATATGCCTCTAGGCACTCAACCTTTGAGGTCACCTAATCAAGTTTGACCTGATGTTGACAGTGGGATAACACAATTATCCGCTCGCACCCTTACCAAGATAGATTAATGCACCTTGTTTTGGTAAGCCCACATTTAATCGATCAAGCTAGGAGGAGTGTCATCCATCGGAAGGCATCCGAATACTTAATATTACAAAAGGGATTTTAGATAATTGATTAACAATTAATAAATGTGCACATTCAAAAAATAAAACTAATAGCATTGACAATCCAAATGCATCCCATATATGCACAAAGAAATCATCAACGCTTGATGAATTGGGCTAAATTTGAACATCTAGAATCCTTCTAAATCTCCAAATTTATATGTACTAGACATGAGCAATACAAACTTCACTTACATAGTACACAAGCTCGTCTCTCTATGTGAGATTCAAAATCTAACACACTTGGTTTCACAAAGCAACAAGAGGGACGGTTACTATTTAGGAGCAACAGAGATATCATAACGAAATCACATGCGCACTTCGCGGGGTTCCAAGGGATTGCGCCCCTGGCGGGGTCTTAGGGGCAGAGCCCCTAACAAGGTCTTTAGGGCAGTGCCCCTGGTGGTGGTTGGAAGATGGTTTGCCCTCAACCTCTCCACAGATTACTAGACCCGTTAAAGGAGAGGCGGCGGAGATGAATATGATGCTCAGGAAACGATTTCCGACGACGTATAAGAATGGCGGATGGTCGGCGGCAAGATCTGCTTTCACAGCCTAGGAGGAACTATTTTGTCGGGAGGAAGAAGAAGAAGACAATGCTTGATTAGATTAGAAGAATGAACAGTTCTCGAGTTCGGTTTATTATTACAAATCGTATTTATACAGACTACCGAATCAGTCAATAACCGCAGACCAACCGAACCAAACTTAAAGAAAATAAACCGGAGGAAACGATATTTGTCGAGTATATACGTCGATACTCGATGAATCAAAACCATTCGTCGAATTAACCCGTGAATACTCGATGAATCGAGACAGAGAAACCGTGCAAGTGCCAAGGCGATATATGACGAATCAGAGTCAGATTCATCGAAACTGTCTTGACAACAATCTACGAATTAAGTCTAATTCGTCGAGATATCATTACGATACTCGATGAATTCAAAATGATTCATTGAGATGTCACGACTATACTTAACGAATTCAAGACTATTCGTTGAAACCTCTCGGCTATACTCGACGAATTTCCTTAGATTCTTCTGACCACATATATGAAGACCCATGTTCATAATATAGGTCCCAGAATGAATATCCTTCACATTCAGAACGTCATAGGCTTCACTCATATCACATATGAGTAAGGCCAACACAAACATTTTCAACTTCTCCAATGCACTTATGTGCGACCCCATATGCTCATATTGCGTTGGCAGCGAGACTATAGGTTTGATCACTTCCAAATCACAATGGTAACAACAACAACCTCAATATAATCCTAGAAGGAGAAAACCAATAGATCAATAGGAAATCCTGACAAGCATTAGAAGTACCTGTTGCCCATGGTCAAAACCTTGACCTTTGGAATTCACTATCAAAGAGCCAACACTAAATCCAATAAAATTGGCTTAAAGAAGATGAGCGATGGCTGGCTTTTCTTCCCATGTTCGTCACTGGCGATGGATGTCCTAGTTTAGTAGGTTGTTGCTCCTCATATAGGAAGGAGATGAAGGCATTACCAGCTTCTCACCTCCAAGAACCTCCAACGATATGTATATATGCACTAGTTCTTGCCAGCGGTGGAGATTCAAGATCTGGAAGACACTAGGTTTTTTTTCAGGAAAACCAAAAATCGAGGAGGAGCAGCGGTTACCAAAGCTGAGAGAGAAGCTCGGGATTTCACACCTTGTTCAATCTCATGGACTGGAATCAGTTTTCCAAGCTTAATAGGGAAGCTCAAATAGGAGTTACAAAAAATGAGGTCCATTAATCCTCATTACTCATAAATAAAAAACAAATAACTTAATCTCATAACATTAATTGAGATTTAATTTCATGTCCATTCATATGTCAAGAGTTAGATCGAGTTCGTGAATGAATTTACGAGACAATCTTGCCCACTATCACAGGCTTTGATCGTTCGGGCGATTGAAATAGCACGTGCTCGTAGGAGTTCGAATAAACCAAATATTCTCATACGACTTCACCGAGACATCTAGATAAATCGAGTTCACCTTACGGAAATTTCCAATATTCTCCCACTTAAACTTATATTCATCATAATTTATGACATTCCGATAAAATCTTGACTAAACTTATGGGTACAAATTAGCGAATGTGATATAGAGTCTACTACCACGTCACATCCAGTCCAATCAAAACTTTCACTCTGAATCTTGGCGGCAACCGCATCATTGAGCAACACGGGACCTTCCATGGTCATAGAAGCTTACAGATTCAATCGACATGGACAAAGCGCAGTTATATAAATCATAGAACAATATATTGAAAATGTGCACATGAAGGTTGTTCTAATTTGGTGGTCAACCAAACTTCTTGAATGAATGCACTAAACCATGTTGCGTGAAGTTCTTAATTGTTCAAAAGAAGAAGTATGTATAACCTTAAGATTTTGAAATTCATGTGTCAAAAAGACATACCACGGGCCATAATTCAAATGAAGTGTCCTAAGCCTTATTCTTCGACTGACACAATTCATGAGACTTTAAATTAAGTGTGACATGCCACTTAAACTCAACAAATATCAAAACTTAATGATATTTCTGAATAAATATTATTTAATTATCAATAAATTAAGCAAAGTGCAATACAAATGACGGATTACTGAATTGGAGCTCCATGTAGCCTCTCACTAATCTAGTACATCAATTGACCCTTTAAAACCCACATTAATAATATGCTTTTGAAACACAATAGGGCAAAGTCATTTAGTAAGTGGGTCGGCTAACATGTCATATGTTCCTAAATGCTCCACCAAAATGTCACCCTTCTTGACCAATTCCTTAACAGTCAAGAACTTAATTTTCATATGTTTAGACCCCGTGATACTCTTATTGTTCATCGAGAACATAACTGCAGAAATATTATCACTGTACAACTTGATGGGTCCAGCAATAGAATCGACGACCTTCAAATCCGTAATGAAGTTCTTAAGCCACACCGCATGAGTAGATGCTCCAAAAAGAGCGATGATCTCTGCATGCATTGTGGATGAAGTGATGACCGTCTGCGTAACACTCTTCCATGAAATGGCCCCACCAGCAAATTTAAAGATATAACTTGAAGTAGACTTTCTATCATCCTCACACCCAACGAAATCAGAATCAGTATACCTCACTAACTCAAGGTTTGGAACACTATGGTAGACCAACTTAACATTCTTAGTTCCTTTAAATACTTTAAGACTTTCTTAGCAGTCACCAAATGATCAGATCCTGGGTTTGACTGATATCTGTCTAAAAGTCCTACTGTAAAGGCAATGTTCGGTCTGGTATAGACTTGGGCATACATTAAACTGTCTACCGCACTAGTGTAAGGTATATCCTTCATACAATCTCTCTCTATATATCATTCATGGGGCATTGTGCTAAGCTAAGCTCATCACCCTTAAGCGTAAGTACGTCACCAGGCTTACAATCAAGCATGCTAAATCTCTCAAGTACAGGCTTGATATAGGCTTCCTGAGAGAGTACTAATGTACGGTGAGATCGGTCCCTAATGATCTCAATTCCTAAAACAAAGGATGCCTCTCCAAGATCTTTCATATCGAAGTGTTTTGACAAAAAATGCTTCGATTCATGCAATAATATCAAATCACTACTCATAAACAAGATATCATTTAAATAAAAAATTAAGAAGATGTATCTGCTCCCACTAATCTAAAGATATATGGAATAGTCTACCTTATTTTCCACAAAATAAAAAGAAGCAGTTACCTCATCGAATTTCGGATATCACTATTTAGAACCTTACTTTAAACCATATAGGGATTTGTTAAGTTTACACACAAGTTGGTTAGAATGACCGGACTTGAATCCCTCAAGTTGCACCATATAGACCTCTACGGCGAGATCGACATTCAAGATTGCGGTCTTTACATCCATCTAGTGTAGCTCTAAATCATAATGAGCTACTAATGTCATTGTCACTCTAAAAGAGTTTTTAGAGGAAACGGGAGAAAAAGTCTCGTGATAATCGATTCCTTCTCTCTGCGTAAATCCCTTGGCTACTAGTCTTGCCTAAAACTGCTCACCCTTACCTTTGGAGTCTTTCTTTGTCTTAAACATCCATTTAAAACCAATGGGCTTACAACCTTTGGGCATTTCAACTAACTCCCAAATCTTATTCAGCTTCATATACTTCATCTCATCTTTCATCGCATCCCACCATAGATTGGTTTGAGGTCCAGACAAAGTTTCCTCAAATGTCACTGGGTCTACATGACCAATGTCGTAATCACTCTCGCCTAGATAGACTTCATAGTCTGGGGAAATTCCGAGCATTTTATTCATAACTGATCTCTTAATGGGTGGATGAACCTCCTAAACATGCTAAAGAATCTCAACTAGGATCGGTGGTAAGACCGGTCCCACATCCTCTACTTGTTCTGTCATAGGTTCAGGCACCAAAGGATTTCCTACAAAATACACAGATAAATTTATATACACAACTTCCTCGACTTCACCAACAGTGCGAGAGCAACTCGGTTCATCAGCGACATCCAATTCTAAAAATTTAACTGATTAAGACTCCATAATTTCGGGCCTTCCTAAAGGGGAATAGAAATTTAATCCCTTGATGTGATCTAGGTAGTCTATCAAATAGCAATGACAAGACCTAGGGGCTATCTTACTCTCTAATGGATTTTATAAATGGACTTCTGTGGTACAACCCCAGACGCGCAAATGATTAAGGTTGGGTCGTCTACCAGTCCATAACTAAAATGGGGTTTTACGTAATAATATAGACGGAACTATATTAAGGATGTACACCGCAGTTTTAAGCGCTTAACCCCACAAATTCAGGAAGATTCATCCTACTAATCACGCTCCTCATCATTTCCTTAAGGGTGCGATTACGCTTTTCAACCACACCATTTTACTCAGGACTACCCGGTATGGAGTACTGGGCAACAATGTCGCAGCTTTCCAAGTATTGGCAAGTGAATAGAAATATTTAATTATTTATTTATTATATATTAGTACATTTTTGAATGGTCTGTAAACATTCTCTCTTCTATTAGTGTATAGAAAAAGGCCTAGGGGGAGCCCGCCGGGGCCCCGGCCGGGGAGCCCGCGGGGCCCCCGACCCAAGGGGAGCCCGCGGGGCCCCGACCTGGGGGAGCCCACGGGGCCCACGGCCCGGGGGAGCCCGCGGGGGCCCTCCGGGAGAGCCCGCGGGGCCCCCGGCCGGGGGAGCCGCGGGGCCCCCGGCCCGGGGGAGCCCGCGGGGCCCCGGCCCGGGGGAGCCCGCGGGGCCCCGGCCCGGGGGAGCCCGCGGGGCCCCGGCCCGGGGGAGCCCGCGGGGCCCCCGGCCGGGGAGCCGCGGGGCCGCCGCCGGGGGAGCAGCGGGGCCCCCGGCCCGGGGGAGCCCGCGGGGCCCCCGACCCGGGGGGAGCCCCCCGGGCCCCGGGGGGAGGGGGGAGCCCCCCCCCGGGGGGAGCCCGCGGGGCCCCCGACCCGGGGGGAGCCTGCGGGGGGAGCCCGGGGGGAGCCCGCAGGGGAGCCCGGGGGGAGCCGCGGGGGGAGCCCGCGGGGGGAGCCCGCGTGGGGAGCCCGCGGGGGGAGCCGCGGGGGGAGCCCGGGGGGAGCCCGCGGGGGGAGCCTGCGGGGGGAGCCCGCGAGGGGAGCCCGCAGGGGGAGCCCGGGGGGGCCCGCGAGGGAGCCGCGGGGGAGCCGTGGGGGGAGCCCGCGGGGGAGCCCGCGGGGGGAGCCCGGGGGGGAGCCCGCGGGGGGAGCCCGCAGGGGGAGCCCGCGGGGGGAGCCCGCGGGGAGCCCGCGGGGGAGCCCGCGGGGAGCCGCTGGGAGCCCGCGGGGCCCCGGCCCGGGGGGAGCCCACAGGGCCCCCGGCCCGGGGGGGCACCGCTGGGGCCCCCGCCCCGTTGGGAGCCCATCGGGGCCCCGCCCGTGACCCGGCCCGGGGGCCTTATCGAGCTCCCATTTTAGCCGGTTGCCCGCCCTGGGCCGAACAAGCCTGGGAAAGGCACTCGAGCTGGCGGAATATCCCGCCTAATTGGGAATAGAAATCCCGTCAATTATGCGGGATTTTCATCCCGCCCGAAAATCAGGTCGTTCTGGGCCCGGCCTGGAGGGCCTTATAAGGCCCCCGCTTTGAAAGGGAGTCCGAGTCTAGTCTGGCCCTGATTATAAAAAGCTCATGCCCGACCGGCCTGGTCCAAGCCAGGCCCGAGAATTTTTGTGCGCGACTATCTTTTATATCCTCTCTTATGAATGTGGGTCCAATACCTTCAAAAATAAATCATACCACTATATAAATACCGAGAGTAATTTTATATCTATACAATATTAAAAAGGTAAAAAACACTCGCACGTTAAACATTTACTTTCTGATTTTACCTCTCTCTAGTAAAAAATGTTCAACATTTAAAATGTGTTTTCCTTTTATTTTAAAAACATGTTCTTATATAGACAAAGTCATCTGCCCAGAATAATATGTTCCTCCGTCGCTCGCAACCTCAATGCACATTACAATGTATAACACTTACGGTGCATTAAGTTCATCGAAAATGAACCAGCGATTTTGATTTTCAGAATAAGTAAACCCTTTTCGTTGTTCGGTTCGCAGGAAATGCCGATGAAAATTAATTTGCATAAAACAGCGGGTTTTATACCCAACTTTGTCCAATTCTTATCTCCACTCTTAGGTTTTCACAAAATAGATGGCCAACTTAACATCACCTTCTTCCTCCCATACGATTTCGCCGGCGGTGAGTTATCCTGACCCCTTCGACCAATCCTCTTCCTCTCCTCTTCATCTTTTTTTTCATCTTTCTAAACGATTCAGACCTCCAGCACCTACTCGCTCGTGAACTCCAGCCCCCGCACCTGCTTGCTCGAGAACTCCAGCCCGACAGCTTCTAGTTTACGGTACCCACTGTCTCCTCGCTCTTCTTCTTCTTCCTCTTTTTCCTCCTCTTCTATTTCTCCGCTTCTTCTTCTTCGGTTCAATCTGTATTTTTTCCTGTTTTCGGACTCCTCTTTTTTCTTTTGCTAGTCTTGTTTAAGATTTTGTAAAAAATAAAACCTTCCTAACTTTTTTTTGCTTGATCTAATGTGGCTTAATATGTTGTCCTAAACCCATGTTGATATTTGCCTTATGTTTCAGATTTAAATGATTTTATGATTTTTTAGTCATGATTTTATGTTCGAGATCTAAACCCATATTGTAGTTTTATTTCAATCCTTTTTTTTATTCTTTCTAGACTGGATTAGAGGGGATGGGATTTAATGGGTTCTAAAAATGTGGGCAGTTAGATGGCTGGGGATTTCACATGAAAGATGTGTTAAAAAAATTAAGGTAAGCTACACAAATTGTATTATTATAAATTTAGAATAAATACAAAATTACTGAATGTGGCGACGATGTAGAATACAGGATTGTCTTATTCAAAATCTACTAATCTCTATTGGAGTGTAAAATGTATGATTAATATTTGTAATTAATTGATTAATTCAAGAACACGCAAAAAAACAGAATTGTAACTGAAATGCGGAAATAAAATTTTTACCGTTCTCTTATTCAAACTCATGTTCCAATGTCGCAGATAAACTTGAGAGCTACGACATATGACTCTATATGAAGTATGCAGCGTTGAATGTTGTGGCTAACATACAAATGTGTCAAAAACTTGATTTCTACAACAAAAGAAGTTAGAACAATCTCGTTTGTAACTTAAACATGCAAACTAAAAGAAATCAATTGTGACTTTTGATCCAATGAGTCGGGTTTTAAGATCCATGAATCACAGACACGTCTGCTCATATTGTCAATTCAGTAAGAGTATGAAGATCCATGAGCTCATATATCAATTCTGCAGTATTTCCATGTATAATTAATGACCATATATAAATTTCCATATACCTCAAAATGGATTGCCTGCTTGACTATGGTCAACCTGAACCCAAATAGCTTTTCCCAATTGGCAAGAAAATGAATGCCTAGGGCATTCGGCTCCCTGAGCCCTCCAAGAACCTGAAACAGAGTTCAAGCATGAATACCTTAAAACTGATGCCCCCGGCAGTGGAGATCCAAGATGAAGCCTGTAAGATAGCTTGGTTTCTTTTCTTCAATGGCCTCTAGGATCTCTATTTTTTCTCCAAAACTTAACAGGATCACAGCCTCCCTTACCAGGTGATGAAGACGCCGCAAAAAAAAAAAAATGAAGATTTCTAGGGGTATTGTCTTGGTACAGTGCGAAAAAAAAACACAGAATTCACACTTCTCCAAACAAATGAACAGAGGAAATGGATAAAGCATGTTTCACAAAAGGGTGAGAAAATGAAAACAGTTTGACTACAAAAAACCAACTAAAAAAACCTCCTTTGATCCAATGTTCGGGTTAAGAACATGAAAAATACGGCTTTTTTAAATAGGCAATTCAAAAACTTATAGGAGTTATATAAAAAATGCAGATTATTTAATTCTCCATATATTACTCCATATACCTAAAAAAAATAACCACACTAAGAGTAATCAGAAAAAAAACTTTAATTAGGATTTAAAATTTACATGTTCTAATTCATCATCATGTATACCATATGCAAAAAGGGTTAAGACCGGGAGTTCGCGACAGAAGTTTTTTACGAGGCGGATCTGAACCCCACCTCAAACTCGCCCCCCCTGTAGGTGTTCCGAAAAAATAAGACTCTAATTTTTGCGTACGTGCGAAGACTAAACTATATCAGGGAAGATGTTTCCGATGAATTAAAAGTCCACCAACCAAAAAACGGGGGAAAATTTCTAACATTTCTCCCCTGGGGGACTTAACATTCATTTCGAAACTTATAGGACGTTCGTATAAAAATCTTCACTTAAACTTATTGATGCTCAATCAAAAAACCACTTATGACGTTTTCCGTATTAATATATTTATTTATGTTGTTACAGAAGTTCGAGGCGACTACCAAACCACTACTCGTAGGTGTACAAGACTCTTATTTTTTTTACGTCGAAACGTTGTGATTATTAAAGTATACTTCCAAGTTAAAATCTGCTCCCAATTTTCCTAAAAAAAAATCCTCAACTTTTCAAATCATGACATTAAATTACGGGTATCAATTTTGAGCGGAAACAAAAAACTGGACCTTCCATGGTCACAACAAACTTACCGGGACCTCAATCTGGAAACATGGACAAAACTTACGGGCAATCATGGACAAAGCGTGGCTATATTAGCGTAAACAACATAGTAAAAAATGTGCACATGAAGGTTGTTCTAGTTTGGTAGTCAACCAAACTTCTCAAATAAATGCAAGTGAGAAGTTTTTAAGTGTTCAAAACAACATATATGTCCAATCTTAAGATTTTAATTAATGTGTCAAACAGACATACAAGGCTTTATGAAAATGAAATGAAGTGTTCAAAGTCTTATGCTCAAACTAACACTTGTCCAAGTCTTTTACATGAAGTGTGATATATCACATAAACTTTATGAATATCAAAACTTAATAATATTCTATATGAATGTTTACTTAATGTTTGATCTCAAACAGTTATTAATGAACTTCAATAAAGTGTAAAATGAATAACAAATGAATGAATTGGAGCTTTTTGTAGTAGCCTCCCACTAATCTAGCATATCAATCGACTTCAAAAGCCTCATATTGTATGCATGCTTTTGAAATAAAATGGGGCAGATTCCTTTTGTAAGGGGATCAACTATCATATTATCTGTTCATATATGCTCCACTATTATGTCACCTTTATTAAACAACTTTTTAACGATCAAGAATTTAATTTTCATATGCTTAGACCATGTGATACTTTATTGTTCATCGAGAACATAACCGCAAAAATATTATCACAGTACAACTGAATGAGTCTAGCTATAGAATCGATGGCTATCAATATTTTAATGAAATTTTTAAGTCACACTGCGTGAGTAGAAGCTCCAAAAAAAGTGACAATCTCTGCATGCTTTGTGGATGAAATAATAAGTGTCTTTTTGACACTCTCCCACAAAATGGCCCCACCAGCAAAACTTAAAAATGTAATATAAAGTAGACTTTCTATCATCCTCCCCACCACAGTAAAGTCAGAATTTGTATACCCACGAAATTGAGATTTTGATCTTTATGGTAGGCTAACTTATGATCTTTATTCCTTTCAAATAGCTTAATACCTTCTTTGCAGCCAATCAATGAGCTGGTACAGGGTTCGACTGATATCTACTTAGAAGTCCTACTACAAGGTAATGTTTAGTGTGGTACAAACTTGGGCATACATTAAGCTGTCTGCCGCACTAGCATAAGGTATATCTTTCATGCACTCACTCTGTATCGTTCTTGGGGCATTGTGACAAGTTCAGCTCATCACCCTTAAGCAAAGGTATATCATCACACTTATAATCGAGTATGCTAAATCTTTTAAATAAATGTTCTATATAGGCTTTCAAAGAGATTACTAATGTATGGTGAGATCAGTCCCTAATGATCTCAAAAGATGATTCTCCAAGATCTTGCATATCAAAGTATTTTGAAAAAAATCTCTTAAATTCATTCAATAATGTCAAAACACTATTCGCAAGCAAGATTTCATATACATAAAGAACTAAGGAGATGAATCTTCTCTCACTGATCTTGAGATGTATGCAATAATCTACCTTATTTTCTTCAAAACCGAATTAAGTTAATAACTCATCAAATTTCAAATATCATTGTCTAAAAGCATGGTCCAGACTATAAAGGGACTTGTTGAACTTGCACACAGGTTGTTCAGTATGACCGGACTTGAATTTTCAGGCTTCACTATATAGACTTCCTCAGTCAGGTCGTCATTCAAGAATACGGTCTTTACATCCATCTGGTGTAACTCCAAATCATATTGAGCTACTAATATCATTATCACTCTAAAAGAGTATTTAGATGGAACATAAGAAAAGGTCTCGTTATAATCAATTCCTTCTCTCTGCGTAATTCCATTGAATACCAGTCTAGCTTTAAACCACTCGACCTTTCCTTTGGAGTCTGTAATCTTAAATACTCATTTAGAACTAATGAGTTTGCAACCTTTGGATAACTCAACTAACTCCCAAATTCTATTCATCTTCATAAACTCTATCTCATCTTTCATTGCATCACACCAAAGATCAGCTTGAGGCCAAAAATGACTTCATTAATTGTCATTAGGTCAATGACATGACCAATATCAAAACCACTCTCACCATAGTAAACTTCATAGTCTAAAGAAATTGCAGGCCTCCTCTGCCTAATGGATCTCCTAGCGGGCGGACGATCCTCCTGAATCTGTGGAGGAATCTCAACGAGAATAAGTGATAAGTTTGGTTCCACTTCCTCTATAGGTTCTATCATAGTTTCAGGCACCACTGAGCTTTCCAATAAAGGCACCGTCAAATTAATAGGAAAAACTTCCTTGACTTCTTTAATAGGAAAAGATCAATTCATTTCGTCACTGGAATCCAATTCTAAAAATTTAGTCGTTTGAGATTCCACAATTCTGGGTCCTCCTAAAGGGGAATAAAACTTAAATCTCTTAGCATGATCTGGGTAACTTATGAAGTAGCAACGACAAGACTTAGGGGCAAATTTACTTTCGATGGGTTGTATAATCGGACCGTTGCAGGGCAACCCCAAACACATAAGTAATTAAAGCGGGGTGCTTATCGGTCCATAACTCGAAAGGTGTATTGGGTACTGACTTAGAGGGTACTTTATTGAGGATATACACCTCTATCTTAAGCGCTTCACCCAAAAAGCTCATGAAGATTAGTCCAATTGATCATACTCATCATTTTTAAGGGTTCAATTACGTCTTTCAGCCACACAATTTTTCTCGGGACTACCCGACATGGAGTATTTGGCAGCAATGTCACAACTCTCCAAGTATCTAGTAAATAAACATTTATGTTGTCTAGTGGCATCATGTATGCCAAAATACTCTCCACCTCTGTCAGACCTAACTATCTTAATGACTTTCCTTATTTATTTCTCAACTTCAGTCTTAAACTCTTGAACTCATCAAGAGATTCAGACTTTTCTTTAATTAAGTACAAATATCCAAAATGAGAGTCATCAATGAAGGTAACAAAGTAGATATTCTTATAGAGAGTAGAGGAATAAATACTTGAATGAGTTCAGTTGTCTACCTAAATCACCTAGAGGGGGGTGAATATGTGAGTTGTGCGTCTTTTTGCACAATAAAATTTAGCGATCTATGCACAAATATCAACCAAGCAATCACATACAACAAAAGATTTATAATGGTTCCCCAACCTTGGGTACATCCACTTTCCCTCACCGATCTAGCAAACCACTAGACTCGGCTACTCCACTATCTCGGATTGAAAACCAATCCTACGCCTCGGAACCAAGTTCCTACAATCTCGATCCAAACAGATCTACACTCAGAAGATAAAACTTCCTATAACTTGGAGATAAATCTCCTATAAGAATTGAATAGAGATAAATTGAAAATACAAACAAATGATCTTCAAATCTTGAAAAAATCTGGCTGGATCTTCTTCTTTATAAATTGCGGCTCTGCCAGATTTGTCGAAGAAGAAATCTCGTCAGAAAGAGATCTGAAGACTTCTTTTGATTTCACCCGATCGGAACGATGATGGATAACAAACAACAATCACAATCTGAAAATCAATCTTCGTCAGAATCCTTTAAATCGAAAACCCTAGCTCTTGCACGATGAAGATCGGCAGCATCGGCGGCTTTCGTTTTGGAGAGAGAAAATGAGATTCAGAGAACTTAGAATATTATGACAGCTTGTAAAAAATCCTTTTGTTAGGGTTAGTCGGTTGACAAGACCTTAAATAAGATCTCCCTAACGGTCATAATAAATCTTAATGATGTACACGTGGAATCACATCATGTGATTTGAAAATCCCGTCAATTCTAGACTTAATAGAAATTTTGCAAAACTAAACTCCATTTCTCGAGTGAAGAAGTATTTCTCGAGAAGTAAAGTTTATTACTCGAGAAGATGAATGAAGATTACTAGAGAAAAGAATTTCTTAAATTACTCGAGAAGAAGAATGTATTACTCGAGTATAAGATGGGTTCTCGAGAAGTCAATTTGAATTACTCGAGAAAAAGTCTAACAGAAAGTATTCGAGGCAGAAGAATTATTTCTCGAGTATAAAGGAATTACTCGAGATCTAGAAATCTACTCGAGAAGTAGAATGACACTTCTCGAGAACAAAGACTTAGAAAAAATATTTCTGATTCTGGAAGAAAGTTACTCGAGAACAAGAAATGATTTTTCGAGAGAAAAGGAACTTCTCGAGAATAAGATATAGGATTTTTCGAAAGAAAAGGAACTTCTCGAGAACTATACTTAGAAATTTTCTGAGATAAAAAACTGAATACTAGAGAGGTAGAGATAAAGTCTACTTTAGTGCTAAACCTAGTTACTCGAGAACTAAAGTAATACTACTCAAGAACTAAATTTTGTACTCGAGTAATTAGACTAATTACTCGAGAACTTTAACTTATAATACTTGAGAACTAACAGATTACTCGAGTAATGGACTTAGAGAATTTCTGACTTCTAGAAAGTTGTCCTTCTTGAATCCAATCATCACCAACACTTCATCCATTGATCAAAGTACTTGAATATTATGTGTATCCCAATAGAGAGGCTACACATGAGTCAACACCTTGAATCACACAATGAGGGATTGCATTGTATGGTCCTGTGTTTATGACCCATTATATACTGACATTGGTCTACACTTAGCAATTGAGTCCTGCAAACACATAACTAAAATAGTATATCAAATACAACTTAATTCATCTTAGTTCAAGGGCGACTTTATGCAAATCTGGGTTATTGTGGATGCAATACCTAACAATCTCGCCCTATTTGTAGAAGTCAGAACCCTCTACACTAAGGTGAATTATATCACAAGAGAAAGAACTGGATATGAAAAGATAAGAGTGAGATGAAATGCAAGAAATAAAGAAAAAACGCATAATCATCAAAATTAGAGATTATATAATTAAAATTGTTTTAGATTTCTTTTCTACAAGCATTTAGTCCTCAATCTCAAAAATCAAAAAATTCAGTTCTAGCTCTGATGTTGTTGATGATGTTGCTTGTCAAAATTTTCCTGTTTCCTCCTTTGATAGTTGAATGGCTTAGGATAGTACTTTGGAGGTCTTGGAGGTGCCTTTGGGTTGTTCCTTTCATATTCTCTATCATAAATCCTTCTCTTCATGAGAGATTTTTCATTCATTTCCCATTTAGAAAAACTGTAATGGAGATCTCTGCATTCATTATAGTTCATCACAAGTTTAAGAGTATCTAGAATCAAGGACTTTGAAGTTGGGCTCCAAACTTCAGCAAATTCTTGAGCTTTTCTCTTTTCTGATTCTAGAATTGGAACTGATCTGCTGGCAGAGGGACCTTCTCCATATTTCCTTCTCTTAGGGATCTAAACTTTAGGTAAATCTTTGGGGATGTCAGTTTCCCAAACTTGAGAATAGGATTCTGGAGGAAGGGTTGCATCATCAGGCCTAGGAGAGAATGTTGGCATTTGAGGAGGCATCTGAGGTGGAGCAGCTAGCTGTCCTTCATCAAGAGGATTTAAATGATGAGGAATGATGTTTGGATAAACTTGAAAATATGAAAAGATCTGTTTATGCATCCAAACTGTAGTGTCATAGGTATAAAACTTTACTGACTTGATCTGAGCTAGCACATTTTTGTTGATTTCATTTAACTTCTCAGTTCAGAGAGTGTTAGTAGTTACAACAAACTTATCTACAAAATTTTGTACATGTTCTTTCACTAGAGTCTTCCCCTTTCTGAATTCTATACAAAGGGTATCTATGGTGTCATCTTTGAAAATTCCAACTTCTTCACAAACTTGCATAACATGTTCTTGAGCTTTATTCTCAAGTTGAATTTGATTATTGGCCAGAGTTATAGATTCGTTCATCACTTCACCAACACCGGTAATAGTGTGGTCCAGAGCTTTGCCACATACCTAAAAAAGGTGCTTCAATTGATCTTTGTTATATTGTATCTCAGCAAATCCTCTGCTCATCTCTTTCTCAAGAGTAGTTACTTTATCGTGCACAAGTTTCAGAGAGTCTTCAAAATGCTTTCTTTTATCAGTCAACATCTGTTCAATCTTACTCACAATATCAGAAGAAGTGGATATAATAGAAATAGTAGCAGGAGTAGCAGTAGGAACAGAAGCTGGAGGAGGAGCTTTCCATGGAACCAGTTCTTCAATTACAACTGAGCTTTGAGCTCTTATAGTATGGAATAAAACAACTTCATCCTCACCAGTGAAGGTGGGAATAGAGAAGTCTAGGTTCCTCAAGGGAGCATCAACAGGCTCTAGAGAACTTGTATCTTCATCTGAAAGTAGAACAGTATCTGGTTTGTCTTTCTCAGCAGCTGGAGAATGAGTAGTAGGTGACTTGGGAGATTGCATAGGTGAGGGAGTAGGTGCTGGATGTTGGAACAATTGTTTGGATTTGTGCTAGGTTCACTCTTAGGATGTCTTGACCCCCCATGTATAGCCAGGATCTTGGTGTAGCAAAAGTTAGGTCCTTTTAGGTCAGGTTTGTGCAGATATGCATTGCAGTGGACTCAGACTTAGACTCATAAAGTTTATATGGACTTTCTATATCAGTTCAACTATTGTCAAACTCAGCTCGACGATCGTCAATCTCCCATCGACGATCCCAGAGTATTGTACTCTTAACTAAGCTCGATGATCTACGAGCTTAGGTCGACGATTTGGTTTTCTCAGCAGTAATCTATATTCTATGATAGTTGTTCTCAGGTCGACGATCTCTGAACTGGGATCTATGATTTTATGCTGCTTTCAGTTATGAGTTTTTCAGATCGGTCAGAAGTATTTATTTTTGGTTAATAATCAATTTTTTAAAGGCAAATATATTCTGATAATTAATGTTGTTATTCCCAAGGCTGATAGCCGTATTTCTTGAAGCATTAATTATGGTATTCACAGATTATTTCTTTAGCATATTTATGATGGCAGATATGGAAGTGCATTTATGTTGCCAGCATTTCTAGCCATTTGGGCTCCTAAAGTATTACAGAATATTATGCACTGTCCAGAGAATTCAAATTCTTGCCATTTTGTTATTCTGACTGAATCTATAACTCAGCATATAATAAGGATATACAAGAGAACAATCAGACAATAAAAGGATATATATATATACAGAAACTTTTCTTCAACAAGACATATCATTATCATTACTCTTACTCTCAAGGATTATTGCACTGCTGTAATAAGGAAGAAGGAGAACCTTTTCAAAAATATCTCTTGAGTCTTCTTTATTCCTCCGGCTTAAAGGATTTTCAAAAGAGCTCAAATATTTTTCAGTCTTCAGATCTAAGAAAGCTCTACTACAAGTTTTTGAAGACCTACACCCAGGGCCAAGTTTCCTCTTCCTGAATCAATTCTACATCTCAGGGGGAGCTTGGACATTCTCTTCAATCCACATAATCTTCTTAATTGATTGAGAAAGAGAAGATTTCTTTTAATTTTTTCCTTTTACCTCCATTTGTACAGGGTTATCTCTCCCTTCAAAAGTGAACTCTTAGTGATAGGGCACCTGAACAAAAACCTATTGGATTTTGGGCTACTGATCAAAAGCTCAAAGGGTCTCTAGATCTACCTGAAAGAGATCTCTTGGTGGCAGGGCACCTAAACAAAAACCTGTATTGGATTCCTACCTGGGTGGTAGAAGAGTGGATGTACCCAGATTTGGGGAACCACTATAAAATTTCTTGTATCGTCTGGATGCTTTGTGTTTTCTTTTTGTGCTGAGCTGTGCTATGATAATTTATCTTGTTTCCCTCTATTATGTAAGTATCATTAATTTAATTTCGCAATAAAACTAAACAAATTTTTTTAAACTCTATTCACCCCCCCCCCCTCTAGAGTAAAGTTTATCTATCCCTCACTTTCAATTGGTATCAGAGGGTGTGTTTTTAAGGTTGTACAGGCTTAGACCTGAACCTAAGATCTCTAATAGATATTCTTTTTTTTACTCTACTATTTCTCTATTATACCATGGCACAGTATAAGGATCTTGCAAGCACCAGACCTCAAGTTTACAACTTGCAAAAGTTTTGAATCTGGAAGGCAAGAATCAGACTCTATATGAATTCTATTGATGAAGATATTTATGCTTCAATCTTAACAGGAGTACCTCCACCAAGTACTTCCACAGACATGACTACAGTACCTCCTCTAGACTATAATGATGCATACAAGAAAGCAAAGATTATTGATGCAAAAGCCATGAACATACTGGCACAAACAATGTCTGATGACATATTTCAGAAGGTAGCTGAATGTGAATCAGCTAAGGCTATCTGGGATTCCTTAAACTAGATGGTTGTAGGATCAGCAGATGAAAGGAAGGATAGGAGAGCTCATATCATCTCCCAGTATGAGAATTTTAAAAAAGAAGAAACTGAACAAGTTTCTGAGATATACAACAGACTCAGCATCATTATTAATGACTTGAAAACGCTTGACAAAGACATCTCAGTCACAGAATTAAATGACAAGATTCTCATGTGCTTTCCCAGCTCATGGGACTCTAGAATCTGGCCTATCATAGAGACTAGAAGAACTCATGTAAAGACTACAAAATTAGTTCTAGGAAAGCTGAAATCCTATGAACAGCTGCTAAAGACAAGAGAAGCTAAACAACAAAAGACTGCTACACCAACTAGGAAGGAGCAAAATATTACTTTCAAAGCTTCAAAAGAATCAGAAACTTCTCCATCAAATGAAGAGCTGATGAGTCTCTTTGCAAAGAGATTCTTCAAGATGGGGAGAAAAGAATTCAGAAGGAAATCATCAAGAAGTGATGATAAACCAAGGTATGAAAAAACCCCTTTTAAAGAGGTTATCTGTTTTGGTTGCAGGAAACCAGGACATATTCTTCAAGAGTGTCCAGAAAACAAGCACAAAGAAAGGAGAAAGAAGAAAGACTACAAGAAACACTCCAGCAAACCATTCTCTTACAAGCACAAGAAGATGAGAGAGAGTTTGTTGCAAAAACATGGAGTGACACTGAAGAATCATCTTCCTCCAGTTCTAGTGAAGATGAAGAAGAAGCAAAGGCCAAAGAAATTTGCTTGATGGCCATCAATGCTTAGGGACATGTTTCAGAATAAGGAGAATCTGAAGAATGTTCAAATTGTGATCAGGTATTGGAAGACTTTGATTTTACTTTTGAAGAATTTAAACATGAGTTTAAATCTATGTGTAGTGATCTAATTAGATCTGAGAAGGAAATCAAACTTCTCAGAGATAAACAACTTAACTATGATAGCTTAGTATCCGAAAATCTAAAATTGAAAAATGAAATAGATCTGTGTAATGAACAAATCAATTTTCTGAAAATTGAATTAAGTAAAGCAAAACACCTAGAGGAATCACTGAATGGTAGAAGTAAACAACTAGTAGAAATTACCAGTACACTTAATGCTTGACTTAATGGAAGTAAGTTAGGATTAGGTGCATCATCCAATGAACCACCTATTATTCAGAAAAACCATCTCTCACAACCTATAAATTTTATTTTAGATAAAGGAAAGAAAAATACAGAACAAATTAAAACAGTAAACAAAATGTTAAAACAAGTTGAGATAAATAAAGAAAAACAAAAAGCTAAGTCAGAACAAAAATCGTCGAACCAAGATCGATGATATCAATACTGGTCGTCGAACGCAGATCGACGATCTCAACATAAATCGTCGAATCTAGAGCAATTTTATCAAAATTATAATTTTAACAGAAATTTCTACAAGAACTATAACTCCAAACCTTTCCATCCCTTAACTAACTGGATAATCCAACCTAGGAGATTTCATCCCTTAGGCTATAAAAGTCAACCTGAATACTCTTATATTTCAAGCTTTAAGTATGAAAAGAAGCCAGGACCCAAGGTTACCTGGGTCCAAAATATATGAGTTATTATTATGCAGGTGAAGACCTATCCTACCATACAGGATAAGTGGTATCTAGATAGTGGATGCTCCAAGCACATGACAGGAAATAAGGCAAATCTGAGTATCTTCAAGGCAAAGCTAGGTCCAAAAGTCATATTTGGAGACTCAAGCTTTGGTCAGACAGAAGGATATGGAGAATTTACACTTGGAGTTGTCACATTCAGGAAAGTGGCATATATAAGTGGCCTGAAACATAACTTGATATACATAGGTCAGCTATGTGATGCAGGTTATGAGTTATGTTTTGCTGAATCAAAATGTAATATTTCTTTAGATAGCAATATTGTGTTATCAGGTATTAGGTTAGGCAATATTTACTTAGTTGATTTCAATTCTGCCTGTTCAAAAATTTGATTGTTCAACCAGGTTAGCAATAATAATACCTTGTGGCATAAAAGGCTAGGACATGTAAATCTTAGAAACATTGTTAGGTTATCTAGGGACAACCTTGTTTGAGGATTGCCCTCTTGCCCCTACAAGAAAGAAAGACTTTGCAAGGCTTGTCAAGAAGTCAAGCAAACTAAAAATAGTTTTAAATGAGTTAATAAGAGTGATTCACCTAGGATTTTGTATCTGCTTCATTTGGACCTTTTTGGACCAATTGTTGTACAAAGCCTGGGAGGGAGGTTCTATACTTTATTTGTTGTAGATGACTTCTCTAGGTTCTCTTGGGTTTTCTTCTTGAGAAATAAGTCTGATAACTTCAAAGTTCTTATAGATTTTCTAAAATGCATAAAGATTGAGTACTCTACTCCAGTTGCATTGATCAGAAGTGATCATGGCACTGAGTTTGAATCTCTTCCTATGCAAGAATTCTGTGAGAAGGAAGGGACCAGGCACTGCTTCTCTGCTCCCAGAACTCCTCAACAAAATGGGGTAGTTGAAAGAAAAAATAGAACACTCATTGAAACTGTAGGTACATTGCTTGTTGATGCTCACATGCCTCTATCCTATTGGGCAGAAGCTGTAAGCACAGCAAATTATGTCCTGAACAGAAGTTTGATACACAAACTTAAGGGCAAGACTCCCTATGAATTACTCAAAGGGAAGAAACCTAAAATAGATTACTTTAGAATTTTTGGTTGTATCTGTTACATGGACAATAATAACAAAGATTATCTTAGAATGTTTGAAGCCAAAGCTATAATGGGGATATTTCTAGGATATTCCCAAGTTAGCAAGGCATATTAGGTTTTTAATAAATCATCTCTAAAAATTTAAGAATCAGTACATGTTACATTTGATGAAGCTAATATGTTTTACAAGGAAAAGGAAGCTTCTACAAGTAATTATTTGAAGGTACCAAATCTATGTAAAAAGTTGTATGATCTAAATCTCACTCAGAAGATGATATCTCATCCATCTCCATAAATAGATGAAGGCAGTAAAGAAGAATCTCTGGAAATTACTGAAGCCCCTCCAACCGCAAACTTAATTCCACAAGAGGAATTAGTTCATAATGCTGATGGTGTTGAACAAACTCCTCCTCCTGACTATGTTACACTTAGAGATCATCACATATCTCAAGTGATAGGATACATGTCAGTGGGTATGCAGACAAGGCATAAACTTAACCAAAATGTGATGCATGCCTGCTTCCTATCTCAAATAGTGCCCTCATCCATTAAAGATGCGTAGCAAGATCCTCACTGGATTATTGCAATGCAAGAAGAGCTCAATTAGTTTTAGAGATGTCAAGTTTGGAACTTGGTTCCTAGACCCAAAGGACATCTAGTTATTGGAACTAAATGGGTCTTCAGGAATAAATTGGATACTCAAAGAATAGTTGTCTGGAACAAAGCATGACTAGTGGTACAAGGGTACAGGCAATAAGAAGGTATTGATTATGATCAGACCTTTGCACCTGTTGCAAGGCTTGAAGCTATCAGAATTTTCTTAGCTTATGTTGTTCACAAGAAATTCAAGGTATATCAAATGGATGTCAAAAGTGCTTTTCTCAATGGGGAACTCAAGGAAGAAGTATATGTGGAACAGCCACCAGGTTTTATCTCTTCAACCCATCCCCCTTTTGTTTTCAAACTACTTAAGGCTCTCTATGGTCTAAAGCAAGCTCCAAGAGCTTGGTATGAAACCCTAGCTAGCTTTCTTTTAGAACATAAATTTTCTAGAGGCATTGTAGATAGGACTTTATTTATAAGACACTATCATGATAAGATTCTATTAACTCAAGTATATGTTGATGATATTATATTTGGATCTACTGATTCTAAACTTTGCAAAAAGTTTTCTGACCTGATACACTCCAAGTTTGAAATGTGCAGCATGGATGAACTTTCTTACTTCCTTGGTCTTCAAGTGAAGCAAGCTCCTAATGGCATCTTCATATCTCAGTTCAAGGATGCTAAGGAATTAGTAAAAAGTATTGGGATGGCTGATGCCTCAGCTATGAAGACACTCATAGCTTACAACGCAGTAATTGATTCTGATGAAAAGGGTAAACCTATTTATCAAAAAAATTATAGGGTCATTGTTGGGTCCCTATTATATCTTATTGCAAGTAGACCTGATATAATGTTTGCAACATGTCTTTATGCTATATTTCAAGTCAACCCTAAAGAATCTCATTTAATTCTCCTCAAGATAATTTTAAGATATTTAAAGGGTTATCTTAATCTAGGACTTTGGTATCCAACAGAGTAAGACTTTGAATTATCTGGATATTCTAATGCTGACTATGCTGGATGCAGTGTTGATAGAAAAAAAACACTTCAGGAACTTGTCAGTACCTGGGTGATAGATTAGTATCCTGGTTTTGCAAGAAACAATCTTCTGTGTCTATATCAACTGCAAAAGCTGAATATATAGCAGCTGGTAGTTGCTGCTTACAGATCTTATGGATTCAAAATCAGCTACTAGATTATGGTTTCTCTCTAAAAAATACCACTATATTTTGTGACAGTACCAGTGCCATATCAATTAAACAAAATCCAGTCCTGCATTCTAGGATCAAGCATATAGAAATAAGGCATCATTTTCTTAGAGATTGTGTAGACAAAAACTAGATTAATCTCAAGTTTATCCCCACTGATTTTCAAAGAGGATATATTTTCACCAAGCCTTTGGATGAGAAAAAACATCTATTCTTTTTGAATCAGCTTGGAATGATAAATGGAATGGATTAAAATTGAATTTTGTCCTTGTAAAGATTTGATCAACGATCGTCGACCAGAGATCGACGATCTTCGAACTCATCTTGAGCTCGATCGTCAACCTAAGCTCGACGACAGCTCTGTGTGAAGACAAAAATCGTCGACCGAAGTTTGACGACTTTGCTTCAGTAAATTAATCGCTGACCTAAGCTCGACTATCAATTTACGCTACTGAAATCTGAGACCAACGATACTATTTATTTCCAAATTAATCGTTGACCTAAGATCGACGTTTGTGATTTTGTCGTTTGACAGAGATCATCTTTTCGTATTCCAAAAACCTATATGTAGGTTTCTATTCGATCTCTGTCCCGCGCTCTCATAATTTCCATTTGCTCGTGATCTCTTCTCTCTTCAGTCTACAGGTTTTCCATGGCGATTTCTCCAGCAGTTCTTTCAGCGATGAAGTTCGACACTGGCTTCGATGTAGACTTCGAATCATTCAGTCTCTGTGACCCTATTTTTCAAGAAATGATACAGTTATGTGATGATCAGGGCTTGAAGAAGTTCATGACTACAAGGACAAAGTTATCCGTCGCATAAATCAAAGAATGGGTTTTCTCTTCTTCAACTGATGACGGTTCAATGATCGGATCAATCTCAGGACAGCAGGTGACTCTAAATCCTGCGATTCTTACTGAAATTTTTGAATAGAAAATGGAACAGATGAGCTTGAACAGGATAGCTATGAGTATAGCAGGATGTTATTAGAGATGGGTCATGCTGAGGGCATCCCATCTAAGCTTCTAAAGAAAAATTTATCTGTATCTTTTAAGTTTCTTGCTGATTTAGTGGGCAAGGTACTGCTGGGTAAGCATTCAGCGCATGACAATATTAACAAGCAGCAGTTTGACATTATGTCTGTCTTAGTTAATAAAAAGTCCATAGACTAGGCTGGGTTGTTCTTTGATTTAATTAAGAGAAAGAACAGTAAGAAGGAAGTCTATCTAGGAAGGATTCTGGGAATCTTCCTTCATAAGAAAGCTCCAGAGCTGTTGGTTTATTCAACCATAGCCATCAATGCCAGCAAGAGGTTGGACTCCTCCTTGTTTGGGAAGTAGGAGAGGACAATTCAAAAGCCCTCCAAGGCTGGAACTTCCTCAAACTTATCTAAGGACACAAGGGCAGTAACATCCACTCCTCACCCTAATGAAGAAGTTCGTACTACTCCTCCTCCTCCAACTTCGCTAGTCATCCCCATAATCTCTTCTATCCCTACTATTGTGATTCAAACCTCCACTTCATCCCAGCTATCATCTCTTCTACTACTCAGTCACCACTTCCCCTCCATCCTATTGAATCTCAAAACCACCATACCATATCTTTTCAAAATTTTGACCTACTCTCACCACACTCATCCCCTTCCGTCTCAATGATTCACCCATCAACTCTCCCAGAAACTCACCTATTCAGGATGAAATCATCACTGTTTTCACTCCTCCTCCCTTTTTTCATTCTGTCATAACTTAGACTCCAACTGAGTTCCTTCAAGTTGACCCCTCTTTTCGTTCTCATCTTCTGGAGCTCATCACTCCAACTCTCAAAACCTTAATAGCAGAGGCTATTTCACCTCTTACTCTCTATATATAAACTCTATCTGCTTCTCTTGCTGCTTCCTCTATCCCTTCTTCATCTTGGGGCCTGGTTCCAATTCTCACTGAAACTAGGAAGGGGGAGATGTCCAAAGAAGATACAGCAGGTTCAGCCTCAGCAGAACTTCAAGATCAGTCTCCTCCAGCAGTGCAGGAAGAAGAAGCTTTTCAGAAATTCTATGCAGATATAGTCTCATATTCAGGCTTGCTGACTTTAAATGAGGACACTAATGTGTCATTACCTACCATCTCTAGTGGTGATTGTTTCATCAATCCCACCATTGATCTTCAAATTCTTTTGCATTCTTTTTCTATGCTTAAAATAGTTCTGCCTCCAATTGATTTGTATACTTCCAAGTCCATAGTCTGTTATACCAGACCAATGAGCCCCTCAGCTGTGGAACATCTCTTGCAGATCAAATCAGTTCTAGTGTGTACAGAAATTCAGACAGTTACAATGTGTACAGGTATGGATGAGCTAGATGCTATGGCTCTTGAGCCTATGTCTGTTATAGAAGATAAAGATGAGCTAGATGCTCTCTTAATTGTTGATGAACTGATTCATCTAGTGGCTGCCAGAAATTTGAGATCAGTCCTAGAGACAAGCTCAATAAACTTTTGTGAGCCAAGTGCTCCTATTGCTGAAATTTACTCTATGGATATTGATCCAGTTCCAAGTCCTATTGGACCCTCCTATCCAATAGATGAAAGTCCTCTTCCCTCTCTAGATGATCTCATTGCACTTGATATCCAGGAAGAAGCCAAAGAGAAGGCTGCAAAAAAGATTGATGAAAAACAAGTACAGGAAATAAATAAATTGTATGACAATCCTCCTGATTCATCTGATGATGATGAGGATGATGATTCAGAGGATTCTGATTCCAAGAAAAAGAATATATCAAAGAAAAGAAAGGCTGCTCCTAAGGATGCACCCAAGCCAGGAAATACAAATGATACTCCTTATTACATTTTGAAAGGAATCACACCATATTCAGGCATGGAAAGCTGGATGTGGTTATTTAAAAATGAGCAGAAAACCAGGAAGAAGAGCAGGAGATATTCACCTCCTCCTCAGAAGTTCAGAAGAGGTCCTCCTCCTCCTGCTGCTGGTGCTTCTGGGGTTGCTCCTCAAGCTTCTGATGCATCTTCCAAGCCTTACTCCTTCACTAGGACATATCAAAGGCAGGATAGATCATCCAGATCTCAGTCCAAAGGAAGCAATCAATAGCAAAGAAATCAGAGTTCCACAGAAAAAGTCAAAGAAGTTATCTATTAGAAACCCTCCTTCTCTCCTCCTCAACAACAGAAAGTTCTACCCAAAGTTCAAAAGAAAGCCACCTATCAGTCCAGAAGACATGATGAGTCTCACAAGCCCAAGGGAAAGTATAGTGAGGCTGCCCCTCTAAGATCCCTTTATTCTCAAAGTGATGATCAGCATAGTACAACAAGCTTTCATGATCAATCCACTCAGTTCAAAGCAATTTCAGTGTTGCCACCTCAAGATAATCAGCCACCTATTGAATAGGAAGTTGATCCTAACTTTAGGATAGCCAGGCTTCAAGAATTTATTGGTCTTTCACAGATTAGAAAAGTTGTAGAAGAAGGAGAAGATCCATCTAGGTTTATTACAATGTCCTCCTACAGAGAAAAAGAGCTGGATAAACTCCAAGTAAGAAAGAAGGTTTTCAATCCAGCTGATTATATGGCATTGCATCCAGAAGCAATTGTTCCCAGGACAAGCACTCAGACATCTCTTGGTTGACAAGACCTGATGACTTCTAAGAAGGAAGTACCAGATCCTACCAGAAAGATAATCTTCTCTAAACCCTCCTCTGGTCCTTCTGATAAATTGTAGTTTGTACTCTGTTATGTTTTATTGCTTAAACTGATTATGTACAATGCATTGCTATAACATATCTGCTGATGTTATTTCATCTCTACAGATATTTATGATATTTGTATTTCTATTGCTTTTAAGTTTTGTTTTTTAGTGACCTCACATAAATAGGGGGAGATTGTTGGAACCCTTATTTGGATTTGTGCTAGGTTCACTCTTAGGATGTCTTGACCCCCATGTATATCCAGAGTCTTGGTCTAGCCTAAGTTTGGTCCTTTTAGGTCAGGTTTGTGCAGATCAGCATTGCAGTGTACTCAAACTTTGACTCATAATGTTTATGTGGATTTTCTATATCAGTTCGACTATAGTCGAAATCAGCTTGACGATCGTCGATCTCCCATCGATGATCTCAGATTCTTGTACTCTAAACTCAGCTCGATGATCTACGAGCTCAGGTCGATGATTTTGTTTTCTTAGCAGTAATCTCTGTTCTATGATAGCTGTTCTCAGGTCGACGATCTCTAAACTGGGCTCTACGATTTTATGCTGCTTCTAATTATGAGTTTTTCAAATCGATCAGAAGTATTTATTTTTGGTTAATAATCAATTTTTAAAAGCAAATATATTCTAATAATTAATGTTGTTATTCCCAAGGATGATAGCTGTATTTCTTGAAGCATTAATTATGGTATTCACAGAATATTTCTTTAGCATATTTTATGAAGGCAGATATGGAAGTGCATTTATGTTGCCACCATTTCTAGCCATTTGGGTTCCTAAAGTATTGCAGAATATTATGTACTGTCCAGGGAATTCAAATTCTTGCCATTTTTTTATTATGACTGAATCTATAACTCTGAATATAATAAGGATATACAAGAGAACAATCAGACAATAAAAGGATATATATATATAAAAACTTTTCTTCAGCAAGATTGATCATTATCATTACTCTTACTCTCAAGGATTATTGCTCTGCTGTAATAAGGAAGAAGGAGAACATTTTAAGAAATCACTCTTGAGTCTTCTTCATTCCTACGGCTTCAAGGATTTTCAAAAGAGCTCAAATATTTTTCAGTCTTTAGATCTAAGAAAGCTCTACTACAAGTTTTTGAAGACCTACACCCAGGGCCAAGTTTCCTCTTCCTGAATCAATTCTATATCTCAGGTGGAGCTTGGACATTCACTTCAATCCACATAGTATTCTCACTTGATTGAGAAAGAGAAGATTTCTTTTAATTTTTCCTTTTACCTCCATTTGTACAGGGTTATCTCTCCCTTCAAAAGTGAACTCTTGGTGATACGGCACCTGAACAAAAACCTATTGGATTTTGGTCTCCTGATTAAAAGCTCAAAGGGTCTCTAGATCTACCTGAAAGAGATCTTGTGGTGGCAGGGCACCTGAACAAAAACCTATAGTGGATTCCTACCTGGGTGGTAGAAGAGTGGATGTACCCAGATTTGGGGAACCACTATAAAATTTCTTGTGTCGTCTGGATGCTTTGTGTTTTCTTTTTGTGCCAAGCTGTGCTGTGATAGTTTATCTATCTTTCTCTCTATTATATAAGTATCATTAATTTAATTCCGTAATAAAACTAAACAAATTTCTTTATACTCTATTCACACCCCTCTTGAGTAAAGTTTATTTATCCCTCACTTTCCTTGGAGATTGGGAAGGAACAGGAGTAGGTTGCTTGGGTTGCTCTGTTGAGGTTGATTTGGGAGATTGTGCAAGTGATGGAGATTGTACAGGAGTTTGTACTTTTGGTGGCTCTTCAGCAGTTGCATAATGGAGTGGAGGTATGGGCTCATTTGAAGTAAGCTCTTCTATAATCTTATCAATATATTCTGTTGTATATATGATGGTTTCCTAAACTTGTGCATCTGTATGGAACTCAGTTGAAATGGCTGGAAGGGGTGATCTGACTAGAGGAGGAGAGGAAATCCTAACATCTAGAATAGAGGAGACAGGCTCCCCCTCAGTTGCTGCACCAGCTATGCCAGCAATTCCATGAAGAGAGGGAGATGGGATCCTATCCTCTGAAGCAGGAGCTTCAGGAGCCTTTGTAGCTTGAGTTGGATTCTTTAACTTTACTTCCCACCTCTGAATAGAAGAAATAGAAACCTTCTTCATATGATGAATGAGAGTACCTTTGGAAGTGTCAAATACCTGAGGATTTATCTCATGAAGCATCAGAGATAAAATCCTTGCAAAACTAGGAGTCTTGATGCTCTCCCTTATCTTATAAAGAATCATCATTCCAAACTGAAATCTACTTCCTGCACACTATAGCTGTGAGAACAATAAACAAATCATATGATATGAACCCTTTTAGAACCTGTCTTGCACTAGAGGACTTTTCCAAAAATGTCTACTAGAAGTTTGCTTTCAGCATTCAAGTCTGGTCTTCTAATAGAAGTAACTTCAGTAGAGATTCCACAGAAACTGCAAGCCCTTTCATTTTATTCTGCGATGAGATCATCTTCTTCGTCCATAACTGGCATCTTCAGAAGTTGAGAGACAAAGGTCTTGTTCAATTTAATCTTAATATCTTTTACCCTGGACTTTAGGACTTTGCCATTTCTCCTCACCTTGATGTTCTTGAAGAATTCTTCAAGCTCTGGAAATAAGATTTTGCAAGGTTCTTGTAAAACGAATGTCAAACTTGCACCGTCGAGGAGTATCAGTAGATTCTTAAAGTCGTCCGAAAGTTCAGCGATTCCAGCAACTACCAGCTCACTTCCAACACCTATCTTGGACTGTGGCGCCATGGATTTTTAAGAAATGGATGTGTGACAGACAGAAGAATGACGGCAAAGAATTGCTCTGGTTCAGCAGTGGAAGACGAAAAGGTTTTTCGAGAAAGTGGATTTGAACTCGAGTAGATTTAATGAAATCTAAGATTCTCTATTTATATAAATCTAGTAATGATGATTAGGGCTAAATTAAGCCTTAGATTAGGGCGGAAATCAAGCATAAAGAGAAACAGAAGAAATTAAAAAATTTCGAAATGCGAAATATCATTTCTCGAGTGGAGACTTAGTTCTTGAGAGATGGATGTTTAGTTCTCGAGAATTTAAAATTTATTTCTCGAGTGAATTCTTTACTTCTCGAGAAGAAGGTTATTACTCGAGAAAGAATTCTTTGTTTCTCGAGAAGAAAGGAATTACTCGAGTAGTCAGAAATTACTTCTCAAGAAGTCATTCTATATCTCGAGAAATGAAGTCCACTTAGAGAAATTTCTAACCTTTTTGACTTGTCCTTGATTTCTCAGCCTTGAAATGATTCCACCTTGTCTATTCTTCCTTGTTGAGCAAGCCAAGCTCAGTTTTAAAGAAGTTGAACTTTGCCTCGTCCAGCGGCTTTGTGAAAATGTCTGCAACTTGCCTATCTATTGAAACATACTGCAGATGTACGTCCCCTTGCTCCACATGCTCCGAATGAAGTGATATCTAAACTCGATGTGCTTTGTACGGCTGTGCGAGACTGGGTTGTTGGCAATTGCTATTGCGCTGGAGGAGTCGCAAAATAATGGAATGTCTTTGACCTTCATATTGTAGTCTTCCAGCTGATTCTTTAGCCAAAGCAACTGTGCACAATAATTGCTGGAAGAAATATATTCAGACTCAGCCGTTGAGATTGCGACACAGTTTTGCTTTTTGCTACTCCATGAGATAAGTCTCCTTTCGAGGAATTTAAGTGTCCCGGAAGTGCTTTTTCTGTCATCTTTGCTACCTGCAAAGTTAGCATCTGAAAAACCAATCAGCTCGATATCATTACTTCTTGGGTACCATAAGCCAAGATTTGGTGTACCTTTAAGGTATCTCAAAATCCTCTTTGCAGCAACATAGTGAGATTCCTTATAGTTCACTTGGAATCTAGTACAGATAAATGTAAAGAACATTATGTCTGGTCTACTAGCAGTAAGGTAGAGCAAGTATCCAACTATGCTTCTGTACTTGGTTTCATCAAAAGGTTTCCCTTTCTCATCCTTATCCAGAGACATGGCTGAACCCATTGGAGTCCTCATAGAGGTTGCATTCTCCATTCCAAATTTCTTAATTAGATCTTTGGTGAACTTAGTCTTGGAGATGAAAATTTCATCTTCAGATTATTTCACCTGAAGCCCTAAGAAATACATCAGCTCTCCCATGCTGCTCATTTCAAACTTCCCTTGTATAAGTTTTGAGAACTTCTTGCAGAGGTTATCGTCAGTAGATCCAAATATAATGTCGTCGACATAGATTTGCACTAGCAAAATCTTGTCTTTTATTTCCCTAAGAAATAATATCTTATCTATCTTTCCCCTTATGAACTTGTTCTATAGAAGAAAACTAGATAGCGTTTCATACAAAGCTCCAGGAGCTTGTTTTAAACCGTACAACGCTTTAGATAATAGATAAACATGATCAAGTAGGTTAGAATCAACAAAACCTGGGGATTGTTCCACGTACACTTCTTCCTTTATGTCACCATTAAGGAAGGTGGACTTCACGTCCATTTGATAGACAGTGAAGCCCTTTAGTGCAGCATACGCTAAGAATAACCCTATTGTCTCCAACCTTGCCACTGGAACATATGTTTGGTCGAAGTCGATTCCTTCTTCTTGACGGTATCCCCTGGCAATAAGTCTGGCTTTATTCTTTATGATTGGTCCATCTTTGTCCATCTTGTTCCTGTAGACCCACTTTGTCCCGATGACATTTTTACCTCTGGGTCTTGGAATAAGTTTCCAGACTTTGTATCGCTTGACCTGGTTCAGTTCTTCTTCCATGTCCAAGGTCAATGTTTCGTCCGAGTTTTCTTCCTCGAACTTCTTTGGTTCAACCTGTGAGAGAAAACTTAAATATAAATTTTCGTTAGTTGTACCTCTGCGAGTTCTGACACCATCCCGGGGATCTCCTATGATTTGGTCCATTGGGTGATCCTTCAGATGTCTGAGCTCTAGAGTCCTTGCATCTAAAACTTCAACCACTAGAATGACTTCATCAACTTGGACTACTTCTTCATCTTGATCATCTACCTCTCCAATAGGGGTTGGAGTGGTGATCTTGATGAACTTTTCACCTTCATCCTTATTTGGTTCATCCAAGCTGATTTCTTTTAACTTTGTACCTGTATCTTCAATAAGCACACTAGAATAGTTTCTTTGTAGCAAGCTCGTCTCATCAAATACAACATGTATTAATTCTTCTAAAACTAGAGTTTTTCTATTAAAGATCTTGTATGTCTTACTATGGCTACTATAACCTACAAAAATACCTTCAAAACTCTTTTCGCTAAACTTGTTAGTGTGATACTTACCATTATAAAGCACGAAGCATTTACAACCAAAAATACTAAAATATGAGACAGTCGGTTTCCTGCCCTTTAGAAGTTTGTAAAGCGTCTTATCATGGTTCTTGTTTATGAGTGCTCGATTTTTCACGTGGCATGCAGTGTTGATGGCTTCAGCACAAAAGTACTCCGGTAGTGAAGCATCACTCAACATAGTCCTGCAGGCCTCTATGATTGTTCTATTCCTTATCTCAGCTACTCCATTATGTTGTGGAGTATGAGGAGAGGAAAACTCATGAAAGATACCTAGGCTTTCACAAAATTGTGTCATGGCCCCAGACTTCAATTCAGTTCCATTGTCGCTTCTGATCTCGACTACGGAACAATTGTATTCATTCCAGATCTGCCTAATAAAATTTGTAAAGACATCGAAGGTATCTGACTTGTGTTTCAGAAAGAACACCCATGCAAAGCGCGAGTCGTCATCAACGATAACCAACGTATAATCTTTACCTCCTAAACTTCTAACTTGTAGTGGACCTAACAAGTCCATATGAAGTAGATGTAGACATCTATTAGAATCTTTGTCAATAACGCTTTTAAAGGTAGCCCTTATTTGCCTACCTTTCACACATGCATGACAAGGTTTATCTTTGACGTGCTTGACATTTGGGGCATCACGTACAAAATTCAGTGAAAAAAATTTATTAATAGTTTTAAAATAAATATGTGCTAGTCTCTTGTGTCATTGGTCACTGAGAGACGCACTATCTTTTGCTAAAAGGCACACTGGTGTAGAAGAGCCTATACAAATGAAATTTAAACAAAATATATTCCTTTTTCGAGTGCCTGATATAATCGTTTCCATATTGTCAACAGACTTTATCAAGCACTTGTCAGCATGGAATTCAACTATGTTTCCTTTGTCGCATAGTTGTCTTATGCTTATGAGATTGTGTTCCAATCCCTCGACATAAGCTACATCCGAAAAGGATACACTACTATTAGTGATCATACCGTATCCTTTAGTGATTCCTCGGTCTGAACCTCCAAAGATGACCTTTGGTTCGTTCAACACTAGAGAGAAGTTCTGAAGTAGGCTTCTTGTCCTGGTCATGTGCCGAGAGCATCCAATTTTCAAATACCATATTGGCGTTTTGGTGGCCTTTGGACATACCTGCAATCATAATAAGTTTTCCTTAGGAACCCAAACACGTTTGGGTCCTTGGTCTCATGTTAGAACACTCCCCCTATGAGGATTAACATTATGAGTGGTCATTCTCATGTTGTCAACCTGAGGAGTTGCAACATTTCTCGGATTAAACCAACAATCGATGGCAAAATGACCAATTCTGCCACATCACCAACAGTCGAACCTGTTGTATCATTGCCTTTAGTTCTCCTGCTTGACCTTCTGGGATAATGGTCTAGCAGGGGTTGCATTCTTGGAGGAGGAGGCTTCATGATGATGGCAATCACTATATTTCTTCTCCTTCACAGGCTTTTCCACAATGGGTTTTACCTTTGGTGCTTTCTTGAAGTTATGACCATGATCATAAGGACCATAGCCCTGAAGAATGACTTCTTCATAAGGTCCCTTAAAGACACTCTCACCAAAGTTTCTGGGGCGAGTCCATCCTTGGTAACAAGACTTTGGCTCTACATAAGTAGGCCTAGTCAAGTGGTCGTAGGATGAGTCAAGATCAAACTCATTAGTTGGAAATATGACTTTCTTAAAGATAGTCTGATCTTAAGGGGCCTTCCCCTTTTCTTTGGTCGAGGACTTCTTGGCGGCCTTATTATTTCTCTGAGCCTTATTCCACTAGAAGATTTACTAGGAGCTTCTACATGGCCTAGCCCAACACCCTTGGCCTTAGCTGAGAATTCAGTAACGAGAGGAAGGACAGTCCTCTGCTTCGAGAAAATTTCAACAAGTTTTTTCAGCAGCGAGTTGTTCTTCCAACTCCTTGATGATTTTCTCTTTTAATTCAAGGTGCCTTAGAGCCTTATTATATTCTTCAATAGTATTATTGAAATTCTCCTTGAGTGAGTCAGTCTTAGCGACTTCCTCTCTCATGGTGCACTCTTTAACTTTTAGAGATTTTATCTCTTTAGCTTGAGTTTTCATGACTCGTCGACAATTGTCGTAAGCCTTGATTTACTCTTTGTACTGGGCCATGAGTTTAGACTCATCATCAGAAGAGATGTCCTCATTATAATGATCAGAAGCTTCAGATTCTGAAAGAGGAGTGTGAGAGTTTACCTCCCCAGTAAACTAGGGCTCTTGTTCATCATCTATCTGAGCCATAAGCCCAAAGTAGGCTTCTTCTTCTTCACTCGACTCAGATGAGTCAGAGTCACTGAGAGTTTTGGCCTTCTTGGCTATCAGGATCTTCTCTGTCCTCTTCTTGTTGTATGAGGACTTCTTTTCCTCTCTCTTTCCACCCTTCTTTTTCTTGTGGGGGCAATCAGTAATGAAATGACCTGACTTGTTATAACAATAACAAACTATGTCAGTCGAAATGTGTTCGTTAGGTTTAGAATTATACCTGTCATGGCTACTTGAGCCTTTCTTTCGTCGATCATCGTCATGTCGTGATCTTTTGTTTGAGGCATCCTTGCCTCTCCATTGCTTCTTCTTGTTTAAGAATTTCTTGAACTGTCTTGAGAGCAGTGAGAACTCTCCTTCAGATAGCTCTGAGCCTAAAGTGCTTGGCTCAGATGATTCCACTTCACATTCTTCTGGAGCAGGTGCAGGTGAGGCAGCTTTTCCCTTCTTTGAAATGTCTGCCTTCGAAGCAACGGACTTTTCTTTTGAAGAGAATCAAATTTTCTCTTCTTCAGCCTTTCTGGAGCTTATCTGCAGTTGATGAGTCCTCTTTATATACCTATTTTCGGACTCATCTAGGCTTATTTTCTTGTCTTTGCACACCGTTTAGCGTCATTTGCACTTCTTTTGGTTCGCTACGGTTATTCCACGTCTTGTGCACTCTTTTAGCCTATTTCTGTGTGTGTGTATTTTCCCTTTTTGTTTGCATATTATTTATGTCTGTGACTGCCATGATCGACATCCCGTCCAGTTTTCCTGCAGGTTCTGGGATCGTGTGGGCGTCCGGCATCGAACTTTCCCCATTTTTGGCAAAGGAGTCAATGGTCGTGCGTTTTTACCCACGCACGACCATCGACCTCTTTGGCGCACGATCATCGGTCGTGCGCAGTCATGACCTCTCCTGGGAAAGTTCTGTCCCGCCATATCGCACGATCACCAGCCATACCGCGCACGATCACTGCTCGTGCGCTGCCGGTCGTGCGCAGTCATTATATCTTTTTCCACTTTTCTGCCTCCATTTCGCACGATCACTGACTATATCGCGCACGACCACTGGTCGTGCGCCAGTGATCGTGCGCGCTGTTTAAATCTGTTTTCTATAAATAGCGCAGGTCCGCCCTAATTTTGGGAGACGATCCAAATCCGCGATTTTTCCGCCGTTCTTCGTCTCGGACGAGGGTTTCCTCCGTCCCCCTTCATCTCCCACCTTAGGGAGGGTCTCCGGGCAAGCTTACAACGCCAAATCAACGCCGGAGCATCCTCTCGGCCTCCTCCTTCATCCTCAAGCTTCAAGCGGAGTTTTGACCGAGCTTTCTCCATCAAGCAAGGAAGGGCCGGAGCCGCAATCTACGGATCATTTCAACGAAGAAGAGGGGTCCATTGGGAGTGAGTGACAGCCTCCTCTACCCCGGACGCAGTTGAGGACCGAGCTTGGACTCGGATTGACAACCCGGGATTCCAACCGTGAACCCCCAACAAGGCTTCGGATTCGGTCGATTCGCACACCTCTTCCTCTTGTTGTTGTTAGCTTAGTTATTCTCTTTGTATTGATGAAGAATGTTTATTTGTAGTTAACTTTTACTCTAAATCATGTCTATGTGATTTGTGTTTTCGTTATTTATTTACTTGAGGTGCGCCTTATTATTCCGCCATCCCTCCACCCTTGCCGCACTAGCAATTGCTAGTGGCGTGCGTTGCGAAGAGGTGCTTACGACCCTCATTCCGCCGTTCTCTCCACCTCATCCGCTAGCCTACTCTTCCATCCGCCAAGCGATTCGGTGCATAGCGGCCCGTGTAGTTTCCATCCCGCCTGGCGAAGCATCGCATAGCGGCGTTGCATAGGAGTAGTTGTTAGATTTTTACTTTATTTTCCACAACCACCAAAACCCCCATCGTTACCTTCGCCCCGAGGACTTCAATCTCAAGTCCTCCTCGACATTAACTCATCCCTTACTGTGTTCCTCAAGAGACCGACACTCGGGGATTTATTCCCAAACTTTATTACTTGTGCGACCGGTGCGCTTGCCGTTTTCCACGCATCAAATTTTCTCTTCTTCAGCCTTTCTGGAGCTTATCTGCAGTTCATAGGACATCAACTTGCCAAATAGGTTCTGAGGGTCTGTTTCAGCTAACTTGCTAAATTCCCGGATGACACAAACTTTCTTATCCCATTCCTTTGTGAGGGACCTCAGAAACTTGTAATTTAGCTCTCCATTTGTGAAGACCCGGCCATACACTCTTAGGCCGTTTACTATATTGAAGAAATTCTCAAATGTATCAGCAATGGTATCTTTAGGTTCTTACCGAAAGGCTTCGTTTTTCTGATTCAGGAGGGATTTTCTATCATCCATCACTTCTTCTATTCCTTCCATTAAAGTGACAAGGGACTGCCACATCTCCTTAGCAAATTGGCAGTGAATCAAGTTCTGCAGCATTGAGTCATCGATTGCACTTGCAATTATATACTTAGCTTTCTTGTCCAAAAAGACAAGTGCAATCTTGTCTTTATCTAGAACCATCAATTTCTTTGGAACTTGCTTTGTTGGATCAATTGTAGAGGTAGTCATTGGAATGTAAGGACCTTCTTCAACAATAATGAAGATCCTGGGATCCACTACTTCCATGAAAAATTTAATACTTTCTTTCGACATGGGAAAGTTATTCCTTGTGTACAAAGGAAGCTTGGCAAAATCTTTAGCCTTATCCATGCTTGGCAAATCTTAAAAGACAACTGGAGAATAAATTGATCAAGGTGTTAACCTTTTAGTGATAAACCTCCCTCTGATACCAATTGAATGAGTTCAGTTGTCTACCTAAATCACCAAGAGGGGGGTGAATAGGTGAGTTGTGCATCTTTTTACGGAATAAAAATTTAGCGATCTATGCACAAATATCAACCAAGCAATCACAGACGACAAAAGATTTTTAGTGGTTCCCCAACCTTGGGTACATCCACTTTCCCTTACCGATCTAGCAAACCACTAGACTCGGCTAATCCACTATCTCGGATTGAAAACCAATCCAACGCCTCGGAACCAAGTTCCTACAATCTCTATCCAAACGGATCTACACTCGGAAGATAAAACTTCCTACAACTCGTAGAGAAATCTCCTATAAGAATAGAATAGAGATAAATTGAAAATACAAACAAATGATCTTCAAATCTTAAAATAATCTGGCTGGATCTTCTTCTTTATAAATTGCGGCTCTATCAGATTTGTTGAAGAAGAAATCTCGGCAAGAAAGAGATCTGAAGACTTCTTTTTATTTCACCCGATAGGAACGATGATGGAGAACGAACAACAATCACTATCTGGAAATCAATCTTGGTCTGAATCCTTTGAATAGAAAACCCTAGCTCTTGCACGATGAAGATCGGCGGCGTCGGCGGCTTTCGTTTTGGAGAGAGAAAATAAGATTTAGAGAACTTAGAATATTATGACAGCTTGTAAAAAATCCTTCTTGTTAGGGTTAGTCGGTTGACAAGACCTTAAATAAGATCTCCCTAACGGTCATAATTAATCTTAATGGCGTACACGTGGACTAATCACATCATGTGATTTGAAAATCCCGTCAATTCTGGACTTAACAGAAATTCTACAAAACTGAACTCCATTTCTCGAGTGAAGAAGTATTTCTTGAGAAGTAAAGTTTATTACTCGAGAAGAGGAATGAAGATTACTCGAGAAAAGAATTTCTGAAATTACTCGAGAAGAAGAATGTATTACTCGAGTACAAGATGGGTTCTCGAGAAGTCAATTTGAATTACTCAAGAAGAAGTCTAACAGAAAGTATTCGAGGCAGAAGAATTATTTCTCGAGTACAATGGAAATACTCAAGAACTAGAAATCTACTCGAGAAGTAGAATGATACTTCTTGAGAACTAATACTTAGAAAAAATATTTCTGATTTTGGAAGAAAGTTACTCGAGAACAAGAAATGATTTCTCGAGAGAAAAGGAACTTCTCGAGAACAAGGTATAGGATTTCTCGAGAGAAAAGGAACTTATCGAGAACTATACTTAGAAATTTTCTGAGATAAAAAACTATATACTCGAGAGGTAGAGAAAAAGTCTACTTTAGTGCTAAACTTAGTTACTCGAGAACTAAAGTAATACTACCCGAGATCTAAATTTTTTACTCGAGTAATAAGACTAATTACTCGAGAACTTTAACTTATACTACTCGAGAACTAAAAGATTACTCGAGTAATGGACTTAGAGATTTCTGAGTTCTAGAAAGTTTTCCTTCTTGAATCCAATCATCACCAACACTTCATCCATTGATCCAAGTGCTTGAATATGAAGTGTATCCCAATAAAGAGGCTACACATGAGTCAATACCTTGGATCACACAATGAGGGATTACATTGTATGGTCCTGTATTTATGACTCACTATAGACTGATATTTGTCTACACTTAGCAATAGAATCCTGCAAACACATAACTAAAATAGAAGATCAAATATAACTTAATTCATCTTAGTTCAAGGGTGACTTAATGCAAATCTGGGTTATTATGGATGCAATACCCAACAATATTGTTAATATATGTATGGATATCCTTTAATAAATTTAGACTACGTGTGGATCATTCTTCTTAATCTTTAACATTTTACCATTAAAATAATCGATACATGTCTCTGGGTCACAGAAGTCAAGAGTAGGTAGGACATTATCATTAATCAACCTCTCTACTCTCTCCCTAGAAATATGGCCTAAACTTTTATGCCACAACATGTGTAACACCCGTGGTTTCCTATAATGAAAACAACAAAAAGTTGGTCTTTGGAGCTAACACTGGGGTTAGCTCAATATCGTCAGGCGATAGTGTGCCACATGGTAGTCATCCACGTGTTGGCAGGTGACAAAGCAATCATTGAGCGGCGCTAACTGGGTCAAGAGGCCATTGCTGGAGCTATCACGTCGCGATAGTGGATATCACCCGACGATAGCAATAAATAATGGTTTGCGGCTAAAATCGTAGCCATTCATTCCTTTTGATGAAATGATCTTATGCTTGAGTTTAATCTCGTTTCCACTTAGTCAGAGGAGTGGGGGAAATAAACTCATTTCTTTTTCTCCCACTCTCTCTCTCTCTCATAAAATCTCTTTTCAAACCTTGTAAGAAAAGATGAAAGGAAGAAGAGGGATGGAGGAAGAACTTTTGGAGAGCTGCTGAAGCAGTTCTTACAGTTGGATTTGAGAGGCTTGGCTAGATCCGTGAAGAGAAAGGAAAGACGATCCTTTCCATCCAGACAAAATCCTTGTTCATGGCTCATAAGAGATCTACAAGGGTAAGGACCTTCCTAATTGGACAGGTGATGTCCTTATTTGGCATGCGTATGGAAACCCTCACCAATTGGTGAAGAACGGGATATTTCCAATGGGTTGATCGATGATATCCCGGTAAGAAACTTGCATATAGAGTCTAGAATTAAAGTACAGAATAGGTATACTGTATGAAGCCTATCCAGACATGTTGGTCTGGATTGGTGATGTTTGATTTGCGTTCCGTAGAAGACTCTGTGGTTAAACGTGTAAATTACGGAGTCAGAGTTATTATAGGTTGCTGCAAAAAGTTCTAGAGGTGTGTTCAAGGAAAACACCCTTGATTGTAGCTGAATAAAAGTTTTGTTAGTATCGCGACACAGTAGTGTTACGGCCGACGATAGCTCCTAGTCGTATCCAATGAGCCGATTGTGATGGATGTGATGCCTAGGTCCAGGGGACGGTATGCACAATATCAAATAGAGTGAAGGCTTGTTGTGCCTAGCTGAAGATAGTTGTTGTGATTTTGTTTGTTACCGCCATGCGGTAGTGCTACCATTGTAAATAGCTCTCAGTGAACTGATTGAGATTACGAGCCCAGGTCCTGGGGGCAAGGTGGGTGGTAAGTTAAGCTGTGAGTCATATAGTGCTTATCTTGGTGTTCTTGACTGTTAAACATTATTGGATAATGTTGGTAATCATATACAGGCCGAGGATAAGCTGTACCCGTGTCGTGCCAGAGTGATGCCTATGATTTGAGCATGGTCATGGACGATCTGATCCCGTACCTTACTAGTATGTGAATAGGTAGCCCCTCGGTGCACCATCTGATTTTTTGGTAGTCCTTAAGGCATGGTGGCTTTGAAGGTAAAATCTTAGTGATGAACCATCAGTCTTGGACTGAGGATGGTTGTGGGACTAGGAGTCCAGTACACAGATAATGTGCCCTGAGTGCACGCGACGTATGGCCTTATGAGCAAACGTTTGTGGTGAATGGTGCTTGAATTGCACATTCTGATGTCATGATATGTAAATGATGTTTACTTATAGGGAAGGAGAACCGCTGCCCCGAGTGAGGGGTGAGGTCGCTATAATTTGGTCAGCTAAAGCTGACCGTTGTCTTGTTTTGTCACCTCTTGGTGGATTGTTCCTATATAGGTGCTGGAGAGTCGAGCAGGAAGTATTGGGTTGAAGCCCCTTTGAGCTATGCCGGCCCTCGATGGACAAACGAAGCTTATTTTACTATTTTTAAATGTGACCGGCTTGTGTGCCGATGTATGTAATATACTCTTGTGAAGAGAACAGTTTGTAAGTCCTGAAGTGAAAAACTTTTTATGTATTTTATTATCATTCCTTTGGTGTTGTTAGTGGACATTCCTAGTGTTGGGTTCTTCTTAACTTAAAATCTTCTGCTAGAATGTAACTCTGAGTTAAGATGCATTAATAATTCGGTTTCAATGCATAACTCTACTGACTGCCTGTAGAATATGGCATGGAGCCCGAAGGACCTTCTGTTATATTCTACGTGACGGATGCGGGTTTTACAATTTGGTATCAGAGGCTCATGTCAGTCTTCCTTCTTCGAAATCATGGACGAATTTTTTTAAGGGGTGGTGAGCACATATATGTGTGTTACCTTTATAACTTGAAAGAACACATGAATGTGCACTAAGGAATGAAAATACACATGTTTGTGGAACCCGCATGTTCATATATTTACTTTTTGCAATATGCTTGGTCGCTTAATTGTGTGTTTCATAATTATAGGTGACTAGAAGCAGTGCGGGGTGTTGGAACATATGGTCCTCATCTCATTAGTTTGACAATATTAAATCTCAAGTTGTATTTGATCATTCATTGGAAATACTAAAAGAACTCGAAGATGCCCTCTTTAAGTCCCACTCTGATGTGAAATCTCTCAAACATCAAAAGGGGGATTTAGTGAAAGTCCTAAAAACTTCTCTCTCTCTCTCTCGAATTGATCTCGGAAAGAAAAACATTGCAAATATGTGTAGAACCCTAGGTGGAGAAAACACCGCCTTAAAAACAAAATCAATGAGTTAACCATGGTTTTAGAAAAATTTTGAATTGTTCAAAAATTGCTGAACATGATCCTAACAAACCAGGGCCATGAAAATACAAAATTAAGACTTTATGGTCTTTATCACTATCGTTCGATGGTAACACCTACTACTGGCGGTAGCAAAAGAAATAATAACTGAGCATCTAAAATGTTGTCTTATAATTCTGATTATTCCTAGTCCTCCAACACAAATCCAAGCCTCAAAAGGTTCATGACCCCCTTTATTTTTTGTACCAAATTCCTATGCTTTGATTACACTTCTGGATCGTGTCGAAGAATGGGTCATTGCCCTTTAAAGAAAATCTGGGTGCCTAAGGTTTCCACCTATACTCTGGGAGAAACCACTTGGGAATCTGGATCTTTACTCTCATCTTCTTTTTATGTGTTGGCAAGCTAAGGACAAAAGAGATATGTGATTATTGGAGTCCAGATGATCTAAACACTTGAAGGGCGACAAATCAAAGTTTCTTAGCCTAGCAAAAAGGAAAGGTGGTATGATGACAATTGGTGATAATGAAAAGGGAAGGATCATGGGATCTAGTACAACGTGTAAGACCTCACTCTCGAAACACAACACATGGCCAAAGGGAATCTTATGCCCAGAACAGTCGCCTTGCGGTAGCGTCAACACACGGGTTGACTGGTACTACAAGACGCCTATTCTGCAACCTCTCACAAATATCATCAATGCCAACCCAACATAAAGACAATAAATAGAAGTCAAAATATACACTAGTACAAGTCCAAAAGAAAAGAGACTGGTAGATACATAGCTCCTGAATACAAAAGAGCTAAGTTCCCCAAGGGATACAACATGTAGTCTCTCAAAATCTCACATCAGTAACCGACGACAGCGATGGTGTAATCCCACAAAAATCCAAAAGAAGAAATGATTAGAAGTTAACGCGGGGCGGTAGTGTTTATGCCGACGGTAGCCCTTGAATTAAATCTTCTTTTGTCTCGGGTATGTACCACATGATAGTAGAAATGTATCGTGTGGCGATACCAATGAACTTACTCGATGAATCACCGAGAAGCCTACCGCGTGGCGGTAATAGGCTATCGCGTGTAGATACAACTCGACACACTCAATGCTTTCTATAACACCCCTATCTGTCACATAGCATATAGTAGTAGATCCGGCTGGGGCCCGATGCCATATACCACGGACAGACTGGTGTGTTACTCAATGAAACTATTCAACCAATACACACGTCCTACACAGAGCATCTAGCGGAAGCAATTTATTAAGTTACACAAGTAAGAACCCAACCACATATGCGAATGTCCACGAAAAAAACCCAGTAGGAATGAACTACATAATACACAAAAGTACTGGCCTTATTCCTTACAAGAGTTCATAATAATAAAACATTGTCTTACTGACTTCGGCTCACAGGCCGGCCACACATGATTTAAATAAGTAAACAGACAAGGCCTTCGAGGTCCGGCTTAGTAACTTGGGCTTTGGCCCGCTATTTGTCGCTCGGCTTCACAGCACCTGCAAGCACAAATCACCGCAATGGTGGCAAACAAGAATAACGGTATGCTAAAGCTGACCGAATAATAACAATTCCTCCCCCGAACTTGGGGCGGCAAAGCTCATTCCCTGCACTTGTTATCAAAATAAGTAATATAGTGAATAAACACAACATTACGGGTGCACGCACACACGGTCATACACCCCGTGCTCTCAGGGCACTTACTTGGTGAACTCGGTCCACCACCTCCCTTAGGGAGGCAAACTCATGAGCAATTAAGTCTTCATGGCTTAAGCCGAAGACCCTCCATCTATGCCATCGATAGGCCACTAAATCGAAGCACATAGAGCAGGTACAGTTTAACTCAACTCGCTGCTCACACTGCCACGACACTAAAAATCATTGTCGCGAGCTAAGTTTCCCTGTAACTCATAAATCGATCAAACAACGTACATAATCCGGTTATGTACAATGATGGCTCCCGGGCCACCAACAATGGCAGAATCACGCTTCTGCCCTGATTTCCGGGTGCGCCTTGGGGTTAATCCCCAAGGATCCCTGCTGCAATCTACCATATAGAAACCCGAAAACAACAAAAGGCACAGTGTAACACCCCTATCCGTCGCATAGTATATAACTGTAGGTCCGGCCGGGGCCCGACGCCATATACTACGGACAGACCGGTTGGTTACGCGTTGAAACCATTCAACCAATCACAACGTCCTACACAACACCTAGCGGAAGCAATTTATTAGAGTTGCAAAGAATAAAGAACCCTGCCAAGCATGAATGTACATTACTCAAACCCATAGGAATGTATAATACACAACGGAAATAGCCTTATGGCCTTACAATAGTTTGCTTAATAAGAGCGTCTTCCAACCTCGGCACGCAGGCCGGCCACACATGAGTACAAAAGGAAAAAACACTCAAAACTTGGCCTTTGAGGGCCAGTACAGCAACTTGGGCTTTAGCCCGCTAATTACCTCTCGGCTCCGCAGTACCTGCAAGAAATAATCCACCGCACGGTGGTAGACAAAGGCAACGGTCAGCTATGCTGACCAAATTATAACGATTCCGCCCCCGAACCGGGGCGGCAAAGCTTCTTCCCTGCACTCACTTGTTAGCAAAACAAGCAACACAGTAAAACAAGCATCTCATCATAGGTGCACGCTCTCACGGCTGTACACCCCGTGCTCTCAGGGCACTTACTCGGCGAAGCCAGTCCGAACCTCGTCCGGTCCTCGACTCCACCACCACCCCTAGGGTGGCAATCTTTGTGAGCATTTAGTCTTCTCAGCCGCAGCCTAGAATCGATCTCCAAACCTCGGTAAGTACCACGTAAAACTTTAGGTCGCTTTAACCGAGCAGGTGGAGCGGTTAGGGGTACACTAGCCCATTGCTCACCCCGCCATTGCCATTTGGCCACTGACGCGGACTAAGCTTCCCCAGTCCCAAATAACGATCAAACATGGTACATAGCCCCGCTATGTACCCGGTTGGCTCTCAGGCCACCGATATGACAGAAATGCGTTTCCGTCCAGATTTCGGGTGCACCTCGGGGTTAATCCCCCAGATTCCCTGATGCATTCTACCGCATAGCAACCCGAAAACAATCACAACGCTCGGAGTCTTCTCCGGCTAGATATGCATAGCAAAACATCACCGATCCAGAAAACATGTCCGGGTAGGCTTCACACACCATGCCTATGTCCGTACTACGATTCCGGACTCTAATAAGGGGGACTTTACATATCTACCCCAAGGAATACCACAATCTCGCCGCACACTCGCGGGAGAGGGGTTTTCCCATCCAAAGGAAGAAGAGCTTCACATGCTGAAGAAGAGAATCGTTACCCTTGCATTCTTCCGTGGCGCCATCGAAAACTATGCGGTTGGAAAGCACCGCATCGACGTCACCTCTGTGGATCTGGACTCGGATCGCGATTCGGAGCTCCGAAGCTCCTCCGGCGGCCGGATCTTGGACTCCTCCTTCCTCCTTGCTCTCCCTTCTCTCTAAACTCTTAGAGAGAGAATGGCTAAGGGAAATGAGGATTCCCAACCATAAATCCCGGCTAAAACCACCCAGGAGCAGCCCCCCACCGTCGGATCCAAAGTTAAGGAAACGAACGGCCAAGATTAGATCTGAAATCATAAAATCTGGGCCGAACACGGGTTGCAACACGGCCGTGTGCCTGGCCGTGTCACCCATTCGCCGTCTCGATCGATTCGAAAAAACAGCACACGGCCTTTGACACGGCCTCCGACACGCCCGTGTCACCTGCGACACGCCCGTGTCGGGACCCGTATCACACCCCCCGTGTGCAATCGACCAACACTTCGTAGACAGAGAGGTACACGGCCTTGTGACACAGCATCAGACACGCCCGTGTCAAATTTGACACGCCCGTGTTTGTGCCCATGTCACGGCCCGTGTACCACACTTGTAGATTCCCTGGAGTGACACGGCCTTGGACACGCCCGTGTCCTAGGCCGTGTTCTATAACTCGACAATCATCGACCGCCAAAGCGTCGACCGCACAACCGTGGCCGAACATGCCTGTGACACGCCCGTGACACGCCCGTGTCACGCCCGTGTCAAAAGAGATGGATCGGGTAGAGGAGGACCTTATTCGCGGTATGATCAGAGTGTCCCTACTTGTAGCCAAACTTGATCATGGCCTTGTGGAATCTGCCGAACCATGCCCTCGGAGACTGCTTTAGCCCATTCAAGGACTTCCATAACCGACAGACAAACCTCTCTTGCCCCTTCTTCACAAAACCTGGGGGGAAAGACATGTACACTTCTTCCTCGAGGTCACCGTGCAAGAATGTATTTTTAATGTCCAGTTGATGATGTTCTCAATCTAAGATCGTAGCACAAGATATGATCACACGGATAGAGTCCATCTTTGCTACAGGAGCGAAGGTCTCTTGGTAATCAACCCCCTGAGTCTGAGTGTAACAACGAGCAACCAACCTAGCTTTATATCGCTCAACTTTCCCATCCTGATTCTGCTTAACTAAGAAAACCCATCTTGAACCAATGGGTTTTTGCCGTCAGATTATGGATTTGAGTGAGCTTAGCTCACTCAACGCCATCCAGGTTATGGCTTTGAGTGAGCTTAACTCACTCAAAGCCGTCCAGGTTATGGCTTTAAGTGAGCTTAGCTCACTCAAAGCCATCCAGGTTATGGTGTTGAGTGAGCTTAGCTCACTCAACGCCGTCTAGGTTATGGCATTGAGTGAGCTTAGCTCACTCAACGCCGTCCAGATTATGGCTTTGAGTGAGCTTAGCTCACTCAACGCCATCTAGGTTATGGCGTTGAGTGAGCTTAGCTCACTCAACACCATCCAGACCACGGCGTTGTGTGAGCTTAGCTCACTCAACGCCATTCCATGGTCACGGGCGTGACGGATCGGTCACGGGCGTGTCTGACCTATGTTGAAATTTCTGAGCTAGACGATCGTCTTCCTGAGGTCGACGATCGTCGAAGGGGGTCATGCCCTAGGTCACGGGCGTGACGGGTCGGTCACGGGCGTGACTGACCTATGTTGAAATTTCTGAGCTCGACGATCGTCTTCCTGAGGTTGACGATCGTCGAAGGGGGTCACTCCCTAGGTCACGGGCATGACGGGTCGGTCACGGGCGTGAACACCACTTGACTCAAAATCTTGGTCGACAAACTTCGATTCCTGGGCTTCCTAGGGTTCTGTTAAGACAAAACCACCCCTAGGGGTCTAGTCGAAAATGGAATGTTACAGTGTTCACCTCTACCAAATCCTAGACTTGGCTCAAAATGCCACCCATCACTCTTTTGAGTTTCGGGGCGTTATACTTTCGACAAATCATTGAAAGACTACCGCGGGGCGGTAGTGAGCTATCGCACGGCGATAGCCTTATTAAACATAACTTGTGTCTCGGTAAGGTACTGCTCGGTGGAAGAGATATAACATCGGCGGTAGCTTGCCACGTGGCAGTAAGGTGGAGGTTGTTTTGGGCGACAGATTGATCTCAATTGGGCCAAGCGACGACCGCCTTTGATACCGCGCGGAGGTAGCAGATACCGAGTGTTGGTAGCTCACTCTTAATGGTTGGAATTGAGATTGGATTCTCATTTTCTCTCTCACACTCTCTCTTAGTTCTTGAAGTTCTTGAGAGCAAGAGTCTGGAGCTAAGAATTGCACGCTTTGTGAAGGTGATCCTATGGTCGGATTTACGAGCTGAAGCATGGTCCATGAAGAGGAAAGTGAGGCGATCCTTTCCATCTAAATAGAAGACTTCATCATGCATGGCTCCAAAACGATCTACGAGGGTAACGATCTTTCTTCTTGGACAAGTGAAGTCCTACTTTTGTATAAGCATGGAATCCCCCACAAAAAGGTGGAGAATGAAGGGAATTCTGATGGGTTGATACGTGATATCCCCAGGTGGTTTTGCATATAGAATCCGTAAATCGTAGTACGGAATATTCATGCTGTGTGAATCCCATTCGAACAGGTTAGTTTGGATTAGTGATGTTTTAAATTGCATACCGGAGAAGACTCCGAGTAAAAATGTGTAGTTCACGGAGTCCGAGGGTTTTGCCTGTGAACTGAGTAATAAGAAGTATTGGGGATGCGCTCTAGGAAAATACCACGGTTTTGGATAATCGTTGGATATCGTCGGGCGATAGTGGATATCGCTGGCGATAGCTCTTGGTGAGCTGAGGTTTGTCTCTGGGAGACTAAGGGACCTCATGTTGTGATTTGATAGTGAAAGCTTAAATTGTTCTACTATATTGGATAGTGAGAGCTTAAATTGTTCTACTATATTAGAGAGCGAGAGCTTAAATTTTTCTGCTATATATGTGTGTGGGAGCTTAAATTGTTCCACGTTTTGGAAGCGAGAGCTTAAATTGTTCTGCATGGGGAACGGGGGACGCTGACCCGCATTGTCCATTGGTCCATGAAGGCTTTGCTTTCGACAATGGCATGGCTATTTGAGCAACGGGATAGGCTGACCTGGACCCGACTTATGATCGGCTTGGAGTGAGCCACTAGCCATGGTCACATAGTCGATGCATAAGAGGAATTAATGCTCATGTTTACCGTCAGTCTCAGACTTTTGGATGGTGGTGGGGCTTGGTATTTCCAATACACCGATAAGGTGCCCTGAGTGCACGAAATGTTTGGCAGTTGATGCAAGCGTTTGTGATATATTGAATGGTTCTTAAGTTTTACCTTCATGTGATATATCTATATGTGAATGTTATGCTTGTAGGGAAGGAATATCGCTTCCCCGGGAATGAGATAGGGTCGTTATAAATTGGTCAGCTAAAGATGATCGTTGCCTTGTTTGCCACCTTACTGAAGGATTGTCCTTGTGTAGGTGCTAGAGAGCCGAGCGGGAAATAACAGGTTGCAGCCCTTTGATGCTATGCCGGTCCTCAAAGGACAAGCGAAGATGTGTTTATTGTTTTTTTGTATGGTCAGCCTGCGAGCCGATGTTTGTAAACCACCTCTTGAAGGAAAACAATTGTAAGTCCTTAAGGCCGCAACTTTTAGTGTATTTTTTAAACATTCCTATGTGGTTTTTATTAATGGACATTCGTGTTACTTGAGTTCAATTTAACCCATGAAGCTTCCGTTAAATTGCTCTGAGTTAGGATTCGTTTGGTATTTTGATATTAACATGTAACTCCGCTGGCTGTCTGTGGAATATGGCATGGGGCCCCGACCGGACCTTCTGTTAAATGTTACGCAATGAACGGAGGTATTACAGAGGGCATTGTCATATCAGGCCCTGTCCCCCTATCCTGGCTGCCACCTACATAACCTACTTCTGTTGCTGCTCTATCCGCTGGATGTCCTTCTAAAATGGTAGTCATAGCAACTGTTAGTATAAAAGACTAAGTGGCTATCTCATCCTCTCACCACAGCGGCTCTTAAGCACTAGGAGAGAGAAAGAAGGAAAGGTATAATATATGTATAAAAACTATAAGTACAAGTAGGCGGCTTATCTCTACTCATAATAAATGTAACAGTAGCAGTGTACAACCCCGTATCTGGCGAGTGGGGTCGGCATGAGCCAGACTGGCCAAGTCCAGCCTAAGACCCAGGCGAGCCAGGCCCGTGGCGTCGAGTGAGGCGAGCCAGGCCCATGGTGTGGAGTGAGGCGAGCTCACTCAATGCCTTCTATTGTGGCATCGAGTGAGGAGAGCTCACTCAACGCCTTCTGCCGTGGCGTTGAGTGAGGCGAGCTCCCTCAACACCATCTGTCGCAGCGTCGAGTGAGGCGAGCTCCCTCAACGCCTTTTGTCTTTGCGTCGAGTGAGGAGAGATCCCTCAATGCCTTGTCATGGCGTCGAGTGAGGTGAGTTTGCTCATCGGTCGGCTTACACCCGCCCTAAAGAGCTCGGTAGTATCTCCGACTCGCCCAGGCGGGTTGGGATATTTTTGAGGGGCGAGCTTGTACTCGTAAATCCCTGTTTGTCGAGATCTGACCTTTTAGCGAGCTTACGACATGTGGTCAGGGCAGGCCGAGCCCGTTCCTTGGCGTTGAGTGATGCTTCTCCACTCCCACATTCGGCAAATAGTGGGAGGATAGGGCCAGCCAGGCCCGTACTCACCAAAGTCTGAGTAGAAGTGGCGAGTGCCAACCTCGTCAAGCACTCGCCGTCCTTGTCGAGTAAAGATTGTTGGGGACTACTCGGCCAGTAGTCTGTGAGGTGTTTTTACCATTTTTCCCCCGCTGGTCTGCCCATAGCCGGTTGAAATAGTGAAGTATTGCTGTTGGCAGACCTGGGTGGGCTGCACATAGCTATTCAGAATAGCGGAGTTTGGCTGTTGGCAGGACAGCCCAAGGGGTTTTCAGTAATTTCAGGTCGGTAGAGGTTAGTTATTTGTAGAACATTTTTAGAAATCTATAAATAGGACCCAAGGGGTACCTCATATGGCATGCTTACTTGTCTCCCACTCTTCTAGCGCTTTCTGAGGTACTTTAGCCCGGCATTTGGCTAAGGAGGGGAAGCGCTCATTGATCTTCCGGGTGTAACATCCCATTTCCGGCTAGACCCCTAGGAGTCGTTTGGTCGTAACGGAACCCTAGGAAGCCCAAAATTCGAAATAGAGCGATCAATATTTTCGGGTCACGGGTTGGTCACGCCCGTGACCGACCCGTCACGCCCGTGACTTGGGCGTGACTACTCCGACGACCGTCGATCTCCACGAGACGATCGTCGAACGTGCTGTCTAGGCATGTCACGCCCGTGACCAAGGTGTCACGCCCGTGACTAAGGGAGTGACCCCATCGACGATCGTTGATCGCCGTGAGACGATCGTCGAGCTTGCGGCCCGGGCATGTCACGCCCGTGACATAAGTGTCACGCCCGTGACCTAGGGCATGACCAGCCTTCGGCGCCCGTCGAGCTCAGTTCGACGCCCGTCGACCTCAGAAATCGCCGTTCGGGCCTGTCACGCCCGTGACCTAGGTGTCACGCCCGTGACCTAGGGCGTGACCAGCCTTCGGCGCCTGTCGAGCTCAGTTCGACGCCCGTCGACCTCAGAAATCGCCGTTCGGGCCTGTCACGCCCGTGACCTAAGGTGTCACGCCCATGACCATCCATCGACGATCGTCTATCTCAGTTCGACGATCGTCGAGCCCAGAATTGGCTATCCGGGCCTGTCACGCCCGTGACCCATGTGTCACGCCCGTGACATTGGCCGAAACGACGGTACAGGCCCGAAATTATTTTAACACGCGTGGAAATAAATGCTGGTGTGGGAAGTTACACCAGGAGTAATTTCAGGCCGCTTTCCTTCTGTAATTATATAATAAATGAGGAAGATATGTTCCAATAGGAAGCCGCCAGCTGGACACACCTGTTCAGTTTCCACCGCTTCTTATCCCTTCACTGTAACCGAAACGTTAAGGGGAAGAACCTTCATGGCCATTAAGGCTTTACCCATTCATCTTCCCACCTTCTGACTTATAAAAGCCCACCTAGAACCAGAGGAGAAGGTTACACGCTCAAGTAATCGGATCAGAGCCTTGTTCTTACTGTAGGAGAAGTTCAGCAACGCCACCACCGCGCCATGGCACCCCGTCGTTCTTCTCGCCTTCAAACCGCGAACAAGGTCCTCCTCTGCTCCTCCTTTTTCATGGGTAGATCTTAGGATTCTTAGAAAAGAAGTTCGCGCTCAACGGAGCCGGACCCGTCTCTCGTTTTCATGGGAAAACCATGAAAATGGTATTTTTGAGTTCGCCGGAAACCGCCACCTCCGGCGGCCAAACCACCGCCGACCGCTAGCCATCGCCTCAACGGAGGTGGTGGTGGTGGTGGCTGGCCAGGGAAGTGACCGGACAGCCGGCGACGGATCACGGAATGCTTACAGGAAAAATGTTTTCCTGTGTCTGTTCGGGTTCATGAAGAAGATGAACAGTGGAGTCAATATTATAAAACATAGATTATTATATATTCCATAATGCAAAAAGGAAGACAATTTGAATATATTTTGAGGCTGCAAAACGAGGCACTTAGAGGCCTAATTAGGAAAAATGATCAGTCACAAAAGTTGTAGCCCTCTGGGTCTACTTTAATTTAAAATTGATTTTATTCAATTTGGGTGAGTGGTTTGACCACAACACACATTTTGGTGGGATCAAGACCTAGGCTAACCAGAAATTGAAATGGTTGCCCACGGCTCATAACATGTCCAAATGACTTGAAATTTGGGCTGGAGGTCTATAATATGTATGTCGAGAGGCCTGTCCAAAAATGAGAATTTTTGGAGAACTTTTGCCTAAAGTTTTTGTAAAATTTTAATAAACATTATAAAATTAATTAGGAGATGAGATTAAGTCCAAACTCCCCTAAATTTTGGGTGGTGGTCCCTGGCATCAATGTTAAGATCTGTACAAAATTTCAACTCAATTGGTCGAGTTTTGAATAGGGAAGTATCAAGTCCTAGATAGGTCTTGGTGAGGGGTACTTTGGGGAAAAGTACAATTGGAAGTGGAGTGGACAAATCTCCTCAAATGAGGCTGAAATTGTGGCCACTGATTTGTTGAGTCTATGTCTACCCTCTTGGGTGACATGGTGTGGATTAGGGTGGATTTTACCCTAAGAGATCGGCTCAAACCCAGTGTGTGGTAGTTTGAGGTTTGTGAAGGACATAGGAGCAAAAGCTCTTGTATGCCCTTGAAATTTGGAGGAGAGTGGCTTGATATGCTGAAAACTCTCTGGTTGAAATGGTGAAGGCATTGGAGGTAATTAGGTAACTCGGAAGTTGAGATTTAGCTTTAGGAGTAATATGTATTTTAGTTATTTTAAGCACTAAATCTAATCCAAAAATTATGAAACTCGGGGGGAGGGAGTTTTAGGATGTTTTAGACTTATGATAATTTTCCTGGAATTTTATGGTTGATAAATATTATACTTCATGTGTTAAAGGATTATTTGCCCGACTTGTTGTTTCAATTATTTGGAGGCTTTAAATTAATTATAATCAGTTAAAATTCTAGATTTAGTTCTTGATTAGTAGAACATTGATCTCTGGATTTTCATAGAATTTTATGTTGAGTAAAATCTAGTACTTTGTTCACAGATGATAGAAGGGGCTTTTATGTTTAAAAATTAATTATGGATAAAATACTTGCTGGAAAATTATGAGACTTGGCTAGTGCTAATTTTAGGCCTTTATCTGCATGGCATAAATTATTTATAATTTTTGGAAGAATATTATCTGTACTTGATTCATAAACAACAGAAGTTAGAGATTATTTCTAAAATAGTTTTCATGCCCTTTTAATTATAGAAAAATTATGATACTTAGGATTTAACCTATTGAGATAACCTAGTATTTATCATAAATTTGCTGGACATCTTGCATGAGAACTTAGGGTAGTTCATGTTCAAACCGGTAGCCCTTGGGATTTTTGAGGAATTTAATTAAATGCCAAATAATTTAGGAAAATTTCCATTTTCTGGATTTATGTCATTTATAACATGGTAAGTCTCCAGTAAATAGTTTAGGGCATTTGGATGAGTAATGGATCATTGCATAACCGGTTCGACATGTAGCCTAGGTCGGTCTGCATATAGCAGTTTGTGAAAATGCAAGAGGACACGATCGGAGGAAGTCTTTGAAGTTTAAACATTTTGTCTGGGTGAACAATAGTGGAGGAAATAACAATAGGAAGATATACAGAGTAGTGAGTGGTGGTGATAGCTGGAGTTAAGAGGTGCTCGGGTTTGGCGAAAGATCGTCTTCCCCGAAGAGTGGAAGGTTAAAAATCACCCTAGGATAGTCTAATGTAATATGAGAAGGAATCGGGTTAAGGGAGATCAACCAATAACAATAAGTGCCTTGAGAAAGGGAACTTCGGGCCGTAATGCCGCCGTCTTGGTTCCTAGTGCCCCTTGAGAGCCCTTCACGGGGTATACCGGGGGCAGTCCTGGGCTAACGTAAACCGTAATAACAAACCGACAAGAGTAACTTAGTAATTAGGGCTGCACTCTTCACAAACACTGTTGGCACAGGAAGATTGATGAGAGCTTCGGCTCGGTTGGTTTGGAGACGGACGGGATGGTCCGGGGAGCTTCGGCTCGGTTGGTTTGGAGACGGACGTTCTGGTCCGGGGAGCTTCGGCTCGGCTTTTGTGTGTTTACGATTAAATTTGCATGTGCATAAAATAGGAAAAAGTTAAGGTGGTGGGTCTTTCGATATCGGGGAGTTCGATTGCACCGACACCGATATCGTTGACTCGGCGGGGTGATTAGCACTTCGCCAACAGAAGTCCGGTGCGCCAGCCGGCAAGAGTACGCAGGCGTCCGCTTAGTGCACCAAGCGTTGAGGCGTACGATAGGTCAGACCAGTGGTGCTTTTACTGGTTTTGGAGGTGGGCGAGGCCCAACCCACCGCTTCTGTTTGCCACTACGGAGGTATCCTGGGAGGTAACAGCTCCGAAAGGGGGAACTAAAGGTCTGTGTGCACAGAGTCGGGTGTGTGCGTTGCACTTGCATGTTTCATCATACCCACTAGCATGTCATAGCATAATCGATTCATTAAACCTTGACACCTAAAGTATAAGTGGTATGGGACGCTTATACATTAGGACCTGCAAAACGACCCCTTGGTCTATAAGCTTGTGTGGGCAAGTTTATAAATCAAAGGTTAATTTCAATATATAACAACCATTGCTGTTTGATAACCGACACCCCAAGGTATAAGTGGTATGGGACACTTATACGATGGGAGCCTTGCAAAAGATCCCTTTTGCTTATGCGATCTCGCATAAGTGAAGGTTTAAATTCATATAATTGCTTTTCTTACTGCTAGACCTATTATAACCTTCATATAACTGCTCACCGAATTCAACTTGCTAGATTAGTTTCCGCTGCCATCTGTTTCATGATTATCTCTACCTTCATGTCCTTCCCTTTCTTCCTCTCCGCTCGGTACCTAGGAGCCATGGGGGAAGGGGTAGGGGATGATAGGGCTTAGTCTTTATGACTAACGGTTTTCGAACCGTATCATTTAGGGGATCGTGGAGCCCAACATGGAGGAGCAGCCCCAGAGATCGGTGCGCCTGGAGTTGGGGCAGTCTAGCTCCGGAGTTCATACAGCCGGGACCTTGAGTCTCGACTCTGAGTAGATTCTGTTTTCGCTTCCGCATGAGAGATTTTGTAGTGAGGACTTGATGTACCGGGCATAAGCCCGCATTTATAGTACTCTGATGTTTTCTGTGGACTCTCCCTTCGTGGAGATTTTATCTTATTTACATGTGATATATTATTGTGGACTGCATTGTTCTTACTTCAACTATTTTGCTACTTATTGTGATCGAAAAGCCCGGCAGAATCGGCGCGTTGTAGTGACGACCTTCCCGGGTGCGAAGGTGTCACCGCAAAGCGGCGATTCTGGGCATAAGACCCCGGTGGTTGAAAAAGAAAAAAAAAGGGGGGGTCTTACAAGTGGTATCAGAGGGAACATCGATCAGAAGGAAGTAGCAGTCCACAAACCCTGTATCACCCCCGCGCGAGTTTAGTTTGGGGACAAACTAAGCAGCGGAAGCAGTGGTGTGCCCATATAGGGATCACATATAAATTGTCCACCTTTATGTAAAAAATTGAACGTTTTCTCAGCGTGTGTTTTTGTTACGCAGCCTCCAGCACGGACTACGCCACAAGGTGGAGTTCAATAGGCTCAGGATGTTGCGCCACCCCCACCGGCCCCCACTCCTTTCCTTCAGTCAGACATGGGACAGACCCTGACTGCCATCCTGGAGGCCTTCAGAGCCCAGCAGATTCCGGCCCCGCAGCCAAATCCGGGGTCCAACTGGCTAAGCATCTTCCGAGGGCTGGCTCCCCCGTCCTACTTGGGGACAGAGTCGGCGGTTCGGACGGAAGAGTGGCTAGATATCATGTACGAGATGCTGACCGGGATACGGTGTCCCTGGGAGGAGAGGGTGGCTCTGGTTGTCTCCTGCCTGGAGTCCCATGCGAAGAGGTGGTGGAAGACGCTGTTGGACACGACATTTGCCGACAGGGAGGTTGCAGAGGTTACCTGGGAGGAGTTTAGGGCCGCTTTGCTGGAGCATTTCGTTCCGCAGTCGGCTAGGGATGATTTGGAGGAGCGGTTCTTACAGTTGAAGCAGGGTACCCGGATCGTGGTGGAGTACCATCGAGAGTTTGACCATCTGGCTCGATACGCAGATTCCTACCAGCTGGACGAGGCAGGGTATATCAGGAGGTTCTATAAGGGCCTGCGGGAGGACTTGAGGGAGGCTCTGTTGTTTGTATCTGACGGGCCCATCTCCCGGATCTTGGAGATGGCCAAAAGGATTGAGGCAGATTGGCACGCCACCCGGGGCCGGAAACGGCCAGCAGAGGATCAGGGACGGAGAGGTAGAAATGACCAGCGGCGAGGTGCTGTACCAGAGGGGAGGAGGACGGAGGACCAGCCTCGTCAGGACGTGAGGCAGGAGCCGAGGGAACAGGTGGTATTAGCCCCTCCCCCTCTTCGGATGCAGGAGATGTCGAGACCCGGGGGAATGGCGTATCCCCCACCAGAGTGTTTTCTTTGTCATCAGATTGGGCACATTCGGAGGAACTGCCCCATGAGGGGGGCACCACCTACAGCACATCAGGGCGGCCCACCAGCTCAGTATTATGGAGGCCGAGGACGCGGTCGCGGTCGAGGATACCAGGGGGAAGATCGTAGACAAGGAAGAGAGCAGGTATACGCTTTGGACCTTGCGTAGCCTCGGAATCCGGAGCAGGTCATCGCAGGTACGCTGCTATGCTCTTTCATTTTCATAGAATTTCCCTTTAAGTTGTTAAAACTTTGAACCACACTAGATAGATTAACAAGGAAAGGCAATTCTTTATAGAACCCTAAGATATTTAATCACCCCAGGTATAGTCTTCATCAGCGGCAAGCCTGTCCGCACACTTTTTGATACTGGAGCTACCCACTCCTTCGTGTCGGAGACGTTCGTAGAAGGACTAGAAGGTGTGGAGCGGTTCACAGGCTCGAGGATGAGGGTGCGACTACCGGATGGATCTGAGCTCCTTACCACGGATCACTGTAATATGGAGGCGGAAATTGGTGGAAAGGCATTCGAGGCTCCAGCGACGATTTTGAAGCTGACGGACTACGACCTGATCCTGGGCATGGTATGACTGCACTGGAACCATGCCTAGATTGACTGCCAGGGGAAGAGGATCACCGTGAGACACGGGGACTCTTTCATTACCATCGAAGGTATAAGACCTGTCTCTCGTATACTCTTATCTTCGGTACAGGCCGTTAAGGCCCATCTGCAGGGAGAGGAGGTCTATCAGATTCTATTTGAGATGGAGGAAGTTAAGGAGTCGGTGACAGACATCCCGGTGGTGCGAGATTTCGCTGACGTCTTTCTAGAGAAACTGCCAGGACTACCTCCACACCGAGAGCAGGACTTTCGGATATAGCTTGTGCCGGGGGCCAAGCCGGCGTCTAGGGCCCCTTATCGAATTGCCCCAAAGGAGTTGGCAGAGTTTCGGACTCAGTTGCAGGAATTGGTTGAGGCAGGATTTGTTAGACCGAGTTCCTCGCCATGGGGAGCACCGGTCCTATTCATGAAGAAGAAGGATGGGACACTCCGCCTGTGCATCGATTATCGAGCACTAAACAGGCTGACCGTCCGGAATACCTATCCGCTCCCACGGATAGACGAATTGTTTGACCAGCTGGAGGGAGCCCATTATTTCTCGAAACTGGACTTGAGGTCAGGATACTACCAGCTACGGATCCAGGAGGAGGATATCCCGAAGACGGCCTTCAGTAGCAGATATGGCCTGTATGAGTTCACCGTGATGCCCTTCGGGCTCACGAATGCTCCGTCGGCGTTCATGAGTCTCATGAACCGGGTTTTCGAGGCCTACTTGGATGTGTTCGTCATAGTATTCATAGACGACATCCTGATCTACTCTAGGACGGAGGAGGAGCACACTCGGCATCTGGCACTGACTTTGGAGAGGTTGCGGGAGCATCACCTTTATGCCAAATTCAGCAAGTGTCAGTTTTGGTTGAAGGAGGTGGCTTTTCTGGGCCACATTATCAGCGGAGCCGGGTTGGCAGTGGATCCGGCAAAGATTCGGGCAATTCGAGATTGGCCGCAGTTGAAGACAGCCACCGATGTACGCAGTTTCTTGGGACTTGCCGGTTACTACCGGAAGTTCGTGGAGGGGTTCTCTCAGATTGCCCTCCCCCTCACATCTTTGACGAAGAAGGAGGCACCTTTCGTTTGGACCCCGCGGTGCCAGGCGGCCTTCCAGGAGCTGAAGGACCGACTCATCTCAGCCCCTATTCTGGCCCTTCCATCTGGGAAGGAAGGATTCCAGGTGTATACCGACGCATCATACCAAGGATGGGAGCGGTGCTGATGCAGAACGGACACGTCATAGCATATGCCTCCCGCCAGCTGAAGACCCATGAGAGGAACTACCCGGTGCACGACCTCGAGATGGGAGCGGTCGTTTTTGCTCTGAAGGTCTGGCGTCATTATCTTTATGGAGTCCACTGCGATATCTTCTCCGACCACAAGAACTTAAAATACGTGGACACGCAGAAGGAGCTGAATATCAGGCAGAGGTGCTGGGTGGAGTTCTTAGCAGATTACTAGTATGAGATGCATTACCATCCAAGGAAGGCAAACGTGGTGGCCGACGCGTTGAGTCGGAGAGCAGCCACTTCCGAAGCTGGGCCCCAAGTTATGTCCATGGAGCTAGTCCGATCATTCAGGGATATGCAGATATCCCTAGTGTCCGAGGATGATCCAGAGCTGTACAGGGAGTACCTGACATCGATGGTGGCCATAGACGATATACGGGATCGCATTCGGGACGGACAGAGGACAGATGCGTGGGCAGAGCCGATGTTCCAAGCCTTGGAAGAGTGTTCGACAGGAGATTATTCCCTGAGAGATGGTCTGCTACATTTCAGAGGCAGAGTATATATACCCGCAGGAGGCCAGATCCGAGAGGATATTATGACGGAGGCGCATTGCAGCCGGTACTCTGTGCACCCGGGGATCACAAAGATGACCGCTGATTTGAAGAGGACGATGTTTTGGCCGGGCATGAAGAAGGACATTACGTACTTCGTGACCCATTGCGAAGCATGTCAGCTGGTGAAGGTGGAGTGCAGGAACCCCGCAGGATTGTTGCAGCCACTCCCGGTGCCGGAGTGGAAGTTTGACGATATAGCGATGGATTTTATACATGGTCTTCCCCGGTCTCGGACGGGTAACGACTCGATTTGGGTGATTGTCGATCGGTTGACGAAGGTGGCCCGCTTTGTACCGATCAGGAAGGATGACTCGGTGGGAGTGCTGGTACGGAAGTTTGTGGAGCAGTATGTCCGATATCATGGCGTGCCCCGGACGATAGTGTCGGACCGCGATGGACGGTTTACATCCAGGGAGTGGCGGTCAGTGCAGGCATATTTGGGCACCCGGTTGACTTTTAGCACGGCCTTCCACCCTCAGACGGACGGGCAGACCGAGCGCACCAACCGGACCTTGGAGGACTTACTACGATTATGTATATTGGACCGAGGGGAGCCGTGGGAGAAGATGTTACCGTTGGTCGAGTTCTCCTATAATAATAGCTACCAGTCCAGCATCAGGATGGCACCATATGAAGCCTTGTATGGAAGAAGATGTAGAACCCCGCTTTCTTGGGTTCAGGACGAGGATCCGAAGGTGTTGGGATCGGATTTTGTGGAAGACACCGAGGCTCAGGTGAGACTGATCAGAGATAGGATGTTGGAGGCACAGAGCAGACAAGCTAAATACTATGACGCCCGGCATCGTCAGGTGGAGTTTCGGGTAGGAGATCAAGTGTTCCTGAAGATCCGGCCCATGCACGGAGTCTCACGGGTGCGCGGTCGGAGGAAGAAGCTCAGCCCTAGGTATATGGGCCCTTACCGGATCCTGGAGCGGATCGGACCCCTAGCCTACAGGCTAGAGTTGCCGCCAGAGCTGGCAGCTCTACACGACGTCTTCCACATTTCTTCGCTGAGGAGGGCTCTACTACGCCCGGAACAGCGGATTTTGACCACAGAAGGGTCGGTAGCTTCAGACCGATCTGTTCACTTGGAGCCGGTTCGGATCGACGACCAGGGAGTACGGATCTTGTGCCGCAAGAAGATTCCCTTAGTCAAGGTTCTGTGGAGAAACCACTGTCAGGAGGAGCACACCTGGGAACCGCAGGATCTGATGAGGCAAAGATACCCGGAGTTGTTCAGTCAGGTACATCTCACCACCTCTCGGTATACTAAAAATTGCCTTCTTGTTTTGGATTGTTAAGACTAGATAAGGAAGATTCAAGACCTAAGCATGCGCACCCAATCAGAAAGATAGGGGCTAATCTTTTGTTTATTGGGGAGATTGTCTTCGTTTATCGAACGAATAGTCACCTAAACCCAACAGGAAGATCGTATGGGATGTTACAAGTTTAATTTATTCCGATAGAAATCCCCGTAGGCTCAACCTTAATTTCGGGGACGAAATTTTTGTTTTGTTTATTGGGATTTGTAACATCCCATTTCCGGCTAGACCCCTAGGAGTTGTTTGGTCGTAACGGAACCCTAGGAAGCCCAAAATTCGAAATAGAGCGATCAATATTTTCGGGTCACGGGTTGGTCATGCCCGTGACCGACCCGTCACGCCCGTGACTTGGGCGTGACTACTCCGACGACCGTCGATCTCCACGAGACAATCGTCGAACGTGCTGTCTGGGCATGTCACGCCCGTGACCAAGGTGTCACGCCCGTGACTAAGGGCGTGACCCCATCGACGATCGTTGATCGCCGTGAGACGATCGTCGAGCTTGCGGCCCGGGCATGTCACGCCCGTGACATAAGTGTCACGCCCGTGACCTAGGGCGTGACCAGCCTTCGGCGCCCGTCGAGTTCAGTTCGACGCCCGTCGACCTCAGAAATCGCCGTTCGGGCCTGTCACGCCCGTGACCTAGGTGTCACGCCCGTGACCTAGGGCGTGACCAGCCTTCGGCGCCTGTCGAGCTCAGTTCGACGCCCGTCGACCTCAGAAATCGCCGTTCGGGCCTGTCACGCCCGTGACCTAAGGTGTCACGCCCGTGACCATCCATCGACAATCGTCGATCTCAGTTCGACGATCGTCGAGCCCAGAATTGGCTATCCGGGCCTGTCACGCCCGTGACCCATGTGTCACGCCCGTGACATTGGCCGAAACGACGGTTCAGGCCCGAAATTATTTTAACACGCGTGGAAATAAATGCTGGTGTGGGAAGTTACACCAGGAGTAATTTCAGGCCGCTTTCCTTCTGTAATTATATAATAAATGAGGAAGATATGTTCCAATAGGAAGCCGCCAGCTGGACACACCTGTTCAATTTCCATCGTTTCTTATCCCTTCACTGTAACCGAAACGTTAAGGGGAAGAACCTTCATGGCCATTAAGGCTTTACCCATTCATCTTCCCACCTTCTGACTTATAAAAGCCCACCTGGAACCAGAGGAGAAGGTTACACGCTCAAGTAATCGGATCAGAGCCTTGTTCTTGCTGTAGGAGAAGTTCAGCAACGCCACCACCGCGCCATGGCACCCCGTCGTTCTTCTCGCCTTCAAACCGCGAACAAGGTCCTCCTCTGCTCCTTCTTTTTCATGGGTAGATCTTAGGATTCTTAGAAAAGAAGTTCGCGCTCAACGGAGCCGGACCCGTCTCTCGTTTTCATGGGAAAACCATGAAAATGGTATTTTTGAGTTCGCCGGAAACCGCCACCTCCGGCGGCCAAACCACCGCCGACCGCTAGCCATCGCCTCAACGGAGGTGGTGGTGGTGGTGGCTGGCCAGGGAAGTGACCGGACGGCCGGCGACGGATCACGGAATGCTTACAGGAAAAATGTTTTCCTGTGTCTGTTCGGGTTCATGAAGAAGATGAACAGTGGAGTCAATATTATAAAACATAGATTATTATATATTCCATAATGAAAAAAGGAAGACAATTTGAATATATTTTGAGGCTGCAAAACAAGGCACTTAGAGGCCGAATTAGGAAAAATGACCAGTCACAAAAGTTGTAGCCCTCTGGGTCTACTTTAACATAAAATTGATTTTATTCAATTTGGGTGAGTGGTTTGACCACAGCACACATTTTGGTGGGATCAAGACCTAGGCTAACCAGAAATTGAAATGGTTTCCCACGGCTCATAACATGTCCAAATGACTTGAAATTTGGGCTGGAGGTCTATAATATGTATGTCGAGAGGCTGTCCAAAAATGAGAATTTTTGGAGAACTTTTGCCTAAAGTTTTTGTAAAATTTTAATAAACATTATAAAATTAATTAGGAGATGAGATTAAGTCCAAACTCCCCCAAATTTTGGGTGGTGGTCCCTGGCATCAATGTTAAGATCTGTACAAAATTTCAACTCAATTGGTCGAGTTTTGAATAGGGAAGTATCAAGTCCTAGATAGGTCTTGGTGAGGGGTACTTTGGGGAAAAGTACAATTGGAAGTGGAGTGGACAAATCTCCTCAAATGAGGCTGAAATTGTGGCCACTGATTTGTTGAGTCTATGTCTACCCTCTTCGGTGACATGGTGTGGATTAGGGTGGATTTTACCCTAAGAGATCGGCTCAAACCCAGTGTGTGGTAGTTTGAGGTTTGTGAAGGACATAGGAGCAAAAGCTCTTGTATGCCCTTGAAATTTGGAGGAGAGTGGCTTGATATGCTGAAAACTCTCTGGTTGAAATGGTGAAGGCATTGGAGGTAATTAGGTAACTCGGAAGTTGAGATTTAGCTTTAGGAGTAATATGTATTTTAGTTATTTTAAGCACTAAATCTAATCCAAAAATTATGAAACTCGGGGGGAGGGAGTTTTAGGATGTTTTAGACTTATGATAATTTTCCTGGAATTTTATGGTTGATAAATATTATACTTCATGTGTTAAAGGATTATTTGCCCGACTTGTTGTTTCAATTATTTGGAGGCTTTAAATTAATTATAATCAGTTAAAATTCTAGATTTAAATCTTGATTAGTAGAACATTGATCTCTGGATTTTCATAGAATTTTATGTTGAGTAAAATCTAGTACTTTGTTCACAGATGATAGAAGGGGCTTTTATGTTTAAAAATTAATTATGGATAAAATACTTGCTGGAAAATTATGAGACTTGGCTAGTGCTAATTTTAGGCCTTTATCTGCATGGCATAAATTATTTATAATTTTTGGAAGAATATTATCTGTACTTGATTCATAAACAACAGAAGTTAGAGATTATTTCTAAAATAGTTTTCATGCCCTTTTAATTATAGAAAAATTATGATACTTAGGATTTAACCTATTGAGATAACCTAGTATTTATCATAAATTTGCTGGACATCTTGCATGAGAACTTAGGGTAGTTCATGTTCAAACCGGTAGCCCTTGGGATTTTTGAGGAATTTAATTAAATGCCAAATAATTTAGTAAAATTTCCATTTTCTGGATTTAGGTCATTTATAACATGGTAAGTCTCCAGTAAATAGTTTAGGGCATTTGGATGAGTAATGGATCATTGCATAACCGGTTCGACATGTAGCCTAGGTCGGTCTGCATATAGCAGTTTGTGAAAATGCAAGAGGACACGATCGGAGGAAGTCTTTGAAGTTTAAACATTTTGTCTGGGTGAACAATAGTGGAGGAAATAACAATAGGAAGATATAAAGAGTAGTGAGTGGTGGTGATAGCTGGAGTTAAGAGGTGCTCGGGTTTGGCGAAAGATCGTCTTCCCCGAAGAGTGGAAGGTTAAAAATCACCCTAGGATAGTCTAATGTAATATGAGAAGGAATCGGGTTAAGGGAGATCAACCAATAACAATAAGTGCCTTGCGAAAGGGAACTTCGGGCCGTAATACCGCCATCTTGGTTCCTAGTGCCCCTTTAGAGCCCTTCACGGGGTATACCGGGGGCAGTCCTGGGCTAACGTAAACCGTAATAACAAACCGACAAGAGTAACTTAGTAATTAGGGCTGCACTCTTCACAAACACTGTTGGCACAGGAAGATTGATGAGAGCTTCGGCTCGGTTTGTTTGGAGACGGACGGGATGGTCCGGGGAGCTTCGGCTCGGTTGGTTTGGAGATGGACGTTCTGGTCCGGGGAGCTTCGGCTCGGCTTTTGTGTGTTTACGATTAAATTTGCATGTGCATAAAATAGGAAAAAGTTAAGGTGGTGGGTCTTTCGATATCGGGGAGTTCGATTGCACCGACACCGATATCGTTGACTCGGCAGGGTGATTAGCACTTCGCCAACAGAAGTCCGGTGCGCCAGCCGGCAAGAGTACGCAGGCGTCCGCTTAGTGCACCAAGCGTTGAGGCGTACGATAGGTCAGACCAGTGGTGCTTTTACTGGTTTTGGAGGTGGGCGAGGCCCAACCCACCGCTTTCGTTTGCCACTACGGAGGTATCCTGGGAGGTAACGGCTTCGAAAGGGGGAACTAAAGGTCTGTGTGCACAGAGTCGGGTGTGTGCGTTGCACTTGCATGTTTCATCATACCCACTAGCATGTCATAGCATAATCGATTCATTAAACCTTGACACCTAAAGTATAAGTGGTATGGGACGCTTATACATTAGGACCTGCAAAACGACCCCTTGGTCTATAAGCTTGTGTGGGCAAGTTTATAAATCAAAGGTTAATTTCAATATATAACAACCATTGCTGTTTGATAACCGACACCCCAAGGTATAAGTGGTATGGGACACTTATACGATGGGAGCCTTGCAAAAGATCCCTTTTGCTTATGCGATCTCGCATAAGTGAAGGTTTAAATTCATATAATTGCTTTTCTTACTGCTAGACCTATTATAACCTTCATATAACTGCTCACCGAATTCAACTTGCTAGATTAGTTTCCGCTGCCATCTGTTTCATGATTATCTCTACCTTCATGTCCTTCCCTTTCTTCCTCTCCGCTCGGTACCTAGGAGCCATGGGGGAAGGGGTAGGGGATGATAGGGCTTAGTCTTTATGACTAACGGTTTTCGAACCGTATCATTTAGGGGATCGTGGAGCCCAGCATGGAGGAGCAGCCCCAGAGATCGGTGCGCCTGGAGTTGGGGCAGTCTAGCTCCGGAGTTCATACAGCCGGGACCGTGAGTCTCGACTCTGAGTAGATTCTGTTTTCGCTTCCGCATGAGAGATTTTGTAGTGAGGACTTGATGTACCGGGCATAAGCCCGCATTTATAGTACTCTGATGTTTTCTGTGGACTCTCCCTTCGTGGAGATTTTATCTTATTTACATGTGATATATTATTGTGGACTGCATTGTTCTTACTTCAACTATTTTGCTACTTATTGTGATCGAAAAGGCCGGCAGAATCGGCGCGTTGTAGTGACGACCTTCCCGGGTGCAAAGGTGTCACCGCAAAGCGGCGATTCTGGGCATAAGACCCCGGTGGTTGAAAAAGAAAAAAAAAGGGGGGTCTTACACCGGGTGTGTGGTCGGACCTCCGTATCGGGCCCTTGGTCTAGTCCTTTGATCTCTTTTTCTTATTGTTTTTCTTGCAGGAGTGAAGTAGGTGCACGACCACCCCTTCCCCAAGGGTGAACTCCACAAGAGACTTATTTTTGGTATCAACATTTTGGTGCGGTGAGCGTGGACCCCGCCGAAAGATTCCCACCACACACCCGAAAGATCACTGAGCGCTTCCCCTCCTTAGCCAAATGTCGCGCTAAGGTACCTCAAAAAGCGCTAGAAGACTGGGAGACAAGTAAGCATGCCTTCTGAGGTACCCGTTGGGTCCTATTTATATATTTCTGAAAACGCTCTGCAAATAACTAACCTCTGCCGACCTGAAATTACTGAAAATCCCTTGGCCTGGCCTGCCAACAGCCAAACTCCACTGTTCTTAATAGCTATGTGCAGCCTACCTGGGTCATCCAACAATGAGACTCTGCTATTTTAACCGGCTATAGGCAGGCCTGCGGGGGCAAAATTGTAAAAACACCTCACAGACTACTGGGTGATTAGTCCCCAACAATCTCTACTCGGCAAGGACGGCGAGTGCTTGACGAGGTTGGCACTCGCCGCTTTTACTCGGCCTTTAGCGAGTACGGGCCCGACTGCCCCTATCCGCCCACTATTTGCCGAATGCGGGACTTGAAAAGCATCACTCAATGCCAAGGCATGGGCTCGGTCTACCCTGACCGCAAGTCGTGAGCTCGCTAAAAGGCCAGATCTCGACGAACGGGGCTTGGCGAGTACAAGCTCGCCCCTCAAAAAAATCCCACCCCGCCTAGGCGAGTCGGAGCTACTGTCGAGCTCTTTAGGCGGGTGTAAGCCGGCCGATGAGCAAACTCGCCTCACTCGTCGCCAAGACAAGGCATTGAGGGAGCTTGCCTCACTCGACGCCAAGACAAAAGGCGTTGAGGGAGCTCGCCTCAATCAATGCTACGATAGAAGGCATTGAGGGAGCTCTCCTCACTCGACGCCATGATAGAAGGCGTTGAGTGAGTTCGCCTCACTCGATGCCACGACAGAAGGTGTTGAGTGAGCTCGAGCTCACTTGACGTCACGGTCCTGGCTCGCCTCACTCGACGCCACGGGCTTGGTTTGCCTGGATCCCTGCCTGGACTTTACCAGTCTGGCTCATGCTGACCCCATTCGTCGGATACAGGGTTGTACACAATCCCCTCTCTTTGCAAGGTTGGCACAAGCTCGGAAAGATACATCTAACCCCATGGGATTCAGCGAGTGTTGCAGGAGCCAGGGAATCTTTCAGCGGGGTCCACCAGTGACTATAAATATGCGCCTATATACTTGGGTGACCTTTCTCACTCCCCTCCGCCCTGAACTTGCAGAGATGCCATTTCCTAAGGAGCTCCAAGAGAGGCTTGCAAAGGCTCACAAAATTTCCTTCCCCTGCATCACCAGCTTAACCTCCATTCCGCTTATCATCCCGCAGAGCGCCCCCGCAAAATCCAATTCGGCCAAGAGGTTGAAGCCAGATGCGGAGGCGTCCGAATGCGCTTACCAAGATTTGAAGAAGGCCCTGAAGCCTGAGACGGGCTCCTCCACCTTGCATGCCCCTGGGAAGGAGGGGAATTTTATTGACCTCTGCGCCGACCAGGACTGACGAGATGTGGGTGGCCGGATCGCCTCTCCACGGGCAGAAATTATTCTCGCTGACCTGCGGTTTGGGGCTTCAGAGGCTCGTCACAGTGACCCGTCCCCATCCTTTGGGACCCTGGGGCTGAACTCGGAAAAACCGGACTCGCCGGTCCGCGTCCCCTCTTATCAGCTTGCCGAGACTTCAAGGGATGGAGCCAGAATTATCCCAGTGCCCAACTTCAACCTTATTTCACCCCGAATGCAGCCTTCGGGTTGCGGTAAAGATCTGAAGATGCCTCCATCCCCGCTTTTCCCTCGATGCGTCGAGCTCTTCAGGTAAATCATCCTTTACTTGGTTGTACATAGTTCATCTTAATGCGTTCGCCTTTCACATTATTCAACCATTCTTGCAGCCTTACACAGTCAGTTGGATGCCGATGAATCCATAGAGTGAGCTCACTACTCGCCCATCCCTTCCCCGAAGACCTTAGAGTCCTTCTTGGACACCAAGCTGGGGGGCATTGAGCTGACAAAGCGAGGAATCGAGGTCCTCAAGAAGATGTTGCGCGAGGTCCACCGGTTGCGGGAAGACAATGACGTGCTATAGCGGGAGTGTGCTTGGCTGGTAGGCGAGGCGAGAGAGGGCCTGACGGGCAAGATGGCGTCCCTTTCATCATTACTGGAAGAGCTGGACGAGAACCTTTTGGCAGCCCGGGGATGCTTGAGGCGGATCCGCGAGCTCCGCGACTCGCGCCGGCCTGCGGCAAGGGAGATGTGAGACCGGGGAAGGTAAAGAACGGCCCCCTTGCGGGCCTCCTGGGACTCGCCTCCTGCCCCCTCAGCTCGTGCATGCGGTGAGATGGCCGCTTTGCTTGCATTCAATATCCCTAGGCAATATCCCTCTTGGGCCTGTAATAACTTAGAAATGTTTTCAGACTTTATTGCTTGTTTATTCGAATATAATATTCTTGATTGGCGTGCGATGGGATGGGTCCTGGAAGTCGGTGAGCTGGATTAGGCGAGCTGGGCTAGGCGAGCTTGACCGATCGGTCAGCTCATCCCTTGACTCCTTTTTCTATAAATAGGCACCCTTACCTACTCCGACTTACTGCTTTTATTGCTTCTATACTTTCCTCCTCCGCTCGCCTCCTTCTTACCTGCACTCGCTCTCTACATTTTTTACGATCATGGGGAAGTCCAACCTTGACACCGATGGTCTCTCCAAGTGCGCTCAGCACTTTACTGACTACTGTTTCTTTGAGGGGAACATGACAGAGGAGGAGTTCGCCGTGCTTAGTGCCGACTTCAAGCCACCTGGCTTCGAGGCACGCCTGCCTAGGGAGGGCGAGTCCATCAACATTTTCTACCCTGAGAAGCTTGCCTTCCCTATCTCGTATTTCGAGATGGGGCTGCGCCTTTCACTCTGGCCAGAAGTCTGCCAGACCCTCAAGTACTTCGACACGGTGCCCGCACAGCTGAACCTGTACTCCATCGCTATGATAGTGGCGTTCACGAGGTTCCTTCGCCGGGAGTATATAGAGTTCAACGTGACCGTGTTCAGGAAACTCTTTACTTACAAGGTGACCCCCGACGACGTATCCTACTTCAGGGGCTCCTTTATCAAGGTTCGCGAGATTGCGAACAAACATCACAATTGGATGACCAAGATTGTCTTCATCAAGGGCTATCTTGGCAACGTCCCCTACTCACCGCAGCAAAAAGTTGAGGAGGTATACCGACCCCCCACCGTCTCCAGCAATGACGCTGAGCTCCACAAGTTTTTCCTCCACAAAGACTTCGAGGTCGCCTTCCTCTGAAAGGGCCTCTACTCGCTCCTCCCCATCCTTCCCGACGAAGGTATATCTTTCAACTTTCCTCCTTGCCAGATCTCGCCAAATCTATTGGAATCTTTCTAAGTTATTTCTGCAGGAGAGCGGTTGATTCCTAAGAACCCGCCTTTTACGGATCCGGGTCTACTCGCTGACCCATTTGCCCGTGAGAAGGCGGTTGCAGCCTCCTACCGAGACAAGTTGTCGTCGTCTAAGCCTTCTGGTAGGAAGAGGGCTGATCCAGCGTGGTCCATATCGCCTCGCCGCCATCCACCGCAGAAGAAGCTAAAAGCGGTGGTGGTTTCTCGGGCAAAGCAACAACAACCACATCCCAAGTACATGAGCTCGCCTGAGACCACCCCGGAAGGATTGCCAGGGAGCCCGCTGAAGGAGACAACAGGCAAAGAGCAGGAGGGAGGTGAGCCTTCTGCTCCTGTAGTCAAGAAGCGCCCGGCCCGTGAGCTGGGTCCGCCGAAGAGTCACCCCCTGTTTGGCCTTGAGGGGAGGTGGAAGGACTCGGTCGGTGAGCCCGTGGTTCAGTGGGACGAGTCCGCCCTCCGGATCATCGTCTCCACCCTCCAATCCTCCTAGACCGACCGCGAGCCCTCCTCAAGTCAAGCCTATGTGAAAGATATTAGTTGTCTACCTAAATCACCTAGAGGGGGGTGAATAGGTGAGATGTGTGTTTAATGCGGAATAAAAATTTAGCAACTAGCAAAAATAAGTAAGCAAGCAATCACATAGACGACAAGAGATTTATAGTGGTTCTCCGATCTTGGGTACGTCCACTTTCCTCACCGATCTAGCAAATCATTAGACTCGGCTACTCCACTATCTCGGATTGCAAACCAATCCTAAACCTCGGAACCACGTTCCTACAAAACTCGATCCCAAATGGATCTACACTCGGAAGAGAGAACTTCCTACCACTCGGAGATAAATCTCTTACAAAGAAAATTGTTTGAAGAAAAATACAAAAAAAATAACACAGATCTGAATCTTTGGCTTTGTCTTCTTCGTTGAGAGCTTTCGGCTTGGGCAGAAAATGTTGAGGAGGACTTGACAGAAATCCACGGATCAGAGATCTGGAATCACCACGATCAAATAAAAATATCAGAGATCGATGAAGCACGAAGTGATCAGATGATTATTCTTGAGTCTTGATCGCTTGAGAGTTAGAGATCGGCAGCAGCGGGTGAGAGAACAACGATGCAGAGTTCTTTCCTAAACCAGTAATGGCGGCCGAGAGAATTTTGTTTTCGGAATTTTCTCTTTCTTAATATTCTCTGTATTCTATATATAAAAAAAAAAATTAGGTCAAATCGGAAAGGACCTATTTATAGGCGAGCTGCAACGGTCATAATAATCTTTAATGACGACACGTGGACCAATCAGAAATGAGTAATTCAAAATACCCGTTGAATCTGGACTTAGAAATATTCCAGGAAATCTAAACCAATATACTCGAGAGAAACGATATACTCGAGTATAAGAGGTCTGCTACGAGTAGATAAGAGATGAATATACTCGAGTACAAGGAGAGAAACTACTCGTGTATCTTAAGAAAAACTACTTGAGTGACTTAGAGAAACTACTCGAGTATACATAGAACACCTACTCGAGTAACTAGAAAACTACTCGAGTCTATAAACCAATCTACTCGAGTACTAAGTCACTTACTCGAGTATATCAGGGAAGTACTCGAGTATGTGGACTTAGAAAAGTTCAGACTGAATACAGAAAGCTCTACTCGAGTATAATACATAACCTACTCGAGTGACTAACCATCTACTCGAGTATAAGATATCACCTACTCGAGTAAAAGAAAATCTACTTGAGTATAAGCTCATATAGTCGAGTATACAGAGTCTTCTCGAGTATGTCCAAGGATCTACTCGAGTACTAAGTCACTCAATCGAGTATGTGAAGGATACTACTGAAGTATGTGGACTTAGAAAAATTCCAGACTGAAAATAATATTTAATACTCAATAGTCCATAAGTCCAAATGCATGTAGATGAAGTGTATTCCAATAGAGAGGCTATACATGAGTCACCACCTTGGATCACACAATGAGGAATTACATTGTATGGTCCTGTGTTTGGTGACCCACTATAGACTGACATTGGTATACACTTGGCAATAAGGTCCTACATACATACAACTCAAACACAATATCAAATACAACTTAACTCATCTTAGTTCAAGGTCTGACTTCCTACAAATCTGAGGTATTGTGGAGACAACTCCCAACAATCTCCCCCTATTTGTAGAAGTCAGCACCCTCTACACTAAGGTGAATTACATGGATTAAAAAGAACAATGATAGCATATATCAATGATAAATAAAGCAGTAAACTACTTTAGCAAAGAAATAATAATTATAAGGATAACCATAATCAGAATTATATATAATAGAAATTTGCATTTCCACATCATCATTCACTCAAGGATAAGCTTCTCTATATAATCTTTCTCTTTTTAGCTTTTGCCTCTCCAAGTAGCTGAAAGGTTTAGGAAAGTAAGTTCTTGGCCTTGGAGGAGCAGTTGGATTATTGTATCCCCATCGCTTGTCATGCAATCTGATTTTTATCTGGGATACGTCATAGGCTTTCCATTCAGAGTAACTTTAGAACTGATCTTTATTTTCTCCAAAATCTGTCACCAGCTTCAAGGTATCAAAAATCATAGACTTGGAGGTAGGACTCCAGACTTCAGCATGCACTAATTCAGGTCTTTCCTCTAGAACAGGGGCTGGCTCTCTCCTAGGTGCAGAATGGCTGGCAGAAGCGCCATCACCATACTTTCTTTTCTTGCTGGGAGCACCCTGATCAGCAGGTCTTCTAGAAGAGGAAGCACCTTGATCAAAGTGTCCCTGAGAGCTACCAGGAATATCATCTTTCCATACATCAGAATAAGATAGAGGAGGCTCAGACATTTCACCAACAGGTCTGGGAGAGAAGACTGGCACAACCTATGAAATGTTAACATGAACCTGAGCATCTAAAGGAGGATTTTCCTCAAGAGGATCTAGACTTTTGGGAATGATGGTAGGATCAAGCTGGAAATTTGGGAAATTCTGATATTTCACCCAGACTGCAGTATCATATATATAGAATTTAACTGACTGAAGTTGTGCTAGAATATCTGCTTTCATTTCTTTAACTTTTTCATCCAAAGTAGCTTGAGACTGGGCAAAGAACTGGGCAGAGATTTTTTCAACTTGTTCTTTCACTATTTTCTCCCCTTGCTGATTTCTATAGATAGCTGAGCAATAGATTCATCTCTGAAAGTTCCAACTTCCTCACAAACCTTCATAACATTTGCTTCAGCCCTTTTGTCCAACTGAATTTTATTGTATGCCACTGTTTCAGCTTGGTTCTTTACTTCACCTATACTAGTGATAGTATGGTCTTTCCACCCAACTGAAACAGTCTTCTTAACTCATCAGTATTGGCTTGAATTTCTGCAAAGCCTCTACTCATCTCAGATTCAAGAGTAGAGACCTTATGTTTTACTGATTTCATAGAATCATCAAAGTAATTTCTCTGTTCTAGGAGCATTTGCTCAATTATACTTATAATATCAGAAGAACTGGAGGGAGCAGAGGCTGGAGCAGAGGATGAAATAGGGGCTTGAGGAACATGGGCTACCCAAGTAAGGAATTTCTTCAATCACAACTGAGCTTACATCTCTCTTTATAGGTACTATCTCAACTAAATCTTTTGGATTTATGAAAGAAGGGAGAGTAAAATTCAGTGTCCTCAGAGGTGGATCAATATGTTCTGGGGACATGTCCTCGTCATCGGACAGGAGGATATTCTCATGCTGATCTGGGTCTTCAGCAGGAGACTGAGCAGGGGAGGGAGAGGGAGAAGGGTCCTTTGCAGGAATCTGATCTTCAGGTAGTGGATGCTCAGGAGAGACAATAACTAATTCTACTGGAAACAAGGGATCATCTGATCTTAGCTCTGCAATGAATCTATCAATATCTGTAGCAGTTGAGAGGATGTCCTCTTGAACTTGTACATCTGAGAGAATATCTGCTGGAGAAGGGAATGGATCTCTGATCTTAGGTTGCTGAGATGGAGATTCTAAATTTTGATGTTGAGGGATAGATGAAGCAGGATACCCCTCAACTATTGCACCCAAGGTGTCAATAGTTTGATGTAAAGGAGGAGATGGAATCCTGTCACCTAAAGCACTTTGTTCTCTAGGGATAGCTTCTTTGATAACAGGAGCTTTGGATGCTTGAGCAGTGTTCTGAAGTTTGATCTCATATCTCTGGATAGAAGAAATGGAGACCTTTTTCATGTGGTGGAGGGGAGTTCCTTTGGATAAATTGAAAACTTCGGGATTAATCTCATGAAGGAGTATAGAAATAATCCTAGCAAAATTAGGGTGTTTTACACTGTCCTTGATCTTGTCTAGTAGCAACTTTCCAAACAAGAACTTCTTTTGGCAGACGATAGCTTGCAAAATGTCAAACTATTCCAGGTTATCTCTCGGATCGAATAGGTTTTGCACAGAATTACTTTATAAATTACATCCACCAAGAATTTCCCTTCTGAATTGAAATCTGCTCTGCTAAAGGAAATGACTTCAGGATCTACTCCACAGAATAAGGTTGTTCTGTCGAAATCTTCAGGACCAAAGTCATCCTCTTCATCTACCACCGGCAGTCATAATAGAGTAGCTATGGAGGTCTTGTCCAGACGGATTTTTACCCCTTTCACCTTGGATTTCAATACTTTTACATTTCTCTTTATCTTCAGATTATTATAAAATTCTGCAATAGCGGGAAGAAGAATCTTACACGGAAACTGTAGGAGGAAGGTGAGTCCAGCAGTATCGAATAGTATCAAGAGATTACGGAAGTCATCCGAGAGGTCTGCTATCCCTTCAGGAGCAAGCTACGAGCCGATTCCAATCTTCGAGGAGGGATCCATCACCAAATTTTTGTAGAACTGAAATGGGGAAGACGAAGCTCTGTGGTCTCTTGAAGACGAATCGTCGACGACTTACTCGAGAGAATGGAAACCGAGGAAAGGATTTTCCGATTTTTCTATTTATATATAACCCTAATTAGGTTTAAGGAGGTATTTAAAATTTAAATCATACCTGCGAGGGAGCGGCAAAAGTCTCAGTGTGCGAATATAGAAAAATAAAATTTTCAAAGTTCTGGAATTTCCGTATACTCGAGTATATTTCATCATACACAAGTATTTTTGGAACATAAACGAGTGGGTCGAGGACATACACGAGTAGGTTTTAAAACTACTCGAATATTTCCTGAAGTACTCGAGTATGTTTCCATGTACCCGAGTATGTAAAATTTGTACTCTAGTATATTTTTACTTACACGAGTATGTAGGTCTAGTACTCGAGTATATTTTCATTTACTCGAGTATGTGAGTTTATCTACTCGAGTAAATTACCAAGTACTCGAGTATGTGAATGCACTTACTCGAGTATATCACTTTGAAAGTTATTTTTCTTGGATAAAATTTTTTTTACATTCACCGATTTCTTCAACTCCTAGCCTTTGAATGAATTCACCATCATTATTCTTCTTTGCTGAGCATCCCAAGTTCCGTTTTGAAGAACGAAAACTTGGTCTCATCCAGCGGTTTAGTGAATTTATCTGCTACTTTCCTATCTGTGGAGACATATTGTAGATCTATGTCTCCATTCTCCACATGCTCCCGGATGAAATGATATCGAAGCTCAATGTGCTTTGTCCGGCTGTTGGAGACTGGGTTGTTGGCGATCGCTATTGTGCTGGACGAGTCGCAAAAAAGAGGAATGTTCTGGAACTTCATGTTATAGTCTTCAAATTGATTCTTGATCCACAGAAGCTGTGCACAACAGCTGCCTGCAGAGATATACTCTGATTTAGCCGTTGAGATGGCTACACAGTTCTGCTTTTTACTGCTCCAGGAAATAAGTCTCCTTCCTAGGAATTGGCAAGTCCCGGAAGTGCTTTTCCTATCGTCTTTGCATCCTACAAAATCTACATCTGAAAATCCAATCAATTCACTATCATTACTTCTTGGGTACCATATGCTAAGATTTGGTGTACCTTTAAGCTATCTCAAAATTCGCTTTGCAGCAATATAGTGAGATTCCTTAGAGTTCACCTGGAATCTAGCGCATACACATGTTGAAAACATTATATCTTGTCTACTTGCGGTAAGGTCTCAATTATGCTTCTGTACTTGGTTTCATCAAAATGTTTCCATTTCTCATCCTTATCCAGAGACATAATTGAGGCTATTGGAGTCCTCATAGAGGTTGCATTCTCCATTCCAAATTTCTTAAGTAGCTCTTTGGTGAACTTGGTCTGTGAGATGAAAATTCCATCCTCAGATTGTTTCACCTAAAGCCCTAAGAAATACTTCAGCTCTCCCATACTGCTCATTTAAAACTTCCCTTGCAAAAGTTTAGAGAACTTTTTGCAGAGGTTGTCGTCTGTAGAGCCAAAAATAATGTCATCCACATAGATTTGTACTAGCAAAATCTTGCGATTATTTCCCTAAGAAATAATGTCTTGTCTATCTTTCCTCTTGTGAACTTGTTCTCAAGAAGAAATCTAGACAGCGTCTCATACAAAGCTCGAGGAGCTTGTTTAAGACCATATAATGATTTTTGCAGTAAATAAACATGATTAGGAAAAGTTGAGTCAATAAAACCTGGCGGTTGCTCTACATACACTTCTTTCTTTATGTCACCATTCAGGAAGGCGGACTTTACATCCATCTGATAGACAGTAAAGCCATTAAGTGCAGCATAAGCAAGGAATAACCTGATTTCCTCCAGTCTTGCCACTGGAGCATATGTTTGATCGAAGTCGATTCCTTCTTCTTGACGATAGCCCTTGGCAATGAGTCTGGCTTTGTTCTTTATAATAGTTCCATCTTCGTCCATCTTGTTCCGGTAGACCCATTTTTTCCAGATGATGTTTTTACTCTTGGGTCTAGGAACAAGTGTCCAAACATTGCAACGTTTGAACTGATTTAACTCTTCTTCCATTGCTAGAATCCAGGATGCATCCGAGTTTGCTTCCTCAAACTTCTTAGGTTAAACCTTTGATAGAAAACTTAAGAATAAATTCTCGTTAGTTGTTCCTCTCCGAGTCCTGACACCATCCCGGGGATCTCCTATGATTTGGTCCAAGGGATGATCTTTCAGGTGTCTGAGCTCTAGAGTCCTTGCATCTAGGATCTCTTTAGCCACTGGAGTTGCATCTTCAGCTGGGATGAATTCTTCATCTTGATCATCTACCTCTCCAATCGGGGTTGTAGAGGTGATCTTGATGAACTTTTCATCTTTATCTTAAGTAGGTTCATCCAGGCCGAGTTACTTTATCTTTGTTATAGCATCTTCAATGAGCACACTAGAAGAGTTGCTTTGCAGCAAACTCGTCTCATCAAATACAATGTGTATCGATTCTTATACCACCAGAGTTTTTCTTTTAAATACTCTATAGGCCTTACTATGGCTACTATAACCTACAAAAATACCTTCAAAGCTTTTCTCGCTAAACTTGGTAGTGTGATACTAACTATTGTTAAGTACGAAGCACTTCAGCCAAAGATTCTAAAATATGAAATGGTTGGTTTCCTGCCTTTTAGAAGTTCATAAGGAGTCTTATCATGGTTCTTGTTGATGAGTGCTCGATTTTGCACGTGACAAGCGGTGTTGACGACTTCAGCCAAGAAGTACTCTGGAAGTGAGGCATCACTCAACATAGTCCGGCAAGCCTCTATGAGTGTTCTGTTCCTTCTCTCAGCTACTCCATTTTGCTGTGGAGTGCGAAGAGAGGAAAACTCATGAAAGATACCTTGACTTTCATAGTATTCTGTTATGGCCCCATACTTGAATTCCATTCTATTGTCACTTTTGATTTTGACTACGGAGCAGTTGTATTCATTCTGGACTTGCCTAACAAAATTAGTGAAAATATTGAAGGTATCTAACTTGTGTTTCAGAAAGAACACTCACGCAAAGCCCGAGTAATCATCCACAATAACCAACGTATATTCCTTACCTCCCAAACTTCTAACTTGCAGTGGACCGAACAAGTCCATATGAAGAAGTTGTAAGCTTCTATTAGAATCCTTGCCTATAATGCTTTTAAATGAACTCCTTGTTTTCTTGCCTTTTATACAGGCATTACAAGGGCTGTCCTTAACACACTTGACATTAGGGGCATCACGTACTAAGTTCTGAGAGAATAGTTTACTAATAGTTTTGAAATTAATATGTGATAGTCTCTTGTGCAATTGGTCAGCAAGAGATGCACTACTTTTTGCTAAAAGACATACTGGTGTAGAGGAGTCATTATAGATGAAATTTAAACAGAAAATATTTCTGCTTCGAATGTCTGATAAAATAGTTTCCATATTGTCAACTGATTTTATCAAACACCTGTCAGCATGGAATTCAACCACGTATCCTTTGTCGCATAGTTGGCTTATGCTGATGAGATTGTGTTCCAATCCTTCAACATAGGCTACATCCGAAAAGGATACGTTACCATTAGTAATCATACTGTAACCTTTGGTAATTCCTCAGTCTGAACCTCCAAAGATGACCTTTGGTCCGTTCAACACCGGTGAAAAGTTCTGGAGTAGGCTCCTTGTCCCGATCATATGTCGAGAACATCCACTATCCAAATACCAGATTGGCGTTTTAATGGCCTTTGGACGTACCTGCAATTATAATCACTTAGCCTTAGGAACCCAAACACGTTTGGGTCCTTAGTCTCGAGTTAGAATACTCCCCCTACGAGTATTAGCCTCATTAGTGGTCATTCTCATGTTGCTAACTTGAGGATTTGCAACATTTCTAGGATTGAACCAACAATCTATGGCAAAGTGATCAACTCTAGCACAACACCAACAGTCGAATCTGTTGTATCTTTGCCTTATAATCTCCTGCTTGACCTTCTTGAGAGGAGGTCCAGTAGGGGTAGCCTTCTTGGAGTAAGAAGCTTCATGATGATGGCAACTACATGAAGTCTTCTCCTTCATAGGCTTTTCCAAAAAAGGTTTTACCTTTGGTGCCTTCTTGATGTTATGACCATGAGCATAAGTTCCATAGCTCTAAAGTTGAATCTCTTCATAAGGTGCCTTAAAGACACACTCGCCAAAGTTACGAGGGCGAGTCCAACCTTGGTACCTTGACTTAGGCTTCTCCGGGATCAGCCTTGTGAAGTGTCCATAGGTGGACTCATAGTCGAATTCATTCGCAGGAAAGATAACTTTCTTGAACGAGACTGGATCCAAATGAGCTTTCCCTTTTTCCTCGGCCAAGTCCTTCTTGGCATCCTTATTCTTTCTCTTGGCCTTGTTTCTCCTACAGGATTTACTAGGATCACCTTTATGGCCTAGACCAGAACCCTTTGCCTTAGCTGAGAATTCAGCAATCAGAGGAAGTATAGTCTTAGACTTAGAGAAACCTTCTACAAGTTTCTTTTCAGCCGAGAGTTGTTCTTCCAACTCCTTGATGATTTTCTCCTTAAGGTCAAGGTACTCAAGAGCCTTGTTATATTCTTCAATAGATTTATTGAAGTCTTCCTTAAGAGAGTCATTCTTAGAGACTTCTTCTCTTAAGGTGCTCTCTGTATCTTGTAGAGATTTTATCTCTTTAGCTTGAGTTTTCACGACTCGCCGACATTTGTTGTAAGCCTTGAGTAACTCCTTATATTGTCCCATGAGTTCAGATTCATCCTCAGAGGGATAGCCCTCTTGCTCATTATCATCAACAGATTCTGAAAGAGGGGTGTGAGATTTTACCTCCCCAGTGAACTGGGGGACTTGTTCATCATCAGTTAGAGCCATTAGCCCAAAGTAGGCTTCTTCCTCTTCTGCACTCGACTCAGATGAGTCGGAATCACTGAGGGTTTTGCCCTTCTTGGCTAACAGACTCTTTTCTGTCCTATTTTTATTGTAAAACTTATTCTCTTATCTTTTTCCACCCTCTTTCTTCTTGTGGGTGCAATCCGCAATGACATGACCTGGCTTATTACAACAATAACAAACAATGTCAGTCGAATAATGTTTATTCAGTTTAGAACCATACCTGTCGTGGCTGCTTGAGCCTTTTCTATGGCGATCACAATCATTGGGTGATCTTCTATAGGAGGCATCCTTGCCTTTCCATTGCATCTTCCTATTCAAGAATTTCTTGAACTGCCTTGAGAGTAGAGAGAACTCTCCATCAGATAGCTCTGAGCCAAAGGAGCTTGGCTCAGATGATTCTTCTTCATCAGCTTCAGGAGCTGGGGCAGGAGAGCTAGCCTTTGTCTTCCTTGAGCTATCTGCCTTTAGAGCAACAGACTTCTCCTTGGATTCAGACCTGTTCATCTCTTCTTCAGCTTTTCTTGAGTTGATTTGAAGCTCGTAATACATAAGCTTTCCGAACAGATTCTGTGGGTCCGTCTCAGCCAACCTTCTGAACTCCCGAATGGCGTATACCTTATTATCCCATTCCTTGGTCAGGGATCTTAAGAATTTGTCATTCAGTTCCCCATTTGTGAAGACTCGACCATAAACTCTTAGGCCATTGACTATCTTGAATAAGTTCTCAAAGGTATCAGCTATGGCTTCCTTGTGACCTTGCTTGAAGGCTTCATACTTCTTATTTTGAAGGGATCTCCGACCATCCCTAAATTCTTCAGTACCTTCCATCAGAGTCACCAGGGATTGCCACATCTCCTTGGCAGACTGGCAATGAATCAGATTTTGCAGCATCGAGTCATCGACTGCACTTGCTATAATATTTTTAGCTTTCTTGTCCAGGGAGACAAGTACAATTTCGTCCTTATTCAAGCCCATCAACTTCTTTGGGACTTCTCTGGTTGGATCTATTGTAGATGTAATCATAGGAACATATGGACCTTCTTCAACAATCATGAAGATCCGAGGGTCCACTGCTTCCATGAAGAATTTAACTCTTTCCTTTCACATAGGAATATTGTTCTTGGTGCATATAGAGAGCTTTGCAAAATCCATGGTCTTTCTCATGCTTGATACTTCTCTAAAGACAACTTGGAAAGGATCATATCAAGGTGTTAACCTTTTAACGATGAACCTCCCTCTGATACCAATTGAAAGACATAAGTTGTCTACCTAAATCACCTAAAGAGGGGTGAATAGGTGAGACGTGCGTCTAATGCGGAATTAAAATTTAGCAACTAGCACAAATAAGTAAGCAGGCAATCACACAAATGACAATAGATTTATAGTGGTTCCTCGATCTTGGGTACATCCACTTTCCTCACTTATCTAGCAAATCACTAGACTCGGCTACTCCACTATCTCGGATTGCAAACCAATCCTACACCTCGGAACCACGTTCCTACAAAACTCGATCCCAAACGGATCTACATTCGGAAGAGAGAACTTCCTACCACTCAGAGATAAATCTCCTACAAAGAAAATTGTTTGAAGAAAAATACAAACAAAATAACACAGATCTGGATCTTTGGCTTTGTCTTCTTCGTTGAGAGATTTCGGCTTGGGCAGAAAATGTTGAAGAGGACTTTATAGAAATCCACGGATCTGAGATATGGAATCACCACGATCAAATAAAAATATCAGAGATCGATGAAGCACGAAGTGATCAGATGATTATTCTTGAGTCTGGATGGCTTGAGAGTTAGAGATCAGCAGCAGCCGCTGAGAGAACGATGATCCAGAGTTCTTTCTGAAACGAGTAATGGCGGCCGAGAGAATTAGGTTTTCGGAATTTTCTCTTTCTTAATATTCTTTGTATTCTATATAAAAAATTGTTTTTAGGTCAAATCGGAAAGGACTTATTTATAGGCGAGCTGCAACGGTCATAATAATCTTTAATGACGACATATGGTGTAAGACCCCCTTTTTTTTCTTTTTCAACCACCGGAGTCTTAGCCCAGAATTGCCGCTTTGCGGTGGCACAGACTCACGGGAAGGCCGTAACTACAAAATGCCAATTCTTCCGGCCCTTTTCGATCACAAAGAGAGAGAAGTAAATATTACACTGAATGTAAACAGGTCCACAGAAACACATATGAATAAAATCACAACAAGTCCATCAATATATAATAATAGAAAGTACTGCAAAAGAGCAGTTCAGATAAAATAATGAAACGGGCTCGAGCCCGGTACATCAGAGTCCTCACTACAAATCGCTAATCGCGGAAGCTATAAAAATACTTAACACTCACAGAGCTGGTAACAGGTGCTCTGGTGCTAGACTGGCCCACCTCCATGTGCACCATTAGTCATAAAGACTAAGCCCTATCATCCCCTACCCCTCCCCCATGGATCCTAAGCACCGAGCGGAGAGGAGGAAAGGGAAGCTACAATGGTGGAGAATAATCAAACGAATGATAGTGGAACTAGTCTAACAATTGTTCATGGTGTATAAACAACTAATCAAGATAGAGTACATCTAGCAATTCTACGGTAGTGAGTAGTAAAGTAGACAAATAGAAAGCAAGTAAGTAAATAAGTAAGTAAATAATAAGTAAATAGTAAGTAACCTTAACTTATATGAATGCCCATACAAACTTATAAGTTAAGGGGTCTTTTGCAAGGCTCCCATCATATATAAAGTCCCATACCGATTTATACGTTGGGGTGTCGGTTGTTTGCAAATATGAGTGTAGTGGTATGTTATGCCATGATTCATGCAAGTGCAACTCACGCACACGACTCTATGCGCACAGACCTTTAGTTCCCCCTATTCGGGAAGCTAGCTTCACTCCCAAGAACCTCCATAGTGGAAAACGGAGATAGTGGGTCGGGCCCCCCACTCCTAGGCGGGTATCCACACTACCTGGCCTAGCCCTTTCGTACGCCCCTAGAAGAACACAACTTAGAGTATCCGCGTACTTGTGCTGGCTATATCCACCAGACTTTCTTTGGCTAAGTGTCCCATACTGCCGAGTCAACTTACCGATGTCGGTGTGAATGACAATCAAATACTGAAGACCCACCACCTTATTCTGTATTCAAACCCTCGAGCCCTCGGCTCCCCGAACTGTCCTATCCGTGTATCTACCTTCAAAGCTACCATCTGAATGGAAACCAAACCAACTTTTTCTACCTCCCTAGCTATCGGGGTGTATGTATGTGCAACCCTAGTTATAGTAGTTGCTCTTTTAGTTTATTATTCTTACGGTTTATGTTAGCCCAGGACTGCCCCCGGTATTCCCTGTGAAGGGCTCTCAAAGGGCACTAGGAACTATGATGGTAGCTGAATCCCATCGTTCCCTTTTGCAAGGCACTTACTTTTATTGGTTATTACCCATTACCAGATACCATTCAAATTACTTTGGATCTAACCTAGTGTATTGAGACTCTTCCTCTCCAATTGGGGTGGACGATCTTTCGTCATTCCCGAACACCACTTAACACTAGCCAATCTCACACTCTACTCATCCTGACTTCCCATAATGAACTTAATTTAACTTACCCTATCCAAACCAGCAAACTACCAAAATTCCATCTCCCCAAGTTCATTACCCACTCTAGTTCAGTTTCTGCGGTTTTACTATATGTAGACCATTCTAAGCTATATGAGGTATACAAGGGGAGGTACTTCAAATTGTCTTCCAAATCTCCTATAAAATTTATTGGAGGTCTATCATGATATAATTAGCCTAAATCCAGAAATTCATAATTTTTCCTAATTAATCTGATATTTATTTAATTTTCCCAAAAGGTTGGCCATGGGTAATTTTAAACATGAACTGCATGATCTTCTTAAGTAATAGCTACCCAAAAATTATGATCACTAAATACCAGTAAGGTATCCTCAAATACTAATTTTCAAGATTTAAAAGAAGAAATTTAGCCTCTAATACATTTATCCATTATAATACCCTTAATCCTATGTAAAGAAGGAAGTACTGAAATTACTGATCATAAAATTATAGAAAAATTACTGAATATTTATATGGTATAGAAAAGGTCATTGTTCAAAGATCATAATTTTACAGGCTTGCTAGACATCAAAATAGATTTAATTAAGTTTTCATGGTAAACAATACTGAATGAAGAAAGCCTTAGAATTAAACTTCAAAAAATCCCATAAAATTCACAGAGCTTTAAAACATAAATAAGAGTAATCTTCCTAAAGATCATCAATTTTCAGAAAGTATTTTCTCCATAATAAATTTCTAAGCAAATAATACAAACTACTAAATCTTTAATAAAGTATCCAAAATAATGATCCTAAATTCATAATAAAATCTCCAGAGCTTGTACTAACCTTAAAAACTACTCTACCCAAATCGCATCACTGTTCAGTGAGTTTTAGTGACATTTTCTATCTCTACAGGTTTTGTGCCCTAAACTAGGGTTAGGGTTTTGAGGGACTTATTCACTTTAAAATCCATTTAGATTTCTACAAGAGGATTCTAGCTACACTAGAATTCTATCTACCAAGTCTCAGGTCGTAACCAGGTCATTTGACCACTTGTCCTTCACAAACCACCAAGAACCATCCTTAGGGTTTGACCTTGGGTCCTAGGGCAAATTTACCCCAATCCACCTCTAAATCCATGAGAGGGTGCTATGCATCTTGCCTAGTCTGTGGTAAAAATCTCAGCATTTGTTGAGGTGATTTGACCACTCAAATCTCAAAGTGCACTTTTGACCAAAAAACCCCTTAATAGGGCAAAGCTTAGGTTTGTCCATTTCCAATCTAAAACATCTCAAAATGAGATGAAAAATTATACAGAGCTTCATGATGAACCCAGAGAAACTCACCAAAATTTGGAAGGGTTTTGAAGTCATTAAGCCCTCTAATTAATTTACCCTAAGATTATTAAATTTTTCTAAAAACTATAGAAAAACATTCTCCAAAAATTCCCATTTTTGGGCAGGCCCTAGGTATAGCTAGGGTAGATTCCCTGCCCAATATTCAGATCATTTGGTCAAGGGATGAAGGGTGGGCACACCTTTTAGTCTCTACCTAGCTCTAGGTATAAATCCCACCAAAAGAGGTGCCCTGGTCAAACCAGTTGACCAAATTGACCCAAATAAATTTTAAAATAAAGTAGACCCATAGGGCTACAAATTAAATGTTGACCATTTCTTCATATCAAGCCTCTAAATATTTTTCATAATTTTTCTAAAGTGGCTGATATTCTAGTATAGAAAATTCATATAAAAGAAAAAGATTAATTAAACAGCACGGATCTTGAAGCACATCCAACAGTGCTGGGTCATCTTCTTCCTCCAGCCAAGGGCTGAGATTAGCCCGACCTGGAGTGCATTCCAGAAGCTGCCGCCGGCCATCCATCCTCCTCCCTGGCCTGCCACCGCCACCACCACCTCCGTTGAGGTGGCGACCATCGCCAGGCGGCGGCGCGGCCGCCGGAGAGGCGGAATCCGGCGAACCCGTGACTAGCCCTTTTTTTGCGGGAAAAATGGGAAGAGGAGCTCTTCCGATCGAGCTCCGTTGAGTTCGATTATCAAACCTAAAGAATTCTAAGATCTACCCGTAGATAAAGTGGAGGGGAGGACCTTATTCGCGGGCTGGAGGCGTGCAGATCGACGGAAAGCCATTGGCGCGGTTATGGCGTCGCTCGCCATCTGCAATAGCATAGTAGGAGGACTCGAAAGCTTGGGTAAAGGCTGGGAAACCTTCCTCTTGGGCCTCTAATGGTGTTTAAGAGATCGGTTAAGGAGGGGAAAGGCAAAAACTTCAATGGCCATTAATGGTCCATTAAAGCTTGGCTCGACCATGGTGGTGGGGGCTAGAAACGGCTCTATAACAGCTGGAGGAGGGCTGGAAACTCCTCCTCTCCCTATGAGGTCTTGAATCGAGCCATTTAAAGAGGATAGGAAGGGGCCACGACATCAAGTGCCATTGATGGCCATGAGAGCAGGTTCTCGGCCATGGTCATGGCTCCTCCTTGCTTTCAAAACCGACAGCCACGTGGCATGACCAGTCAACACTTTTTAAAATAAGAATTAATTGGGTCTTATTAAAAGAAACAGCCTAATAATGCATTTGGGCCCACCATCTAGACCGGCCCGGTTCAGCTGAACCAACACACAGCCAAAAGTCCTGCCAGAAAAAATTCTAAGTACAATGGCGTTGAGTGAGCTCAGCTCACTCAACACCATCCAAGCTACGACGTTGAGTGAGCTCTGCTCACTCAATGCCATCCATGCTGCGGTGTTGAGTGAGCTCTGCTCACTCAACGCCATCCCAAATACGGCATTGAGTGAGCTCTGCTCACTCAACGCCATCCATAATAGCCCTCCCAGACTATGGTGGTTAGTGAGCTCAGCTCACTCAACGCCATCCAGATTATGGCATTGAGTGAGCTCTGCTCACTCAACGCCATCTAGCCTACTCAAGGTGGCGTTGAGTGTGGTCTATGCACTCAACGCCGTCTAGCTTATGGCGTTGAGTGAGGTAAGCTCACTCAACGCCATCAAAACTATGGCATTGAGTGAGCTCAGCTCACTCAAGCTCAGCTCACTAAACATCATTCCAGGCCTCAGCAGACGGTGTTGAGTGCAGTTCGTGCACTCAACGCTTTCTAGTTTATGGCATTGAGTGAGCTAAGCTCACTCAACACCATCCAGTCCACAGCGTTGAGTGATCTCAGCTCACTCAATGCCATCCAGACAAAACCAGATGGCGTTGAGTGCAGTCAGTGCACTCAACGCCATTCAGCTTATGGCGTTAAGTGACCTAAGCTCACTCAATGCCATCCAGACTACGGCGTTGAGTGAGCTCAGCTCACTGAACGCCATTCCAAAGTCACGGGCGAGACATATCGGTCACGGGCGTGCCAGGCCCATGTTGAAATTTCTGAGCTCGCCGATCATTTTTCTGAGGTCGACGATCGTCGAAGGGGTCACGCCCTAAGTCACGGGCGTGACGGGTCAGTCACGGGCGTGACCACCCCTTGACAAGAAATCTTGGTCGATAAACTTCAATTCTTGGGTTTTCTAGGGTTCTATTATGACAAAACCACTTCCAGGGGTCTAGTTGGAAATGGGATGTTACAAATCCCAATAAACAAAACAAAGATTTTGACCCCGAAATCAAGGTTAAGCCTACGGGGGCTCCTATCGGGAGAAAAAGTCTTGTAACATCCCATGAGAGTTGAAAGATTTACATCTCTATGTCACGTTTGCTATGTGCGGTTTGAAGGTGATAATCAAATCTAAGACCAATTCGTCCAATTGACAAGGTATATACCCCAATAAACAAAAGATTAGCCCCTATTCTTGAAATTTCAGTCCTATTAGTTTAAAACAGGAAAGTAAATTGATTGTCCAGAGGGGTTGTGAGGTATACCTGACTGAAAAACTTCGGATACTTTTGTCGCATCAAGTCCTGTGGCTCCCATGTATGCTCCTCCTGCACATGATTGTTCCACAGGACCTTGACTAACGGAACCTTCTTACGTCGCAAGACCCGCACTGCCGTGTCATCGATCCTGATAGGCTCTAAGTTGACTGACCGATCCGAGGAATTCGGGCCGTCTGCCGAGGAAATCAGCTGTTCAGGGCGTAGCAGAGCCCTCCGTAGTGAGGAGACGTGGAAGACGTCATGCAATCCCGCTAACTCTGGCGGTAGCTCCAGTCTATAAGTGATAATACGTTTTGTAGCCTAAACTATTATCGTATTTTCTATTTTATATTGTACAAATCATGTCTATTAGAAGTTTATTTTTTATCATTTTTATGTAAATATTATTACTACTGACTTTTTCTTGTCTTTTTGAAGGTTTCCAGAAAATTGGTCAAAAATGACCTGACACGCCCCCCTGTCACGCCCTACCTGGGCGTGACCTAGGGCGTGTCACCCGATCCCGAGGACTTTTGTTGGAAGGGATAGGAAAACGAACAAAACCGCTGTCACGCCCCCTGACACGCCCTCCCCGGGCGTGTCGCCAGGCATGACCAAGGGCGTATCGCCTCTCCCGCAAAGCCTGCCACCGCATTGAATGCAGGTTCCGCCACAGCACGCAATGGTACTGTCATGCCCCCGTCACGGGCGTGACTTGGGGCGTGACATCAACTTTTCTGATGACTGACGGATTTCCGACCAATGATTTCGACGCGACGTACGTATCACGCCCCACCTATACGGGCGTGACCTAGGGAGTGTCAACCGACATACAGAAGCAATCATCCCTCCCGCCAGAATCCATAGCCCGAGGTCAACTTTGTACATGTCACGCCTCCTGACACGCCCCCCCCCCCTAGGGCATGTCGTAGGGCGTGACCAACCCGAGAATTTTTCCTATAAATTCAGACCCCCCCTTCCATTTCAAAAAAACTTTTGGTTGAGTGGGGGAGGTGCTGCCCCTTTGTTTCTTGATCTTTTTATGCTTTTCTCTCTCTCTCTTTGCAATTTTTTTTTAACCATAGTTTAGTTTTTAGTTTGCCTTAGCTTTTGTTGTAATCTTGCTTTTTCTTATTGCTTAATATAGGGCTAGAATAGGACTTTAATTCATGCACTTGTAATTTCAATTTCATTAGTGTAACTTGCTCCTTTTAATTAATATAAGTGCTCTTCCTTTACTAGTGTTCCTTTTATATGCTTTACTACTCATCCCCCCTTCCTCCACTCCATTATGATTAACTAATCCTCCTTGTACTCGATCTTTATGATCCGACGTTAGAGCGATTAAGTTATGATGTTTTAATTAATCTTTTCTTTTTAGGTTAGGGCCTTGAATTACTCTTGATTAATCATGGGTTGGAGGTATATTATCGATATATACCCTCCACCTTTGCTTTCATTCTGGGCTAGCCGAGAGGCCGATAGAATGAAGTGAGCATTCAAGAGTAAAGGGAGTTGTACGCACACCTCGAGAGAGGCAGACGTACAAATCTCCCGGATTGGAGTAAAATCCAATAGTGGGGTTCACCGCGTAAAGCGAGTTTTAGGCCTCCGATTTAGACGAGAGTCGGTCGGACCTTCCTAAACTCAGTTGGGCACGACTTCGAGAGAAGCGTGTTCAATCTTTAGGAACCTCCACGGTCAAGGACCTTTATCCTATTAAGTTTAGATTTTTTTATCGCATTTTCTTAATCGTCTTTAGCCGAGGTGATTCTTGATCGAGTGCATTTCCATTTCATATTTTCAACCTTTCGTAGTAATCGATTTTCTTAGGCTCTTTAATTAACTGTAACAGCTCTCTTTCTAGCTTTAGCTTTATTTTCTTTAGTTGCACTTATTTTCTCAAAACCCTAATTTTTCCGTCGATAAGATAATAGTCTTCGTGTGAGTAAGCATACTCAACAGTTCCCGGATTTCAATACGACACTTGTGTCCCCTAGCTATAATTTGATAGGTATACTTGCCTCATTGGATTGCTAGTTCAGTTGCATTTATTTTCTTCGAACCCTAGCGCGCAAAAAGTTTTTGGCGCCGTTGCCGGGGAACCAACTTCCGTTGATATATTGAAAACATGAACCTATTAATTTTATCTTTTCTCGTTCTCATCCTCTTTCTTTAAAAGTTTTAAAAATAAAAAAAAATTATCACCGCTCTTAATAGTAATCAACTTCACAATTTTTCTACGCCACCTAATTCTCTCGAAAAGGATAAAGGGCTTTAAGCGCCACCATCTTGTCTAGTACCTTGCGAACCCTTCACGGGGTAGTCCTTGGGAAGTTCGGGAGTTAATCTATAAAAAAAATCTATTTCAAAAAAAAAATTTCTAATCTAGTTTTTTTTCTAGTTTATCCTATTTCTCTTTCTTTTCTTCTTTTCTGTTCTTTTAGTGCATGACCCGCGAGAGTCCGTCGGTTATTTTGGACTTGGACCACGAAATTGAGCGTACTCTTCGGAGAAGATCGCGATTTCAAGGTCCTACTATCAAAGTGCCGGTTTAGGACTCCGAGTCATATGCTACTTTAAGAATGGAAGAACCCAACGTAGATGAGGTCGTGCAAAGGACTATGTCCGATTATGCACGACCGAACCTCGAGGGAACAGAATCTAATATAGTCCACCCTGCTATAGCAAATAATAACTTTGAATTAAAGCCTAGCATAATTCAAATGGTGCAGCAATATGTGCAATTTGACGGACTTCAAGATGAAGATCTGAACGCACATATAGCTAGCTTTCTTGAAATTTGCGACACCTTCAAGATAAATGGTGTCACAAATGATGCAATCAGGCTGAGACTCTTCCCCTTCTCTTTAAGAACTAAAGCTAAGCAGTGGCTGAACACACTTCCTAAAAATAGCATAACCACCTGGAATGAATTAACTGAAAAAAATTTGGCGAAGTACTTTCCGCCAGCTAAAACTGCAAAACTTAGGAACGACATCTCTGCCTTCAGACAAATATACTCTGAAACCCTATATGAAACCTGGGAGAGATTTAAAGAATTATTAAGATGATGCCCACATCACGCACTGCCTGTATTGTTACAAGTGCAGACGTTCTACAACGGGCTAAATCAAAATACAAAGAAAATGATAGACGCAGCCTCTGGCGGTACTTTAAATCATAAGACCCCAGAAGCAGCTCTTGATCTTTTTGAGGACATGGACATGAACACTTATCAGTGGAATGTGCCTAGGTCCCGCCCGAACAAGCCCGTAGGTATCTTTGAAGTGGACAACGTCTCCCAGCTCGCTCTGCAAGTAGAAATCCTAAGCAAAAAAATCACGGAGATGACTGTTGCCTCCGCCCCTCAGGTATGGGAATATGCAACCCCTACTCCAGAACATTTAGATTATGTTAATAATATGCCTAGAAATGGTTTTAATAATTTTTTTGATGCGAATTTTCATCCTCCTCGTTTTAATTTTCCGAATAGTTATAACCCTGCTTTAAGAAATCACCCGAACTTTTCATGGAGTAATCCATCGAATGTGATGCGCCCATCACCGCAAAATGATTTTTCTGCACCACCACCACCACCACCTCTTCAAAATTATCCAAAACCTCCAAGCTTGGAGGAATTACTTTCTAAATATATAACCACAAATGACGCTACTATAAGAACTTTAACCGGAAGCGTAAAAAGTCTAGAAAATCAGGTAGGACAGCTCGCGAAAATAATTTCTAAGCGACCCGCAGGGTCTCTTCCTTCCAATACCGAACCCAACCTGAGAGAGCAAGCAAAAGCTATAACTCTTCGGAGTGGGAAGCAAGTCTCCGGTATGGTAAGTGAAGAGCCCGAGGCAAGCTTAGCTCCCGCCTTTAAAAATCAAAGCTCCGCTCCGCTTCCAACCTCTGCTGAAGAAGTTATCACCCCTATTTTAGAAAAAAATCTCACTCCACCACCAATCTTCAAAAATAATTCAACTCCTCCGTACCCCTCCGAACTTAATAGACAACGTCAAGATGATCAGTACTCCCGCTTCTTAAAGATCTTCAAGCAAATCCACATTAATCTTCCCTTTTACGAGTCTATTTCGCAGATGCCGAAATACGCCAAGTATCTTAAGGACCTCCTCACCAACAAGAAGAAGTTAGAGAATCTTTCACATGTTACACTAAACGCCGAGTGCTCCGCTATTTTAACAAGCGGTTTGCCGAAGAAAATCAGTGACCCGGGTAGTTTCTCTATCCCGTGTGTCTTCGGTGATCTTTTTGTTAAAAACGCGTTAGCCGACTTAGGCGCGAGTATAAACCTGATGCCCTTTTCGTTGTTTAAAAAGTTAGGGATTGGTAGCCTTAACCCCACGCGTATGAGTATCCAGCTAGCCGATAGATCCGTTAAGTACCCGTTAGGAATAGTGGAGGACGTTCTAGTGAAAGTCAACAAGTTCATCTTCCCGGTGGACTTTGTCATTTTGGACATCGAAGAGGACGTTGAGGTTCCCCTGATCCTTGGCCGACCCTTCCTTGCCACCTCTAGATCCATCATTGATGTAAGCAATGGTAAGCTCTTCCTTCGAGTAGGCGACGATGATGTCACTTTTTCTATCACACCTTCGATGAAGAACACCCTAGCAAATGATGACTCATATTTTTTCGTAGATGCCGTGAGTGATGAATCTTCCTACTGCCTCTCCGAGTTTTAAAAATAACATTCTGATTTTTGTTTTTCTTCTTCTCTTCCCGCTGAATCGCTGCAGGGAAGTGATGAATCTTCTGATTGTCTTTCTGAGTTTGAAAAAGAATTTTCTGATTTTTGTTCTTCCTCTTTTCTTCCCACTGAATCACTACAAGAAGCCGTCTTGGCTGCTAGCCCCACCCCTTATTACGTTCCTTATAAAAAAGTTTATGAAGATATTATTTTTGAAAAATAAAGAATCTCTAAATCCTCTTATGAAGAACCCCCTACCCTAGAACTTAAAGAACTTCCTGAACACCTTAAGTATGCTTTCTTAGAAAAAGATTCCAAGTTACCAGTTATCGTTTCGGCCTACCTCACAGATACGCAAAACGATAAACTTCTTCTAGTTCTACGTAAGCGTCGCCGGGCTATTGCTTGGCAAATTTCTAATATCAAGGGCATAAGCCCATCTTTCTGTACCTATAAAATTTTAATGGAAGATAATTCGTGTAACTCTATTCAACCTCAGTGCCGTATAAACCCGAATATGAAATAAGTAGTTAAGGGAGAGGTTATGAAATTATTAGACGCAGGAATTATCTACCCTATTTCGGACAGTAAGTGGGTTAGCCCCGTTTAGATAGTTCCAAAGAAGGGAGGGATAACCATAGTTAGTAATGAGAATAATGAATTAATCCCGACACGGACGGTGACAGGTTGGCGTATGTGTATAGATTATCGTAAGTTGAATGACGCCACCCGCAAGGACCACTTTCCTTTGCCGTTTATCGACCAGATTTTAGAACGTCTCTCCGGCCATATCTTTTATTGTTTTCTCGATTGCCTCTCGGGGTACTTTCAAATACCCATCTCTCCCGAGGACCAAGAGAAAACTACGTTTCCTTGTCCCTTTGGCACCTTCGCTTACCGAATAATGCCGTTTGGATTGTGCAATGCGCCAGCTACATTCCAGCGATGTATACTCGCAATATTTGACAAGTACATAGAAAGCATTATGGAAGTATTTATGGACGATTTCTCTGTGTTCGGCGATTCCTTCGATAGATGTTTAGAAAACCTCGAAAAAGTCTTAGAACGATGCGAAGAAACTAACCTTGCCCTAAATTGGGAAAAATGCCATTTTATGGTGAGGGAAGGGTTAGTTTTGGGTCATAAAATTTCTGCTAAAGGTATTGAGGTAGACGTTGCCAAGATAGAAGTTATTGAGAAGTTGTCGCCGCCTATAAACATAAAAGCTATAAGAAGTTTCCTAGGCCACGCTGGCTTTTATCGTTGTTTTATAAAGGACTTCTCCAAAATCACAAAGCCCCTCACCCATCTCTTAGAAAAAGACGCTCCATTAATTTTTGATGACTCTTGTATTTCTGCCTTTGAATCAATTAAAGAAAAGTTAATTAACGCACCGATTATGATAGCTCCGGTGTGGGACCTTCCTTTCGAGATTATGTGCGATGCGAGTAGTTTTGCGGTGGGAGCCGTATTAGGTCAATGCATATCTAAAAACTTCCACCCCTTCTATTACGCTAGTAAAACCCTCACATCTGCACAAGAAAATTACACCACAGCCGAGAAGGAGCTCTTAGCTGTAGTATTCGCATTTGATAATTTCCGCCCTTACATTACACTTTCAAAAATCATTATTTTTACGGACCACTCGGCCCTCAAGTACCTTCTTGCCAAAACGGATGCAAAGCCTCGCTTGATTCGCTGGGTCTTACTCCTCCAGGAGTTTGACTTAGAGATCCGTGATAAGCGAGGAGTCGAGAACTTGGCCGCCAACCATCTATCCAGATTAGATAACCCCTTTATAGATAAATTAAATGAAAAATCTTTTAATGATTATTTTCCTGATGAGAAGCTGCTTTTAGTTAACACATCTACTTCTCCTTGGTTCGTGCACATCGCCAACTATCTAGTGGCTCGGGTGCTCCCAAAAGAGTTCACCTCTCAGCAAAAGAAGAAATTCTTTTCTGAGCTGAAGAACTACTTTTGGGAAGACCCGCATCTTTTCAGAATATGTGCGGATAAGGTGATAAGGAGATGTGTTTCTTATGATGAAGGAATTGATATTCTAAAACATTTGCATGAAGGTCCGACAGGTGGGCAATATCAAGCTGCTCGCACCACTCACACGGTGCTTTGCGCGGGTTTTTACTGTCCTAGCCTGTTTAAAGACGCGCAAGCCTTTGTGAGTAGGTGTGATAGTTGCCAACGGTCGGGCAACATTTCTAATAAAAATGAAATGCCGCAAAATTATTTCTTAGAGTGCGAAATTTTCGACCTCTGGGGAATTGATTTTGTTGGCCCCCTTCCTTCTAGCTTCGGAAAAAAATTTATTTTAATTGCTGTTGATTATGTTTCACAATGGGCTGAGGCCCAAGCTCTTCCTACGAACGACTCCCGAGTTGTAGTCACGTTTTTAAAAAGATTATTTTCTAGATTCGGTACGCCACGCGCGATCGTTAGCGATAGGGGTTCCCATTTCTGTAATGCACAATTTTCAAAAATCCTTACCAAATACGGCGTTACACATAAGCTTTCCACTGCCTACCACCCCCAAACTAACGGACAAGTCGAAGTATTTAATAGAGAAATAAAAAGAATATTAGAAAAGACTGTTTCAACTTCTAGGAAAGACTGGTCAGCCAAACTTGACGATACTCTATGGGCCTACCGAATAGCGTACAAAACCGCACTCGGATGTACGCCGTATCGGCTGGTCTATAGAAAATCGTACCATCTGCCCATAGAGTTAGAACACCACGCCTTTTGGGCCTTAAAATTTTTAAACTTCGATCCCCACTCAGTCGGTGACCTTCGAAAATTTCAACTAAATGAACTTGATGAGTGGCGCTCTTATGCTTATGAAAATAATAAACTTTATAAAGAGCGGACGAAGCGTTTACACGATAAACACTTAAGGCACCCTAAAAACTTTAAGCCGGGCGACCAAGTCCTTTTATATAATTCTCATTTACGTTTATTTCCAGGCAAATTAAAATCTCGCTGGTCTGGCACGTTTTCCGTTTTAGAAGTATTTCCTTATGGAACTGTTTTAATTTCTCACCCTGATAAGGGTAATTTCAAAGTGAATGGTCAGCGTCTTAAACTCCACTTTTCTGGTGATGATGATGTCAGTCCAAACATTATTAAGTTTCTGCTTCATGAACTTTAACTTTGAACTTTTAATTTTTTGCTAAAAACAATTTTATTTCTGGACAACAATATTTTTGGACAATATTATTTTTTGATGCGTCGAGCTCAACGACGCTTTAAACAAAGGGCGCTCTTGGGAGGCAACCCAAGTTATCTTTTTCTGTTTTCTTTATTTTACAATTTTTGCCTCGAACGGCTCCGACAAGCTGAAGCTTATGCGATCGCCTGCTCCTACGTTGCTGAATCCATCTTGAAGTCCAAAGAAGACATTCGGGGGAGCGGCATCACTCAGCTTTCGCAGCAAATAAATCCGGGGAAGTACCTGTCTTTCAATCCTGTCTTTCAATTCTATACTTTATTTTTCTCTCCTTCTCCAATCCCCTTCTTTAGCCATTGAGGACAATGTCTATTTTAAGCTTGGGGGAGGACTTCCTCCTTCATTTTTGCTTAATGTAAAAATTTTTCTTTTTGTATATATTTTAAATATTTCCAAAAAATTAAAAAAAATGAATATCTTAAAATTCCAAAAAAAAAGAGAAAAAAAATTCCAATATCCAAAAAGAGAGAATATTTCACAAAATTAAAAAAAATGTGTTTTTGAATAGTTTAGACATTTTGGTATTTCAATAGTACCCCTAGTTTTTGTTTTTGTTTTACTCAAAATCTCCTATAAACAACTTAGTTAATTATAATATTTCTAATCGTCCTTTTTAATTATGTTTCACAACTAAAATGTTGGCCATGCTGTGTTTCTAATTCACGGTAGCATGTTAAGGTGAAATATTTTTCTAAAACTCGCATTTCTATTATGGTTTTTTGTTTTTTATTTCCTTTACTTTCTCAAAAATTCATCATCCACTATTTTCTTTTTCATTTTTGAATAATTTTTGTAAAGTCAACTTTTGAATAACGTAGTAGATGTGAACGATCCAAGTCACCTATTATCTCTATTTTCAAGTTAATTTCATCAATCTTCTTTTATTATCTAGGACTCGTTTTTTGAAATTTTTCAAACCTTTGTTTTAAATAAATTCAAAAGCGTGAAAATGATTTAGGCCATTTTTGTTTTCGTTTGAGCTTTCCTGCCAACCAAAAAACTTTTACAACTAGTTAGCCATTTTTGAGCCTTTTTCCAATTTCATTTGATAGCTCTTCCCTTCATTTCATTTTCACCAAAGCCAAAATTTCCAACCTATCTAATCACACTAGCCTTTTTGAGTTTTATAAAATATTTTCACGATTTTGATAGGATATTTTGTGATTTTTGTGGTAGAAAGGTTTTTGAAAAAAAAGTATGCTCAAAAGTTATGTTTATTTCTTTTTGGCCAATTCAAAATAAAAATAAAAATATTTATGGCCTTCGTTTTGAAAAAAAATGGAAAAAAATGGAAAAAAAGAGAAGAAAAAGAAAAAAAATGTATATGTATTTTTATGAAAGTTTATGAAACTCTTTGCTTTGGTTTAGTGTGATTTTAAACCTTCACATTTATCTTTGAATTCCACTCCCAATCATATTCCTAAACCAAACATTTCTGTCCTATTTAAGTCCTTTTAATTCACGCTTTTTGATTTTTATTTAACAACTAAGAAAAGAAAAAAGTAAATTAGTTTTAGTTTTGGATTTAAACCTAGATTTTTGTTAATTAAATTGATATAATTATAATGCGTTGCTTGGATCTAGTAACAACTCAATGCGTGTTTTTCATTTTCGTTGCTTTGCTTAAGTCTATTTAAAGAATTTCGTTAAAATTTTGGATGATTTGTTTTTATTGAGTAAAGTTTATAAAAGTTTTACCATATCTAAATAATTGTTTTAGACTTACATTTCACCTTTTCCCTACTTAGAATTTCGCATAGTACTTGTGTAGGCATAATTAAAACTTTTTTATTAGTCCTTTTTATAAATATCTAGTTTTTATATTTTTGCTTGGGGACAAGCAAAGCTTAAGTTGTGGGGAATTTTATAATACGTTTTGTAGCCTAAACTATTATCGTATTTTATATTTTATATTGTACAAATCATGTCTATTAGAAGTTTATTTTTTATCATTTTTATGTAAATATTATTACTACTGACTTTTTCTTGTCTTTTTGAAGGTTTCCAGAAAATTGGTCAAAAATGACCTGACACGCCCCCTGTCACGCCCTACCTGGGCGTGACCTAGGGCGTGTCACCCGATCCCGAGGACTTTTGTTAGAAGGGACAGGAAAACGAACAAAACCATTGTCACGCCCCCTGACACGCCCTCCCCGGGCATGTCGCCAGGTGTGACCAAGGGCGTGTCGCCCTCTCCCGCAAAGCCTGCCGCCGCATTGAATGCATGTTCCGCCATAGCACGCAACAGTACTGTCACGCCCCCCGTCACGGGCATGACCTGGGGCGTGACATCAACTTTTCCGATGACTGACGGATTTCCGACCAATGATTTCGACGCGACGTACGTGTCACGCCCCACCTACACGGGCGTGACCTAGGGTGTGTCAACCGATGTACAGAAGCAATCATCCCTCCCGCCAGAATCCAGAGCCCGAGGTCAACTGCATACATGTCACGCCCCCTGACACGCCCCCCCTAGGGCATATCGTAGGGCGTGACCAACCCGAGAATTTTTCCTATAATTTCATACCCCCCTTCCATTTCAAAAAAACTTTTGGTTGAGTGGGGGAGGTGCTGCCCCTTTGTTTCTTGATCTTTTTATGCTTTTCTCTCTCTCTCTCTCTTTGCAATTTTTGTTTAACCATAGTTTAGTTTTTAGTTTGCCTTAGCTTTTGTTGTAATCTTGCTTTTTTTTATTGCTTAATATAGGGCTAGAATAGGACTTTAATTCATGCACTTGTAATTTCAATTTCATTAGTGTAACTTGATCCTTTTAATTAATATAAGTGCTCTTCCTTTACTAGTGTTCCTTTTATATGCTTCACTACTCATCCCCCCCTCCTCCACTCCATTATAATTAACTAATCCTCCTTGTACTCGATCTTGATGATCCGAGGTTAGAGTGATTAAGTTATGATGTTTTAATTAATCTTTTCTTTTTAGGATAGGGCCTTGAATTACTCTTGATTAATCATGGGTTGGAGGTATATTATCGATATATACCCTCCAACTTTGCTTTCATTCCGTGCTAGCCGAGAGGCCGATAGAATGAAGTGAGCATTCAAGAGTAAAGGGAGTTGTACGCACCCCTCGAGAGAGGCAGACGTCCAAATCTCCCGGATTGGAGTAAAATCCAATAGTGGGGTTCACCGCGTAAAGCGAGTTTTAGGCCTCCAATTTAGACGAGAGTCGGTCAGACCTTCCTAAACTCAGTTGGGCACGACTTCGAGAGAAGCGTGTTCAAGCTTTAGGAACCTCCACGGCCAAGGACCTTTATCCTATTAAGTTTAGATTTTTTATCGCATTTTCTTAATCATCTTTAGCCGAGGTGATTCTTGATCGAGTGCATTTCCATTACATATTTCAACCTTTCGTAGTAATCGATTTTTTTAGGCTCTTTAATTAACTGTAACAGTTCTCTTTCTAGCTTTAGCTTTATTTTCTTTAGTTGCACTTATTTTCTCAAAACCCTAGTTTTTCGTCGATAAGATAATTGTCTTCGTGTGAGTAAGCATACTCAACAGTTCCCAGATTTCAATACGACACTTGTGTCCCCTAGCTACAATTTGATAGGTATACTTGCCTCATTGGATTGCTAGTTCGGTTGCGTTTTTTTTATTCAAACCCTAGCACGCAATAATAAGCCAAGGGGCTGATCCGCTCCAGGATCCTATAAGTTCCCATATATCTCGGACTGAGCTTCTTCCGCCCGCGAATCCGCGAGACTCCGTGCATCGGTCGTATCTTCAAGAAAACTCGGTCTCCCACCTGGAACTCCACCTGACAATGCCTCGCATCGTAATATTTGGCCTGCCTGCTCTGGGCTTCCAACATCCTATCCTAGATCAATCTAATCTGAGCATCTGTATCTCCCACAAACTCCGAGCCCAGTGCCTACGGATCCTCATCTTGAACCCATGATAGTGGGGTCCTGCACCTCCTTCCATATAATGCCTCGTATGGATCCATGCCTATGCTGGACTGATGGGGGTTGTTGTATGAAAACTCGACCAGTAGCAGCAATCTCTCCCAAGGTTCGCCGCGGTTCAAAAAACACAGGCGCAAAAGTTCTTCCAGCATACGGTTGGTGCGCTCCATCTGCCCGTCGTTTCGAGGGTTAAAAGATGTGCTGAATGTCAACCGAGAAACCAGATGGGCCTAGACTGACCTCCACTCCCTGGATATAAACTGCCCATCCCGATCTGAAACGATAGTCTTGGGCACCCCATGATAACGCACAAACTACTCAATGAACCTCCGTACTAATACACTAACCGGAGCGTCCTTCGCCACTGGAATGAATCGGGCCACCTTTGTGAGCCTGTCCACTATCACCCAGATCGAGTCATTCCCTGCACGGGATCGGGGTATCCCATGTATGAAGTCCATGGCTATATCCTCAAATTTCCACTCCGGCACCGGAAGTGGCTGCAGCAAGCCTGCCGGATTCCTACACTTTGCCTTTACGAGTTGGCAGGCCTCGTAATGCGTCACAAAGTACGTAATTTCCTTCTTCATACCCGGCCAGTACATCGTCCTCTTCAAATCTTTTACCATCTTGGTGATCCCCGGGTGTACCGAGTATCGGCTGCAGTGAGCTTCCGTCATAATGTCCTCCCGGATCTGGCCTCCTGCCGGTATGTAGACCCTGCCTCTGAAACATAGGAGACCATCCCTCAAAGAGTAATCTCCTATCGTGCCTTCCTCTAAGGCTCGGAATATCAGCTCAGCTCTCACATCCAGCTTCTGCCAATCTCTGATGCGGTCCAGAATATCATCAGTAGTAACCATCGACCCCACGTACTCCATGTATAACTCCGGTTCATCCTCGGACACTAGTGATATCTGCATCTCCTCGAATGATCTAACCAACTCGAAGGTTATCAGCTGTGGGCCTACTCCTAACGTGCTCGCTCTCCGAATCAAGGCGTCTGTGACCACGTTTGCCTTCCCGGGATGGTAGTGCATGGTATACTGGTAGTCTGACAGAAACTCCACCCAACGTCTTTGTCTGATGTTCAGCTCCTTCTGTGTGTCTACATATCGCAAGTTCTTGTGGTCTGAGAAGATATCGCAGTGAACTCCGTAAAGGTAGTGACGCCAGATCTTAAGGGCGAAAACTACAGCCCCCATCTCTAAGTCATGCACCGGGTAGTTCTGCTCATGTTGCTTCAACTGACGGGAGGCGTAGGCTATTACGTGCCCGTTCTGCATCAGAATGGCACCCATCCCCTAATAGGAAGCATCTGTGTACACCTAGAATCCTTCCTTCCCTGACGGAAGAGCAAGGATGGGAGCCGAGGTAAGACGATCCTTCAGCTCTTGAAAAGCAGATTCACATCGTGGTGTCCAAATAAAAGGGGACTCCTTCTTCATCATAGACGTAAGAGGGAGGGCAATCTGAGAGAACCCCTTTACGAACTTCCGGTAATAACCGGTAAGTCCTAAGAAACTTTGAACATCCGAGGCCGACTTTAGTGGTGTCCAATCACGTACTGCCTGGACCTTCGCTTGATCCACTGCCAGACCTGCTCCACTGATGATATGGCCAAAAAAGGCCACCTACTTTAGCCAGAACTAGCACTTGCTATATTTGGCATACATCTTATTCTCCTGCAGCTTCTCCAAGGTCAAGGCAAGATGTCTCGCGTGCTCCTCCTCCGTCCTTGAATAGATAAGGATGTCGTCGATGAATAAGATAATGAAGACATCCAAATACTCTTCGAACACCAGGTTCATCAAGGTCATGAATGCGGAGGGTGCATTTGTGAGCACGAAAGGAATCACGGTAAACTCATACAAACCATATCTGTTGCTAAAGGCCATCTTCGGGATGTCCTCCTCCTGAATGCGAAGCTGGTAGTACCCCGACCTCAGATCAGGCTTTGAGAACCAATGGGTTCCCTCCAGCTGGTCAAATAGCTCGTCTATCCTTGGCAAGGGATAAGTATTCCGGACCATCAACCTGTTCAGGGCTCGGTAATCTATACACAGCCGAAGGGTTCCGTCCTTCTTCTTGTCGAATAACACCGGAGTTCCCCATAGTGAAGAGCTAGGCCGAACGAACCCGGCCTCCACTAACTCCTGAAGCTGGCTTCGAAATTCCACCAACTCCTTTGGGGACATTCGATAGGAAGCTCTGGATACCGGCTTAGCCCCTGGTATAAGCTGAATCTGGAAGTCCTTATCTCGGTGCGGGGGTAGCCCTGGTTGCTTCTCCGGAAATACGTCGGCGAAGTCTCGCACTACTGGAATATCTGAAATGGAGTCCTTGGGCATGACCACCTCAAAAAGTACCTGATAAACCTCTTCCCCCTGCAGATGGGCCTTAACAGCCTACACAGATGATAATAAGATACGGGGTGCTGGTATAATACCTTCGATAACAATAAAGGAGTCCCCATGCCTCACGGTGATCATCTTCGCCATGCAGTCGATCTGGGCATGGTTCCAGCACAGCCATGTCATGCCCAGGATAAGATCGCAATCTGGCATCTTCAGAATCATCGATGGTGCCTCAAACACCTTCCCGCCGATCTCCGCTTCCATATTGCAATGAGCAGAGGTCATTAGCTCTGATCCATCGGGTATGCGCACCCTCATCATCTTTCCGGTGAACGGCTCCAAGACTTCCAATCCTTTCACGAAATCTTCCGACACGAATGAGTGCGAAGCACCAGTGTCGAAGAGCGTGTGAGCGGGCTTACCTCTAATGAAGACTATGCCTGAGGTAGTTAAATGTCTTAGCATTCTTATTATGGTTGTCTTCTCTTAATTTCTAACTAGGTTATGTCAAGAAAAACTAGTTCATTGGAAGAAACTTAAAAGTACTGCCGACTCCGTCCCCAGGTAGGATGGAGGGGAAAGTCCCCAGAAGACGCTCATCCAGTTGGCCCCGAGGTTTGGCTCTGGAGTCGGGGCTTGCTGAGCTCTGAAGGCCTCCAGAATGGCCGTCAGTGTTTGCCCCATCTCCTTCTCCTGGGACGGAGCTGGAGCCAGCGGGGGTGAGACCACATTCGGAGCCTGAGGTGTCCCCTGCTGTGATGTAGGGTTCGTCGCAGGCTACAAGGAAAAAGATTCCATTTGTTAGAGAACGTATGAATGGAATATAAGAAAGGGGTAGGATGGACTTTCACATGTGATTTCCCTTATGGGCACACCACTGCTTTCGCTGCTAGTTTGTCCGCAAACTAAGCTCGGACGGGGGTGGCCCAAGGTTTTGTGGACTACTTCTCTTCTGATCTTGGTCTCCTCTGATACCACTTGTAAGACCCCCCTTTTTTTTTCTTTTTCAACCACCGGGGTCTTAGCCCAGAGTTGCCGCTTTGCGATGGCCCGACTCATGGGATGGCCGCCACTACAAAACGCCAATTCTGCTGGCTCTTTTCGATCACAAAAAGATTAAAGTAAATATTACACTGAATGTAAACAGGTCCATAGAAATACATATGAATAAAATCACAACAAGTCCATCAATATATAATAATAGAAAGTACTGCAAAAGAGCAGTTAAAATGAAATAAAGAAACGGGCTCGAGCCTTGTACATCAGAGTCCTCACTACAAATCACTCATCGCGGAAGCTATAAAAATACTAAACACTCACGGAGCTGGTCACAGGTGCTCCTGTGCTAGACTGGCCCACCTCCATATGCACCGTACTCCGCTGGTGCTGGTCCCTGTGCTGCTGATCCCTGTCTCCCATCCGGAGCTGCTGTAATGTTGTGGTTCGAAAACCATTAGTCATAAAGACTAAGCCCTATCATCCCCTACCCCTCCCCCACGGCTCCTAAGCACCGAGCGGAGAGGAAGAAAGGGAAGCTACAATGGTGGAGAATAATCAAACGAATAACAATTGAACTAGTCTAACAATTGTTCATGGTGTATAAATAACAAATCAAAATAGAGTACATCTAGCAGTTCTACGGTAGTGAGTAGTAAAGTAGAAAAATAGAAAGCAAGTAAGTAAATAAGTAAGTAAATAATAAGTAAATAGTAAGTAAATAGTAAGTAACCTTAACTTATATGAGTGTCCATACAAACTTATAAGTTAAGGGGACTTTTGCAAGGCTCCCATCGTATAAAAAGTCCCATATCGATTTATACGTTGGGGTGTCAGTTGTATGCAAATATGAGTGTAGTGGTATGTTATGCCATGATTCATGCAAGTACAACTCACGCACACGACTCTATGCGCACAGACCTTTAGTTCCCCCTATTTGGGCAGCTATCTTAACTCCCAGGAACCTCCATAGTGGCAAACGGAGATAGTGGGTTGGGCCCCCCCACTCCTAGGCAGGTATCTACACTACCTGGCCTAGCCCTTCCGTACGCCCCTAGAAGAATACAACCTAGAGTATCAGCGTACTTGTGCTGGCTATATCCACCAGACTTCTTTGGCTAAGTGTCCCACAGCGCCGAGTCAACGTACCGATGTTAGTGTGAACGACAATCAAATATCGAAGACCCACCACCTTATTCTGTGTTCAAACCCTCGAGCCCTCAGCTCCCCGGGCTGTCCCGTCCGTGCATCTACCTTTAGAGCTACCGTCTGAATGGCAACCAAACCAACTTATTCTACCTCCCTAGCTATCGGGGTGTGTGTATGTGCAACCCTAGTTATACTAGTTGCTCTTTTAGTTTATTATTCTTACGGTTTACGTTAGGCCATGACTGCCCCCGGTATTCCCTGTGAAGGGCTCTCAAAGGGCACTAGGAACTATGATGGTAGCTGAAGCCCATCGTTTCCTTTCGCAAGGCACTTACTTTTATTGGTTATTACCCATTACCCGATCCCATTCAAATTACTTTGGATCTAACCTAGTGTATTGAGACTCTTCCTCTCCAACCGGGGTGGACGATCTTTCGTCGTTCCCGAACACCACTTAACACTAGCCAATCTCACACTCTACTCATCCTGACTTCCCATAATGAACTTAATTTAACTTACCCTATCCAAACCAGCAAACTACCAAAATTCCATCTCCCCAAGTTCATTACCCACTCTAGTTCAGTTTCTGCGGTTTTACTATATGCAGACCATTCTAAGCTATATGAGGTATACAATGGGAGGTACTCCAAATTTTCTTCCAAATCTCCTATAAAATTTATTGGAGGTCTATCATGACATAATTAGCCTAAATCCAAAAATTTTTAATTTTTCCTAATTAATCTGATATTTATTTAATTTTCCCAAAAGATTGTCCATGGGTAATTTTAAACATGAACTACATGATCTTCTTAAGTAATGGCCACCCAAAAATTATGATCACTAAATAACAGCAAGATATCCTCAAATACTAGTTTTCATGATTTTATAGAAAGTATTTAGCCTCTAATTAATTTATCCATTATAATCTCCTTAATCCTATGTAAAGAAGAAAGTACTGAAACTACTCATCATAAAATTATAGAAAAATTACTGAGTATTAATATGGTATAGAAAAGGTCATTGTGCAAAGATCATAATTTTACAGGCTTGCTAGACATCAAAATAGATTTAATTAAGGTTTCATAGGAAACAACACTTAATGAAGCAAGCCTTAAAATAAAACTTCTAAAAATCTCATAAAAATTCACAGAGCTTTAAAACATAAATAAGAGTCCTCTGCCTAAAGATCATCAAATTTCAGAAAGTATTTTCTCCATAATAAATTTCTAAGCAAATACAAACTACTAAATTGTTAATGAAGTATCCAAAATAATGATTCTAAATTCATAATAAAATCTCCAGAGCTTGTACTAACCTTAAAAACTACTCTACCCAAATCTAATCACTGTTCAGTGATTTTTAGTGACATTTTCTATCTCTACAAGTTTTGTTCCCTAAATTAGGGTTAAGGTTTTTAGGGACTTATTCACTTTAAAATCCATTTAGATTTCTACAAGAGGATTATAGCTACCCTAGAATTCTACCTACCAAGTCTCAGGTCATAACCAGGTCATTTGACCACTTGCCCTTCACAAACCACCAAGAACCATCCTTAGGGTTTGACCTTAGGTCCTAGGGCAAATTAACCCCAATCCACCTCCAAATCCATGAGAGGGTGCTAGGCATCATGCCTAGTCAGTGGTAAAAATCTCAGCTTCTGTTGAGTTGATTTGATCACTCAAATCTCAAAGTGCACTTTTGACCTAAAAACCCCTTAATAGGGCAAAGCTTAGGTTTGTCCATTTCCAATCTAAAAAATCTCAAAATGAGATGAAAAATTATACACAGCCTCATAATGAACCCAAAGACCACTCAGCAAAATTTGGGAGGGTTTGGAAGTCATTAAGCCCTCTAATTAATTTACCCTAAGATTATTAAATTTTTATAAAAACTATAGAAAAACATTGTCCAAAAATTCCCATTTTTGGGCAGGCCCTAGGTATAGCTAGGGTAGATTCCCTACCCAATATTCAATCATTTGTTCAAGGGATGAAGGGTGGGCACACCTTTTAGTCTCTGCCTAGCTATAGGTATAAATCCCACCAAAAGAGATGCCCTGGTCAAACCAGTTGACCAAATTGACCCAAATAAATTTTAAAATAAAGTAGACCCATAGGGATACAAATTAAATGTTGACCATTTCTTCATATCAAGCCTCTAAGTATTTTTCATAAATTTTCTAAAGTGGCTGATATTCTAGTACAGAAAATTTATATAAAAGAAAAAGATTAATTAAACAGAACGGTTCTTGAAGCACATCCAATAGTGCTGGGTCATCTTCTTCCTCCAGCCATGGGCTGAGATTAGCCCGACCTGGAGTGCATTCCAGAAGCTACCGCCGGCCATCCATCCTCCTCCCTGGCCGGCCACCGCCACCACCACCTCCATTGAGGTGGCGACAATCGCCATGCGGTGGCGCGGCCGCTGGAGAGGCGGAATCCAGCGAACTCGTGACTAGCCCTTTTTTTTGCGGGAAAAAATGGGAAGAGGAGCTCTTCCGATCGAGCTCCGTTGAGCTCGATTATCAAACCTAAAGAATTCTAAGATCTACCTGTAGAGAGAGCAGGGGAGGACCTTGTTCGCGGGCGGGAGGCGTGCAGATCGACGGAAAGCCATTGGCGCGATGGTGGCGTCGCTCGGCTTCTGCAATAGCACGGTGGGAGGACTTGAAAGCTCGGGTAAAGGCTTGGAAACCTTCCTCTTGGGCCTCTGATGGTGTTTAAGAGCTCGGTTAAGGAGGGGAAAGGCAAAAACTTCAATGGCCATTAATGGTCCATTAAAGCTTGGCTCGACCATGGTGGTGGGGGCTAGAAACGGCTCTGTAACAGCTGGAGGAGGGCTGGAAACTCCTCCTCTCCCTATGAGGACTTGAATCCAGCCGTTTAAAGAGGAGGGAAAGGGGCCATGGCATCAAGTGCCATTGATGGCCATGAGAGCAGGTTCTCGGCCATGGTCGTGGCTCCTCCTTGCTTTCAAAACCGACAGCCACGTGGCATGACCGGTCACCACTTTTAAAAATAAGACTTAATTGGGTCTTATTAAAAGTAACGGCCTAATAATGCATTTGGGCCCACCATCTAGACCAACTCGATTCAGCTGAACCAGCACACAGCAAAAAGTCCTGCCAGAAAAATAATTCTAAGTACAATGGCATTGAGTGAGCTCAGCTCACTCAACGCCATCCAAGCTACGGCATTGAGTGAGCTCTGCTCACTCAATGCCATCCATGTTGCGGCATTGAGTGAGATCTGCTCACTCAACGCCATCCCGAATACGGCGTTGAGTGAGCTCTGCTCACTCAACGCCATCCAAAATGGCCCTCCCAGACTATGGCGTTGAGTTAGCTCACCTCACTCAACGCCATCAAGATTATGGCATTGAGTGAGCTCTGCTCACTCAACGCCATCCAGCCTACTCAAGGTGGCGTGGAGTGTAGTCTATGCACTCAACGCCGTCTAGCTTATGGCATTGAGTGAGGTAAGCTCACTCAACGCCATCCAAACAATGTTGTTGCGTGAGCTCAGCTCACTCAACGCAATTCCAAGCCTCAGCAGACGGCATTGAGTGCAATCTGTGCACTCAACGCCATCCAGTCCACGGCATTGAGTGAGCTCAGCTCACTCAACGCCATCCAGACAATACCAGATGGCGGTGAGTGCAGTCAGTGCACTCAACGCCATTCATCTTATGGAGTTAAGTGAGCTAAGCTCACTCAACGCCATCCAGACTACAGCGTTGAGTGAGCTTAGCTAACAAAATGCCATTCCAAAGTCACGGGCGTAACAGATCGGTCACGGGCGTGCCAGGCCCATGTTGAAATTTCTGAGCTCGCCGATCATTTTTCTGAGGTCGACGATCGTCGAAGGGGTCACGCCCTAGGTCCTAGGCGTGACGGGTCGGTCACGGGCGTGACCACCCCTTGACTCGAAATCTTGGTCGATAGACTTCAATTCCTGGGTTTCCTTGGGTTCTGTTATGACAAAACCACTTCTAGGGGTGTAGTTGGAAATGGGATGTTACACGTGGACCAATCAGAAAAGAGTAATTCAAAATACCCGTTAAATCTGGACTTAGAAGTATTCAAGGAAATCTGAACCAATATACTCGAGAGAAATGATATACTCAAGTATAAGAGGTCTGCTACTCGAGTAGAAAAGAGATGAATATACTCGAGTACACGGAGAGAAACTACTCAAGTATTTTAGGAAAAACTACTCGAGTGACTTAGAGAAACTACTCGAGTATACACAGAATACCTACTCGAGTAACTAGAAAACTACTCGAGTCTGTAAACCAATCTACTCGAGTACTAAGTCACTTACTCGAGTATATCAGGGAAGTAATCGAGTATGTGGACTTAGAAAAGTTCAGACTGAATACAGAAAGCTCTACTCGAGTATAATGCATAACCTACTCGAGTGACTAACCATCTACTCGAGTATAAGATATCACCTACTCAAGTAAAAGAAAATCTACTCGAGTATAAGCTCATATACTCGAGTATATAGAGTCTTCTCGAGTATGTCCAAGGATCTACTCGAGTACTAAGTCACTCACTCGAGTATGTGAAGGATACTACTCGAGTATGTGGACTTAGAAAAATTCTAGACTGAAATAATCTTCAATACTCCATAGTACATAAGTCTAAATGCATGTAGATGAAGTGTATTCCAATAAAGACGCTATACATTAGTAAACACCTTGGATCACACAATGAGGAATTACATTGTATGGTCCTGTGTTTGGTGACCCACTATGGACTGACATTGGTATACACTTGGTAATATGGTCTTGCATATATATAACTCAAACACAATATCAAATTCAACTTAATTCATCTTAGTTCAAGGTCTGACTTCCTACAAATCTGAGGTATTATGGAGACAACTCCCAACACTATGTGCTAGGCTTCGACCTCTACGGGCGCGAGGATGCCGAGGCCTACAAGCGCTTGACCCTGTGCTAACTTGTCCATGAGGGCCTCCAGGCCCACATGCAGACACTGGAGCTCCACCACATAGTGGTTCGTCGCGGCTTCAACCTCAGCCACCTCCTATAGAAGGTAAAGCAGAAGCGCGACCTGGCCCAGGACAGGGTCGTTGACCTAGAGTGGAGGCTCGACATTACCGAAGATCTGCATGCCAAGGGTGCTGGAGGGCTAGTGAGCACCGATCATCCCTTCCCCTCCTTTTCTTTTACTTAGGATTTATAAGCTTCAGGTTTACCTATCCACTCTTACCTCAGGATGTCGAGGCTGCCCGAGAGCTGCACACTCGCGCCGCTGGGTTAGAGGAAGAGAACCGCCATCTCCATACTTGCTCCGACGTGCTGGAAACTCGTGTCACCGAGCTGGAAGCCTGCACCGCCGAGTTGGAAGGGAAGAATGTAAAGCTATGCGAAGAGAACAAGGGGCTTCGCGACGAGATCGCTCATCAGGTCAAAGCTTTTCTCCCTCCCGGCGATAGCGAGCCTCCTTTCCCATAAAAGAGCCCCAGGATCTTCGGTGAGGAAGAGGTTGCTAAGAGGTTGCGGGTCAACTCGATCACATCCGCCGAATGTACCATGTAGATTATGAAGGATATGGAGGTTCTAGTGGGGGGCTGTGAGGAGGACACCGTCCGAGATCTGATATCGAGTCTGTTCCAGCCCACGCCGCCAAGCGAGAAGGAGGACAGTCTCGACTATTTCTTTGGCATGGATTTCAAGGACAAACCTTCTGGCGGAGCAGACAGAGACCTCCAATCCGGGGGAGGAGGTTAGAGCTGACCCCCCTCCCCCCCTTTTTTTTCTTTCTTGCAATACTTCCTCCCCCTTTGTAACCTCGTCGAGGCGAGCTCCCCTTTTGAAATCATCTTTTTGTAATCATTTAATACTGAATGAAAAGTGAATTTTTCTATCTTCTTTGCTTTTGAAGTTTCCTTCTACGACGCACTCGACCGCGAGCCCTTCCCTTCGTTGGATCTCACTAGGACAGAATTCGCCTCCAGAGCGCGTGTCTAGGATCTGTACTTGTGAGCGAATTACGAGATTACACCCCCCCCCTCTTCAGGTCAGCCGGGGATGGACCACTTGCCTAGTTGGGCCTGCAACAACCCAGCTTACATGCGAGTTCTCCCTTCTATTACTGATGTTGAGTAAAAACTATCCAAATATTTACTAAGTAAAACTGAAGGGGGGGGGGTGGAGTCCCTTGTTGGGTCCTGCGAGTTCGAGCTCGCCTATGGGGACCTTCTACACTTACACCTTTAGGAAAGCGGTCTTCCTCAATAACTCTTGGAGAGGGCGGGACTCCCTCGAGTGACACCTAGCCCTGCCGGCTATGTGAGAGCTGGCAGCAGGGTCTGCTCGGGGCATGGGGCAGACTCTTCCGAGTGACATCCAGCCCTATCATCTAGGAGAGGGTTTGACAGCGGGATCTACTCATGGTCCGGGGCAGACTCCTCCGAGTGACATCCAACACTGTCAGCTAGGAGAGATCCTGACAGTAGGATCTACTCGGGGTCTAGGGCAGACTCCCTCGAGTGACATCTAGCCCTGTCAACAAGGAGAGAGCCTGACGGCGAGATCTGCTCGGGGTCTGGGGCAGACTCCCTCGAGTGACATCCAGCCTTGCCAGCTAGGAGAGAGCCTGACAGTGGGATCTGCTCGGGGTCTGGGGCAGACTCCCTCGAGTGACATCAAGCCCTGACAGCTAGGTGAGAGCCTGACAGCGGGATCTGCTCGGGGTCTGGGGAATACTCCCTCGAGTGATATCCAACCTTGCAAGCTAGGTGAGAGCCTGGTAGCGAGATCTTCTCGGGGTCTGGGGCAGACTCCCTTGAGTGACATCTAGCCCTGCCATCTAGGTGAGAGCCTGACAGCGGGATTTGCTCGGGGTCTTGGGCGGACTCCCTCGAGTGACATCCATCCCTGCCAGCTAGGTGAGAGCCTAGCAATGGGATCTGCTTGGGGTCTGGGGAAGACTCCCTCAAGTGATATCCAGCCCCGCCAGCTAGGTGATAGCCTGGTAGCGGGATCTGCTCGGGGTCTGGGGCAGACTCCCTCGAGTAACATCCAGCCCTGCTAGCTAGGTGAGAGTCTGGCAGCGGGATCTTCTCGGGCTCTGGGGCAACTCCCTCGAGTGGCATCCAGCCCTGCCAGCTAGGTGAGAGCCTGGCAGCGGGATCTACTCGGGGCCTGGGGCAGACTCCCTCGAGTGACATCCAACCCTGTTAGCTAGGTGAGAGCGTGGCAGCGGGATCTGCTTGGTGTCTAGGGCAGACTCCCTCGAGTGACATCCAGCCCCACGAGCTAGGTGAGATCCTTGCAGCGGGATCTGCTTGGGGTCTGGGGCAGACTCCCTTGAGTGACATCCAACCCTTCCAGCTAGGTGAGAGCCTGGCAGCGGGATCTACTCGGTGTCTCGGGAAGACTCCTCCGAGTGATATCCAGCCCTGTCAGCTAGGAGAGTGTAACATCCCATATTACTCCTAGACCCCTTAACTTAGATTGGATTAGGCATGGGTTTGGGGATAGGGAATTTAGCTAGGTTTGACCACAGGGAGTGGGTTGTAGCCATGTGTGGCCCACTAAGGGGCCAAAGTAAAACTAGGTCAACTAGCCTAAATAAGAATCCTAACCACACCACGACCCCACCACATTTCCCTAACCCTAAAATTATTTAAGTGGACCCTAGGATAAGTCATTGGGTCAACCCTTTGGCCCTAGTTGACCAAAGTCAACCTTAGCTCTAAGATGGTCAAACCTATACCTATAAGCACAATTAGCCTAAGTAGGGCACCATATTGACCCAACCCAAGTTAGGTGGTGCCATTATACCCATGAACACCAAGTAGGGTCAGCCCACTCATCATGGTTGACCAAGTCAACTCCAAAGTCAACAAGTCAACATAATTGACCTAAAGGAGAAAATGAGAGCTAAGCCCACTCTCCTTGGGCCAAGCCAACCAAACTTGGCCCATTATCAGCCCAAGTGGTCAAGGACCACCCCTACCCCTCTAGTTTTAGAGAGAGGGCACATGCAAAGGGGCAATTTGGGGAATTCACCCAAAAAGAGGAGAGAGAAAGGGAAAAGAGAGAGTGATGGCCACATGGCCTTCATTCCTTCTGTCCAAAGCTGCTGGCCGGCCACCCAGAGAATTTCAGGGCATTTTGGCAGCATGGTGGCCACTTGGCACCATTGGTGATACCACCAAAGCTTGAACGGAGCTCCCCCTTGGTATTATCTCCTTATACAGCCACCTGTAGCTCAAACCGACCACACCATTAGCTTCAGTAAGTGGAAACGAGTGGAGAACGACTCCTGGAGCAATGAATTTGGTGGAGAATCGAGGTTTTGAGCAGGAGATCGCCGGAGCGGCTCAACCATGGCCAACCGCCGCCAACCTCGTCGCCATGCCGCCATTCGGGTCCGTTTCGCTACCTCTCTACCCGTACTAGATTTCTAGATCCATTAGGCGAGACATCGGGCTCAATTGAGCCCGATACCATGTGAGTAAAATGAGAGATTTCCGGATTTTAATTCTTGCTCGGGATCGCCGGAGGAGCCAATTCTGATGGCCTCACCGCCGGGAATCGCTAGCCCCCACCTCAGTGAAGGTGGTGGCGACAATCGCCGGCAGTGGTGGTGGATCAGCTGGCCAGAAGATGGCAGGCAAGTCGGCCAAGCAGAATCGATCTGGGCCGTTGGCTGATCATAGACGATGACCTGATGTCGTCCCTTTTTATTAAATTAATTAATAAATGTTATTATATGAATTATTTAAATGTTGTCACATTTATACAGTAACATTGCATGACTATTTTAGGCCCCTTATAGGCATTATCAGAACTTGTAATTAAAATTAAAGTTGTAGCCCTTCCTCTTAAATTTAATTGGCCACCTTAATCTTGTAATTTGGTGCAGTATACTGTCCTGTAGGGCAGTTTTACTGGGACTGGTCCTAGGCTAGGGAAGAATCCAAAATTAATGCCCAGGCCAAATCAGAGGTCCACATGACCTAAGATTTTGGGCATGTGCTTAATTAGGGCCTATATAGTCCTTGCCAAAAATTGAGAATTTTTGGGAAAACTTTTTCTATAGTTTTTATCATAAAACACAAAAGTAAATAAATGAAATATTTGGAGTGTTATGGCTTTAAATGGCCCCGAATTTTGGTGGCATGTCATTGGAAACTATTCATGTGCATGGTAAAAATTTCAGCACATTTGAATCAATGCATGTTGGGTAAATTCACTTGCATGTGCTGGTTATATATGGGGTTGGGGTGCAAATAGCAAATTTTGAAATATTGTGTATGAAGCCTATGTGGAACATCCAAAAATCATGATATTGATTTCAGAGGCTCATTAGGGTGAATTTTACCCCACATTGCAATAATGGGATTTTTGGAAGCAAAAAATCCTATTATTTGGAATTTTTGAAATAATTTAACTTTTGAAAAATAAATGTGAAAATAGGTTTATCATTGAGATAAAATCCCCAATCTTTGTCAAGGTCAATATAAAGTTATTTTAAACTCCTGAAATTTTTTATATCTCTGTTTGATGAATTTCGATAGGAGTTATGTAGAAATTATCCTTTTTCCCTTATTATAAGAAATTAGAAAATTGATGAGAATATTCATTAGAAAATTTTGTAAAAATTCTTGGTGGGTATCTGAGTATGCATAACCTTGTCTAGTTTTCTCAACATTTTTGGATGACTCAGTAATTTTTAAAACAACATGGTGGCATTTTGGTAATATAAATAGAATTAATTTTTGTAGCCCTTGATCCATAGAAGTTTATGAAATTCTGTCTTTAGCATTATTTTACCAATATATTTATTCTGTAATTTTCCTAGAATTTTTAGTAAGGAACTCCTTATACTACCTTTGGAAAATGGTTATTTTGTGAATTTTGTGTAAATTAAGAGATAATTAGAATTATTGAAAGGAAAATTATAATTCTTGGCAGACAGTAATGTTTTACCAAATTACAACTCAGGAAAATTCTTTAGGTCAGTGGGATCCTAATTTATGACACTTCATGTATTAAATGGCCTAGGAAATTAATATCAGGATTTCTTTAAGGGTTTTATTGACTTAGGAAAATAATGAAATTCAACATACTCATCATAATAGTCTATACCATACTAAGATAAATAGTTAAGGGCATATAGCCCAAAGAAAATTTGAAGTCATACTCCGGGGTGGTATTAGGTCTTGGGCTGCGTATAGTATAAGTAGGTTATACTGTAAGGACCACCAGGGGTTAGATCAACGGTCAGGATAAGGTCGTATTTGGAATAGAACCCTAGTTGGAAGTTATGTCCTAGAGACGAGAGTAAAAGTGCAAGCCCTTGGATAACAACTAGGTGGAGGCCGGTGGAAGTCCGTCGCCCTTCCAATAACATATTAAGTCATTGAGATCGCTCAAGAGTAATAATGAGAGAAAGGGGGAATTATGGGTAGACATCAACTAAAGTAAATATGCTTGAGAAAGGGAGCTTTAGGCTTCAACCCATCGTAGTTCCTAGTACCCCTCGAGAGCCATTCACCGGGTATGCCCTGGGCAGTCCTGAGATTAGCCTTAAATCACTAAGTATAATAACCCGTAGACAAGATTAGCCTAATAGGTTAAGCATCATATCATTATTCTCACCTGTATAGGGTTGGAGGGATTCATGGTAATATTCTCACCCGTGTAGGGTTAGAGGGATTTGTAGTACATTCTCACCCGAGTAGGGTTGGAGGGTTTCAGGACAGGTTTGTCCTACGAGCGGGAGGCTCGAGGTGAATACCTTGCATGTGAATAAACAAACTAGTGGTAGTTCATGCGGTACTGGGCCAATCGTCACACCGATGGCAGTACAGTGACTCAGGCGGGTGTGTGGGTTGAAGAGCCAGTAGGTTGTTTATGTTGCGGTATGGTGGACAATCCCCGAAAACGCACACCCGACCCAACAAGTCTGACATGTAGTCAGCAATTAGTACGCAAAACTCTAGAGTGCACCTAGGACTTGTACAGAGGCGTATGGGAGGTCTAGGTTTGGTAGTGTGCATACCTGCCTAGGAGTGGAGACGCCCGCTCCACTACTACCGTAGCCACAACGGTGGTACCAGAGAGTGATGCTAGCTCCAAAAAGCAGGAATTAAAGGTCTGTGATCACGGAGTCATTGTGTGTGAGTTACACTTGTCTGTTGCATAATTTGCATCATAACATTCATTCATATTAGGGCATACGCTTCATAGATCCTTATCATGTAAATTAGTATTGGCTATTCTATATGATAAGTTTATATAACCTGGAAACCTTAACTTATAAATTTGTATGGGCATTTTTATAAGTTAAGGTACGTGCTGTAATGATAGATAGTTTTACCTACCTGCTCTTATTTTCAGTTTTACTTACCTACACTTACTTTCAGTTCTTTCTTTACTTGTACAGTACTTTATTACCTTATTTGTACTTATACCTAGAACTGCTAGAGTAGAACTAATACACATACTTGATAGTTTACTCATGTCACCTGCTTCCATTTGTTACCCCTTTTGTTGTCCTCTACTTCGTCCTCCCGCTCAGTGCCTAGGAGCTGCGGGGCGAGGTGCGAAGGAAACAACTTAGTCTTTTTGACTAATGGTTAGTGACCAAATCATTTTAGGAGCTCGTGGAGATGGAGCACCAGCACGGCCAGCAGGACGAGGGGGCAGGGTATGAGGAGCAGATACCGCTACAATTTACTAATACTACTACAGAGTTACCTCAGGTGGGATGAGTTGGTGATGTTGGTTATCTTCCGCTGTTAGATTTGAGAGAGAGAGATTTTGATATGATGTACTAGGCATAAGCCCCTTTCATTTCTGTACTCATTGTGGACCGATGTTTTCCTTTTCATATATATATATGCTCTATGACTTTGGAATATTGCGCAATGCTTTGATTATATTTTTTTGTTTCTCATATTTTCCTATTTGTTATGATCGTGTTAGCCAGCAGAATCGACATCTTGCATTATCGACTAACCCGTGTGTTAGTGTCACCGTAAGGCATAAGTTCTGGGCATAAGATTCGGGTGAGCTCCTGAATTGGGGAGTCGGATCTTACAGAGAGAGCCTGACAGCGGGATCTGCTCGGGGTCTAGGGTAGACTATCTCGAGTGACATCCAGCCCTGCCAGCTAGGTGAGAGCCTGGCAGCGGGATCTGCTCGAAGTCTGGGGCAGACTCACTCTTCCACTTGTACAAGACATGTCATGAGCATAAGCATCTAGAGAAATTTTATTTCACAAAATAGAACTTACATGACTCAAGGGTAAACGCGCTTTAGTCATCACCACTCCAGGTGAGACCTAGGGTTTCTCCTTCCACATTCAGGAGGCGATACCCTACTATCTTCAAGACCTCCTGCACTATGTATGGTCCTTCCCAATTGGGGTTGAGTTTCCCCACTGATGCTGACCTCCCTGCGGCATCCACCTTTCTAAAAACCAAGTCCCCCTCTGCGAATTATTTAACTCTGACGTGCTTGTCAAAGTACTTGGCTATTCTTATCTTCACTTCCTCTTGCCTGATGGAGGAGAGGTCTCGTAGCTCCTCAACCATGTCGAGTGAGAGCCGAAACTCCTCCTCATTCTTGGCCCTCCATTCTTCTCTGCCCTCTCCTGCCTCGACCACCCGAGTCATTCGGACCTCGAACTCTATCGGAAGCACCGCCTCGCACCCATGGGAGAGTTTGAAAGGAGTCTCTCCTATGGCCGTGTTGGGTGTTGTTCTAAGGTCCTAGAGGACCAAAGGGAGCTGCTCCACCCAGCTTCCTCTCAGATTCTCTACCTTCTTCTTTAGGAGGTTAACAATGATGTTGTTCACCGCATCCACCTGCCCGTTGCTCTTGGGGTGATGAATCGAGGCGAACCTGACATCGATCTCGAGCTGCCCGCAAAAGCTAATGAACTCGGCACTGGCAAACTGAGGGTCGTTGTCTGTGACAATGGCTTTGGGCAACCCGTGATTGCAGATAATCTCCCCCAATACAAAGTTCCTGATGACCTTGGAGGTTACCTTGGCTAGCACCTTAACTTCCAGCCACTTAGAGAAATAATCGATTATCATGAGCAGGAACCTTCTATGGCCGCTGGCCTGGTGGAAGGGCGTGACCAAGTCCATTCCCCAGATTGTAAATGGCCAGGGGGATGTGATACTCCTGAGGCATTGGGCAGGTTGTAGTTGGAGGCTAGCGAACAGTTGGCACTTATGACACTCCTTTGTGAACTTTATCGCGTCGTGGCTCTGGGTCGGCCAAAAGTACCCTTGCCTGACAATTCTCCCTTCCAGTGTCTGACTCCCAAAGTGACTTCCACACTCCCCGGAGTGGACCTCCTCCTAGATCCTCGGGACCTCCCCCTCGTCCACACAACGTGCAAACATCCCTAAGAGTGTCTTTCGTTACAACGGCCCATCGCGCATGAGATAGTATGTTGATTTGTGCTTGAGCTTCTTCCTGTCCATCCCCTCAGGATACTCTCCCGTTGACAAGAAAGTTGTGAATGGGTACATCCACGAGGGGTGCTGCTCCACCTCCATCAGCTCTCCCTCCTCAATGGAGGGGTGGAACAAATCGGTGATGGTACCCCCCACCCAGGGACCATGCTTTTCCATTTGATCTACCTGCTCGTTTTCCTCCCTTGACACGTGACGGATGGAGAATGTTTGGAATGTGCCGATGACCCCCTTCACCTTCGCCAAGTACAGCTGCAGAGTTGGCTCTCTTGCCTTGAATTCTCCGTTAATCTGGGAGGCCACCACCATGGAGTCAGTGAAGACCTCCACGTCGCACACCTCCAGCTCCCTGGCCAAGCGGAGGCCTGCAATCACATCCTCATACTCGGCCTGATTGTTGGTAATGGGAAAATGCATCACTACTGTTTGCTCAATCTTCATCCCATGTAGACTCTCGGATATCACCCCCACTCCCAGGGAATGTCTTCCTGACGCGCCGTCCACCATTACCTTCAAGGGGACTAGGCGGGGGAGTTCCCCCTCCGCCACTTCCACCACATAGTCTGCCAGGAAGTCGGCAATCGCTTGTGCCTTGATCGAAAGGCGAGGGACAAAGGAAATAGAGAATTCGCTTAACTCTACCGACCACTTGGCCAGCCGGCCTGAGTGCTCCACCCCCTCGAAGATGTTACGGAGGGGGTGGTCAGTCACCACTCGGATTGAGTGTGCTTAGAAGTAGGGCCAGAGCCTCCGAGCTGAAGTGATGAGAGCAAAGGCTAGCTTCTCCAGGATAGGATACTGAAGTTTTGCCTTCCTTAAGACCCGACTCACATAGTAAACTGAACCTGCATGAATTCAAGAGATTGGTTCGATATGCGGGTTCTACCTTTACTAATGAGGAGCGCAAGTCCAACCGGTTCTACGAAGGACTGCGCGACAATTTGAGGTTACTGCTCTCAGGTCCAATGACGCAGGGTTTTCTGACCCTGGTTAATACATCCCGATCCTTGGATCAAGACATGAAGTGCGTACATAATAAAAATAACTCGGTGAAGAGGACAAAGTTTAAGGTACCAAATTAATCGAAGTCTGGGTACTGAAAGTAGAACAAGGAGCCCAAATCTACTGGACCAGCTTCTTCATCGGTTACTTATGGGGCATCGTATTGGCATGAAGGCCTGATCCATTGTTTTAATTACGGCAAGCCAAGACACATTGCTCTGGAGTGTTGGAGTGGAAAGACGGAGAAAGGCAGGAGCATCTTATGCTGAGAAAGGGAAGATGGTGGAGTCAACCACGTACCATCATACTCCAGCCTAACCCAGAGTGTACAACTTGGGCCAGCTAGAGGCCATCAAGCAAGGCGATGTGGTTATAGGTATGGTTTACACTTTAGCTTTATTGCTTTCCATACCGTACACCTTGTGCACTGGTTGTGTGACTGTCTTGTATTAGGCTTTATCTTAATCTTGTACTGTCCGGCGAGAGTACTATTTGATATAAGATCCTCACACTCTTTTCTGTCTGATGACTTCATATCGCATGTTAGAGTACCTTCTTCTGTGGCAAAAGATAAACTAGGCGTGTTTCTACCTAATGGATGCTCGATCCACGCAGATAAAATTTGTTGCGAGAAGGTGCGGATAGAGAGTCAAGAGTTTGACTTGGAAGCATTACTACTGCTTTTAGTAGATTTTGATGTAATATTTGGCATGGATTGGCTCTCAAAGCAATGTGCACACATCGATTGTAGTCTCAAGATGGTCAAACTGGGGATGAATACGGGTTATGAAACTACTTTCTCTGGCATGAAGGGATCGAGCATGATGTTGATGTCTGCTCTCTAGGTATTCAAAGTAGTATGGGAAGGTGCAGAGATATTATTCACCCTATTAGAGGCTAAGAAGCCCAAGCATGGTTTGATCAGTATCCTTGTGGTTTCGGAGTTTGCTGACGTTTTCCCTGAATATCTCCTTAGAGCTCCACCTTAGAGAGAAATCGATTTCACCATCGAGCTGGTGCCAAGTGCCAAACTTGTGTCGCGATCTCTGTACTCCTTAGCACTGAGGGAGATGGCGGAGTTGAAGGTGCAGCTTCAAGAACTGTTAGAGCAAGGGTATGTGAATCAAAGCTCGTCACCTTGGAGTGCACCAGTCCTCTTCATGAAGAAGAAGGATGGAAGTCTGCGGCTGTGTATCGATTATCGGGAAATGAATAAGTTGACAAAGAAGAATACGTATCTGATTCCGATGATCGATGATCTATTCGACCAGCTAGTTGGCTCGACTGTGTACTCGAAGCTAGATCTGAAATCTAGGTATTATTAGTTGAGAATTAGGGAAAGTGATATTCCCAAGACGGCATTCAGTACACTATATGGGCATTATAAGTTGACCATCATGCGGTTTGGGCTGATGAATGCGACGTCCGTGTTTATAGACTTGATGAACTAGACATTCATAAAGTATTTGGACCAGTTCGTGATAATCTTTATTGATGATATCTTGGTGTACTCCCAGTCTGAAGACGATCATGCTGTTAATTTACGCATAGTATTGGAGACCCTAAGGAGCAATTGTCTATAAGCCAAGTTCTCTAAGTGTGAGTTTTGGCTGTCTTCGGTAGCGTTTCTTGGTCATGTTATTAGTGGAGAGGGAATTGCGGTACTATACCCAGACATAAAAGCAGAATCAGGTAAAGAATGTACCTTGCGTGGACCATAAAAATTGTGGTTGGCTTCTTCATCAGTCAATGCCATCAGCCCTCTGCAGTCATGGACATCATCTTCATCCACCTCTGAATCACTATCTAATAGTGTTAGAGGGGCCCTAATACCTATCCTTGCTGAAGGACGGACTTCCTTTGCTGATATAGTTACATCATTTGCAGCAGCAATAATAATTAGCCTAATGTAGGCTTCCTCTTCTTCAAACTCAGATGATGATGAGTTTGTCTAGATCTTTTCCTTCTTAGCAATGAAGGACTTCTCCTTATTCCCTTTGTGCTGATGCTGCTTCTTCTCCTCAGCCTCCTTCCTCTTCACTGGGCAGTCAGGTATCATATGCTCAGGCTTGCTACAACAGTAGCAAACAACTTTAGAAGAGTTATATTTATTAGGTTTGGAATCATACCTGTCAGCCTTGGAATGATTCTTCCTGTGATGAGTGGAGTTGGAAGGCATCTTCTTCTAATGCTTCTTCTTCAACAGTCTCTGGAGTTGCCTGTAGAAAGCTGCAAAATCCTCATCAGACATGCTGTTATCTGATGCATCTAATTCTCAGCTTTCTGACTCAGCTGGTCTTCTTGGAGGAGAGGGAATCCTCTCCTTGCCCTTTCTGGTGCATTCTGCTCTGAAGGCCAAGGAATTTTCCTTGGTTAGGGATTTGATGGTGGCCTCCTCCTCTTTTTTGGCAGCTAGCTACATCTCATAGGAAAGCAGCTTTCCAAACAATGTTTGGGGAGGAGTTTCAGCAAGCTTAGCCACCTCTCTTATGGCACGGATCTTAGTATGTCAGTCTCTAGTGAGAGATGTGAGAAACTTGTCATTTATTTCATAATTATTGAAGACCCTCCCATAGGTCTTCAACTCATTTATGAACCTGAAAAATCTTTCATAGCAAGCAACAATGTTCTCTTTCAGGTTTTGCCTTAAATTCTCATACTCCTGGTTGAGCAGAGACTTCCTATCATCCATTAACTCTTCAGTACCCTCCATATAGACCACAAGAGTGACCCACATCTCCTTGGAGGTCTGGCAATGAACCAAGTTTTGAAAATTTGAATCATCTACTACACTGGCAATAATATTTTGTGCTCTCTTATCCAAGCCAGCTAAAATTACGTCATCCTTTGTCATTTCATAGTATATCTTTGGTGTATGGATATTGGTATCCAGAGAAGAGATCTTTATAGGAATGACAGGTCCCTCCCTGATTGTTGCAAAGATCCTTGGATTATAGGCTTCCATAAATAGTCTCACCCTCTCTTTCCATATTCCAAAGTACTCCTTCCTATAGATGGGGAGTTTCATGGAACTCAACTCTCTCTAGCTCTCTCTAGAGCCCATGATCACTTATCTGCAGTTACCTTTGGAAATCACTCAGATTGTTAAATCCCTTTTTGAGTAACCTCCCTCTGATACCACTTGAAAGTTCTTAAGTTTAAGGCAACTTGCAACCTAGAGGGAGGGGGTGAATAGGTTTTTTTTCTCTTTTGATATCTTTTAGTTTCTTCCTTTAATGCTTAGTGAGTTGTCAGTAATTAGCTTTCAAGTACCTGCACAAAAAGAACACCACAGAAAAGCACACAATGATTTATAGTGGTTCTCCAACTTTTGGGTACATCCACTCTCCTCCCGCCTTGCTAACTTCCTATTAGTCAAGGCACTTCTCCAAAACAATGCTCCATAGAGCTTACACCTCAGATCCCTTAGGATCTCTCAGTCTCCTCAAAGACCTATAGCTCAGCCACAAGGGCCTACAACTCAGTTATCAGCTGATTACATACCTTAGGCTGTTAAGCCCTACACTCAAACAGGGAGGACAGCCCTACCTCAGATCCACAAGGGATCCTACACTCAGAGAGCAGCACTCACCTACAACTCAGGCAAGTTTCCCTACCTAAGGTTAGTGTCCCTATAGCTCAGATCCAGTTGGATCCTATAAATCAGAGATCTTCTCTCTCCTACTACTCATGCAATCTTGTCCCACCTCAGGCCAGAGGCCCTACATCTCAGATCCAGATGGATCCTACATAAGTGAAATAAAATTATATTTATCACAGAGAAATTTCTCTGTGACAGCACCTTGAGATCAGTTATCTCAACTCAAACTTTCTTCACAGCTATAAGGATCTTGAGCTGGAAGTAACTAGCAGTAAACTGCTTTGCTTCCTCTTCCTTCCTAGGACAGAGTCAGCTGCTTTATTCTTCCTACTTCTCAGCTTCAGAAGTAGATCTTCAGGTTTGGGCTTGGTGAACTGAGAAGAAACTTGATCTGCATGGACTTCTTCCTCATCTCTGCTTCTCCCTCAGAAGGAAAGCCTTCTGATCTTTCTGGTGTCGATGAAGAAGACACACAGCTAACTGAACTTTTTGTAGGGAGACTTCAAGCTTTTACATGCAGCAATGGCGAGGAAGATGAAGTCCAGTCGCAACCTTTTTGAAAATGATAAAGCCCTAAAAAGTTTTCTTGTGTTTTGGCCCACTCTTCCTTTTGTAGTTCGCCGATCAACGACTCTTAGAGATCAGTAGGCCCCACCTGCAGCTTCCAGCTGCGCCTTACTTTAACGGAAGAAGACGTACAGTAGCTTCTCAGCAGATTTTGTAGTGTTCTGTATCTTCTCAGTACTTTATTTGAACTTAGTTTACTTTGTCAATTTTGCTAATGTCAGCACCTGTGGACTTAGTCAAAATCGAGCATCAGTAGAATAGGCATTGAGTGAATGAGCTTCACTCAACGCCAAAACACTTAGACAGAATTCTGTCTATGTAGGCGTTGATAGCGTTGAGTGAGCAAGCTCCACTCAATGCTTTTTGCCTTAGCATACTCTTCAACCACTTCAGCATGCTTGGCGTTGAGAGCGTTGAGTGAGCACACCTCACTTAACGCCTTGTTCCTTAGCCTATGAATTCTATAACTTAGGAGATGAGAGCATTGAGTGAACTTGCCTCAGTTCGATGAACTCAGAACTCGGTTCGACAAACTCAGAGCCCAGCTCGATGAAAAGTGAAAGCTCAGTTCGACGAACTCAGAACTCAGTTTGACGAACTCAGAGCTCAGCTCGGCGAAAAGTGAAAGCTCAGTTCGACGAACTCAGAGCTCAGTTCGACAAACTCAGAGCTCATCTCGACTTAAGTAAAAGTAATCAAAGCATTTGGACTTAGCAAAATTTCTGTGTCAAGAAGAACACTTCCTTTGAGAATTAGTCAACGCAATATCACATGGCGTTGAGTGAGCTTGCCTCACTCAACGCGTGTGGACTTGGTAAATTTTCACAGTTTTCCTGTGGAGTTGACTGACTGAGCTATACTCAACAATTGTGAAGCTCTGGCATTGAGTTAGTGAGCTACAATCAATGCCTGTGGACTTAGCCATATTTCTGCTCATTTCTACTTAGGCTTTTATTGCTTTAGCCTGTCTCACAGCTTTTTGCTATATGACGTTGAGTGACTTGACTTCACTCAACTCCTGTGTACTTAGCCACTTTCTCAGCTTGTCACTGCTTTGTATTTGACTGTATAGGCTTCACTCAGCGCAATAAGTCATCTGGCATTGAGTGAGTCACCTTCACTCAACGCTCGTGGACTTAGAAAGATTTCTGTCAAACCACATCTTAGGTAAGTGTTTATGTGACTTGGCCACTTAGGCTACCTGTCCCATCACTATCAACTACAACTATATTTATATCATTGACAAGATTGACTTCCTCAAATCTAGGACATTGTGGGCAATGGAGCCAATAGCTAAGAAGGAGAAGAGCTGGACAGACTCATCTTCATCTTAGTCTGAAGAAGAAGAAGCTTATATTGGGCTGGTTGCTGCTGCTGTTGAACAAAAATCTATAGCAGTAGATGAAGAATATCCTGCTGTCAGGATATGTATCAGGGCCCCTCTATCACATTCAGATAGTTATTTAGAGGATGATGAGGAAGATGAAGAAGATGTCTATAGCTGGCATGGGCTGATGGCAATGATTGATGAGGAGACCAGCCAGGATCAGCTTGGTCAAAGCAAGGTAAAATCTCTATCATGCTCTTCTTCTGAGTCTGGATATGAGACTTGTCCCTGTATAGAACCCTCTTCATCCAGTGGTGAAGATGACTCTGAATCAAAGGGAGATGTCAATCAATTGATTGACAGGTATGGAGAACTTCTTGATTCATTCAAAAAGCGCAAGAAGCTATCTAAGAAGCAAGCTATGGAGATTACCTCTCTACAACTGGCTGCTTCCCAGCTGCCTGAAACAGTATCTTTCCTGGATTATAAGGACAGGGAACTTAGCCAACTTAGGATAATGAATGACATCCAGATAGGCGCCATCAAGTACAAGGATAGTATTATCAGGGATCTTGAAGAGAGGCTAGGGAGGGAGAAAAGAATAGTGTCTAGCTATTCTAAGCCAAGTACTGTGTAACCCTTGATAGACTCCTCTCAGAAAGGTAAGAATGGGTTGGGATTCAAGGGAAGCACAAGAGTTGCTCCTTCCAAAGGGAAGGGCAAAGCTTTAGCTCCAGCCCAACCTCTTGCTTCCAAGACTCCCATTTCTTTTAGGAAAGTTCAGTTGCCTTCAAATAGGTATGACCAAGAAAGCATCTTTGGTCACTTTATGAATGACAGATCCACTGGTGTGAACAATGATGTTCACATCCAGGGTGGAAGGTATAGCAAAGTGAGTGCCTTTAAGGCTGACCATGATGAAATTCAAATGGCCCATCACGGGCCATTTACCATTGGTGCTCCAGCCCCCACTCTCAAGAAGGTGGTTGCAACAATGGTTTAGGATCATTCAGCAAATACTAAGACCAAGGGTCAGTCTTACAACAAACCTAGTTTGGCAGTGTCTTATGCCATCAAGAGCATGCTTTTTGAAAAGAAACGTGCTGCTGATGGCACTCAGAGAAGGCCAAAAAAGCTAGCTAGAAAACTTACCTTCAGTCAAATCCTTGCTGAAAGGAATCTGAAGAAAGCTATTGCTCCTCTTCCTACTATTCATCCAGTAGTTAACCAGACTGCTAGGACTGCACAGAAAAGAAGATACAATATTCATGAATGTTGGTGTTGTAGTAAAGTGGGCCACTTTGCTATAGACTGCTGGCATAATCCAAGGGTGCCAAGAGTAGCTGTGAGTCCACCTGTCAGAAATGCTGCTAGTGGACAAGTTCATTATAAGACTAACATTTACCTAGGACCTAATAGAAATTGGGGTCCTAAGGCAAAGTAAATTGTGTGATGCAGGTTAGTCAAAGTGCCCATACCCCTATATGGTACTTGGACAATGTTTGTTCCAGGCACATGACTGGGACAAGGAGCAATTTGAAGGAGTACACTCTAGTGAAAGATAGACCCAAGGTTATCAATAGTGGTTTAGATAGAGGGGTGACTAGAGGCTATGGTAAGATTACTAATGGCATAGTCACCATAACAAAAGTGGCTTATGTTGAAGGGTTGCAACACAACCTCATAAGTATATGCCAACTCTCTGATCTTGGCTAAGTTATTGTCTTCCACAAGGATGAGTTTCAGATTAAGAGGTCAAGTGACCAAGAGGTCATCTTGACAGACACTAGGAGTGAAAATGTTTATTGTTTAAACTTTCTTTGTCTAGATACACACTCTCCTATTTGTCTAGTGGTAAATGAGAAAGTCTTATATTATGTCCAATGGCACAAGAGGCTATCTCATTTGAATTACAAGACTATTGGCAAGCTCTTTATTCAAGAGCTAGTTAGGAATGGTCCTAATATGAAGTGCACCAAAGACAACATTTGCTCAGCATGCCAAAAGGGCAAGCAGACCAAAGCCTCCTTCAAGGGAATTGGGACCAAAGACACTTTGAGGTGTTTGTACCTCTTGCATATGGACTTGTTTGGTCCTATGTCAGTTCATAGTCTTGGTAGGAAAGTGTACACCCTTGTGGTGGTTGATGACTATTCCAGGTTTGCTTGGTTGTTCTTTCTCAAGAAAAAGAATGAATCCCTTGACATTTTAATAAAATTTGTCAAGAAAATACAGAATGAGTTTAACAGTTCAGTGGTCAAAATCAGAAGTGACCATAGAACAAAATTCCTGTCTAAAAGCATGAAAATGTTCTGTGAAAAGCAAGGGACTCATTAAGAATTTTTTTCTCCAAGAACTCCCCAGCAAAATGGGATTATTAAGAGGAAAAATAGGACTCTCATAGAGGATGGAAGAACTTTTTTGAGTGATACATCTCTCCCAGAATATTTAGGGCTGAGGCAGTTAATACGTCATGTCATGTCCTCAATAGAGCTTCTATCACCAAGAGCCCCAAGAAGACTCCCTATGAGATCTTGAAGGGCAGAAAACAAAACATGGGCTATCTCATAATTTTTGGTAGTAAGTTCTATGCGCTTCGCAATAGGAAATCCTATGTGACTAAGTTTTCTGCAAGTCCTTTGATGGGATTTGTATTGGGTACAACAATCATTGTAAAGCCTATATGATCTACAACTTGAAAAGCCAAGTTGTAGAAGAATCTGTACATGAAGTCATTGATGAGACTACTATAATTAACAATAAGCTGTCAAGCTCCTCTTCTAGTACTGCAGGTACATAACAGATAATGGACCAACTAACCATCAAGGAAGCAGCTCTAGTTATCCAAGATAAAGTGGTATTGTTGAACATGGTATAGCTTCAGTTGCTCCTCATATTATTGCAGGTTGTATTCCTTCTTGCAGGAGGACAAGTACTTCTGTGAATTGAAGATTTTTCATGTTGAATGGTATCATGTTGTTTGAAGTACTATCTAGATGGTGTAGACTAAAGTGTTTATCAGGAAGCATGATAGATGATTCTTAAGTTGAGGGGGATCAAGTACAACACTACTCCAGCACTCTCAAGTGGTTCAACTGCTGCTTATCTGTACTAAACAAAGGGGTGAAGATAATCAGTACCTCCATGATTATTTATAGAAGTCAAAAGGTGGAGGATAAGGATATGATCTGATACCAAAGAAGGATATGACATAGTATTATAGGGATAGGAGGAGAAGGATATTAGTGGTATTAAAACTATGAGAAGTATACGATCAAATTGATCAAGACCAGGTGGCAGTAATTCAGGGGGAGCAAGTGCGATGTTGATAACTCTGCAAATAAGGAAGTTTGTTAACTAAAACTTCTTCTCTTGTTTTAAGTTAATATTCTACTGCTGCATATGCTAGTGTATGTCAGTGACTCAATTGATTGAGGATTTTGACTTCTTCAAATAGGGGGAGATTGTTGGGTCCATTGCCCATAATGTCCCAGATTTGAAGAAGTCAATCATGTCAATGATATACATGAAGTTTTATGTGATGTATGCTTAAGTTCATGAATGCAGGTTAGTCATTAAATCATTGATTGGACAGGTATTACAAGTGATGTGACAGGTGGTCACAAAGTAAAGATGTGGAGTGATAGATATTTGTATAAGTCCATAGACATTGAGTGAAGCTTACTCACTGAACGCCATGTAAGGGAAGATGCTGGATAGGCTGGAAATCGCCTAAGTCCACAAGCATTGAGTGAAGTCTATTCACTCAACGTTAGGTAAGTAAAAGCATTGAGTATAGCCTGGATAACAATTGGCAAGCTGAAAATGTGGCTATGTCCACAGACATTGAGTGAAGTCAACACACTCAACGCAATACAGCAAAAAGCTATGAGACAAGTAGTGAATACCTAAGAAGAAACAGGAAAAAATGTGGCTAAGTCCACAGGCGTTGAGTGAAGTCTACTCACTCAATGTCATACAGCATAAATCGTTGAGTATAGCTCATACACTCAACACCATAGAATATCTGTGTAGATATTTGACTAAGTCTACAGGCATTGAGTGAAGCTTACTCACTCAATGCCATGTGATAAAAAACGTTGACTGAACCTTAGTCAGTCAGAGAATGTGATTTCACAAAAATTTCACTAAGTCCAAATGCATTGAGTGAAGCTTGCTCACTCAATGCTAAGTGACATAGAAATTTTTCTAAGTGTTTTGGCATTGAGTGAAGGTTGCCCACTCAACTCCTGATGACAGAAAACTTTTCTAAGTATTTTGTCATTGAGTGAAGATTGCTCACTCAACGCCTAATGACAGAGAAATTTTTCTAAGTGTTCTGGCGTTGAGTGAAGGTTGCCCACTCAACGCCTAGTGAAAGAAAATCTATCTAAGTGGTTTGGCGTTGATTGAAGCTTACTCACTCAACGCTTATACTAAAGATGTTTGATTTTGGCTATGTCCACAGATGGTGACGTCAGCTAAGTCAACAAGTCAATTGAGTTCAAATTAAGTGCGGGAAAGCTACAGAACACGACAAACACTACAGGAGGTCTACTGTACGTCTTCTTCCAATAAAACAAGATGCAGCTATTTGCTGTAGGTGGTCCCCACAGCTTCTTGGAGTCATTAATCAGTGGAAGATAAAAAGGACAGCTTCTGGATGTTGAAAACAACTTTTAGGGTTTTGTTCAAAAAGAAAAAGAGTGGTTGGACTTCATCTGCCTCGCCATTGCTGCCAAGAAAAGCTTGAAGTCTTCCAATAGAACAAAAAGTTCAGTTAGCTTTAGCTTTCTCCATTTCTACAGCAAGTTCAGAAATAATTCTGATAAAGAAAGAGAGGGAGCCTTCAATCTTCTGCAGGTTCAGTTAGCTTTTTGAAGAACTCAAGACCTAGATGTTCTTCAGTCTTCTACAGCAAGTTCAAAAAATATATTCTGAGTTACTTTCAGCAGAGGCAGTCTTTTATTGAAGAATATCTTCGTGCTACTGTGAAGAAAGTTAGAGCTGAGAAAACTAAGCTCTAGTAGTTGACACATAAAATTTCTCTGTGTCAAAGGAATTAAAGCCACTATATATCGGTAGGATTCTTTTGGATCTGAGTTGTAGGGCATTTGTGCTTGAAGTAGGGAAGATTTGCCTGAGGTAGGATTCTGTTAAGAATCTAAGAGTAGGGGTTTGGCCTGAATAGTAGGATTCAAGTTTGAATCTGAGCTATAGGATCCAATTTGGATCTGAGGTAGTTGATCAGTTGATCACTAAGCTATAGGGCCTTTGTGCCAGAGGTAGGAGAGTCATTCTCTCTGAGTTATAGGGCACTTGTTCCTGAGCTGTAGGATCCTTTAGATCTAAGGTAGGTCCTTTGCGCCTGAGCTGTAGGAGAGTCATTCTCTCTGAGGTAGGATCCTTTATGGATCTGAGGTAGGGTTGTCCTCCCAGCCTGAGTGGTAGGCCCTTAGCCTGAGGTAGGTGATCTTTGGATAACTGAGTTGTAAGGCATTTTGTCTGAGTAGTAAGTCTTGGAGGAGACTAAGTGATCCTAATGGATCTGAGGTGTAAGCCCTTTGAGCTGAGTTTTTTAGAAGTGCCTTGTCTAACTAAAAGTTAAAGAGGTGGGAGGAGAGTGGATGTAGCCATAATCTGGGGAACCACTATATATTTTGTGTGTGTTTTTTTGTGTTATTTCTTTTTGTAGGTTCTTGAGAGATAATAACTGCCAACACACAAAGTAATTAAAGAAGAAACTTAAAGAAAGCCACAAGATACCAACAAACTTATTCCCCCCCCCCCTCTTGGTTGCAAGCTATCTTGAAAACAAATACTTTCATAGGTAATGACTTCAGAAATTTTCTAGGCTTTTAACATTCGGCCTTTATTTGGGCACTTGTCTGACACTTCGCCACATATAAAGCTATGTCCTTCAATCCTGGCCACCAGAATAATTTTTCATGTCTTTGAACATCTTTGTGCTCCCCGAGTGGATTGGGTACTTCGTGAAATGTGCCTCATACATCAACTCCTCTCATATTTTGCCCACATTTGGGATGCACAATCGATTGTCATTTCACAAAAGGCCATCATTAAAAGAAAACTAGGCATTAGACCCATCCAGCGACTCTGTCAAGTGGTGTTTCATGTTGTTATGCAGTTCCAACGCTTTCTAAATCTGGTCTGTGAGGTCACACTACATTCTGTCAAGCTAAAACATGTATTTGCACTAGATCTCCCATCGACACATAAGATCTCCAAGGCCTCCAAATTTTGAATAAGATGCTCACCGTGCATCAGTACCAAGGTTGCCTGTGTGGGAGCCCTACGAATCAGAGTGTCTGCAACAACATTTCCCTTACTGAGAATGTAATATATCTCGAAGGTGTAGTATCCAAGGAACTCCAGCTACCTCCGTTGACGCGTGTTTAAGTCTTTCTAATCTATCCGATATTTTATAATCTTATGGTTCGTAAAGATATCAACTTTTACGCCATACATGTAGTGCCTCCAAAGCTTCAAAGCGAATATCACGGCCGCTAACTCCAAATCGTGGACCGGATAATTCCTCTCATAAACTTTCAATCGGTGAGAGCCATACACTTTACCTTCCCATGCTGAGGTAGAACGCAGCCTAAGCCACTCCCTGAGGCGTCGCTATAGATTTCATAGCCCTCCAAATCACACGGTAAGAACAAAATAGGCGCCGAGGTTAGACGACTTTGTAATTCTTCAAAAGCATAGATTCTCCTATCTGTTTAGTGGAAAATGAGAAAGTCTCCTACTGTGTCTAGTGGCACAAGAGACTAGCCCATTTGAATTTCAAGACTATTGGCAAGCTCTTCAGTCAAGAGCTAGTTAGGAATAATCCCAATGTGAAGTGCTCTAAGGAGGGCATTTGCTCAGCTTGCCAAAAGGGTAAGCAGACAAAAGTCTCCTTTAAGGGTATTGGGACAAAAGACTATGGAAGGTGCTTATACCTCTTGCACTTGGACATATTTTGTCCTATGCCAGTTCACAGTCTTGGTAGGAAAGTCTACACCCTTGTGGTAGTTGATGACTATTCCAAGTTTACTTGGGTGTTCTTTCTTAAGAAGAAGGATGAAACCCTTGATGTCTTAATGAGGTTTGTCAAGCAAATTAAGAATGAGCTTGGCAGTTCTGTGGTAAAAATTAGAAGTGACCATGGGACTGAATTTCAATCTGATAGCATGACAAAGTTCTGTGAAGAACATAAGATTCATCAAGAATTCTCTTCTCCTAGAACACCCCAGCAAAATGGGATAGTTGAGAAGAAAAATAAGACTCTCATAGAGGCTTGTAGAACACTGTTGAGTGACACATCTCTCCAAGAATATTTCTGGGCTGAGGCAGTAAATACTGCATGTCATGTCCTTAACAGAGCCTTTATCACCAAAGGCCACAAGAAGACTCCCTATGAGACCTTAAAAGGCAGAAAACCAAATATGGGCTATCTCAGAATCTTTGGTAGTAAATGCTTTGTGCTTCACAATGGCAAGTCCTATGTGACTAAGTTTGCTGCCAAATCATATGATGGAATATTTGTTGGGTACAACAATCATAGCAATGCATATATGATCTACAACTTAAATAGCCAAGTTATAGAAGAATCAGTTCTTGTAGTGTTTGATGAGTCTACCATGATAAACAATGGACTGCCTAGTTCCTCTTATAGTATTGCAGGTACAGAATAGATGATGGACAAGCTGACCATCTAGGAAGCATCACCAGTCATCCAAGATGATATGGATACTCCAGAAGATCTACTTGGCACACTGGGAGTGGATGAAGATCAATAAAAAGATGCCCCTATTGCTGAAAGAAGACTGCCACCTGCAGTCATACATATGAGAGATCATCTTGCACACCAGATCATTGGTGAGGCAAGTCATGGAGTAATGATAAGGAGCAGAAGTCAGAACACAACCTTGTATTCAAGCTTTCTACCCAAGTGGAGCCCAAGAAGTTTGAAGAGGCCAATATATACTAGCAATGGATTGGAGCTATGTAGGAGGAACTGAACCAGTTAAAGAGGTGCAGGGTCTGGAAGTTGGTTCCCAAACCTCATGGTCCTAATGTCATTGGAGTCAAGTGGATCTACAAAAACAAGCTTTATGAAAATGACATTATAATTAAGAACAAGGCCAGACTAGTAGCTAAGGGGTACAGACAAGAAGAAGGGATTGATTTTGATCAAACCTTTGCCCCTGTAGCAAGATTGGAGGCCATCAGATTGTTCCTTGCAAATGCAGCACACAAGGGATTCAAGGTCTACCAAATGGATGTGAAGTCAGATTTCCTAAATGGTGACTTAAAAGAAGAAGTCTATGTTGATCAGCCTCCAGGTTTTGTAGTTCCTAACTCACCTGATTTTATTTACAGACTTAGGAAAGCTCTATATGGGCTAAAGAAAGCCCCTAGAGCATGGTACAAGACATTGTCTAGTTTATTCATTGAGAACAAATTCTCAAGGGGGAAAAAATAAGACCCTATTCTTAAGGGAATCTAAAGGTAAGATCATCCTAGTTAAGATCTATGTAGATGACATCATCTTTGGATCTACTGATAACAAACTCTGCAAAAAGTTTGCTAAACTTATGCAGGGAAGTTTGAGATGAGCAGTATGGGTGAACTTAAGTTCTTCTTAGGCCTCCATGTAAGACTGACTGATGATGGTTTGTCCATATCCAAGTCTAAGTTCACTAGGGAGTTAATCAAGAAATCTGGCATGGAGAATTACTCCATCTTGAGAACTCCATGGGTAAAGTATGCATGTAGGCAAAGATGAAGCAGGGAAACCTGTTGATGAAACTTTGTATAGAGGGATAATTTGTAAGACCCCCCTCCCGGAACACAACACACGACACGAGAGGGGTCTTATGCCCAGAATAGCCGCCTTGCGGTAGCACTAACACTCGGGCTAGCCTGTACCACAAGACGTCTATCCTGCCGGCCATAACCAATATCATACATTGCAAACCCAACCAAATATAATATAGAATTCAAATCCACACCAAGCAGATAGTCCATAATATAATAAACAGTAGAGAAGCTTCAACAAGCTTCTAACATCAGAGTACGTAAATGGTTTTTCCCAAAACGGGTACAACAAAAGCCTCTCACACTCACATCAGTAACCGACAGTAGCGACGGTACCGTCCCCTCAGGCCCTGTCGTCCTGGCCTAGCTATCCAGCTGCATACCATGCTGCTCCACCTGTGAGGTTTCCTCTGAAAAAGGAAGACATAGAAACTATTAGTCATAAAGACTAAGTGGCTTCACATCCGCTCCCCCGGCGACTCCTCGACACCGGGAGGAGAAAAGAATAGGGTACAATATAAATGAAACATAGGTACAAACAGGTTGTATATCTCAATGTAAATTAAGCAGTGTAATAAATAAGCAACAACTTATTCTAGAAGTTCTATCATCTATAGAAGCATGAGAGTATATTATTATAACAGAATGTAACTCAATTTATATGAATGCCCATACAAACATATAAGTTGAGGATAGTTCAGCAGTAAGTAACTCATCGTATAGGAGTGCCCATACAAACTTATACGATGAGGATCTTGTGTATGCAATGGAGTGTAATGACATGTATACAATGCAATGACTCACCCATGAACACGCACATGCACTCACTATGTCGACACAGACTTAAATTTCCCACTTTTCGAGCAGGTATCTAACCTCTCAGGCGTCAACCTTCATGGCCGGATGGTGACAGTGGAGCGGGTATCTCCACTACTAGGCTGGTCTCCACACTACCTAGCCTAGGCCTTCATACGCCTCAATGCTAAGAACATAACAGCGGAGCTCACATGCGTACTACAGCTCAGCGGGTGTCTCAGGTAGATGTGCACCGAGATCCTAGCCCTGAACTGGCCTATACGTGACACAAAAGGAGACTCGAAAAAGAGCACGAGGACCAAGCCCAACCGTTCACTTTGCATAGAAGGAGCCTCGGGACGTGAACACCGAGGACCAATCCCAACTGCCCAAGGTCTAGCTATCAACTCCCATCGGTGTGATGATTGGCGATCCCGTAGACCTGCCACACTATCCTTAACCCGGGATTCCGAAACCGCGTGTCGACTTACACCGCGAGTAACTCAACCACACTATGGTATGGAAGGAGCCTCGGAAACGAGCCCGAATACCAAGCCCAACCGACCATTAGGCACGGAGGACGCCTCGGGACATGAACACCGAGGACCAATCCCAACCGTCCATTCATGATTCTTCTCACGGCACCAACAAAATTTAGTTTAATAAGCCAATCACTCGTGATTGCATGAGTTTGTCATCCGATTATCACAACACATGATCATATCAATCAACACCAACCAAATACACAAGTTCTAGTATTCTCGTGATTAGACGACTAATTATCATCTGTTTACTATCCCCCACAAAGTCACTTCATTCAATCACATGCCATTTCACCATTAGCTTACGTGGGGCCTATCCAATAGTTTCATCATGCGTTGAATTTTAACAACCCTACATATTATGATTTGCCTATTACTTAACGTCGGATTGTTACAAAGCCTCTTCCGAGATCAAATTCAATTATAAAACTAATCCAGGAATTTCAGGTGCAAGAACACCTGCAGGATAACAACTTCAACCGAAGATTCTCGTGGTTACAGGAAACCGATAAGTGCGTGTAACCCCTCTATGGAAAGATCTTTCCATGGCTACAACTTTGATGTTTCAGTCTGCAATCCAGATCAGAATTTATCCCACATGAAATCGGCTCCAAAGTCAGTTGTGTACAGAATACAATTTCTGCGCGCTTAGTCTACAGCTTCTACTTCGATCAAACATTCCCGTAGCTACATGCTTCACTTGAAGGCATGTAACCACTCGTTGGAAAGGTAATTTAAAGGGATACAACTTTCGTGTTTAGCCGAAAGCCCAGATCTTACCTTTTCTTGCCTGAAAATAGCCAAGAAGGTCTCTGCGTGCAGAACACTGATTTTTGCACGCATCTTGAAGCGGAATGAACGGCATCAGTTCATCTTCCTCCTAAAGCCGGTCTTCCCAAATCGCAACCAGAAGTTCCTCCACCCTTATTCACCCTCTTTAAGGCCATTCCTCTTAACGAATCCACCCCCATCATCACTTTGAAGAAGGGGAGGTTGAAGATGACTAAACATTAGAACACAAGTTCTAGAAAGGCCCTCCTAAAAATCTTCTTCTCACACATCAAGACTCATTTGAGTCGATGTCTCGCCTAAGAATAACTATAGATCTAGCACCAAGGGAGAGGGGAGGAAGCTCACCTCATTTCCAGTGGTTCCGCCATTTCCGGCCATGGATCTTGACATCCTTCTCGTTGGCATCGTTTTTCCCTTGACGGCGGTGGCGTTTCCTCACGGGGTTGGTTGGCTCCAGCAAAATCTACCTCCTCCAGAAGTTCCACTTCAGAAAATAGGGTTTGTAAGAGAATGAGACGGCTAGGTTCATTTTTTTTCTCTTTTATACAGAAGTTACACGGGTAGGGACACAGCCGTGTCCTTACCCGTGTCCTGCTCGGGTGAAACGGCGTCAACAGTTCGAGTTTCCCTTAGACACCAACACGGTTAGGGGCACGCCCGTGTCCACTACCCGTGTCACATGACACGGCCATGTTCATGCATGTGTTCTTACCCGTGTCCTGCCCTGGGTGACATGGCCGACTTGTGAAGATGTGCACACGGGTAGAAACACGCCCGTGTCTCTACCCGTATCCTGCTTGGGCAACACTTTCTCGAGAACCACTCGACACCTCTCGAGAACTCGACACCTCTCGAGAACTCGATGCACATGGGTAGGGACACGCCCGGGTCCCCACCCGTGTCCTGCTCGGGACACACTTTCTCGAGAACCACTCGACACCTCTCGAGAACTAGAAACCTCTCAAGAACTCGACGCATACGACACACGGGTAGGGACACACCCGTGTCTCGATCTGTGTCCTACACAGGCCCAACCTCTCTTTTCCCAACGAGTGCGCGCCTGATCGCCTGCACTCTCTGATCCTAAATCAGTTCTCCTGACTCAAAAGCGCGCATGAGGGGCCTAGCGCAAATTGGGACGTTACAAATCCTATAAACAAAATAAAAGATTTCGTCCCCGAAATCAGGTTAAGGCTACGAGGAGAGAAAAGCATACATAAACATAAAATGAAATATGCTTTTAAATATTACCTTGATGAAATAGCTCTAGGTAGCGCTTTTGCATCAAGTCCACTGGCTCCCACGTATACTCCTCTTTCCCATGATTGGACCACATCACTTTCACTAGCGGAACACTTTTGCGATGCAAGGTCCTCATTTTTGCTGTCTACAACCCGCACAGGCTCTAGTCGCACCGACCTATCAGTCGCAACTGCTCTGTCAGTGTTTGGGACATATTGTTCAGACCGCAACAACGCCTTTTAGAGTGACGACACATGGAATACATCATGAAGATTCTCTAGCTCTGGCGTAACTCCAATTGATATGCCAATGGGCCAATCCTTTCCAAGATGACGTAGGGCCCAACATAACTTGGGCAGAGCTTCTTCAAACCACGTACCCGAGATACTCCATGCATCGGCCTGATCTTCAAAAATACCTTGTCTCCCACTTGAAATTCCACCATCTGGTGCTTTGCATTATAATATTTCGCTTGACGACTTTGAGCTTCGAGCATGCGGTCCCATATTAGACTCACAGCCACATCAGTATTATCTATGTATTCAATTCCCAAAGCCTTCGGATCTTCATCCTGCACCCAAGACAAGGGTGTTGTACACCTTCTTCCATAAACGGCTTTATGGGGCGCCCTCCCAATTCTAGCTTTTTGGTTGTTGTTGTACGAGAATTCTACCAAGGGTAGGATCGTTTCCCACGGCTCTCCTCTATCCAACACACAAAACCTCAATAAGTCTTCCAACGTCCTGATAGTCCTTTCAGATTGCCCGTCGGTCTGAGGGTGAAACGCTGTGCTGAAGGTAAGATGCGAACCCAAATATGCCTGCACCGTCTTCCATTCCCTAGAGGTAAACCGACCATCTCGGTCAGAAACAATTGTCTTTGGCATGTCATGATACCGTACGAATTATTCCACAAAAAGGCGCACCAAAACATCCACGTGTGCTTCTTTCTTCATAGGTATGAAACGGGCTACCTTCGTCAAGCGATCAACGATTACCCATATCGAATCATTCCCTGAGAGGGAGCAAGGCAAACCGTGGACAAAGTCCATAGAAGCATCCTCGAACTTCCACTCGGGGATGGGCAATGACTGCAACAATCCACCGGGGCTCCTGCATTCTGCCTTCACTCTTTGACAGGCCTCGTAATGCGTAACAAAATACCTGACGTATTTCTTCATCCCCGACCAACTCATGGTCTTCCGCAGGTCGGCGTACATCTTAGCAATCCCAGGGTGCACAGAATATTGAGAGCAGTGTGCTTCTCTCAATATATCCTTCCGAATATTACCGCCATTGGGAATGTAAAGCCGGCCACGGAAATGGACAAGGCCATCCTTTAGAGAGTACTCGGTAGTTGTCCCACCTTCAATTGACTTTATTGCCGGGGCTAGAGCCTCATCCCTTCCTTGCTCTACCCGGATCCGGTCTTGTACATCGCAAACTATATTCATTGTGGTAAAGTACTCCGTATACCCATCCGTTTGTCCTTGTACACCAATGTGATCTCCATCTCCTCAAGCATCCGAGCTAACTCCATACGCATCAACCGGGATTCGGAACTTGCTTCCGACACCTTTCTTCTCAAAGCATCGGCTACAGAATTTACTTTTTTGGGGTGTTAGTTCAGGGTATATTCATAATCGCACAAAAACTCCAACCACCGTCGATGTCTCAGATTTAATTCCTTCTGGGTATGGACGTACTTTAAGTTCTTATGATCCGAGAATATTTCGCAGTGAAACTCCCGTATAGATAGTGCCTCCAAATCTTCAAGGCGAACACTACTGCCCCCAATTCCAAGTCATGTATTGGGTAGTTGATTTCATGCTTCTTCAATTGTCTTGAAGCATAGGCAATCACATGCCTGTGATGCATCAATATTGCCCCCATTCCTTGATATAATGCGTCCGTGTAAACTTGAAATCCTTCCTTCCCGGAGGGAAGGGCTAGGATGGGTGCAGATGTAAGTGTGTCCTTTAGTTCTTGGAACGCAGCTTCACATTGGGGTGTCCACTCATACGACACACCTTTATTTGTTGGGGAAGTAAGAGAAAGAGCAACCTTTGAGAATCCCTTAACGAACTTGCGGTAGTACCCGACAAGTCCAGGAAACTCCGCACGTCGGCCACTGACTTCAAAGGCGACCACTCCTTCACGGCACGCACTTTGGTTGGATCCATAGCTAGTCCAGCCCCACTGATCACATGACCCAAGAAGGCAACCTCCTTAAGCCAGAATTCACACTTGCTGAACTTGGCGAATAGGGCGTGCTCTTTTAACTTCTTCAGTACAAAGGCCAGATGCCCGACGTGTTCTTCCTCCGTCTTGGAGTAGACCAAGATATCATCGATGAAACAATGACGAAAACATCTAGTTAGGGCTCAAACACTTTGTTCATTAAGCTCATGAAAGATGATGGGGCATTAGTTAGCCCAACGGCATCACTGTGAACTCATACAAGTCGTACCTTGAGCTGAAAGCCATTTTATGAATGTCATCCTCTTGTATTCTCAATTGATAATACCTCGAGCGCAACTCTAGCTTGGAATACCAATGTGCTCCCACCAGTTGATCGAACAACTCATCGATCCGAGGTATCGGATAGGTGTTTCGTACCATAAGTCGGTTGAGCTCCTGATAGTTAATACATAATCGCAGGGTTACATCCTTCTTCTTAACGAATAGGACAGGGGCTCCCCAAGGTGATGAGCTGGGGCAAATAAATCCTTATTCTACCAACTCTTGCACTTGAATCCTAAACTCTGTGAGTTCCTTTGGGGCCATCCGATAAGGAGTCCTGGAGACAGGCTTGGCACCCGGTACTAACTTGATTTGAAAATCTACTTCTCCGTGTGGGGGTAATCCTTGCAATTTCTTCGGAAACACTTCGGGGAAATAACACACCACCTGCACATCCTTGATATCCAACGCCAACTCCTTCAGCTCGAAATAGATCATGAAAACTTCATCCCCCTTCATGTGGGATTTTAAAGCCTGGACTGAAGATAATATCATACGAGGCGCGAAGTTAATACTTTGAAAGATGACCTCCGAGTCTCCATGTCTCAAAGAGATCCTTTTCTGCGCGCAGTCAATCATTGCATAGTGCTGATCTAGTCATACCATTCCCAAAATGAGGTCGAACTCTAGTATTCCCAAGACTGTGGCAGAGGTGTCGAAGAGCTTTCCTTCAAGGAGAACCATAAACTCGCACTTCGCGGTTGCCGTCATCTCCGATCCGTCTGGAAGGCACACCCTTCGAGCAATACCAGTGAAGTACTGAACTCCATCTATATATTTGATGAAATCTTCACACACAAAAGAGTGCGAGGCACCGGTGTCGAATAACGTATAGGACGGTTTCCAGCCGACCATTATGGTGCCTAAGTGTCAATAATAATTCTCAAGCTAGGTGTCTAATATATTTCAAACAACTTGAGGATATTAATGAAAATAAAATAACTAACTGTAATCATACTGAGAGAAATTAGCGCAACCACTCGCACCAAAAGCGCGGACTTATGGAGGACGGAGAACCTAATCTTTTTATCAAAGGTCCTCGTGCGGATCCACGGGGCAGCCAGTTAAGCCATTATCGCATAGCACCGCAGTGCGGGGGCGATTCCAGACCGCAGCCCCAACAATCCCCCCCCGGAAATGACCCCGGGGTTTCGAACCCGCAACCTCCCTCTGATACCACTTGAGAGGACTTAGCGCAACCACTCGCACCAAAAGCCCGGACTTATGGAGGATGACGCAACTAATCTTTATATCAAAGGTTCTCGGGCGGATCCACGGGGCAGCCAGTTAAGCCATTACCGCATAGTACCGCAGCGCGGGAGCGATTCCGGACCGCAGCCCCAACACATACCTTCAATCACCTCCTGAGGGTTCCGCTCTTGAGTCATGTCCAACGCATACATCTGATCCTGAGAGGGCCCGAGGTTTCCTCTTCGTGGTCCTCGTCCTCGACCACGCATGTGCCCCTGCCCTCGAGGAGCTGCCAGAGGGAAAGCGAGTGGTGCATTTCCAAATATTTGCGGGCAGTAGCGTCGAATGTGGCCCGGTTGGTTTCATTCGAAGCACACTCGCTCCTGCCGTCCACCGGGTTGTGGAAATTGTTGAGGTGGAGGCAATGCTGGCGGTTGCGGAACTGGGTGCTCCATCCTAAAATTCTGGGGGAAATGTCTGCCACCTCTTCGATATCCTCTTCCTCCTCTATTATCAAATCTCCTTCTATTGCTGGGGTCGGCTTCCATCACCCCTTCAGCTGGCCTCTTACCACTTTCCAAATGGCCCGCTTCCAACCTCTTCGCCATGTCAATAATCTCGGCTAGACTAGAGTCCGCTATAAACAAAATGGCTTGCCTTTGGGGGTCTCATAAGCCTTTGTAGAATCATTTTGCGTATCCTCTATCATCCAACTCATAAGAGTCAGCAAATCTAGCCAAGTGCTGAAACTCCCATTGGTATTCTGTCACATTCTTGGACCCTTGCTTCAGTTATAAAAATCTCTCTTCGAGATTATCCCGAGCTACTGAGGGGATGAAATGCTCTAAAAAGGCTTCAGAGAATTAGCTCACACTGATATCCGTGTACATCCATCCTTGAAAAGTGGAGCCCATGAGGGACTTCCACCACCTTTTGGCGTGCAGCTCTAAGAGTGTCACTACAAGGGTCACCGCCATGTTGTTTGGGCACCTTATTCCTGCTAACAGTTCTTGTACAGTGTCGATCCATTCTTCCATACACACTGCCGACTCCGTCCCAAGGTAAGCAGGAGGGGAGAGAGCTCGGCAAGTACTTAACCAAGTGGATCTCGGACCCTGCTGTTGTATGGGAGCTTGATGAGATTGGGACCTGAAGGCATCTAGGATAGCTGTGAGCGTCTGCCCCAGCTCGGATTGTTGGAATTGTGTAGGTACGGATGGGGCGGGGGTTCCCCTCACCGACTAGACATGTACTGGGATCTACACGTAAGGGACAAACTTAAGGTTAGGTCGGCTAATCTAAGGTCAAAGATGGACAAACTTAGTGTGAATTACATATGGGCACACCACTTCTTCCGCTAAGTCAGTTTGTCCCAAAACTGACCAATCGAATGGGGGTAGCACCATTGTTAAATGACGTCTTCAGTTCAGGATCGTAGCAAGCTGATACCATTTGTAAGACCCCCCCCCTCCCGGAACACAATACACGGCACGAGAGGGGTCTTATGCCCAGAATAGCCGCCTTGCGGTAACACTAACACTCGGGCTAGCATGTACCACAAGACGTCTATCCTGCCGGCCATAACCAATATCATACATTGCCAACCCAACCAAATATAACATAGAAGTAAAATCCACACAAAGCAGATAGTCCATAATATAATCAATAGTAGAGAGCTTCAACAAGTTTCTAACATCAAAGTACGTAAATAGTTTTTCCCAAAACGGGTACAACAAAAGCCTCTCACACTCACATCAGTAACTGACGGTAGCGACGGTACCGTCCCCTCAGGCCCTGTCGTCCTAGCCTGGCTGTCCGGCTGCATACCCTGCTGCTCCACTTGTGAGGTTTCCTCCTAAAAAGGAAGACATAGCAACTGTTATTCATAAAGACTAAGTGGCTTCACATCCGCTCCCCCGACGACTCCTCGACACTGGGAGGAGAAAAGAATAGGGTACAATATAAATGAAACATAAGTACAAACAGGTTTTATATCTCAATGTAAATAAAGCAGTGTAATAAATAAGCAACAACTTATTCTAGCAGCTCTATCATCTATAGCAGCATGAGAGTATAGTATTATAACAAAATATAACTCAACTTATATGAAGGCCCATACAAACATATAAGTTGAGGATCGTTAAGCAATAAGTAACTCATCGTATAAGAGTACCCATACAAACTTATATGATGAGGATCTTGTGTATGCAATGGAGTGTAATGACATGTATGCAATGCAATGACTCACCCATGAACACGCACATGCACTCTCTATGTCGACACAGACTTGAAGTTCCCACTTTTCGAGATGGTTGCTAAGCTCTCAGGCATAAACCGCCGTGGCTGGACGGTGATAGTGGAGTTGGCATCTCCACTACTAGGCTGGTCTCCACACTACCTAGCCTAGGCCTTCGTATGCCTCAACGCTAAGAAAACAACAACGGAGCTCACATGCGTACTACGGCTCTGCGGGTGTCTCGAGTAGATGTGTACCGAGATCCTAGCCCCGAACTGGCCTATGCGTGACACGGAAGGAGCCTCAGAAAAGAGCATGAGGACCAAGCCCAACCGTTCACTTGGTCCGAAAGGAGCCTCGGGACGTGAACACCGAGGACCAAGCCCAACCGCCCAAGGTCTAGCTGTCAACTCCCATCAGTGTGATGATTGACGAGCCCGTAGACCTGCCACACTATCCTTTACCCGGGATTACGACACCGCGTGTCGACTCACACCGCGAGTCACTCAACCACACTATGGTACGGAATGAGCCTCGGAAACGAGCGTGATGACCAAGCCCAACCGACGAGGATGCCTTGGGACATGAACACCGAGGACAAATCCCAACCGTCCATTCATGACTCTTCTCATGGCACCAACAACATTTTGTTTACCAAGCCAATCACTCGTGAGCACATGAGATTCTCATCCGATTATCGCAATACATGATCATATCAATCAACACCGACCGAATAAACAAGTTCTAGTATTATCGTGATTAGACCACTAATTATCATATGTTCACTATCCCCCACAAAGTCACTTCATTCAATAACATGCCATTTCACCATTAGCTTACGTTGGGCCTATCCAATAGTCTCATCACGCGTTGAATTATCACAACCCTACATATTATGATTTGCCTATGACTTAACGTCGGATTGTTACAAAGCCTCTTCCAAGATCAAATTCAATTATAAAACTAATCCAGGAATTTCAGGTGCAAAACACTTGCAGGACAGCAACTTCAACCAAAGATTCCTGTAGCTACAGGAATTCGGTAAGTGCGTGTAACCCCTCGATGGAAAGATCTTTCCATGGGCTACAACTTTCATGTTCTGTCTGCAATCAAGATCAGACTATATCCCACATGAAATCGGCTCCAAAGTCTGCTGCGTATAGAATACAATTTCTGTAGCTTAGTTTATAGCTTCTACTTCGATCAGACATTCCCGTGGCTACATATTTCACCTGAAGGCATGTAACCACTCGTTGGAAAGTTAATTTCAAGGGCTACAACTTTCATGTTTAGTTGAAAGCCCAGATCGGACCTTTTCTTGCATGAAAATAGCCAAGAAGGTCGCTGCGTGCAGAACACACATTTCTGCACGCATCTTGAAGCGGAATGAACGGCATCGGTTCATCTTCCTCCTCAAGCCGGTCTTCCAAAATCGCAACCAGAAGTTCCTCCACCCTTATTCACCCTCTTAAGGCCATTCCTCTTCACGAATCCACCCCCATCATCACTTTTAAGAAGGGGAGGTTGAAGATGAATAAACATTAGAACATAAGTTCTAGAAAGGCCCTCCTAGAAATCTTCTTCTCACACATCAATACTCATTTTGAGTCGATGTCTTTCCTAAGAATAACTATAGATCTTGCACCATGGGAGAGGGAAGGAATCTCACCTCATTTACAGTGGTTCCGCCATTTCCGGCCATGGATCTTGTCATCCTTCTCGTTGACATCATTTTTCCCTTGACGGCGGTGGTGTTTCCTCATGGGGTTGGTTGACTCCAGCAAAATCTATGAAAGTGAGAGAAAGATCTACCTTGACTCTAGAGGGGGGGTGAATAGAGTATTTTAAAATAATGTTTATAATTAAAAATTGTAAGGCAATGGAAGATTTAATTTAATTATATGTGTAAGGTGCTTGTAGAAAAACAAAGTTAAAGCAAGAAATAAGAATCACACAACACACAGCAATAACAAACACACAGCAACCAGAAGACACAAGGATCTATAGTAGTTCCCCAAAAACATGGGTACATCCACTCTTCTACCACCCTTGGTAGGAATCCACTGCAGGATGAGTTGATTAGGTGTCCTGGGCACCAATGAGATTTTGATAAGGTGCTCAAAAACCAGATCTACATTTTTTGATAAGGTGTCTTGGCACCACTGAGTTTTGACAAGGCTCTCAGAACCAGATTCAGAACTTTTGAAGGGAGTTTTGATAACCCTTTTACAGCAGGAAAAGAAAATGAAAGAGATGATGATGTCTTCTCTATCTCAAATCAAATGAGAGAATACTAGTGGATTGTTGATGTTTTCAAAGCTCCCCCTGAGATGTAGAATGGTTCAGGAGTGAAAGCTTTGCTAAGGTGATAGGCCTTCAGAAGCTTCAGATCTCCAGTAGAAGATGATTCCAGCAGATGCTGAAATATTTGGTGTCTGGAGTCCTTGATGTTGAAGCTTTTGAACACTTGAAGATTCAGTAGATTTGTAAATCACAGAAGTTGAAATTTTTATCAGAGCAATTGTGTTGTTCAATCTTCTGTAATGTAATCTAATTCTCCTGTATCTCTTTATATTGTCTGTGTTGATCACTGTATCTTGTGCATCTGTCTTCTAAACAATGAAAACTGAAGGAGTATATCAGATATTCTCTTAGGTGACAGTTTTATCAGTCATAAATGACTTCCATAATAGACAACTGTATCTGGGAAAAGTCCTAAGCAATATTCCATTTAGTCTTTCCTTGAAACTTGCATCAGATTGATTGAAACGGCTAGAAAATCCTTTGCAATCAATGCAGGAATTAAATCTGATTATAATACATAACTGTCCTTGAATTTGAATTCTGAAGGCGTCGATCTCTCACAGAAATCGTCGATCTGAGCTCTACGATCGTAGAACTGAGCTAAGAGATTGGAATAACACAGCAGATAGAAAACGTCGAACTGAGCTCTACGATTGTCGAACTGAGCTCAGCGACTGGGAAAATAACTGAAGATAGATTGTCGATCTGAGCTCAAAGATCGTCGATCGGAGTTCGATGACTCAGCAGAGTTGAGCTCAGAGAGCGTCGAACGGAGTTCGACGTTTCGTCGAACTGAGTTCGACGAAAATTGTCTTTGTCTCAGCTCTAAGTCTTCATCTTTGAATGGTCCTGGGGGCAGCTTCAAACCTAAGTTCTAAGCCCTAGACTCATTCTAATTTGACCTTTTCAACTATACATCTAGGTCAAACCAAATTCCTAAAAACATAGTGATCCTTGCCCAAATTAATAATAGGGTGTTCCAACAATCTATCTCCTCTAGAAGTTCCTCTTCAAAAAATAGGGTTTGTAAGAGAATTAGACGGCTAGGGTTCATTTTTTCTCTTTTATACAGAAGTGACACGGGAAGGGACACGACCGTGTCCTTACCCGTATCCTGCTCGTGTGAAACGGCGTCAACAGTTCGAGTGTCGCTTGGATACCAACACGGGTAGGGACATGCCCGTGTCCACTACCCGTGTCACATGACACGGCCATGTTCATGCACGTGTTCTTACTCGTGTCCTTCCCCGGGTGACACGACCGGCTTCTTAAGATGTGCACACAGGTAGAGACACGCCCGTGTCTCTACCCGTATCCTGCTCGGGCCACACTTTCTCTAGAACCACTCGACACCTCTCGAGAACTCGACACCTCTCAAGAACTCGATGCACATGGGTAGGGACATGCCTGTGTCCCCACCCGTGTCCTGCTAGGGACACACTTTCTCGAGAACCACTCGACACCTCTCGAGAGCTCAACACCTCTCGAGAACTCGACGTACACGGGTAGGGACATGCCTGTATCCCCACCCATGTCATGCTCGGGACACACTTTCTCGAGAACCACTCGACACCTCTCGAGAACTCGACGTAAATGGCACACGGGTAGGGACACGCCCATGTCTCTACACGTGTCCTACACAGGCCCAACCTCTCTTTTCCCCACGAGTGCGCGCCTGATCGCCTGCACTCTCTGAGCCTAAATCAGTTCTCCTAACTCAAAAGCGCGCACGAGGGGCCTAGCGCAAATCGGGACATTACATAATTGGCTCCCTTCTATATCTAACTATAAGTAGGCAATACATCATGAATGCAACATGTGTTTGTTCTAGGTATCAGGCTTTCCCTAAAGAATCTCACTACACTGCTGCTAAGAGAATTTTGAGGTATCTTAAGGGCACTCCAGATCTTGGCCTTTGGTACCCTAAGAATGGGGAGTTTGAACTAACTGGCTATTCAGATGAAGATTTTGCAGGCTGCAAAGAGAACAGGAAGAGCACATCTAACGCCTGTCAGTTTTTGGAGGGAGACCGGTATCTTGGAGCAGCAAGAAATAAACCAGTGTGGCAATATCAACTACAGAGTAAGAGTACATCTCAGCAGCAAGTTGTTGTGCTCAGTTGTTATTGATCCAGCACCAGCTTCAAGAGTACAACCTCCAGATAAGTAAAACTCCTTTATTCTGTGATTTTACTAATGCTGTCTCTATTGTTAGGAATCCTGTCTCCCATAGCAGTACTAAGCACATAGAGATTCAATATCATTCCATTAGGGAGCATGTGGAATGTGAAGACATCACCATTGAGTTTGTCCCAACAGACAAGCAAGTGGCTGACATCTTCACTAAGCCATTAGATGAATCCAAGTTTAACACCTTCAAATTTGAGTTGGGTATGTTAAATTTAGTATAACTTCAGTTGTTCCTCATCTGATTGCACACTATTTGGCATTATGCATATAGGATGGTCCTTTAAAGAAATGAAGATTCTCCAATTGAGGGGGAGCAATGTCAACACAATTCCAATATTTCATTGCTGTCTAATTGAGGGGGAGTAGGTGATAAGATGATTAGTTGATCAGGTGCATCCTACCAGCTATTTGCTGCAGTCAAAAAGGGGGAGGATAAGATGATCAGATAAGTAAGGCATCAACAATTCAGGGGAAGCAGATGGTAGATGCAATAATGTTCTATTCTTCAAGCAGGGAAGTGTTGTAACTATAGACCACCTCTCAATTATTTAGTTTTCTTTTATTATGGCTTATGCTGCATGGTTCTGTGTATGTCATTAACTCATTTGTTTAAGAGTTTTGACTTCCTCAAATAGGGGAGATTACTGGGTCCATTGCCCACAATGTCCTGGATTTGAGTGAAGTCAATCTTATCAATGATAAACACATATCAGTAGATGACTATGATAGGTCAGGTAGTCTAAGTGGTTAAGTCAGGTAAACACTTAACTAAGGTGTGTGATGATAGAAATCTGTCTAAGTCCACAGGCATTGAGTGAAGGAACATCACTCAATGTTAGATGACTTATAGCGCTGAGTGTAGCCTATAATATCATAGCCTAAGTTGGAATGAGCTAAAATATGTCTAAGTCAACAGGCGTTGAGTGAAATCAACTCACTCAACATCATGCTAATAAATAGAAATTTTGCTAAGTGTTTTGACATTGAGTGATGAATACACACTCAACGCCATACAACAAAAAGGCTGTAAGTTGAACTAGTTGAACCATGTTCAAATTCGTCAAACTGAGTTCAGAGTTCGTCGAGCTCAGCTCACCATTCGTCGAGCTAAGTTCAGATCTTGAGATTCTGAGTTCGTCAAGCTCAGTTTAGAATTCATCGAACTAAGTTCAAAGTTCATCGAGCTCACTTCACCATTCATCGAACTCAGAAAGACAGTCTAATCCCAATGTTTTTTTAAACACAATAAATTGGCTTAGCCAGAAATCGTTGAGTGAGACGTGCTCACTCAATGCTCTCAACGCTTAAGTTGATGAAGAAGCAGAAATTTGGTTAAGGCAAAAAGCATTGAGTGGAGGTTACTGACTCAACGCTGTCAATGCCAATTGAAGACAAAATTTTGTCTAAGGGGTTTGGCATTGAGTGATGCTTACTCACTCAACACCAAGCAGCAGAAAGCTGATAAAGCAAGTTGGCGTTGAGTGAAGCTTAATCTCTCAACGCCTAGAAACAGGCTTTAAATTCTAAGTAGTTTGGCATTGAGTGATGGTTACTCACTTAATGCCAAGAGACAGTAAATCTGTCTAAGTGTTTTGGCGTTGAGTGATGCTTACTCACTCGACGCCTATTCTCCGATGCTCAATTTTGGCTAAGTCCACAGGTGCTGATGTCAGCAAAATCGATAAAATCAACTTAGGTCAAATCAGGTATATGGAAGCTCCAGTACACAAAAAATCTTGTCGTGAAGCTACTATACGTCTTTTTTAGTTAAAGCAAGGCGCAGCTTGAAGTTGCAGGTGGGGCCCACCGATCTCTAAGAGCCATTGATCGGTGAACTATGAAAAGAAGAGATAGGTCCAAGAGAAAGACAACTTTTAGGGAATACAATATTCAAAAAGGAGAGCAACCGTCTTCATCTTCTTCGCCATTGCTGCATGTGAAAAGCTTGAAGCTCTCCAGCAAGAAAAGTTAGTTAGCTGTACTAGTCTCCATCTTCAACAGTAGATTCAGAATCAGTTTTGAAGAAAGAAGAACCTTCATCCTTAAACATGTTCTGTGAGATGTTGGAAGACTCAAGATCAAAAGATCTTTAGCCTTACACAGCAATTTCAGAAGTTAACTTCTGAGTTCTTCCAGCAAATCTTTTCCCTGCTGTGAGGAGAGTTGGAGCAGAAATTTTTTCTGCTCAAGTTATAGACATAGAGAAATTTCTCTGTGTCAAAATAAATTAAACTATTTCTTTTTGTAGGATCCTTCTGGATCTGTGCTGTAGGACCTTTGGGTCTGAGGTAGGGAAAATTGGCCTGAGCTATAGGAGAGTGGTGCTCTTTGAGGTTGGTGAGTTTTACTCACTGAGTAGTAGGGAAGTTTTTCCTAAACTGTAGGAGAGTGCATCTCTCTGAGTTGTAGGAGCAAGTATGCTCTAAGGTAGGGCTATCCTCCATATCCTTAGTGGTAGGGATTAATTGCCTAAGGTAGGTGATACTTGTATCACTGAGTGCACGCCTTTGTGGCTGGGGTGTAAGTCTTGGAGGAGACTGAGAGATCCTGAGGGATCTGAGGTGTAAGCTCCTTAGAGCATTGGTTTGGAGAAGTTCCTTGACGAATAGGAAGTTAGCAAGGTAGGAAAAGAGTGGATGTACCCATAATTTTGGGTAACCACTATCAAACACTTGTGTGCTTTTCTGTGTTTGCTTTTATTTTCTTAATTGCAGGTGTTAAGGACAAGCTCTAGATCACTTTAAGCTGAAAGCTAAATGAAATAAACAAGTGATTTAAAAGACTAACAAAAGACCTAGGCAAACCTATTCACCCCCCCCCTCTCTAGGTTTCTAGCTACCTTGAAAATAAGATCTTTCAGTCACCTCCCCATGGTACATCACGTTGTATCTGGGTACCCAAAGAAACTGTCACCTCTGACTCCTTTTGGATACCTAAATCTCTTATCTATTAGCATCCACAATCTATGTGAAGTATGTTCCAAAAGAACTACACGATATCTTACTTCATGATATGCCTTCTACGTTGTCTAGTTTTTTTCTTCTTCCTTTTCTTAGTTTCGTAAATAAGTTTATCAGTGTTTTTTTTATTTTTCTTTGTTCTATATATGCTTTGAACTAGCACGATGGATAATTTCACAAGAATAAGAAGAACAATAATAGTCATGATAAGCAGAGTTGTTGACACATATCCAATCAATAGAAATAAAGCTAATTCCATATCTGATATTAATAATTGGCAAGATAGTTCAATCTGCTTTATTACATAATAAAATATATAAATAAAACAAAGAAAGCTACTCATCTGAAGAAGTAGGAGATATGTTGAACTTGCTCAATATCTTCTTGAGCATCTTCTTCATTCCATTAACTTCCTTCACCGTTTTCCTGATCTCCTGGCCCTGGTCCTCAACCATATTGTAGATGTCCCGGCTGTTTTCCCTGAGGGACCCTGTACGGTGTAATGAAGGTTGTGTTGTAGGTGGGTGATCTCGTGAGTAAGTAGGGATCTCATCGACCTTGTAGATCCGAGGGCAGCTATCAATGGGGTACGCCGACCAGTCGAAGGTCGGATACTTCTCCATCAGGATGCTCTGGATAAAATTGCCCAAAGTCAGTGTGTTCATCTGCTGGCGGTTAAGGGATTTGAGGCGATAGGTATAGCGCATCATGGAGAGGATGAAATCCGAGACACTAAAGGCCTTCTTAGCAAGGATACAGTAGGTCACAATTGAGAGTTGGGTTGTGACTTTCTTGGTGTCCCAACCTTGAACATTAAAGAGTGACAGAGGACATCCTAGATTATACAGGCATTGGGGTGAGTGTATCCACCGCAGTGATGAGATTTGAATGCCCCTCCACACCATGGAGAACCTCATTCATATCTCTCCAGTCCCGGCTTGTCCTGAAGGACTCCATGATGTCGTGGCATGGAGAGTTGGGCATCCAGACATATTTCCCCTCGAGGTCTGAGTGCAGAATCATCACTATTTGAGTAACGATACAGGACTGCACACCTCCACCTAGTCACGTGTGAACGGGATCTCTGAGATTATTTTAGAACTCCTGAGTGAGGACCAAGGAAAATGGAGCACCAGAAGAGATCACAGAGAGCACACCCGATTTATCCAAATGCTCATAAATATGAGCATACCGATCATCGATATCGATGATCATCACGCCTCATCTATTGCAAGAAAGGTCGAGGCAGGCACTCGAGAGCGCTTTGAGAAACTGCGGCGAGGGTTTTGGGAGCTTCATGAAGCCATAACCTAAAAAAACCACCATGAAACTTTTCGGTCAAAAATTGAAAAAAAGGAACAAAAAATCGGGTTCTGGATCCTACCGCGGAGCGGTAATCTGTTATCATCGTGCGGTAGCATGACGGACTGCAACCCGACTTCTTCTGCTAGATCTCCACCAAAACCCCATGTTTTCTTAATTTCCACTCAAAAAGTGTCATTGAGAGAGATCTAAGCTCAAATTTGATCTATGAAAACAAACGAGATCCGTGAAGAAAAATCACAAACCAAACATGAAAAATGGTTGAAATCTTCCCCGATTAGGATTCAATTTTGAATCTCACAAAAAATTCAATTTTTAAGAAAATTATTCACTTAAGAACGTTTAGGGAGCGAGATCCAAGCCTAAAAAAGAGAGATCCATTAAAAAAAGGATATGATCCGTGGAGAAAATCTACAAATCACGCATGAAAATCATCATGAAACCTCCACAAATAACGTACAAAACGACTCGAAATCTACTAGAAATTATAAGAACAAAAGGAGAGGAGACTACCTTAAACTGTAGGCGGAAGCACCAAAGAAAAAAACTGTAGGCGGAACTGGATCTTAACTCTTGAGAGCACGCGAGTGAAAGTGAGGAACTAGATCTGGATGGGTTGTCTTTATATCCCAAAGCTACCAGAGCGTTGTAACTATACCGCCGGCGATAGTATTGACTTTTTCGTAAAATTTCCCGACTATCAGCTCCAGTATCTCTACCATTTTGTTAATATAAGCGACAACACAAGTTTCACTATGGTGTGTCTCATAATAGTGGGGGCATAGGTGTGTGTGTTCTAAAGAAACGCTAACCTGTAAACCACGTCTGGTCCTTAATCGGGGAGGATCCTAGTGGGTCCTTGTGTGGCACTGGTAGGAAAGACTGTTAGGTAGAGCGGGTTCGTCTGTATGCACATGGGATTAACACCCTACCCTATGGCATTTGTGTAGCTCCTCATGCCCACCTGTCTCTTAGTACGGGGCTAGGGTGCTTCCATACTTTTGGGTCATTTATGTTGTAAGCATCGTCTTCTTGGTTCATATGCATAACACAAACAGTATTTCATGTCTCACTCTCATGTTTGTCAACTATCTTGCGTAATACTCTATCGTGCTGAGCTATTTCTTCTTGTTTTTGTTTTTCATTTTTTGCTTGATTTGGTGTTTATTTCATTTATCTTTTTCTTGCTAAATCAAAAAATACAAAAAAAATTATAAAGCCCAAAAATAAAAAATAAAAAAAAAACTATGGATTGATCATTCTTAGGACACACATGGATAGAACTTAAAGCATAACGATTACGTACAATGTTGGACTTAGGCATGTTAATCCTTGTGAACATTGTCAAAATATATATAGATGTGTCGAATCTATAGGTGTTTTGCTACTGAGTGCGAGTAGATATATTAGTGTTCATTGAATATGCCTCTAGTTATGTGTGAGGATTTAGATAGTCGAATGATGATACACTATTCACACATCCCTAGACAGAGCACTCTTGTAGAAAGTATATGCTTACATGCTATAACTTGTGATATTGTGTCTACCTCGTTAGGAATAACTTGAAAAATCAATGTCATGATGCATATGCGTTTTTAAAAAAAGGTAGAACTTTGGGCAAAATCTATAGTGGTCATGTACTGTGTATACAAGTTAAAATGTATCTATCTATGTGAGTAGATTTCAATTGATTTGCGGACCTTGAACTATATAATGTAAAATTTGATACATCAATGCACATAAATCACAAACCATGCATGCTATCAAGCCTTGAGTCAAGGATACCCCCCAAGACTACTCACACCTCCTGATAAGTCTTTATGAGCATTGTGAGGATGAGCAGCTTGGTCCAAAAAATCATTTCGATCTTGTGCACAGACTAGTACCTTAAGCTTATGTCCCCTAGTTTTAGTTTTGATATCTCGTAGATAGCACCGTTACATGATTATTCACCTTATTTCTCTCGCAATAGCATTTAACTTACAAAGATAAACATTTAATGAATGTGAATTCTACTTGATGTTTGTCTTTGGATGCTACACGTTCACACCTCATTGCTCTATCTAATGCTTCCATGCATAAAAATTGGAATGACACGACACTATATATCTATAACACATAAGTTTGAGCACACGATTTCTATTCATGACTTGCACAATGTTCTTCTGTATTAATTTTATAACTCTTGTAGCATTGTACTCTACACCGTTATGTGCTTAGTCTACTTGTGTTGTCCAATTTTTTATAACTCTGAATAATTATTTAAAACTATTTCTACATACCGCATTAAGCTGTGTGACCTCTATGCTTAATATTCTCGGATTCCATATTTGGTCGCCCTTATTGTTTTTGCATCTCGTTTCACCTTCTATAACGTGCACTGTTTACTTTACTTCTCATGCTCATTATATACTGCATTTTGTTTCTCCCATGCCTGTGTATGTTGGTTTATGGTCTAGACCATCCCCTTTCACTAATATCAAAGGGGGAGAATAGATGGTTCATTAGTCATGGGTAAGGGTAGATCACATGTAGGGGGAGCTTAGTTCACTATGTGCACGTAGATATGGGAATCATATAGAACCCATATATAGGGGGAGCGTGTGTGTAGGGGAGAAACATAAAACTTGAAACCTATGCTTTCAAGACTATCTCTTATATATATGATGTATCATGCACTTCATTATTCTATCTCATGAACGAGACTTGATATTATCAAAAGGGGGAGATTGTTGGAGCCGACGGTTCACATATCCTTAGTTTGATAATATTAACTCCCATGTTTTATTTGATTACATCTTGTGTTTGGTAGAGTGTGCAGGTTTATAGGTCCAAGAAATTCAAGGAGCTCTACTCAGGAACCTACCTCCGAGCGGTAGTAGCTAACGTCGGGCGGTAGCCTGAATTAAATGGAGAAAGCGCTCGGGAACCTACCACGCCGCGCTAGTCCTACCGCCCATGCTAGCTCGATGAATTAATTCGTCAGGCTCTCGGGAACCTACCGTGCAAGCGCTAGCTTGGTACTGCGTCGCAGTAACACACTCAACGCTCGCTGATACATATGCATTGAGAGCATTGAGAGAGTTGAGAGCGTTGAGACAGAGGCGTCGAGAGCATCTAGATAGAACTAACGCCAAGCGCTAGCTTTGTACCATGTTGCGGTAACACACTCAATGCTCGAGGCATTGATAGCATTGAGACAGAGGCATTGAGTGAGTCGAGATAGGTCTACCGTGGGGTCCTCCCTACCTACCGCATTGTGCTAGCTTTTGAAAAAGGAAAATATTCGATTTGAATATTTTTCCAAATTTGGAGGATAGCTGTCAACAACAAGCGCATGAACCTACCGCCGAGCGCTAGCCTTACCGCCGGTGGTAGACTATTTTCACAAAGACGTAAATAAAGGTGCCTTTTTTTCTGTGTTCCTTACCAAGATAAAAAAGACAGAGTTATATGATTCCTAGGGTTCAGCCGCCTCTCTTGGGGTCTGATCCATCATCTTCGTCGAAGGAAAAGAAGACCGCCTCCCTTCTATTCACGCACGAAGAACTTCGACGAGCCAAGGAATACATCAACTATGAAGAGTTGATCAGTTGCAAGCCCACGAAGATCTCTAGCACCGATCACGGATAGCTCAACAGAGAGAACATCAAGAGGGAAATTTTAATCACTTTAATCCTTAAAACTTTTATTGTATTCTTTCTCCTTCTCTATTTTGCTTGTGGTGAATAAAATCGATCGGGGAAGGTCGTCGAAATTCGGGGTAGGATTCCGTGAGAAATTGTCCCAGGGAAGGGATGTCTAGATCGGGTGATGTGGGGGGGGGGGTCTAAGACCCTTCCTTGTGGGGAGGTGAAGAGCTGGCTCAAAGACCTTTCTTGGATGGAAAGGGAGAAATCCAATCAGTCAGTGGAGCGGGTCGGTATTGAAAACAAAAATGTCTCTATTTATTCACCGCCTCCGATCTTTAGCATACCCGAGATCAAGTTTTGTAATCTTTAAAAACGATTGTTGATTTTACTTTGCAATGAAATTCATTTTATACGTATTCTCCCGCATATTACTGCTGTGAATGTTAGTTTGTGTTGTCCTGAAAAGTGCATAAATCTCCAAGGGAGAATCTGCCTAAAAAAGAGTTCAGAGATATACTGCGGCATGTTAAATACATAACGCCATGCGGTAGCTTCTTGAACTAGTTTTTCTGGTTTGAAATATTTCGAATTTCTAATTAAATGTCTAAAACCTTATTCACCCACCCCCCACCCCCTCTAAGGTTGGCCACTAGATCCAACAATAATAAGGAAAGATCTAGGGCTCTGAAGGCTGATAGTTCTAGCAGAGGCAATGAGAAAACCTTACCATATATCCCCAAGCAAATCAGAAGTATCAAAAGAATCTAAACCAAGTATTTACGGGGAACAGATGTCTGATGGAAGAGTTGACCTTGTTCACAAGGTAGTTCAACAAGATGATGAGAAGCAAGCATTGGAATAACTTTAAACCCTCCTCCTCGTCAAACTCCAGATGACACAATCAGATGTATGATAAATTCAGAAAGGACCCTAAGAGGGACATGCATGCTTCTAAACAAAATAGATAATTGAATATTGATATTGTTTGTTATTGCTGCAATAGGCCTGAACATGTCATAGTTGACTGCTCAATCAAAAGAAATGACAAGAAAGGACATAAGGATGACAAGCACTAGAAAGTCAAGAAGGCTGGAAAGAGCCTCTTAGATAAGAAGGAGAGAACCTGGAGTGATAGTGATACTAGATCTTTTGGATCTGAAGAAGAAGAAGCATATGTAGGGATGACTACACTATCTGAGGAGTCAACACCTAGTGCTGCTAAGATAGGCATCACGCCCCACTATCATCTTTTGACAGTGATTATGAAGAAGAGAAAGGGAGCTATTGACTAATGGCTCTGGATGATAAGGAGTATCAGGATGACTCTCATCCTGATAAGGTAAAATCTAAAACCATCTTGTCAAATTCAGATTATGAAACTGGTGTTGAGTCAAAGGCCACCTCAACATCTGGAAATGAGGATGTCACAAAGCGCATTTTCTCTGCATTTAATTAATATATCAGAGTAAGAGAAAATATGTGTCATGATGTCATGCCTTACAAGGGATAACTGGAGACGCTCGGGCAAGAACTCAAACCTAGCACTTTATAAGAAATCCTCAAGTTTATTATGAAGAAAACTGTAATTTAAGTTAAGTTTTAATGGTCGTATCCCTCAGCTCAGTGGATCAACTAGTCCACAAGTGAAAATATGAATATACGCTGCGGAAAATACTTTGTTTATATGGTTTAACATTCTACATGAGCATAAACATCCAAATAAGACACCACATGATATGCATAGCTCTAGATTTAATATAAGTATAGAAATAGCTTTTACGTTAGATAAAACATAGTGACTTTAGTTTAAAACAATATTATACATGAGGTAGTCAAATGATACTTTTAAAATAACTAACATGCAAACCTAGCATAAAACTTCTCAAAGTGCAAGTAAAACCAACCAGCCATAAAGAAAGACTAAGCAGCTAGCAGGTATCTTAACAATATAAAAACTGCTGGGCGTCAACAACCTGACACGAACCCACCAAAAAGAAAAGCAAGTATGTCTGAACTAAACAATAGAACAACAACACTACCTCACACTGGTGAGCAAACGACGTCTATAACAACAACAGAAAACTAGCAACCACCAAACCTAGCCGCTTAATCGGCTACTGCTCCAAACCCGAGGCATTACAAAGAAAAGTATACCTCAGTAAGAATATACAAGTGGCAAATAAATTCAATAATATATAATAATCACAAAAAACAAAAAGGGGTTACCAACCCCAACTACAGGAATGACTGACATATCTCAGCTAATAAGTTAGACTATAACAAGTAAGGTAGATTTTTCAATAGTTGAGTATGAGAAGATGCACCAAGTGTGGAATGAAGCCATGCTTCGAAAAAATCTACAAAAGTAAGCATCCAACATATGTCCATATAATAGGAAGAAAAGAGACATAACAGCTCTAAACATGTGAATCATTAACACTGGAAAAAATGGTTCTAAGTCGGCGGCCACAATTTCCAACACAAACTAACAGACCCAAACATCTCGAGAAGGCACTGCGGTGTTGGCAACAAGGTCCAACACAACCCAACAACCCAAACATCTCCAAAGGCACTATGGTGGTGTCAATAAAGTCCAACACAACCCAACAGTCCATGAGAAAACATCACCAACCATCAAGTGTAATGATTCACAAACCCGCACTAGGTTAGTGGTCCTTTATCCACTTCCAACAATGGGTCACACTTAAACATCCATAAATACCCATAAAACCCTTATCAAAACACCGGGCTTCTCCAATGACAAGAAGGAAGAAATTCCCAAAATTCACTCAAAGGCCCAAACTCGACGAATTAGACTTAATTCGGCGAAAAAAACTAAGTCCATACTGATTCGTCGAGTATAATCGACGTTACTCGATGAATGCAGTAGATACATGATGAATTATACTTGGTAAAAATCAACTGCCTTAACGATACTCAACGATTCGGCATAATTACCTTGATACTCGAGGAAACGGCAAAAATAACCCAATTCCATAGAAAATTCGTCGAGTATACTCGACGAATCTGGTTTCATTCAATTCTCTCAACACCAAGCAATCTCACTCGATGCTTGGACTTTAACTCAGCAAAGTTTACTTCACTCAATGCCTTCGCTCGACGCACTCAACGCCAAGCCAACTATACTCGATGAATTCGCCGAGTTTACACGACGCTTTGATTTAGCCTCACCGACACTCGATGCTCTCGACGCCAAAGCCATATCACTCAATGCCAAGCCTATAACTCGACGAACTCATGCATAATACTCAACTAATGTAGAATCACTCAACGCCGAGACTAATACTTGATGAATTCGTCGAGATTACTCGACGAAACTAACTTAGACCCAAAGATCACTCGATGCTCTCAAAGCTAAGTCTATTTCACTCAACGCCAAGACTGGCATTCGACGAATTCGTCGTGATTACTCGACGAATTTGCTTTAGTCTAGAGAATCACTCAGCGCTAAGACTACACACAACGTTAAAGTCTAATACTTGGCGAATTCGTTGAGATTACTAGATGAATCTGACTCCACTTATCGCCTATACTATTAGGCGAATTAAACCTAATCCAAGAGCATACTAGATGGATTTAAATTAGGCTAACCTTACCATACTCGGCGAATCTTGATACATAAGCTAAAGATCATATTCAACGAATTTGTCTAAACTTAGACTATCATATATGACGAGATTTCCTTATACTATTAGCTATATACTCGACGAATCCTACTTAGACTAATAGTCATACATGACGAATCCTACCTTTAATTGACTGGGGACTTCTCATTATATAGTAGATCGAACTCGGCTAATCCCTACACTACTCCTAATTCTAAGGAGGGAAGAAGAAAATCAACTAAAAACACACGGAAAACTCTTGGCAAGGGGAAGAAATCACCACTTGCCTCTATCTCCAGAAATCCGGCCACACAAGTGCCCTTCCTCAGGATCCGGCCGCAAGAACACCTTGGCTACACTTCCTGAAACTTTTCAAGGAAAAAGGGGGTAAAAACCACATAACCTAATGTCCAAAAACTCAAGAAACAGGAAAAAATCACCGAACACACGTAGATCTAAGCAAGAGCAGTCCAAATCTACACTCTAATGAAGTTTTCGAGCACCAAAGCTCCTGAAATCAGCAGCTGAAAGTCTAGAAACGTATGTCGTTCCTCTCTTTCGCAAAACATCACGACGACTCGGGAGGAAGACGATGAATAGAGTTTCTGTCAAATCGTAAGGCTATTTCTACTTATACAAGTAATATAATATTGTATTATAATTAATTACCAAAGAAACATCCAAACCACCCGAAACGCAAACCAACTCCGAATTCTACGAAAATCGCACCGTAGCTAAATATCGACATTACAAATCCAACGGTGAAGTCGAAATCGAAATCTAAAAACCTAAACTCTGGTAAAAACTCCCCGATGCACAAAACACCAACTATCCCAAAAAGGCTCCACCAAGTTCCAAAACAAACCCGACTCGCGAGGGTTATTTAAAAAACACAAAAAATTAGCCAAGCTAATATTTTAAGTCAAAACCTCGGATACTAATGAGAAAAAGTCATGCTCCAGCAACGGTATGTGTAACGCCTTGATGTCAAAAATACGTCACTAAAGGAATTAAAATAAACATCGAAAAATCAGCGGCGTTACAATCACTCCCCCTAAAAGGAAGTTTCTTCCCAAAACTTGATACACGAAAGAATATTCTAAAGAAGGACAATAACCAAGGGTTATTGAATATAACACTTACCAAAGAAACTAGGCGAACAGATGGGTATGAGCCTCCCTCAAAGCTGACTCCAACCCCCAAGTCGCACTTTCCACGTCATGGTTTCGCCAAAAAACTTTGACTATGGGTATTGTCTTCCTTCGTAACACCCGATCTTGAGTACCTAGAATACGAACAGGCATCTCCACAAAAGAAAGGTTAGGCTGCAACTTGGGCACCAAATCAAGAACATGCCGGTCACCAAGCACACATTTCTGCAACTGGCTCACATGAAACACATCGTGCACACCAGGAAAATTTGCGGGAAAATCCAGCCGTATAAGTTGACACTCCGGTGCGTTCAATAACATGGAAAGGTCCCACATACATGAGATCCAACTTATGGTTCTTTCCAAACCTCTTAACACCAGACATCGGAGAAACCTTGAGAATTATCATGTCTCTAACTGCAAATTCAAGATCAATCCTTCTCCGATTAGCATTCTTCTCACAATGCTCATGTGCTATTTGAAGCTTCTCTCGAATATGCATCACAGAAGTATTCATCTCATCCAAATCTTCTAGACCCAACAATGGACCTTCACCAATTTTGGCCCAAAACAAGGAAGTCATGCAACGTCTCCCATACAAAGCCTCAAACGGGGCCATCCGCAAACTCTCCTGAAACTGTTATTGTAAGCGAATTCCATCTGTTGGGTATTGCATCCACAATTACCCGTATTTGAAGAAGACTCCAGTCAAGCTAAGATGGATTCACAAGGTATTTGACATTCTTATCTCAAGTTGTGCTTGCAGCTATTCCATGCTAAGTACACACCAATGTCAAGGTGCAGTGGGTCAATATATACGGGTCTGCGCAACGTAATCCCTCGTTATGTAGATCAGTGTGTTGATCCACGTGTGCTCTCTCTATTGGAATGCACTTATTTTCAAGTACATGATCAAGGTAGATCAAGAGCAGAAGAAGGAGCAAGGATGGGTCAAAGACCAAGCTATCAAAAGAAGGAAGGAGGAAAATTCTTCCATGTAAGAATCGACGGGAGTCGTTAGTGATTCCCGCCGACTTCGACGGGAGTCACTAAGTGACTCCCGCCGACTACTTCCGGCCGGCAAAGTCAGAAATTCTGCCAAGGCAGAATCGACGGGAGTCGGGAGTTATTCCCGCCGACATCGACGGGAATCACCAACGAATCCCGCCGATTTTGCCTTAGGCAGATTCTTGCCGCTCGCTGGACCGAACAGAGCTGTAAGGCGCTGTTTCAGCCGAGGCTAGGGCTTTTCCTCGTGGGATCTACAATGGATCTTAGGGTTGGATCTTGGTATAAATACATGTGTATTTTGAAACTCAATAGACACCGGAATACGAAAAACAAAGAAGTCGGCCGTGACCTAGCCGATCGCGGAATACGCCGATCGCACGTCGCCGATCGCAAGGTTATCACCGCCGCTGATCTCAGCTTGTCTCTGATCGCTCGATGACAGAACCGAGGCAAGCAGCCAGTATCACTTGTCTCTCTTGAGATCTCTTGTCTTTCGATTCGTTGAACGAGACTTGTTCTCCCTTTCGAATCGGTTGATACGGTTGATCCAACTGAGATCATTCAAAGACCTAACTTGCTTCGTCAAGAAGTTTGGATTTACAAAGCATCGCCGCCGCACTTTCTTGCTGCCGCCGATCTTGACAAGATCCATTCCAAGTGAGAAATCCGGTTGTGGACTCTTCATCCTTTTCGTGCAAGCTTCAACGAACGAAGAAGGACATCAGAATCTCCATAAAGCATTGTTTGTATTTTTAATTACATTCAATTTTGTTGTAAAGGAATTTTCATTCCAATTTGTAAGGGTTTGGTGCAACCCGTTGTGGTGGACTTGTGACTCCGTTGTTGGAAGGGTTCCTTCTATGGTTAGGGGAGAGTTGCTCCTAGTGTGAGGATTGGATTTCAATCCATTTGGATAAGTGACTGAGTCATCCCTTGGTGGGAGATAGGTCAAAGGGGGAAAGTGGACGTACCCAAATCGGGGAACCACTATAATTCTTTGTGTGTTTTTTGTGTTTTGTTTGCTTACTTATGCAGGTTAGTTTAATTCCGTAAAAGAATGCACGACACCTATTCCCCCCCCCCCCTTATAGGTGGATTAGGTTGACACTAGATACTTTCAAGTGGTATCAGAGGGAGGTTACTCATCAATAAGGTTAACACCTTGAGTATGATCCTATGTCTAGTGTCGAGAAGAAAAAAAGATTCAAGCATAGAGCTATACACAGATGTCTCTCCCTTGATACTTCCTGCATGCACAAAATAATATTTTCCTATCTGGAAAATGAGAGTTTCAGTTTCACCTGGAAGCCATTTACCCCCGTGCTTTATACAATGTGGAAGAGGGTCCCTTCATTCCCATGAAGGCTTCTGACTCTGGAGAAGATCTCCAAATCCCAAAGAGTCCCGCAGAGATGTCTGAAACTGAGTTCTCATTATTCAACTTGGACAAGCTGGTTCGACAGATCATTTCTGATATTTGGTCAGGATAATCTCTTACAAGGTTGGATAAGTATAAGACTACAAAGTCCATGTGGGAAACAATCTCTGACCTCATGGAGGGAAAGAAGACTGCCTGGACTGAATGCCAGCAAGAAGATGAAGCATACGTGGGGGTCCTTATCTCTGAAGATGAAAGTAAAGAACAACCTTTCAAAATCAGGGCTCCCATCTCTCTATTAGAGACTGAAGAAGAGATTGAGGAATGCAGTTGTGATGAAGAGGAAACATCCGTTTCTGCAGACCATAACTCTAACCCTGATTAGCCCAATCAGGACCAGGTATCTTCCTCCTCTTGCTCTTTCCCACATGTATCTTCTGAAGAAAGGAGAAGTTCGGAGGATTGTCCATCAGTTGATGCAAGGGATATTGATAGCTTCGATCAATAGATTGAAACTTTAGATTCCCTTCGAAGAGCCCTTCAGGAGAGAACCTTGCTTGTTGAGAAACAAGCTAAGGAAATTGCTCAATTGAGGACCATGAGGACCTCCAATTAGAATCCATCAAGGTGAAGGACTCAAAGATCTCGGATCTAGAGTTTTATCTAGAGACCGAGAAGAGGATAATATCTAATTTTTCCAAGGTAGCTGCTATTAAGAGAAAGGAAGAAAACGGGTTGATCTCGTGAATTATAAATTCGTGGAGAAATGGGGAAACTGTTTACAGACTCCCCACACCGAGTAGGAAGGGCACAAGTCATTCCTTCAGGTATGACCATAAGAACAACTATGGTCACTGCAAGAATGGTCGGCCCTCTTATAGAAACACCCATAGTGCAAGTGCTGTTATGGCTACCTGTGAGAAAATACACACGGCTCATCTTGAACCATTTGTATTTACGGCCTCATCCCCCACACTTCATGATATTACAGGAACCAGCTCTCACAGGATTTCTTCCCACCCTAGGACAAAGGTAAAGTGAGTTGGCAAACATGTAGCAAGCATCACTGGGACCCCCGAATGTGTGTTGGCTGAAAAGAAAGCACCACCTCCCAGGCCTTATGATACTCACCACATGTTCACCATCAGACCCACCTCGAGTCTCGGTGGAAAGTGAAAATCTGAGAGCAGAACCATCTCTGCCCCTTACTGACCTAGGATTGTGACTAACTCCGTTAGTAGATCCTGTCAGAAAAGGAGGTACAATATCCATGAGTGTTTGTGTTGTGGCAGAGTGGGTCACTTTGCCATACACTGTTGGCACAATCCTTCTGTGCCAAGGGCAAGTGTATGTCCACATCCTCCGGCAAGAAACAGCCTTCCTGTCAGAGATCCTGTCGGAAGGCATGTTGTATTTTATACTGACAAGAACCTAGGACCCAATACCTATTGGGTTCCTAAGGTAAGGTAATTTTATTTTGCAGGATAGTCTAAGTACCCATGAACATGATGGGACTTGGACAAGAGATGTTCCAGGCTTGTTCTGGAACAAGGAACATGGGAAAAGATATAATGCTAACAACAGTGTCCTTCATGTACATGACAGTCTTCGTGCTCCAAATAGTGGATTCGAATGATCATCCTGGTAATCGCAGGTACGCGCATTCAAATTAGATAATTGAATCGCATTGCGTAGATATATATATATAGATATATATATAGATACACACCTTGAACGGAAGGACACGCAAGCAAATATCCATATGATCCTCATCTTGGAAACTGAAAAACTTTCAAAACTTTGATAATCTATGAAAGTTGGTGTCACATGGTCCGGCAAATCTCAAGGGACTTGTACCAGAAGTTGCTATTATAGTTATTACATTTTGAACTCTCTGAGAAAAAGTCAGTGGTTAATTCTAATGTTAAACATCCATCTAACTTGACTTAGGGATTATAAAATGAAAATTATAATGCATCATTTAGAAGAAAAAGGAAATCAACTATACCCTTCGATGTTAAGTTTTCAAAAGTGCAAAAGAAGACCCTAGGTTTCAAATTCTGAAAATCGGCCCCGTCGTTATAAATTGGCGGAAGACCAAATCAAACCTTGAACGGAAGGACATGCAAGCAACTCCCGTCGACTTCGGACTCTCTATATCCCGACCCTTCGGCTTCCCGGTGACTCTCTATCCCTCTTCTGAAGCTCGTCAGTTGCACCCAACTCCCGTCGACTCTAGCCTCCCGCACCCGTCGACACAAGCTTAGTACCCGTCGACGTCAGCTCGCTAGCTCTCCAGCCCCGACGCAAGCATCTCGTCGTCATAACCCTCAGTCGACGCCAACCCTAGGGCTATAACTACTCACCGCCGTCTACCCTTCCGTTTCCTTGCACCCTCCTAGAGAAAAAGGTAACCATCGAAGTTGATTCCTTGAAGTTTTCGAACTATAACTTTTCTCATAAGCTCGACTATTCATCAGTGAAGCTCTCCATCATCGCTCCCAACTAGGATTGAACCTCCATTCCCTCGACAGCTTTCTAGCAAGGTTGATGTCGATTTGCTATCTCTCAAATCCTCCTCACCTGTGTATCTGCAAGGGTGGCCTCCTCGTTGATCTCTAAGCTAAGAACTAAATTTGTAAGTTCTAATTTCACAGGGATCATCCCTCTAGCTAGTTCAATTCTTTCTAATTCTGAATTTAGAAAGAGTTAAACCCTTGGGTTTATCTCGCTTAGGTTCAAAATGGCTCCTCGAACAATGATTGGGCTACTCACTGGAAGTGAATTAGTAAGGACAGGCTTTGCTCATGCCTCAGACGAGTTCAGAAATATCATTCTGACGCTGGATCAAGCCGGACTCTCTTTCATTCTCGATCACCCGTGCAAGATCCTCGACAAGGAAGTACTAGAGTTTTTCGCCAACTCCAAGTTGCATCACGAGGACACAACGTTAAAGAGTAAGATAGCAGGCCTCAGGATAAAGATGACAGCTATAACACTGTCCCATCATCTCCAGCTCTCCATCTCCGAGCAAGAGGACTATCAAGACGAAGATGAACGTACAAGGACCTTGCTATTCTGTGGATTGACTTGAGGGACTAGGGACATTAAACGCAAGAATATTAATGACAAAGTAAAGCTTATGTCAGATATCATAGGAAAAGTACTGATCTGCAAGCCAGGCTCCCATGATCACATCTCAGGTGACATGTTCAAGAGCCTGATAGCCATTGTGTGTAGAAAGAAGATGAACAGGGGGGCCAAGCTGTTTGAAAAAAAAAAGATACTCTATGCACCCCCAAACTTTAGACGAATCATCTGTCTCTATCTAAACCAGATGGATGGAGTTAAGTTTGATATGACTATGGGAGTTCCCCTTCACTATCTGAAGAAGATGGACTCCAATGTCTTCGACAGGTGGGAAAGAAGAATTCTTGTCCCAGGGGTAGCTCCTACACCACGTGTTGATGAGGATGACAGAGCTCCTGAGTTCACAAATCTTCTGGTTGAGCCCAATGAAGTTCCTGATCTGCCGAATATAGGAACTGAGGGGGAGTCACTACCCAATCCTTCTACTGCCTTCATTACAGAAGCCTCAGTCCTAGAATAAGTAAATTCTATAACTGATATTTCCCTCATCACTAAGGATGCGGTGGAAACCCTTGTTACTGATGAGACTGAAGAGGAGTAAGAAGAGGATGATGTTGCAATGTTGCTGATGGTGAAAATAATGTGAATTCCCCTGAAAAGCATGTTGCTAAGGATCTGGAGGATGAGAAGGCTGATAATGATGTGGCTGTGTAGGAGGTTGATTCTGAACTTATTTCTGAGGAACAGATTCAGATAAAAGTTCCTGACATGACTGGTGCTACGGTTGAGGGGGATACCTCAAGGCCTCAGGTGACAATTGATACTCTGTTGGATGGGGAGATGAGAAAATCTGGCAACATGCTAAACTCCATGGCAGATGCAGCTTCAATCCCTCCAAAGGAGAATGTAAGTTTATTGAGATCCACAGGTGAATCTGAAGAGGAAAGTCATGACTCTCAGAACCCTTTCACTCCAGGACCTGACCAGGCTATACATCAAGAACATCAGTTAGGAATAAGCCTAGCCAATCACATTGTGAACGTCATTCAAGGTATAGTAGACGAGCTGAAGATATCTTTTGAACATTCTCACAACAAAGTACTAAAATGAATAAAGCAATCAGAAGATTTGATGCTAAGAACATAGTGGAGATAAATCACAAGATGGATAAGATGGAAGAAAGATTTGAAGCCAAGTATACTGAGGCTGGCAATGCCGTCACCCTTCTAATGCAAGGGCTAAAGAAGACCACAGATGACCTGGCGGTGGTCAATCAAAATGCTCATGTCATGGCCAAAAACATCAAACTATTCGATGCCAACATGGTCGCCCTCAACACGAATCAACAAACCTTGTTGGATGATTTCGGTAAGAATGTGAAGCATACAGATGAGTAACTGTACTCTTACGCAAACTCAATAACACTAGAAGCCAAAAAGGGGGAGAAGGAGTATGTAGCTAAGATGGCAGGGCTCGAGAAAATCATAGTCGACAACTTCAAACAATCAAACGAATATGTATTTAAAAGTTGTTATTGGCTCGTTCAACAAGCGTTAGGCATTCCTGTTCCTCAGCCAGATATGGATGTTGTTTATCCTGAGGTAACCACAGCCACTGATGATGTTACTGTTGATGCTCCTGATGTTGCTCCTGCTGCTGTTGTTGTTATTGCTGAGGATGTTCCCTTAAGTGAAGCTGATGCCAAAAAGGCTGCTAAAGCTGCTGCCAAAGATGCTAACATTGCATTCTTTGATCAAGACGTGATTGCGAAAGGGAAGAGAAAGCTTAAATAAGGAACCTCTAAAGACAATCCAGCAGAGTTGAAACTAAGAAGAAAGGAAAGCGAAGTCAAAAATGAACGATGGATTCCCGTCTCTAGGAGCATCATACTTGATACGTTCACGCTACAAGATCGGGAGAGCTTAACAGGAATGAAGTCTATAGTCAGTACGAATGGGTAAATGCACAGAGAATTTGAGGCAAAAAGATATGTATTTCTTCAGGACAAATACTATTGAAAACAAAGTTCCTCCCCCCAGGTACTACCCAAAGCCAAAGGAATATTTTGAAAGGCAAAGCAAGAAGTTCCTGACAAAACAGCAAAGAGAAGCTGAGGCAAAGGAGAGGAAAAACAAGAAACACAAATGATTATTTTTCATTATGCGTGTTCTTCTGTTCTTAAATTTGAAAAACACTTTGGATATATATATATATATGATTATATGCTGATTCAATTTCTGTTTTTAATGCGTGAAACTTTATTATTATGATTTCTTGTCTCGCATACACTTATATATATCTTTGTGTTCAGTGTAATTCATCTTAGCTAGTAGGATTTTGGCTTCTTCAAATAGGGGGAGATTGTTGGGTATTGCATCCATAATTACCCAAATTTGAAGAAGACTCCAGTCAAGCTAAGATAGATTCACAAGGTATTTGACGTTCTTATGTCAAGTTATGCTTGCAGCTATTCCATGCTAAGAACACACCAATGTCAGGGTGCAGTGGGTCAATATACACGGGTCTGCGCAACGTAATCCCTCGTTGTTTAGATCAGTGTGTTGATCCACGTGTGCTCTCTCTATTGGAATGCACTTATTTTCAAGTACAAGGTCAAGGTAGATCAAGAGCAGAAGAAGAAGCAAGGATGGGTCAAAGACCAAGCTAACAAAAGAAAGAAGGAGGAAAATTCTTCCAAGTAAGAATCGACGGGACTCGTTAGTGATTCCCGCCGACTTAGACAGGAATCACTAAGTGACTCCCGCCGACTACTTCCGGCCTGCAAAGTCAAAAATTCTGCCCAAGGAAGAATCGACGGGAGTCGGGAGTGATTCCCGCCAACATCGACGGGAATCACCAACGACTCCCGCCGATTTTGCCTTAGGCAGATTTCACCGCTCGCTGGACCGAACTGAGCCGTCGTGCGCTCTTTCGGCCGAGGCTAGGGATTTTACTCGTTGGCTCTACAACTACTCTTAGGGTTGGCTCCTGGTATAAATACATGTGTATTTTAAAACTCAATACACACCAGAATATGAAAAACAAAGAAGTCGGCGTGACCTAGCTGATCGCGGAATCCGCTGATCACATGTCGCCGATCGCAAGGTTGACGCCATCGCTGATCTCAGCTTGTCTCTGATCGCTTGACGACAACACCGAGGCAAGCAACCGGTCTCACGTGTCTCTCTCGAGATCTCTTATCTTCCGATTCGTTGAACGAGACTTGTTCTCCCTTCTGAATCGGTTGAGACGGTTGATCCGACTGAGATCGTTCGAAGACCTAGCTTGCTTCATCAAGAAGTTTGGATTTACAAAGCATCGCCGCCGTACTTGCTTGCCACCGCCGATCTTGACAAGATCCATTCCAAGTGAGAAATACAGTTGTGGACTCTTCGTCCTTTTCGTGCAAGCTTCAACGAACGAAGAAGGACATCGGAATCTCCATAAAGCATTGTCTGTATTTTTATTTACATTCAATTTTGTTGTAAATGAATTTTCATTCCTATTTGTAAGGGTTGGGTGCAACCCGTTGTGGTGGAGTTGTGACTCCGTTGTTGGAAGGGTTCCTTCCGTGGTTAGGGGAGGGTTGCTCCTAGTGTGAGGATTGGATTTCAATCCGTTTGGAGAAGTGACCGAGTCATCCCTTGGTGGGAGATAGGTCGAAAGGGGAAAGTGGACGTACCCAAATCGGGGAACCACTATACTTCTTTGTGTGTTTTCTGTATTTTGTTTGCTTACTTGTGCAGGTTAGTTTAATTCCGTAAAAGACTGCACGACACCTATTCCCCTTATAGGTGTATTAGGTTGACACTAGATACTTTCACCATCAATCTCAGCCGCTTATCCCACGCTCCTCTGTGGTCCAAGATGTAACATCTTATCATATCATCCACAATCTGATTTACTCTCTCTATCTGACCATTGGTCTACAGATGATAAGCAGTTGAATATCTGAGGTCGGTACCTAACCCGTCCTATAAACTCTTCCAAAATTGAGACGTAACCCTGGAAACTCGATCTGACACAATACTAACAGGCACTCCCTGTAGTCTGATGAACTCATCCAAATATAACTCTGCTATTTTCTTCATGGAGTAATTAATCTTGAATGGCTTGAAGTGACCACTCTTCGTTAGTCTGTCAACTCTGATCAACACAAAATCATGTCCTTGGGAAGATCTCAGCAACCCGGAAATAAAATCCATCGAAATACTCTTCCACTTCGAACTTGGAATCTCCAAAGGCGTCAGCTTGCCACCAGGCCGTGCATGATTTGCCTTAACACACTTGCAGGTCAAGCACTCATACACAAACTTGGCTATATCATTCTTCATTTGATACCACCAAACGATCTGTTCAAATCTCTATACATCTTAGTAGAACTAGGGTGGTTGAAAACACTAGAACCATGTGCCTCACTTCACAACTTAGCTCGAATATCCTCAACTATGGGGATACAATATCCACCGCGATACTTCAAGCTACCCTCATCATCAATAGAAAAGTCTAGTAATTCTCCTTTCTAAGTTCTGCTACGAAGGTCTTGTAAATCAGGATCGTCCTTTTGATGTAGCCTTGTAAGTGTAATCTATGAAGGCTCTACTACTTCCATGCTGCTTGGCGAGTTGCTACTTCCGACCGAGATACCCATTAATAGAAACTCCTCCACCAAGGATTCCACCAAATGTCCAAAGATCTGTGCGGTCTTTCTAATCAAGGCATCGGTTACCACATTAGCTTTTCCCGGATGATATTGGATCTCGACATCGTAATCCACAACATATTCTAATTATCTACGATGGCGCAAATTTAATTCCTTCTGAGTGAAGACGTACTTCAAACTCTTATGGTCTGTGTAAATATTGCATAGTGCGCTATACAAAAGATTTCTCCACAACTTCAAGGCATAAATTACTGTCGCAAACTCTAAATCATGTGTAGGGTAGTTCCTTTCATGTATCTTTAACTTCCTCGACCCATATGCAATTACCTTCCTTCTTGCATCAAAATGCATCCAAGCCCGACATGCGATGCATCCACATAAAAGGCATACTCTAATCCTTCGGTAGGCAAAGTCAACACTGGAGTAGTGCACAATCTCTTTTTCAATTCCTGAAAAGCTTCCTCACACTTATCGCTCCACACGAATGCTGCATTCTTATGTGTAAGCTTAGTTAGCGGCACAGACAACAAAGAAAATTCTTCCACAAACCTTTTATAATTGCTTGATAACCCTAGGAAGCTTCTTATCTCTTTGGGTATTATAGGTCTTTTCCAATCCATTACGACAGCTATCTTTTCTGGGTCAACGGAAATTCCGTCCTTATCAATGAATGAGATGGTCGGGTGAACTCAACGATCTGTCGAGTGAACACGACGAATCGTCGAGTGAACACGACGAATCATCGAGTGAACTTGATGAATTGTCGAGTGAACTCGACAGGTGGAATGGTCGAGCGAACTCAATGAATTGTCGAGTGATCTCGACAAATGGACTTGTGTAAATTTCATACATGTTATCTTGTTATATGCGGCCAGAAAAGTATGTTGGGTTGAACCGGAATTGGAAAGTTTTCGGGACTTATAGAACGGCGTGATATGGCCCCTTGTCTTTTCTAAAGTCTTATTTTTTAATATAACAAGGTTCGGTCCTATAGAGACACATGGTATGGGTGGTCATTCCAAAAGCAAGGGAAGTTGTTAGCCCTATTTCTCTCACCTCAAGACCTTGACTTTATTTCCATCATCTGAGAGCATAATTACCTACAGAATCGACCTTTCTCCATGGTAGAACAAAGCTCGTAGCAGGTTGTCGGAAGACAAATTCTGCCATGCCGCCGAGAAGAAGAATCTGATCCATGGCTTAAAATCAAGTGAGCTTCCTACCCTCTCCTTTGATGCTAGATCTTTAGATTTGAAATTTTGAGAGACGTCGGGCTCAAGAGAGATTCATTTTGGTGAGTATAATGGAGTTTTATAGGAAGTGACCACGCTAGAACTTCCATTCTAGGGCATTGATTGTCACGATAATATCTTCAATCATTTTCTATCTTCAATAGGAAGGTGACAGACTTGATTTCGTGAAGAACATCGGACTATTAAGGGAGAAAAGGAGGAGAGAAGTTAAACACTTTTGTACGTTGGCTGTAGGAAGAAGATGAACAGATGCCATCCATCGGTCTTTAAGATTAGTGCCAAAACTTTATTATAATAAAAGATAGAAATCTATTTTGTACGCGTGACGGACTTCAATCCCCTTTTTAGGCATGATCCAGTAGGATTCAGGTCTCGGGCTCTTCATGAAAGTTGTAGCCCTCAGAAAGACCTTTCTAACAAGTGGTTGTACAATTTCTGGGGAGCTCTGTAGCTCCCTAAAAGTAAAATCGAAGCTATTGTACTGAAATAATATTGTACATGACAGATTCTGTCAAGGTTTGTGTGGCCGAGTTCAAACCCTATTTTAGGCATGATAGACTTAGATCTAGACCTGTGACTTGACAAGAAAGTTATAGTCCTAATAAATACCCTTTCGTAATGGGGTTAAACTTAATTTGTGGTGGTCTGTAGCTCCGGAAAATCTCGTTTCCGTAAGCGCTGTCATAAACGTACAAATTTTGATATTTCATGGATTTCTCTTAAAACAACCATCTGATACTTCTGAAAATTGGTAGTCACATGCTTGATGATATTGCTATCACCCCTGTTGAATTTCATAACTTTTGGATAAGTATTTGTATAGATATTGATATATGGTATTATAAATATTGGCATCGTAAATAAATACCAAGGCGCCCGGATGGGCTGAAACTTTGTAAGAATGTTTAAAATGATATACTTGATCTATAATATGAATCTCAGCGAATATAAATTTCGTATGATCTTTCAAATAAACACTTATTAGATGTTTGTCTCACATTTGGAAGCTTGCATTTTAGAATTATATTGATGCTCGAATAATTGTATGAAGTAAAAGATGATGAAGATGACATGTTGGAGTGCGAGGCACATGTAAGGTGATGACCTCACCATATTGTTAAGATATAGGTTATCTTGTAGGACCCTTGGAATTAGTGGTCCATGTTTTACTCGCATTGATGCGAGGAGTTATGGCAACACACCACTCGATTGGGTGATGTCTTATTTGTAACCGTAAGATATGTTGCATCCTGGAATGTATTGTATAAGGATACGGTAGGATGTCCTTGGGTTCTTCTTTGCACGTTTGGTATATGGGAATTACATGGTGTATATGTTGATGGATGATCTTGAGTCGAGGATTACTTGTGGTAGGTCTACCGACTTACTGATCGTCAAACCGACGGAAGTTGGCAGATAGGCCTTGGTCGGTTGGTCTGGGTTCATTGGTGCATACTTCCCAAAGACCCCTTTAGTGCCAATTGTTCTAGTTGGGTTGGGCTCTTTGGTGCTTACTTCCCAAAGACCCCTTCTGTATTGTTCTGGCCAGTTGAGTTGGGCTCTTGGTGTTTACTTCCCCAGACCCCTTCTGTGTCGTAGTACGCAGGGGCTCCGATGTTGGTGTTGTTAGCATTGAGGCAATCGGAGGCCTAGGCCTGGTAGTGTATATGCCTACCTAGTAGTGGAAATGTCCGCTCCACTATCACCATTTGGCCACGATGGGTGATTTCTGAGAGGTTTTCTACCTCTCAAAAAGTGAGAACTAAACGTCTATGTCGACATAGCAAGGCAAAGTGCGTGTGTAAACATGGGTGCTTCGTCATACATTCATTATATTGCATTGCACCGCATAAGATTCTCATCATATAAATTAGTATGTGCTCTTTTATATGATGAGTTATTATTTATTATACTAGACCCGAAACTTATAAGCTTATATGGGCATCCTTATAAGTTAAGTTCAATTCAGTTCATTATATATTCTGCTCTTTGTTGCACTGATAGTATAAATTGTACTCTTATACACATGTATATGTCTTCTGTGATTACCTGCTTACTTATTGAACTATTTATATATTAACTACTAAAATAATAATATCATCATGTCACCTGCTTGTTATATTACTAATTACATTATGTCCCCTCTTTTTTCCTTCTGCCTAGTGCCAATGAGTTGCTATTATGAAAGGATGTGAAACCACTTAGTCTTTATGACTAACAGTTGCAACACAATCTTTTTTTAGGACACCCAGCATGACAGAGCAGCAGCAGCCCCCGTGCAAGAGGGTTGTCAGCCAAGAGAGACAGGGCCTGACACTACGATGCCTTCACTCCCCTCTGTGACATATGTGAGCTTTTGAGCGTTATGTTGTAGACCTTCGGGCAATTTTTGTACTCTGGTATTTATAGGAGCAGCAGCAGCCCCCGTGCAAGAGGGTTGTCAGCCAAGAGAGACAGTTCATGTTCTATTGTTGTGTTGTCAATGTGATATCAGAAATTAGCCGACAGAATAGGCGAATTTTGGTACAGATTAGCCTGTGTGCTAATGCTACCGCAAGACGTCTGTTCTGGGCATAAGACTCCTCTTGGCCATGTCTTGTGTTTTAGGAGGGGGGTTTTACAGAGTCTTAGGCTACGATCCAGAAAGACTAGTAACTATACACGTCCTATGACGATCGAATTGGAGTGAGTCACTGGCTTGTATCTCAAGATAATAGAACGCCTTTGAATTTGTCATAGCATAGGAGGGAGGGTCTTAGGCTACAGGCTGGAAAGACCTGTAACGCTCAAATGTTTAACCATCACTAAGTATGGTGGTGGGACTCGGAATCCAGTACACCGATAATATCCCTGAGTGCACGGGGCGTGTGGCTGTCCGTGCCAACGTCTGTGGTGAATGGTACTTAAATTGCACGTTCTTATGCCAATATATACATGTTGCGTACTTAAAGGGAAGGAGCACCATCACCCCGAGTGAGGGGTGAGGTCGTTATAATTTGGTCAACTAAAGCTGACTATTTCCTTGTTTGCCACATCTTTGTGGATTGTTCATATACAGGTGCTGGAGAGCAAAGAGGGAAGTAGCGAGTAGAAGCCCCTTTGTGTTATGCTGGACCTCGAAGGTCAAGCAAAGTATTTACTTACTGTCATGTGTGGTCGGCCTGTGTGTCGATGTTTGTAAAACACATTTGTGAAGGAAATACTATAAGGCCTTAAGCCCAAAACACTTTGTGTATTTTATGTATCATTCATATAGTTTGTTAGTGGACATGCCTATATTGGGTTTAAGGTAATATTAAAGCTTCTGCTAGAATGCAACTCTGAGTTAATGAGAGTCTTTGTTTCAAGAGTAACTAAACACCTAGAGGGGGTGAATAGGTTTTTGTATTTTATGACTATCTTTTTGCTTTGGTGTGTTGTCATTTAGTTTTAAGTTAGCTTTCAAGAACACACAACAACACACAAGTATTTATAGTGGTTCCCCAAGGTATGGGTACATCCACTTTCCCACCCACCTTTCTAATAGTGTGTTAGACAAGTCCAACTTCTCAAATCTCAGCTCAATGAGCTTTCAACATAGATAACTCAGGATCTCTCAGACTCCTCCAAGTCCTATATCAAGCCCAAAGCCCTACACTTAGAGATATAATCTCCTACAGCTAGTAATCTGCTCCAGATCACCTACCTCAGATTGTATCGAAAGCCTTTATATATTAGGCTTACAACTCAGATCAACTAATATCCTACAGAAATGGGTAAGTTGTTGATTATGATATGACTCCAGAGAAATTATTCTCTGAGTCTACCTTCCTGGACTGAGTGAACTAATCCCTAACCTTGACTCTAGAGAAATAGTCCTCTCAGTCTTCTTTTTCCTGAACTGAGAAAGCTCAGTCATATTTCCTTCACAACAATAAGATGGTTGATCTTCAAGATTTTTTTGTTTGTGCTGAGAAGTGACCTGCAAAACACTGCTTCTTCAAGGCTTGAATGTAGTAGAGTTTAGAGCAGAGTCTTTGAAGAGGAGCATCAGCTTTAAGCTTGCCCTGCTACTTCTTTTAACTCAAAAAATGATCGTTCTGATCTTGTTGTTGAATACTTTCTTCAATCAGCAACTTTAGCTCTGCTTCACTTTGGAACTCAGAAAGAAAACTCCTGAACTTGCAATTAAATAAAGAATTAATCTTCAGGGAATAATTCCTTCAACAGCCAACACTATCTGTGAATCACAGAATAACTGTAGAGTAAATCCTTGGAAAAATTCTCCTTCATCGAGAGGAAGAAGACTACCAGAAGGTTCTATTTTTCTTTTATCTCTCCAAACTCTCTTTCTTCTTTCCCCCTGCACTCTCTTTTTGTATCTCTCCATCCAACAACTCTTTACGCAGTATGGACTACCCGTAGTTGGTAACCGTAGCACTATTTTTGCATTAAATGCAGTACTAAAGGCAAGCGACGCATTTTGTCTTCTAGCAATAAAATCCCATGATATTTGAATTTCTACTGACGTCAGCATGACTCAGTGCTTCTGGACTTAGTAAATTCCAAACAGACTTCTCAGGCGTTAGGTGAAGCCTTGTCACTCAATGCAAAAGTACTTAGCAGAATTCTGCATCTACAGGAGTTGAGTGCGTTGAGTGAGCCTTCCTCACTCAACGCATATAGACTTTTGTAGTCATAACTGATTAGGCGTCAAGTGAGCCTTCATTACTCGACACTTCTAGACTTAGTTGAATTGTCTGTTGAGTAGGCATTGAGTGAACTGTCTTCACTCAATGCTTTTAGATTTATACAGATTTTTTATCTGCTACTTCTGAGGCTTTGATTGCTTGGGCTTCTGTTAATGCTTCTGCTCTTTTGGAGTTGAGTAAAGTGAGTTTACTCAATGTTTCTAGACTTCGTGGATTTTCTTCCTGTCTAATAACCAATCTTCTTGATTGAGGCAATTAGTGAACTGCCTTCACTCAATGATTCTGTCCTTAGCCAAATATCATTTTGAGTTGGCGTTGAGAAACTGTCTTCACTCGATGCTTCTGAACTTAACCAGATTTTTGCTTTGCCAGCAACTTGTCTTGAGTCCAACTAGTATTATGACCCTGACATCCAGTCTAATCATGGTATAGTAGACAACCTGCATACACTGAACTTGAACATATATCAAATACAATTATGTACTTAACATTGATGGTGATGCCTCTTCAAATTTATGGAACATTGAATGACAATATTCTCAATAATCTTCCCCTATTTGAAGAAGGCAAAACACATAGAAATATTAAGGTGCACTAATACATAAAACATATTAATTAAGCAAATGTAAGCTTGTTCAAAGTTCCCCAGTTTAATGTCGTGACATCACATGTCAAGTCATTTCTCTCCTCTACAACTTGTTAAAAGTTCCCCTCCCCCTTTCTGGCTCAACATGTCAAATTAATGTAGTGACTTGACATGTCAGGTCATTATTCTCATTGCTCTCTCATTGCTCACCTCCCCCTTTCTTGATTCTTCAATAGGCATTCATCTATTGAGGGTGGAGAAAGGATCGTGGGTGAAATTTTCTCTTGGTCTTTTTGACCATCATGCTCAAGAAGAGTTTATTCCTAAGCTAATATGGTGGATGGAATGACCTCATCCTGAGTGGGAACATGTGAATGCTCTCCCTCAACTACATCATTATTTTTAGAGGAACATCATTCTTGTCCAACACTGTATCTTACTCATCTTATTCAGTTGATCTCACTGAAGTTTAACCTAGTAATTTAAAGTGATTAACTGCTATCTATCCATCTATCCATGCTAAAGTTATACTTTAATACTAAGGCATATGGACTACATTATGATTTAAAATAAGAATATAGACATGCAGATCTATAACTGAAACACTTAATGTACATGGGTCATTCAAGATTAAGCATTCCTAACTCAATTTTGAAAGAATTGAACTTCGGCTCATCCAATGACTTAGAGAAGGTATCAGCAACTTGATTGTCAGTGGGGACAAATTCAAGTCAGATGTCTTTACTTTATACATGTTCTTTAATTAAATGATATCTAATTTCGATAAGCTTAGTCCTGCTATGTGAGACAAGATACTCAGCAATAGAAATTTCACTGGATGAGTCACACTATATGGGTGAATGACTTATCTTGATATTGTAGTCCTCTAGCTGAAGTTGTATCCACAAAAGTTATGTACAGCAGCTCCTTGTCTCTTGGTTCACAAACATCTTCATTTCTATCCCTGGCAGAAACTCTTTCTTCTGAGACAACCATCATATACTCTGATGAGTGTGCATCAGCATGTACATCAGCAGTATTGCCTTTGTTAGACTCATTGGACTCAATGTTATACACTATATCTTGAGCAGAGATTTTAGAGTGAATCTCCCCCTCAACCTCAGCATTGTCCTTAGAGACAATCTATTCTTCTTGCAGAAATGTTCTGAACCATTTCTATCACGGTTGCAGGAGCTTGTTCATCCTCAACAAGAGTATTGAGAACTTACCATAGAGGCACATCAGGAATCTGATCTAATCATTACTGGAGAGTCTCCATATAAGAGTCAAGCTTGTCCTGAATATCAGACTGAACTTGCTCCGCCTCAATAGGAGCATCTCTCTTCTCAGTCTATAACTCCTTTGTTATCCTGCATAGTCTCTTCTTGCTGAGCCAGATCTCTTCCTCTTTTTCAGCAACAGATTTTCCTTTGGCTTTAGCTGTAAGACCCCCCCCCCCTTTTTTCTTTTAAAACACCGGGGACTTAGGCCCAGAACTGCCACTTTGTGGTGATGCCTTCACTCCTTGAAGGGTCATCACCAAAAAGCGCCGATTCCACCGGCCAATTCGATCACAGAAAGGTAGCATAATAAATGAAGTACAAGCAAGTCCACATGAAAATAACATATATAGAAATAAAACTCCATGAAGGGAGTGTCCAAAGAATAATACATCAGAGTAATAGAATATGGGCTTAAGCCCGGTACATTATAATCCTCACTACAGGTCACTCATGCAGAAGCAAAACAAAACATCTACTCAAGGTCGAGACTCACGGTCCCGGCTGTTTGAACTCCAGAGCTAGACTACCCCATCTCCAAGCGCACCGGTCTCTAGGGCTGCTCCTCCATGTTGGGCTCCACGATCCCCTAAATGATGCAGTTCGAAAACCGTTAGTCATAAAGACTAAGCCCTATCATCCCCTACACCTTCCCCCATGGCTCCTAGGTACCGAGCGGAGAGGAAGAAAGGGAAGGGTATGAAGGTGGAGATTAAATCAAAATAAAACAGGTTGCAGTGGAACTAATCTAGCAATTTTCTAATAACTAATAGCAATGACAGAAAGTAAGAAATGTAACCTTAACTTAGGTGCAGAAGCACCTAAGCCAAGGGATCTTTTGCAAGGCTCCCATCGTATAAAGTGTCCCATACCACTTATACGTTGGGGTGTCGGTTATCAAACAGCAGCATATATATATATATTGAATTTAACCTTAATTTATAAACTTGCCCACACAAGCTTATAGACCAAGGGGTCGTTTTGCATGTCCTAATGTATAAGCATCCCATTCCACTTATACATTAGGTGTCAGGGGTTAAATTAATTGATTATGCTATGACATGCAAGTGGGTATGATTGAATATGCAAGTGCAACACACAGACACCCGACTCTGTGCACACAGACCTTTAGTTCCCCCTTTTGGAGCAGTTACCTCCCAAAATACCTCCGTAGTGGACAGATGGAAGCGGTGGGTTGGGCCTCGCCCACCTCTAAACAAGTAAAGCACTATCGGTCAGACCTATCGTACGCCTCAACTCTTGGTGCACTAAGCAGACTCCTGTGTACTCTTTTCGGTTGGCGCACCGGACTTCTGTTGGCAAAGTGCTAACCACACCTGCCGAGTCAGCGTATTGGCGTCGGTGCATCGACCCTCCAATACCGAAGACCCACCACCTTAATTTTCTTTCCTTTTATGCACATGCAAGTTTAATCGTAATCAACCAAAAACCGAGCTGAAGCTCCCCGGACCAACACGTCCGTCTCTTAACCAAATGAGTCGAAGCTCCCCGGACCATTCCGTCTGTCTCTTAACCAACCGAGCTGAAGCTCCCCGGACCATTCCGTCAGTCTCTTAACCAACCGAGCCGAAGCTCCCAACCATCTTCCTGTGCTAACGGTGTTTATGAAAAGTGCAGCCCTAATTACTAAGTTACTCTTGTCAGTTTGTTAATACAGTTTACGTTAACCCAGGACTGCCCCCGGTATTCTTTGTGAAGGGCTCTCAAAGGGCACTAGGAACTATGATGGTAGCTGAAGCCCATCGTTCCCTTTCGCAAGGCACTTATTGTTATTGGTTGTTTCCCTTTACCCATTCCCTTCTCATATTACGATAGGCTAACCTAGGGTTATTTTTAACCTTCCTCTCTCGGGAAAGACGATCTTTCGTCGAACCCGAGCACCTCTTTACTCTAGCTATCACCACTTCTCACTATTCTTCATTTCATTCTATTGCGATTTCATCCTCATCTATCCACCCAGACAAAATGACTAACTCCAACCACTATCCCAGATCATGTCCTATTGCAATTTAACAGTATGTTATATGCATACCAACCTAGACTATATGTCGAACCGGTTATGCAATGATCCAATACTCATTAAAATGCCCTAAATTATTTACTAGAGACTCATCATGATATAACTAGCCTAAATCCAAAAAATGGTAATTTTCCTAATTTATCTGGCATTTAATTAATTTCATCAAAAATTCCAAGGGTTACCGGTTTGAACATGAACTATCCTAAGTTCTCATGCAAGATGTCCAACAAAATTATAATAAATAGTATGTTATCTCAATATAATAAATCCAAAGTATCATAATTTTTCTATCAACAAAAGGGCACTAAAACTATTTTAGTAATATCTTCTATATTTCATTATTTGTGAACCAAGTTCAGTGAATATTCATCCAAAAATTATAAATAAAATATATTATGCAGATCCAACCTTAAAAATAGCATTGGCCAAGTTTCATAATTTTTCAGCAGAAATATCATCTATAATTAATTTTTAAGCCATATAAGCCTTTTTAACATTTGTGAAGGAAGTACTAGATTTACTCCACTAAAAATTATACAAAAATTTAGAAGAACATATTTTTTCCTAAAAATTTTACTTCCAAGATTTTATGGGGTTTCAATGAACAGAAAGATTCAAATAATTAAAACATCAATTAGGGCTATAACGATCGTTACAAATGAAGTACTGGAAATAGACATCTTAAAATTCCAATAAAATTATTATAGGTTCTACCCGTCTTAAAACGTACTCTACCCGATTTTCATAGCTTTTAGATAATGTTTAGTGATGGATTGTGCTTAATTAGTATTTTACCCTAAAGCTAAGATTATGGTTTCAGGGTATCTACCTATCTCCAAATCTTCCAAGATTCCATCAAGATGATTCATATCATGCTCATGTAAACTCTACAGAGTTTCAAGGCGATACGAGAGCAATTGCCCCCATGTCCTTCACAACCCTCAAAACCCTCCATTTAGGGTTTGAGTTTGGATCCTAGGGTAAACCAACCCTAAACCACACCATTTCCTCCAAATGGGTTATAATAACCCTTCCAAGTCAGTGGTCGAAATATCAGCCTCTGTTGAGGTGATTTGACCGTTCCAACCTCTAGTGCACTTTTTACTCAAAAATGCCTCACTATTGCCTAGTTAAGAATAGGTGACTCCCTAACCAAAACTCATCCAAATGAGTTGAAAATTTGTACAGAACTAGGTTTTATAGCCAGGGACCACTCACCAAAATTTGGGAGGGTTTGGAAGTCGTTTGACCACTTAAATAAATTACTCTAACTTTATTAAATTAAAACGAAAACTTTAGGCAAAGTATCTCTAAACATTCCCATTTTTGGAGAGCTTCTAGATACGGCTAAGGGTAAACCCCTGCCCAAATTACAGGTAATTTGGACAAGGTACGAAGCGTGGGCATTCATTTTAGTTCCTGCCCAACTCTAGGTACAGCCCCCACTAAAACGGGTGATACGGTCAAACCGCTTATCCAAACGGGTTGAAATAAATTTTAAATTAATCTAGACTTGAAGGGCTACTTCTTTTGTGAATTGCAATTTTTCCAAAATGGCTTCTAAGTGCCTCGTTTTGCAACATCAATATACGTCTATTATATATATATATTTTCTCCTTATATAATATTTAAAACTTTATAATATAAACATGGTTTACGGTTCATCTTCTACAGAACCCGAAGTAAGAACTCAGAAAATTATATTTCCTATAGCTCTTCCGTGATCCGTCGCCGGTCGTCCGGTCACTTCCTTGGCAAGCCACCACCACCACCACCACCTCTGTCGAGGCGAGTGCTATCGGTCGGCGGTGGTTTGACCGCCGGAGGTGGCGGTTTCCGGCGTACCCGAAAAATATATTTTTCATGGTTTTTCATGAAAACGAGATAGGTTCGGCTCCGTTGAGCGCGAACTTCATTTCTAAGATCCTAAGATCTACCCATAAGAGAAGAAGTAGAGGAGGACCTTGTTCGCAGTTTGGAGACGAGATGAACGTTGGATTGTCATGGCGCGGTGGTGGCGTTCCTGAACTTCTCCTACAGCAAGAACAATGATCTGAATCTGTTTGGTCAAGAGTGTAACCTTCTCCTCTTGCTATAAGGGTGCTTTTATAGATCTCCAAGTGGGGAGGGGAAAGGATGAAGCATTCATGGCCATGAATGCTCTCTCTCTCTTAATAATATTTCGGTTACGGTGGAGGGAGAGGAAAAGGTGGAAGATGAAATGGCTGATCCAGGTGGCGATTTCCTATTGGGTCAACACTTCCTAATTTTACTTAGTAATTAGAGAAAGAAACGGCCCATTTAATACTCCTGGTGTAACTTTCAATACCAAAATTTATTATAACGCGTGTTAGAATAATTTCGGGCCTGAACCGACATTTCGGCCTTCGTCACGGGCGTGACACGTAGGTCACGGGCGTGACAGGTGTTCTACGGTTGACATTCACCGGGTTGAGTTCGACGTTTGTCGAACCGAGGTCGACGTTCGTCGAAGGGGGTCACGCCCTCGGTTACGGGCGTGATACATCGGTCACGGGCGTGACAGTCCCATGATGTAAATTCTATGCTCGCCGATCGTCGAAGGGGTGGGGGGGGGGTCACTCCTTAGGTCATGGGCGTGACACATGGGTCACGGGCGTGACAGGGCCGGGTTGCAAAAATCTGCGCTCGACGATCGTCTTCCTGAGATCGACGATCGTCGAAGGGGTCACGCCCTAGGTCACGGGAGTGACGGGTCGGTCACGGGCGTGACCAACCCGTGATGCAAAATCTGCGCTCAACGATCGTCTTCTTGAGATCGACGATCGTCGAAGGGGTCACGCCCTGGTCACGGGTGTGATGGGTCGGTCACGGGCGTGACCAACCCGTGACTCGAAGTCTTGGTCGATGGACTTCAATTTTTTGGGCTTCCTAGGATTCTGTCACGACAGACCGACTCCTAGGGGTCTTGCCGGAAATGGGATGTTATAAATCCCAATAAACAAAACAAAAATTTCGTCCCCGAAAATGAAGTTAAGACTACGGGGATTTCTACCGGAATAAAGTAAACTTGTAACATCCCATATGGTTTTCCTATTGAGTCGAAGCGAGGTTATTTGTTTGATAAACGAGGGAAATCCCCCCAATAAACAAAAGATTAGCCCCTACTTTCCTGCTCATGCCTAGGTTCTCAATTTACCTTATCTAGTCCTACCGGTTCAATACAAGAAGGTAATTTATAGTATACCAAGAGGTGGTGATGTATACCTTACTGAACAACTCCGGGTATTTTGTCCTCATCAGATCCTGCGGTTCCCAGGTGTGCTCCTCCTGACCATGATTCCTCCACAGAACCTTGACTAAGGGGATCTTCTTGCAGCGCAAGATCCGTACCCCTTTGTCATCGATCCAAACCGGCTCCAAGTGAACAGACCAGTCTGAAGCTACCGGCCCTTCGGTGGTCAAAATCTGCTGCTCCGGGCGTAGCAGAGCCCTCCTCAGCGAAGAAATGTGGAAGACGTCGTGTAGAGCTGCCAGCTCTAGTGGCAACTCCAGCCTATAGGCTAGGGCCCCGATCTGCTCCAGGATCCTATAAGGGCCCATATACCTAGGGCTGAGCTTCTTTCTCCACCTGCGCACCCGTGAAACTCCATGCATGGGTTGGATCTTCAAAAACACTCGGTCCCCCCACCTGAAACTCCACCTGACGATGTCGGGTGTCATAATACTTAGCTTGTCTGCTATGCGCCTCTAACATCCTGTCTCTGATCAGTCTCACCTGAGCCTCGGTGTCTTCAACAAAGTCCGATCCCAACGGCTTCGGATCCTCGTCCTGAACCCAGGAAAGTTGGGTCCTGCATTTCCTTCCATACAAGGCTTCATAAGGTGCCATCCTGATGCTGGACTTGTAGCTGTTGTTATTGGAGAACTTGACCAGGGGTAAGAGCATCTCCCATGGTTCCCCGCGGTCCAAAATACATAGCCTCAAAAGATCTTCCAGCGTCCAATTCGTGCGTTTCGTCTGCCCATCCGTCTGGGGCTGGAATGCAGTGTTGAAGGTCAATCGCGTGCCTAAGTAAGCCTGCACGGACCTCCACTCCCTGGAGGTGAACCGACCATCCCGATCCAACACGATCGTCTTGGGCACCCTGTGATATCGAACGAACTGCTCCACAAATCTCCACACTAGTACTCCCACGGAGTCATCCTTCCTGATCGGAATGAATCTGGCCACCTTCGTCAACCGATCGACGATGACCTAAATCGAGTCATTTCTCGTCCGTGATCGGGGAAGTCCATGAATAAAATCCATTGCGATGTCCTCAAACTTCCACTCCAGCACCGGGAGTGGCTGTAGCAATCCAGCAGGGTTCTTGCACTCAACCTTCACCAACTGGCATGCCTCGCAATGAGTCACTAAGTATGTAATGTCCTTCTTCATCCCTGGCAAAAACATCGTCTTCTTCAAGTCCGCAGTCATCTTCGTGATCCCCGGGTGCACCGAGTATCTGCTGTGGTGGGCCTCCGCCATGATATCTTCCCGTACCTGGCCTCCTTCCGGTATATAAGTCCGACCTCTAAAGCATACCACGCCATCCCTCATCGTGTAATCCCCTACTGCACCGTTCTCCAAGGCCCAGAATATCGGCTCCAATTTGGCATCCCGCCTCTGCCCATCTCTAACTCGGTCCCGGATATCGTCTGTAGCACTCATCGCAGCCAAATACTCCATGTAAATCTCGGGGTCCTCAGACGACACCAGTGTGATGTGCATATCCTCCAATCTCCTCACCAGCTCCATAGACATAACCTAGGGCCCGGCTTCGGAAGTGGCAGCTCTCCGACTCAATGCGTCGGCCACCACGTTTGCCTTCCCTGGATGGTAGTGCATCTCATACTGGTAATCCGCTAAGAACTCCACCCAGCGCCTCTGCCTGATATTCAGCTCCTTCTGCGTGTACACGTATTTCAGGTTCTTGTGGTCGGAGTAGATGTCACAGTGGACTCCATAAAGATAGTGGCGCCAGATCTTCAGAGCAAAGATCACTACACCCAATAAATAAAAGATAAGCCCCTACCTACTTTGGGTTATGTATCTTTGTTATGACAATGTAATATCCGTCGTAGCTGGGTGCACAATCCCTAGGACATCAATCTTTGAATTGGGGTTATATCCTGAAACTTGTTGATATACTCCATACCTTAAACCCTCTGAGTCACATTTACGACAACCTTATCCGGGTCAAAATGTTCCCAATCCCGAATTGGTATCTTCCGAACTTGAATTCCTATCTGACCCTCGGTGTTTGTCTTGGTGGTTGTCTCCGAGTAATCTTATTAACGGTATGAGGGTTAAGACCCCATGTCTTTTACCATTCTGCTAATGTATTATTGGTCTCAATTCTCATTAAAGCAGTCTGCCGCTTTGAATAATCCTTAATAGGGACTGTAGGGTCACCTGAGTTATCTATTAGGTTGTCATTCTCATGTTGAACTCCTCCTTTATTCTCAATGGGTATCTCCTTACCTTAACCAAGTCCATACCCATGGTCTATTTTGGGCTAGGACATACTATAAGTCGTCATGGTTAGTAGTGAGTCCTAGTGGGCTGGGTTTAACTCGTTGACTAGATAATTATGTGATATGTTCTTTGCAGCCAGAGGTGCTTCCTGCTGGGGGCAGGGTTTGTCGTAGGCTACAAAGAAGAATTCCAATTAATAAAGAAGTGAACTTCTACATGTGATTTCACTTATCGGCACACCACTGCTTCCGCTGCTTAGTTTGTCCCCAAACTAAACTCGAGCGGGGGTGACCCAGGGTTAGTGCACAGCTACCTTTTTCATATCGATGTTTCCCTATGATACCACTTGTAAGACCCCCCCCCCCCTTTTCTTTTAAAACACAGGGGTCTTAGGCCCAGAACTGCCACTTTGCGGTGATGCCTTCACGCCCTGAAGGGTCATCACCACAAAGCGCTGATTCCGCCGGCCAATTCGATCACAAAAAGGTAGCACAATAAATGAAGTACAAGCAAGTCCACATGAAAATCACATATATAGAAATAAAACTCCACGAAGGGAGTGTCCATAGAATAATACATCAGAGTAATAAAATATGGGCTTAAGCCCGGAACATCATAATCCTCACTACAGGTCACTCATGCGGAAGCAAAACAAAACATCTACTCAAGGTCGAGACTCACGGTCCCGGCTGTATGAACTCCAGAGCTAGACGGCCCCATCTCCAAGCGCACCGGTCTCTGGGGCTGCTCCTCCATGCTGGGCTCCACGATCCCCTAAATGATGTGGTTCAAAAACCGTTAGTCATAAAGACTAAGCCCTATCATCCCCTACCACTTCCCCCATGGCTCCTAGGTACCGAGCGGAGAGGAAGAAAGGGAAGGGCATGAAGGTGGATATTAAATCAAAAGAAAACAGGTGGCAGCGGAACTCATCTAGCAATTCTATAATAACTAATAGCAATGACAGAAAGTAAGATATGTAACCTTAACTTAGGTGCGGAAGCACCTAAGCCAAGGGATCTTCTGCAAGGCTCCCATCGTATAAAGTGTCCCATACCACTTATACGTTGGGATGTCGGTTATCAAACAACAGCATATATATATTGAATTTAACCTTAATTTATAAACTTGCCCACACAAGCTTAAAGACCAAGGGGTCATTTTGCAAGTCCTAATGTATAAGCGTCCCATTCCACTTATACATTAGGTGTCAGGGGTTAAATGAATCGATTATGCTATGGCATGAAAGTGGGTATGATGGAACATGCAAGTTCAACACACACACCCGACTCTGTGAACACAGACCTTTAGTTCCCCCTTTCGGAGCCGTTACCTCCAAGGATACCTCCGTAGTGGTAGACGGAAGCGGTGGGTTGGGCCTCGCCCACCTCTAAACCAGTAAAGCACTACTGGTCATACCTATCATACGCCTCAATGCTTGGTGCACTAAGCGGACTCCTGCGTACTATTGCCGGCTGGCGCACCGGACTTCTGTTGGCGAAGTGCAAACAATACCTGCCGAGTCAGCGTATTGGCGTCGGTTCATCGACCCTCTAATACCGAAGACCCACCACCTTAATTTTCTTTCCTTTTATGCACATGCAAGTTTAATCGTAATCAACCAAAAACCGAGCCGAAGCTCCCCGAACCAACATGTCCGTCTCTTAACCAAATGAGCTGAAGCTCCCCGGATCATTCCGTCCGTCTCTTAACCAACCGAGCCGAAGCTCCCCGGACCATTCCATCCATCTCTTAACCAACCGAGCCGAAGCTCCCAACATCTTTCTGTGCCAACGGTGTTTGTGAAAAGTGAAGCCCTAATTACTAAGTTACTCTTGTCAGTTTGTTAATACAGTTTACGTAAACCCAGGACTGCCCCCGGTATTCCCTGTGAAGGGCTCTCAAAGGGCACTAGGAACTATGATGGTAGCTGAAGCCCATCGTTCCCTTTCGCAAGGCACTTATTGTTATTGGTTGATTCCCTTTACCCATTCCCTTTTCATATTATGATAGGCTAACCTAGGGCGATTTTTAACCTTCCTCTTTCGGGAAAGACGATCTTTCGTCGAACCTGAGCACCTCTTAACTCTAGCTATCACAACTTCTCACTATTCTTCATTTCATTCTATTACAATTTAATCTTCATCTATCCACCCAGACAAAATGACTAACTCCAACCACTATCCCAGATCATGTCCTATTGCAATTTAACAGTATACTATATGAAGACCAACCTAGACTATATGTCGAACCAGTTATGCAATGATCCAATACTCCAAATTCCCTAAATTATTTACTGGAGACTTATCATGATATAACTAGCCTAAATCCAGAAAATGGTTATTTTCCTAATTTATCTGGCATTTAATTAATTTCCTCAAAAATTCCAAGGGCTACCGGTTTGAACATGAACTACCCTAAGTTCTCATGCAAGATGTCCAACAAAATTATAATAAATAGTATGTTATCTCAATATGATAAATCCAAAGTATCATAATTTTTTCTATCAACAAAAGGACACTAAAACTATTTTAGCAATATCTTTTATATTTCATTATTTGTGAACCAAGTTCAGTGAATATTCATCCAAAAATTATAAATAAAAGATATTATGCAGATCCAACCTTATAAATAGCATTGGCCAAGTTTCATAATTTTTCAGTAGAACTATCATCTATAATTAATTTTTAAGCCATAGAAGCCCTTTTTAACATTTGTGAAGGAAGTACTAGATTTACTCAACTAAAAATTATACAAAAATTCAGAAGCAACAACTCTGTCCTAAAACATTTACTTCCAAGATTTTATGGGGTTTCAATAAACAGAAAGATTCAAATAATTGAAACATCAATTAGGTCTATAACGATCGTTACAAATGAAGTGATGGAAATAGACATCCTAAAATTCCAATAAAATTGTTATAGGTTCCACCCGTCCTAAAACGTACCCTACCAGAGTTTCACAGCCTTTAGATAATGTTTAGTGATGGATTGTGCTTAATTAGTATTTTACCCTAAAGCTAAGATTAGGGTTTCAGGGTATTTACCTATCTCCAAATCTTCCAAGATTCCTTCCAGATGATTCATATTATGCTAATGTAAACTCTACAGAGTTTCAAAGACATACGAGAGCAATTTCCCCCATGTCCTTCACAACCATCAAAACCCTCCATTTAGGGTTTGAGTTTGGATCCTAGGGTAAACCAACCATAAACCACACCATTTCATCCAAGTGGGTTATAATAACCCTTCCAAGTTAGTGGTCGAAATATCAGCCTCTGTTGAGGTGATTTAGCCGTTCCAACCTATAGTGCACTTTTTACTCAAAAATGCCTCACTATTGCCTAGTTAAGAATAGGTGACTCCCTATCCAAAACTCATCCAAATGAGTTGAAAATTTGTACAAAACTAGGTTTTATAGCCAGGGACCACTCACCAAAATTTGGGAGGGTTTGGAGGTCGTTTGACGACTTAAATAAATTACTCTAACTTTATTAAATTAAAACAAAAATTTTAGGCAAAGTATCTCCAAAAATTTCTATTTTTGGACAGCCTCTATATACGGCTAAGGGTAACCCCCTGCCCAAATTTCAGGTCATTTGGACAAGGGACGAAGCGTGGGCATTAATTTTAGTTCCTACCCAACTCTAGGTACAGCACCCCCCACAAAAATGGGTGCTGCGGTCAAACCACTTATCTAAACTGGTTGAAATCAATTTTAAATTAATCTAGACTCGAAGGGCTACTTCTTTTTTGACTGGCCATTTTTTCCAAAACGGCCTCTAAGTGCCTCGTTTTGCAACATCTAAATACGCCTATTATATATATATATTTTTTCTTCTTATATTATATTTAAAACTTTATAATATAAACATGGTTTATTGTTCATCTTCTACAGAACCCGAAGTCAGACCTCAAAAAATGATATTTCCTGTAGCTCTTCCGTGATCCGTCGTCGGCCGTCCGGTCACTTCCCTGGCCAGCCACCACCACCACCACCTCCGTCAAGGCGATGGCTATCGGCCGGCGGTGGTTTGGCCGCCGGAGGTGGAGGTTTCCGGCGTACCCGAAAAATATATTTTTCATGGTTTTCCATGAAAACGAGATAGGTTCGGCTCCATTGAGCGCAAACTTCATTTCTAAGATCCTAAGATCTACCCATAAGAGAATAAGTAAGGGAGGACCTTGTTCGCGGTTTGGAGACGAGATGAACGTCGGATTGTCATGGCGCGGTGGTGGCGTTCCCGAACTTCTCCTACAGCAAGAACAATGATCTGAATCTGTTTGGTCAAGAGTGTAACCTTCTTCTCTTGCTATAAGGGTGCTTTTATAGATCTCCAAGTGGGGAGGGGAAAGGATGAAGCATTCATGGCCATGAATGCTCTCTCTCTCTTAATAATATTTCGGTTACGGTGGAGGGAGAGGAAAAGGTGGAAGATGAAATGGCTTATCCAGGTGGCGATTTCCTATTGGGTCAACAATTCCTCATTTTACTTAGTAATAATAGAAAGAAACGGCCCATTTAATACTCCTGGTGTATCTTTCAATACCAGAATTTATTATAACGCGTGTTAGAATAATTTCGGGCCTGAACCGACATTTAGGCCTTCGTCATGGGCGTGACACGTAGGTCATGGGCGTGACAGGTGTTCTACGGTCGACGTTCGCCGGGTTGAGTTCGACATTCTTCGAACCGAGGTCGACGTTCGTCGAAGGTGGTCACACCCTCGGTCACGGGCGTGACACATCGGTCACGGGCATGACAGTCCCATGATGCAAATTCTATGCTCGCCGATCGTCGTCCGGAGATCGACGATCGTCGAAGGGGAGGTCACGCCCTAGGTCACGGGCGTGACACGTGGGTCACGGGCATCACAGGGCCGGGTTGCAAAAATCTGCGCTCGATAATCGTCTTCCTGAGATCGACGATCGTCGAAGGGGTCACGCCCTAGGTCACGGGCATGACGGGTCGGTCACGGGCATGACCAACCCGTGATGCAAAATCTACGCTCGACGATTGTCTTCTTGAGATCGACGATCGTCGAAGGGGTCACGCCGTGGTCACGGGCGTGACCAACCTGTGACTCGAAGTCTTTGTCGATGGACTTCAATTTTTGGGGTTTCCTAGGGTTCTGTCACGACAGACCAACTCCTAGGGGTCTTGCCGGAAATGGGATGTTACACTTGCTATCTAATTAGCAATAGTAGAGGTTTCATCCCACTAAGCATCATCTTGATCTTCACATTGATCTGACCTCTGATTACCATATTTTTTATCATGCAATCCTTCTTGAATAGGAGGAATATTGTCTGTGTACTGTTCAAGCCCCAATAAACCTCTGATTACATTGGTAATCCAATCAGTATTCTCGCCCTTGATCACTTCCATTGCCTTTGCCTTTGATCATTTGCTATTGCCTTCGATCATTGTCTTCTCCTTTGATCATGGCCTTCTCTAGTAAGGGAGTCTCTTCAGATACAGCTACAGTCACAGAGGTTTTGTCCTGATCAATCTTTTCATCCAGATAGATAATTATACTCTGAAATTTAAATGACATTCTCATCTTCTGTAGCAGTGAGCTCTGTAGGAATCTCCCCCTAAATCTTTGCATTTCCCATAGGAATTTGCTGACTTGTATCAACTATAGCTGGAGTAATCCAGATGTTCATGAAAAGATTGTACTTACTCTCCCACAGCAAGTGCAACCATCTAGGTAGTCTCCGACTTCAACATTGGCACAGATATTTTCCAATATCTGCTCAGTCACTATTTCCAGAGCATCTACTGGAATCTCTTCAGACTGAGTTCCACCCAATTGGTTTCTTACTGCAGGTTCAGAAGAAATGGAGACATGAGCACTGATATGATTCCTTGCCTCCTATGTAGATTCAGACAGTTGGGGATCAAGTGCCTCTTCCTTACTACTCTCAAAAGAGCTGCTCCCTGTGTTTTCCACTATGATAAGTACAACCTTCATTTTCTTCTTCTCATTTGTCTATTGATGTGGCAGCAGTACATTGTTCCACCTGACAGACATCTTGTACTTCAATGGCTGGATCCTGCTGGTCTTCACCCAAGTCTTGTGTACTATGTCCTTCAGGAGTGCACACAACATCCTAAAAGGAGGGGTTTGATCTGACTTACTCTAGAGGGGGGGGGGGTGAATAGAGTATTTAAAAAATTTTGGTTGTTATAAACTTTTATATATCAGAGTTAAAATAAGTGAAACCAATTATAATAATAGTGGGAAAAACAAGCTAAGCTATTCTAACTATCACAGCCACAGCAAGAACAAAAACAGAAAATGAGCAACCAGACAACACAAGAATATTGTATAGTGGTTCCCCTAAACTTGGGTACATCTACTCTTCTACCACCCTTGTATGAATCCACTAGCAGGTTTTGATCAGGTGTTTGCCACCATAATATCTATTTGCAGGGAGATATTGCAACCCTTTAAGCCTTTGATCAGGTGCCCAAAAACAAACCCAAGTCTTTTGATCAGGAGACTTGACAACCAAGAGATAACATTTAAAGGGAATTCAAACCCTTTTACAAGAGGTGAGAGGAAGTGATGGTGTCTTCTATTTCTCTAATTAATAGAGAAGATTAGTGGATCTTTGATATTGACAAAGCTCCCCCTGAGATGTTGATGGTTCAGGAAGACTGGAGCTTTGCTTTAGGGTGTAGGTCTTCAGCATTGTCTGAAAGCAGTCCTGGAACTTTTTTGACTGAATAAATCTTTGTTGTCCTGAATGATCCTGGAAGTGAAGCTTGAAGAAGACTCTTGATTGTGATGATTGTTCTTCTTCTCTCTTCAGACTTGATAAGGTGAAACACAGAAATTTTTTTGCACTGTGAGAGAGATAGTTCTGAATGATTAGTCTATCTCAGTGCTGTATATTTTCTCTGTAAGTTCTGGTGGTTCTTTCTCTATTTTTGTCTAAAAGACATAAATCTCTTTTTATATTCTCAGTCAATAATTTCTCCTTTGAAATTTGAAATACTGCCTTAATTGCTGGCTAATCTTGAGATTACAAATGGCTGGAATATATCATAAATGAGTTTCTCCAACTATCCCTTAATAAAATAAGCAAGTAAATATCATTATGAATACTATAATTAATGCTGCCAAAAACAACTATATTCAGAGTAATATAAGCATTAATTACTCAGGAATAATACTGCTGTTAATATAGAAATAAAGGAACAGAAGGAAGAAAACTTCTCATTCTAGAACTGGATAGATATCGTCGATTACTTAACAGAGTTTGTCGACCTTAGATCCAAGATCATCGACCTAAGAATTCCAGTTCGTCGACCTGAGCTCTGCGAACTGCTTACTGAGAATGGCTTAGCAAAACTGCACTCTGAGTTCGTCGAACTGAGAGTCTGTCTGAAGAAAACTGATCGTCGACTTGAGCTCGAATATCGTTGAGCTCAGCTCAAAGAAATAACTCGGAGTTCGTCGATCTGAGATTGATGATCGTCGAGCTGAGTTCAAAGAACTTCGAACTTATCAAACTGTTCTCTTAAATCTTCTAAGTCTGTGTCTTCTGAGTTCCTCTGCTGGCTGGTCTAAGAAGATTGAACTTAATGACATAGCCTACACTCTAAGACTACTAAACTTGACCCTGGCCATATAAGGTGGGTCAGAATCAGCCTAAATTAGTGAACCTATACCAAATCCAACTAGGGATCCAACGATCTCCCCATATTTTGGTGAGGTCACTAAGTATAATGCAAAAAAAAAGAAAATACAAACATACAAATGAAAGAAAATATCTGACAGAATAAAAAACAATTCAGCAGATAGAAAGAATATCCACAGAGAATAAAAATAGTTTTAGAGTCTGTCTAGAGGAGGAGCAGAAGAAGATTTAGTGAACACTATTGTTCTGAGAGGATCTTCTGCTTCTTGCTTAGACATCTTTAGGTCTTGAGCTCCAAGAAGAGTTATAGTAGAAGCTCTAGGCAGAACAGCTTCTGGCTGAACCTGCGTATAAGCATTTGGATCAAATAGTTCTTTGTCTACCTCAAACTTTTCAAACTCTTTTTGTCTGAAATAAGACATGGTTGTAAATTGTGATGGATCAGTTCCTTCTATCTTTGCCTTATTTATCTGAGACCAGCCTATCATGTAATGGAATCTAGCTATCCTAAAATTTGGATCAAGCTTTGGTTAATATCTTGGATCAGCTGAATCATCCTGAGCAGTCCTTTGAGGCTTTCTGAAAATAACTGACTGTTACTGATAATTTGTTGAAGGAGAATTCTTTACAGATTTTTCAGCATAATAGGAATTTGGTGGTCTGCATTCACTGTACTTTCCAGCAGGAATTGAAGATTGTCTTTGAGCTTGTATGGAAGATTGTCTTGAGTAAGAAGGAGCTGGTTTAGAAGATTGTCTTGAATAGTAATAATGAGCTGGCTTGGGAGTTTGAGAAGCACTGGAAGTAGACCTTGCAAGATTTCCTGAAGCTCCTACATCAGGTGGAGGAGGTGGATCTTTCCTGAATTTCTTCACTAGAGAAGATCCAGACCTCTTCTTCTTCTGTGCTTTAGCCTGGTTCCTAGACAGTCTCATCCAATGAGGAGTTGTTGGAGTAAGAGGAATGTTGTGCAGAATATAGTATGGAACATCATTATCTGGATTGAGCTTGGGAACAGCCTTTCTAGGAGCTTTCCTCTTCTTTGATTTGGATCTATTAGAAGTATCAGAATCAGAATCATCTTCTGAATCCTCATCATCATTAGATGATCTAGGAAGATTATCATATAAATCATCTATTTCTTCTAATGTTTGCTTTGAAATCTGTTTATATGCTTGAGGAGGAGCTGGAGGTAGAACAACTGCAGGAGGAACAATAATCTCTGTAATCAGCTGAGAATCTTTTATGTCTTTATCAGTCAAAAGAAAATTATTCATCTCAGGATCATTTTGCATTTGTTCAATCGCTAGTGCAACATCCTATGCAATTAAATCATCTAGACTTGGTATTGGACTATCATCCATTACATAGGTTGGGCAAGCAGGTTCCACAACCATGTTAGTAGCAAACCATGCCTTCAGTTGACTAACGACTCCAGTACTTACAGCAGGAGTATAACATACAATTGCTAGAGATGGCCTCACAGCTAGATAAAAGAATATTGATGAATTGTATTGAAGGAATGTAACAAATCTAAAATATCTACAGAGGGATTGATATAACAATCACAATCAGTCATAATCTCTGCAATCAGCATATCTGCATTTACTATATCAGCCTCTGGATCAATATCTATATCTGTATTTATGACCTCAACTATCTGCAAAGCTGTTTATGCTACTGCTAGAGCTATTTCTGCTGGTGCTGGAGCTTGTGTTGGAGCTGCTTCTTCATTGAGTATCTCCCCCTACCTAGTTTCAGTCAGTACTGGAACCAGGCCCCTAACTAATGCAGGGATAGAGGAGGCAGAAAGTTGGGCAGCTAGAGAGGAAATGGAAGTAATAAGAGGTGAAATGACCTCTGTTTTGAGTTGTTTGATGACTGGAGTGATGTGGTCCCGGATGGAGACAATGAAGGGAGAATCTATGATCATGAACTCAAGAGGAGTTTGAGTGGATACAAGTGGATTAAGTATGGATGATGATTGATGAGAGGGTGAAGAATCTGGCATTAGCTCATCTTGAGGTGATGGAGTATGGGAGGGGGATGACATCAGTTCAAATGATGGTAAGGAAGAGATGTTGTGAAGGGGGATACCAATAAGATATGGAGGAAGAGGAGATAGAGGAGGATTGACATGCTCTAGTGTAGTAGCATGCACTAGAGATTGAATTGGTGATGGTTGATGTTCAAGGGATTGATGTGGTGAAGGAGAATGACTGTAATATGAACTGGTGAAGAAATATGGATTGGGGAAGCAGTAGGCGTTGGTTGATGTTCTTGAGATGTGGAAGGATGTTGGAGGGTTGTTGAGGGAGTTTGAATAAGAGGAGGTGGAGGGGGAATGGAAACATCCTCAGACGGGTGGGGTGTGGATGGAGCAACCCTTGCACACTCAAAAGGTCTGGAAGAGGAAGCCTTGGATGGCTTAGAGATATTCCTCTCCCACTTCCCAAATAAGGCGCAGGTAAGCCTCTTGGAGGCATTAATGAATATGATCAGGGAGACCAGTGATTCAGCAGCCTTGGCCTTCAGGAAGATTCCCAGAATTCTTCCAAAACACACTTCTTTCTTGGTGTTTTTCTTCTTAATCAACTCAAACATGATTTTGGCCCAGTTCACGGCCTTCTTGTTCACCACTACGCACATCACTAGAAACTGTTGTCTACTAATGTAATCATGGGCAGTGTGCTTGCCCAACAGTACTTTTCTTATAACATCTGCCAGAAACTTATAGTCTGCAGATAGATGTTTCTTTAACAGTTTGTTAGGGGTGTCTCCAGAATAACCCATTCGAATCAACATCTCGTCAAATTAAGCAATGTCGATTTCTAATTCCTCTTCTCCATTCAGTAAACCAAAAATTTCCGTTAGAACATTAGGGGTTAGTGAAATGGCGTTACCCGATATTATTCCGATCAACATAACTGCATCCGGAGTCGATAGAGTGAAGACCCATTCTATGATTTCTGTCACTGCAATCTTCATCCTGGTAGTCATCAGACTCTTCAACTGTAAATCTTCAAACAATTTTAGGATGTCAAGGAAGATCTGGTCCGAGTGTTGGAAAGACTCGAAATCTATGTTGAAACCCATGTCGAATTTCATAGCTGCAAGAGCGCTTGTTGGAATCGCCATGATCACCTGCAACAAAGAAATAGAGAGATCAAGTGCAAGGGAACTGAAAGCGCGGGATGGAGCTCGAAGAAAATCTAGATATAAGGTTTTTCGGAATATGAAATGACAAACTCCGTCCTGCGAAAAAGAAAAATTCTTCGATCTGAGGTCGACAAAATATTTTATCGACAAAAGAGTTCGTCGATCTTAGTCTGAAGAAGGGAAAACTTTTCGTCATCCTCAGGTCGACGAAAAATTTCTGAAGCCAGATCGTTGATCTCTGGTCGACGAAAATGACTCACACAGAGAGTTCGTCGATCTCAGCTCGACGAATTATCTTAAGAACTTTTCTCAGTTTGTCGACCTCAAGTCGACGAACTGTGGCAAATTCTTCAACCACAGACAGAAAGTTAAATTAAAGCTTCTCCATTAATCATACCAAGCTTATTTAGGAAGAACATATGGTTTCTTTCATCCAAGGGTTTGGTGAAGATGTCTGCTCTTTGAAAATTAGTGTAGATATAGACAAGATTAATTTTCTTTTTGTCCACAAACTCTCTAATGAAATGATGCATTATCTCTATATGCTTTGTTCTACTATGATGAACTTGATTCTGAGCAATAGAAATTGCACTTGTATTATCACAGAGTAAGGTTGAATTATTTAAGTTTTATCCATAGTCTAGAAGTTGGTTTTGAATCCATAGCATCTGTGAACAGCAACTGCCAGCTGCTATGTACTCAGCTTCTGCTATTGATGTAGACATAGATGTTTGCTTTTTGCAAAAACAGGAGACAAGTGAAGCATCAAGAAACTGGCATGTTCCTGATGTTTTCTTCCTGTCCACTCTACATCCAGCAAAGTCAGCATCTAAGTATTCAGTAAACTCAAATTCTGACTCAGTTGGATACAAGAGTCCTAGATTTGGGCAATCCTTTATATATCTTAAAATTCTTTTAAGGAAAATAAGATGAGATTTTTAGGGTTCACTTGGAACCTAGCACAAAGGCATGTAGAAAACATTATGTCTGGTCTACTTGTTGTGAGATACAATAGGGACCCAACAATGCCCCTATATAATTTCTAATCAACGGGCTTTCCATATTCATCAGAGTCAACCACAGCATTGGTTTCCATGGGTGTTTTCTTTGCTGAGGCATTTGACATACCAAACCTTTTGATTAGCTCCTTAGCATACTTGGATTGGGATATGAAGACTCCATCAGGAAATTGCTTCACTTGGAGACCAAGGAAGTATGAAAGTTCACCCATACTACTCATCTCAAACTTTGAATGTATAAGATCAGAAAACCTTTTGTATAGTTTGGGATCAGTTGAGCAAAATATAATATCATCTACGTAAATTTGTACTAACAAAATTTTATCTTTATGATGCTTAATAAAAAGAGTCCTATCTACCATGCCTCTAGAAAATTTATGCTCTAACAAGAAGCTAGCTAAGGTCTCATACCAAGGTATAAAACTTGGTGGTTGCTCCACATAAACTTCCTCTTTGAGTTCTCCAATAAGAAATGCACACTTGACATCCATTTGATAGAGTTTCAACTTTTTGAAGGCAACATATGCAAGGAAGATTATTATAGCCTCAAGCCTTGCAACAGGGGCAAATGTCTGATCATAGTCAATGCCTTCCTCTTGCCTATAGCCTTGAGCTACTAGCCTTGCCTTGTTCCTTATTATAGTGCCCTGGGCATCAAGTTTATTTCTGAATACCCAATTTGTTCCAATGACTGGGTAGTCTTTGGGTCTTGGAATTAAGTCCCAAACTCTACATCTCTCAAATTGGTTGAGCTCCTTTTGTATAGCAATGATCCATTGTGGATCTTGCTCAGCATCTTTGATGGATTGGGGCTAAACTTGAGATATGAAGCAGGCATGCATCACATCCTGGTGGAGTTGACTCCTTGTCTGCACACCTACTGATATGTCTCCTATTACTTGAGATATAGGATGATCTCTAAGTATGACAGAATCAGTTGGTGGAGTTAGTTCAGCAACAGCTTGGGGAGTTAATTCCTCTGTTGGAATTAAGTTAGTTGTTGTTGGCTCTCCATTAAATTAAGTATCTTCATCATCACTTTCTTTAACAATATGTGGAGAAGGATGTGTAACATCCTCTTTGGTGAGGGTCAACTCATCCAACTTCTCACACATGTTAGGTACCTACAAGGTTTCACTAGTAGAAGCTATCTTCTCCTTGTAAAACATGTTAGTCTCATCAAAAGAAATGTGAATAGACTCTTCCATTTTCATGGTTGATTTATTATATACCCTATAAGCCTTGCTTACTTGGGGATATCCAAGAAAAATTCTAACTTCAACTTTGGCTTCAAACTTTCTAATGTATTTCTTGTTATTGTTATGGATATAACAGACAAAACCAAATACTCTAAAATAGTCTACTTTAGGTTTCTTCCCTTTGAGTAGTTCATAGGCGGTCTTGCCCTTAAGTTTGTGTATCAAACTCCTGTTCAGGACATAGTTTGCTATGCTCACAGCCTCTGCTCAAAAGGATAGGGGCATGTGAGCATCTGCAATTAATGTTCCTGCAGCTTTAATGAGTGTTCTGTTTTTCCTTTCCGCTACCTCATTTTGTTGGAGTTCTAGGAGCAGAGAAACAATGCCTTATACCTTCCTTCTCACAGAACTCTTGCCTAAGAAGAGACTCAAACTCAGTACCATGATCACTTCTGATTAATGCAACTAGAGTAGAGTACTCAATCTGTATGCTCTTGAGAAAATTTATAAGAACCTTGAAGTTATCTAATTTGTTTCTCAAGAAGAACACCCAAGTGAACCTTGAGAAGTCATCAACAATCACTAAGGTATAGGACTTCCCTCCTAGGCATTGTATAGCAATGGGTCAAAAAAGATCCATGTGGAGTAAATACAAAATCCTAGGTGAATCACTCTTGTTAAGTGACTTGAAACTATTTTTAGTTTGCTTGACTAACTGACAAGCCCTGCAAAGGCTTTCCTTCTTGTAGGGGTAAGAAGGCAATCCTCTAACAAGGTTATCTTTAGATAACCTAATAATGTTTTTTAAGTTAACATGTCCTAATCTCCTATGCCAAAGTTCATTGTAGTTACTGGTTTGGTTAAACAAACAAATTTTTGTTTTAGCTGTTTTGAAATTAACTATGTAGATATTTCCTACTCTAGAGCAAGTTAAAACAGTTATATTGTAAGCAGAATAAATAATGAAAGAGGATTTATCAAATGATACCTGAAACCCTTCATCACAGAGTTGACTAATAGAAATCAGGTTGTGCTTTAATCCACCTACATAAGCTACTTTCTTGAATGTGACCACTCCAATCTTTACATCTCCATAGCCTTTAGTCTGGCCACAATTGGAGTCACCAAAAACAACTTTGGGACTTAGCTTGGACTTGTAGTTGGATAGATTATCCTTGCTGCCAGTCATATGTTTTGAAAAACCACTATCCAGATACCACTGTTCCTCTGTAGTAGGATAGTCTTTCACATGCACAAAAACAGATTAAATATTCTTGACCCAGGTTACCTTGGGTCCTTGTTTATTTACATAACTAAAGCTGGTAATGTATGAATATTCAGGTTGAATTTTGTAACCTAAAGGATGGTGTTTTCTTGGTAGAATAATCCATTGGTTAAAAGGAATAATGTTATGTCTAGGTTTATTAAAAATCGTGTTGGAATTAAAATTTCTGTTATTATAAATTGGTGTTGACGAATTCTGGTACGTTCGTTGATCTGAGGTCGACGAACGGGGATGAGTTTGTCAAACCCCACTCAGAGAATGAAGGTATTCATTTTCTGGGCCCCAATTTCGTCGATCTCTGGTCGACGAATCCTACTGGTTTCGTCAATCGCAGTTCAGAGAATACTTATAGTAGAAGTTTGCGTTCGGAGTTTGTCGACTTGAGCTCCACAAACTGGATACATTTCGTCGATCTGAGTTCGATGAAATCTGCTGAATATTGTTCTGGTTATTATTTTTCTTACTATTTCTTTTTTTCTTATTCTTTTGTTTTAATAATATTTGTTTAACATGATTATCTTCTATTTTCTCTTTACCCTTTTCAAAAACAAATTTTATGCGGGTGGATAAAATGTTTTTCTGAATAAGTGGGGTTGTCTTGATGAAGCACCTAAGCCCAGCTTGTCATTAAGTCTGGCATTCACTGTTCTTGTAATGTTCATCAACTTGATGCTTATCCCATTTAGGGATTCTTCAAGTTGCCTAGCCTCAAATAATTTAGTCTTTAATTTAATGATTTGTTTATTAGCTAGGGTGATTTCATCCCTTAATTTGTTATTTTCTGACAGAAGGTTTTCTTGTTCACTTACTTTATCTCTAAGTTGTTTAATTTCTTTTTCAAAGTTAATTAAATCAAGACATAAAGATTTAAATTCAATTTTAAATTCTTTTGAATCAAAATCAAAAGAAGATAATACATGATCCTCTTTAGATAGAGGTTCTTCAATGTCTGATTGGTCAGCATCAGAATGGGTGCTTTATCCATCAATAGCCATCAAGCATATTTCCTTGGCATGTGCTTCCTCTTCATCTTCACTAGAGCTAGAAGATGAAGATTCTTCTTCAGTGTCACTCCAGGTTTCAACAATGAAATCTTTCTCCTTCCTTCTATTCTTGCTGGGGGAGGGCTTGTTGTAATGTTGTTTCCTGATTTCCTTTTCTCTTCTCTTACCTTTCTTTTGAGTCTCTGGACACTCTAAAATAAAGTGTCCAGGCTTCCTGCAGCCAAAACAAACTACTTCTTTAGTTGGTGTTTTGTCATACCTAGGTTTGTCATCTTGCCTTGATGACTTTCTTCTGAAGTCCCTCTTGCCCATTTTTTAAAATCTCTTGTCTAAGAGACTTAGGAATTCTTCATTGACAGTTGTGGCTTCTAAATCTTTAGTAGCTTTGAATGATATATTTTGCTCCTTTCTCCCAAATGAACGAGTCTTCTATTCTTCAGCTTCTCTTGACTTAATCAGTTGCTCATAAGATTTGAGCTTTCCCAATAGAGATTCAATTAAAATCTCATTAAGGCTTCTGGCTTCCTTGATAGGCTAGATTCTAGAATCCCATGAGCTAGGGAAGCACATAAGGATTTTGTCATTCACTTATGTAAGAGTGATGTCCTCTTCCAATGTCTTTAGCTCACTAATTATTGAGCTTAATCTGTTATACATATCACCAACAGTCTCTAACTCATCCTTCTTGACGTTCTCATACTGAGAGATGAGGTTGGATCTCCTATCTTTTCTCTCATCAGCAGAACCAGCTAACATCTGGTTAAGAGAATCCCAAATAGCCTTGGCTGATGTGCATTCAGCAACCTTCTAGAAGATGTCATTAGACATAGTCTGAGCCAGAATATTCATGGCCTTTGCATAAGCGATCTTGGCCTTTTTCTGAGCATCTGTCAACTCAGGTGGTCGAACAGCATGTGTGCTTGATGTTGAGGTGGATGCAGTCACTGGAGCAGGAGGTCATGTCAAAATGGAATTAAAAATGTCCTCACCAATAGAGTTTATATAAATTTTGATTCTTGCCTTCCAGATGGACAAGTTATTTAAGTTGCACACTAGAGGTCTGGTGCTTGCATAATCCTTGTTCTGTGCCATAAGCTAGAGAGATTTAGATCTAAGAAGGATCTGTTGGTTCAAGTGTTACCTTATTCAACCAAGAGAACAACCCTCTGATACCAATTGAAAGGAGGGGTTAGATATGACTTACTCTAGGGGGGTGGGTGAATAGAGTATTAAAAAAAATTTGGTTGTTTTAAACTTTTATATATCAGAGTTAAAATAAGTGATGACAATTATAATAATAGAGGGAAAAACAAGCTAAGCTATTCTAACTATCACAACCACAACAAGAAAAAAAATAGAAAATGAGCAACCAAACAACACAAGAAGATTTTATAGTGGTTCCCCTAAACTTGGGTACATCCAATCTTCTACCACCCTTGTAGGAATCCACTAGCAGGTTTTGATCAGTTGTCTGCCACCACAATATCTATTTACAGGGAGATATTACAACCCTTTAGGATTTTGATCAGGTGTCCAAAAACCAACCCAAGTCTTTTGATCAGGAGACTTGACAACCAAGAGCTAACTTTTGAAGGGAGTTCAAACCCTTTTACAAGAGGTGAGAGGAGGTGATGGTGTCTTCTTTTTCTCTAATCAATAGAGAAGACTAGTGGATCTTTGATGTTGACAAAGCTCCCCCTGAGATGTTGATGGTTCAGGAAGACTGGAGCTTTGCTTCATGGTGTAGGTCTTTAGCCTTGTATGAAAGCAGTCTAGGAACTTTTCTGACTTAATAAATCTTTGTTGTCCTGAATGTTCCTGGAAGTGAAGCTTGAAGAAGACTCTTGATTGTGTTGATTGTTCTTCTTCTGTCTTCAGACTTGACAAGGTGAAACACAGAGAATTGTTTGTACTGTGAGAGAGAGAGTTTTGAAAGATTAGTCTATCTCAGTGCTTTATATTTTCTCTATAAGTTCTGGTGGTTCCTTCTCTGTTTTTGTCTAAAACACAAAAATCTTTTTTTATATTCTCAGTCAATAATTTATCCTTTGAAATTTGAAATACTGTTTTAATTGTTGGCTTATCTGGAGAATACAAAAGGCTGGAATTTATCATAAATGAGTTTCCCCAACTGTCCCTTAATAAAATAAGCAAGTAAATATCCGGATGAATACCATAATTAATGTTGCCAATAACGACTATATTCAGAGGAATATAAGCCTTAATTACTCAGGAAGAATACTGTTATTAATATAGAAATAAAGTAATAGAAGGAAGAAAACTTCTCATTCTGGAACTGGACAGATATCATTGATCACTGAACAGAGTTCGTCGACCTGAGATCCAAGATCGTCGACCTGAGATCCAAGATCGTCGACCTAAGAATTCTAGTTCGTCGAACTGAGCTCTGCGAACTATGTACAGAGAATGGCTTACCAAAAATGCACTCTGAGTTCATCGAGCTGAGAGTCTGTCTGAAGAAAACTTATCATCAACCTGAGCTCGAATATAATTGAGCTCAGCTCAGAGAAATAACTCTGAGTTCCTTGATCTGAGATCGATTATCGTCGAGCTTAGTTCGAAGAACTTCGAACTGATCAAACTATTCTCTAAATCTTCTAAGTCTGAGTCTTCTGAGGTCCTCTGCTGGCTGGTCTAAGAAGATTGAACTTAATGACTTATCATACACTCTAGGACTACTAGAATTGACCCTGACTATACAAGGTGGGTCAGACTCAGCCTAAATTAGTGAACCTAGCCCAAATCCAACTAGGTATCCAACACATCCTCTTCCTCTTAGGTAGTAGGAGGAGTATCCTTGATAGTCAGTTTCTCAATCTCCAACTCCACACCTGCAGGTCTTAGGTCCATTCCTCACTAGAGTATGATCCTTAAGATGGCACCTTGTTCTAGTCCTATGCCTAGAACATTCTCTGTCCAAGTACCTCATTTGCATTGTGTGGGCACTTAGACTATCCTGCAAAAAGAGATTAGTTTACCTTAGGGCCCCAATAGGGATTGGTTCCTAAGTTCTTGTTAGTTTGAAAATATACATGTCTACCTACTGATGTCCTAATAGGAAGATTCAACCTTGCCCTTGGCATACTGGGGTTGTGCCAACAATGTATGGCAAAGTGACTCACTTTACCACAAAACCAATACTCATGGATGTTTTATCTGCTCTTCTGAACAACTTTTGAAGAGTGCAAGCTATCACTAGCTGCTTGTTTAGAGGGGAAAGCAGCCTTCTTCTTCTTGTTTCTTTTAGCAAGAATCTGAATAAAAGTCTGTCTGTTAGGAGATGTATGTGGCTTACTCTGAGTTTCAACAACAGTAGTCTTTTTTACAGTTGACATGCTATTAATGGCATCAGAGACAACCAAGTGATTCTTATTGACTGACTTCCCCTTGGTCAAGGTGTTTGCTGGAGGAACCTGAGAATAGGTCACAACCTTATTCTGAAGTGTGGGGGCTGGAGCACCAAATATAAATGGTCCATAATGGGCCATTTGTATTTCCTCATGGGGGGCCTTAAAGGAACCCAAACCCATTCCCTTCCTTCCACTATAGCTGTGAGCAATTTTATTCACACCATTGGATCTTCCATTCAACCAATGACCATATATACTCTCTTAGTCATACTTGTTGGATGGCAACAGAACTCTCTCAAAAGAGATAGTAGGTTGAATTGGAGCCTTGCCCTTACTCTTATTCCTTCTTCTAATATTCCTCTCAATGTACCCCAGTCCTTCTTATTAGTTTGGGTGGTGAAGATATTAATGAGTGGCAAAACTGATTTGGGTTTGGAGTGTTGAGTCACTAGCATACTCTCTTTTGGGGAGCTTATCTTCCAAATCTTTAATTAAAGATTTCTTGCCGGTTATGGTTGAAACTTGGATAATGGTGATTGTTTTAAATTAGTATATCTCTTTGCTCATTTGTCTCAACTGTGAGGCTGAATCAGTGTGCAGAGAGAAATCTTTTCTTAAAGAGGCAATCTCCTTGCCTTGTCTTTTGACAAGCAACTTGCTCTTCTTTAGAGCTTCCAAGATTAACTCATAATTATCAATCAATTGATTGACATCTATCTCAGATTCTGAGCCATCTTCATCACAGGATGAAGGTGCATCAGAATTAGGACTTGTTTCATAATCAGATTAAGAGGATGAGATAGAATGAATTAGTACCTCATATGGATCAGACTGATCCAATCTAAATTCACCATCTATCCTGGCCATAAGTCCATAACAACCACCAACTTCCTCGTCCACCTCATTGTCACTATCTAAGTGTGATAGAGGGGACCTGATTCCTATCCTTGAAGCTGGATAATCCTCATCCTAATCAGCAACATCAGCAGCAAACAGCCTTATATAGGCTTCATTTTCTTCTTCAGAGTCAAAAGATGCTAAGTCAGTTTGACTCCAGCTCTTCTCATTCTTGGAAATGAAGGTCTTTTCCTTCTTGACCTTATGCTGGTGGTGCTTCGTCTCACCTGTCTCTTTTCTTTTAATTGGACAGTCAGCACTGACATGTATATGCTTGCTACAACAATAACATATTATGTTATAAGAAATATGTTTACTTGATTTAGAATCATACATGTATCCTTTGGAGAACTTCTTCCCAGATTTGTTGTGATCCTTCTTGTAATCTGTGGAGGAGGAAGGATTATTCTTCCACTGCTTCCTCTTATCATCCTCTGAAATTTCCTTGAGAAGGCAGCAAACTCTCCATCTGACATGTTATTGTCAGATGAGCTGGACTCAGAGCTTTCTGAATCAGCTAGCCACCTTGGGGGAGAGATAATACTCTCCTTGCTCTTCTTGGATCTCTCAACCCAGAGGGCCACTGTGCTCTCCTTGTCCTGGGACCAGATGGTGATCTCCTCCTTCCTGGCAGATAGCTGTAACTCATACGTAAGTAGCTTTCCAAACAAAGTGTGAGGAGTTTAAGCAAGCTTGGCCACTTCTATGATAGCACAAATCTTTGTGTCCCAGTCTCTGGTTAGAGATCTTAGGAACTTATCATTCAGTTCATAATTATTGAAGACCCTCCCATAGGTCCTCAGCTCATTGAACACTCTAAAAAAGTTTTCATAGAAATCAACTATGTTGTCGTTGCTGCTTTGACGGAAGGCCTCATATTCTCGATAAAGTAGGGATTTCCTGTCATCCCTTACTTCTTCAGTTCCCTCTATGTATACAATCAGGGTGTCCCACATCTCCTTAGCAGTCTCACAGTGCACCAAATTCTAGAAAGTGGAATCATCAATAGCACTTACTATGATATTCTTTGCTCTTTTTTCCATAGTATCAAGTGATACTACATCCCTCGTCATTTTTGTATACTTCTTTGGATTTTGGATATTTGCATCTAAGACAGAGACCTTCAAGGGGATGAAAGGTCCTTCTTGGACAGTAATGAAAATCCTTGGTTCTGAGACTTCTATGAATAGCATGACCATCTCTTTCTAGATCTCAAAGTTTTCCTTTCTGCAGAATTGAAGCTTCATTGAGCTCAACTCCTTATGGTTCTCTACTGAACCCATAAGGATAATCTTAAGCTACTCTTAGAGATCTATTCAGACTGTTAAGTCCATTTTGAACAACCTCCTTTTGATACCACTTAAAGATCTTTGTTTCAAGAGTAGCTAAACACCTAGAGGGGGTGAATAGGTTTTTGTGTCTTTATGACTATCTTTTTCCTTTGGTGTGTTGTGCATTAGTTTTAAGTTAGCTTTTAAGAACACAAAACAAAACACAAGTATTTATAGTGGTTCCCCAAGATATGGGTACATCCACTTTCCCTCCCACCTTTCTAACAGTGTGTTAGACAGGGCCAACTGCTCCAATCTTTGCTCAATGAGCTTACAACACAGATCCCTTAGGATCTCTCACTGTCCTACAAGGCCTATCTCAGGCCCAAGGCCATACACTCAGAGATATAATCTCCTATAACTCAGTAATCTACACTATATCACCTACCTTAAACTTTATTCAAAGTCCTACACTCAGGCTAGGAGGATAGCACGACACTCAGATCCACAGAAACATCCTTCCTTAGAGAATAAATCTCCTATAGCGCAGGCACAGAGACCCAACCTCAAATCCACAGAAGGATCCTATCTCAGAGAATAAATCCCCAATAGCTCAGGCACACAGGACCTACCTCAGATCCACAGAAGGATCCTACCTCAAAGAATAAATCACCTACAACTCAGGCTCTACCTAAGATCCACAGAAGGATCCTACCACTCAGACTTTATATATCAGGCTTACAACTTAGATCAACTAAGATCCTACATAAAGGAGCACGTTTTTGATGATGATATGAATCAAGAGAAATGATTCTATAAGTCTACCTTCCTGGACTGAGTGAACTCAGCCCTAACTTTGACACTAGAGAAATAGTCCTCTAAATCTTCTTCTTCCTGAACTGAGAAAGCTCAGTCCTATCTCCTTCATAGCAACAAGATGATTGATCTTCAACATTGTTCTACTTGTGCTGAGAAATGACATGTAGAGTACTGCTTCTTCAAGCTTTGAATTTAGTAGAGTTTAGAGCAGAGGACTTGAAGAGGAGCAACAACTCTAAGCTTGCCCTGCCACTTCTTCTAACTCAGAAAATTATCTTTTTGATCTTGCTATTGAAGACTTTCTTCAACCAGCAACTTTATCTCTGCTTCACTTTGGAACTCAGAAAGAAAACTCCTGAACTTGTTGTTGAATATAGAATTAATCTTCAGGGAATAATTCCTTCAATAGCCAACACTGTCTGTGAATCACAGACTAATTGTAGAGTAAGTTCTTGGAAAACTTCTCCTTCGTCGAGAGGAAGAAGATGATCACAAGGCTATGTTTTTCTTTTCTCTCTCCAAGCTCTCTTTTTTCTTTCCCCTGTACTCTCCTTTTGTATCCCGTCGTCCAATGGCTCTTTGTACGGTATGGACTATCCATATTTGGTAATTACAACACTCCTTTTCCATTAAACACGGTAATAAAGGCAAGCAATGCCTTTTGTCTTCTAGCAAGCAAATCCTACGATATTTGAATTTCTGCTGACATCGTATGACTCTGCGCTTCTGGACTTAGTAAATTCTAGATAGACTTCTCAGGAATTGAGTGAAGCCTTTTCACTTAATGCAAAAGTACTTAGCATAATTCTGCATCTCAAGGCATTGAGTGCGTTGAGTGAGCCTTCCTCACTCAATACATATAGACTTTTGTAGTCTTAACTGATTAGGCATCGAGTGAGCCTTCATTACTCGACGCTTCTGGACTTAGTGGAATTGTTTGTTGAGTAGGAGTTGAGTAGGAGTTGAGTGAACTTTGTTCACTCAACACTTTTGTACTTAGACAGATTTTATGTCTCTTCCTTCAGAGGCTTTGACTTCTTGAGCTTCTGTCAACGCTTCTGCACTTCTGGCATTGAGTAAAGTGAGTTCATTCAACGCTTCTGGACTTGGTGGATTTTCTGCCTGTCCAATAACCAGACTTCTTAAATGAGGCGTTGAGTGAACTACCTTCACTCAATGCTTCTGTCCTTAGCCAGATATCTTTTTAAGTTGGCGTTGAGTGAACTGCCTTCACTCGACGCATCTAGACTTAACCAAATTTCTGCTTTGTCAGCAACTTGTCTTAAGTCCAACTAGTATTGTGACCTTGACATCCTGTCTAATCATGGTATAGTAGACAGCGCGCATACACTGAACTTGAATATATATCAAATACAATTATGCACTTAGCATTGATGGTGATGACTCTTCAAATTCAGGGAACATTGAAGGTCAATATTCCCAATAGTTTGGATGTGTGAATGTAATGGTTTCAATGCGTAACTCCACTAACTGTCCGTAGAATATGGCATGGGGCCCCAGCCAGACCTTCTATTATATTCTACATGATAGATGGGGGTGTTACAATTTGGTATTATAAACCCCCCCCCCCCAAACTTTGTCTGGGTCAGGGCGGAGAGGATCTTACTTGCCCAAGACGTCCACATAGTGCTTTCCAAGTGGCAACAATCCACTCCTCCAAGCACTAGGTGGTCATCTTGCTTGGCTTGAATCACAACATTCACATTACATCATATAGTATGCGAAAGCATAAACAAGAAACCACAAATATATATATATATATTATATATATATATATATATATATATATATATATATATATATATATATATATCAATATATATTTAAAAGTAGTAAACTAAGGCCGTAGACACCGTTTAATAAAACTAGCCCGTAGGCTGCAAAAGTACTACTACTAACTCCTCACACTCTCAAGCTTGTTTTATAGTACTCACATCTCAAAATTCCAGAGAAGAAGGGGGTGACTCTGCTCGAGTGACCCTATCAGCTGGCATGTCATCCTGCAGCATCTAGTCATCACGATGCTCCGTCTCTTATGAATGGTTATTAAAATAATCGTTAGTCACAGAGCTAAGTGGAAGTACATCTCCTCCCCGGATCCATATCCCGGAGATGAGCATCACGCACCCAATAAAAGTGAATGTCCAAAGCACGAGAGGGTTAGTACAACATTTCATATATATAACGTAGGATCATATATCAGAATGAAGGAGCAACATAATGTAACTGGAATAATAGCAGTTTCTATATCAGTTATAATAAAAGCTCCACTAGATATCACGACGACATGTATTCACAACCCATATTCAAACTGCAGGTATTTAAACCTTTCATATATTCCACAGGCATTCAAAGCCGCGCACACACACTATGTCAACATAGTATGGACCGCTTCTATTCAAGCAGGGTAGCGGGCCTCGCCAATATGGTCTTCGGTGATAGTGGCCAGTACTTCCACTTCTGAGGGTGGTCGTACCGCACTGCCCATGGCCCAATATACAATCTCGTTTACTCTTGGATGTGTGTCACATCCGGTGATTCTGTATTTTGGTCGACCAGCAGAGGAAACCCAACGGGGAAAGATATAACGGATGGCCACCCGTGGTACCCATCACCCTGTCTCCTTGAGTCGTAAAACTTCTCGCACCAGTACGAACGGTCTGCGAAAGTGACTGAACCGACACGATTTACCACAAGCAATCAGTTTTAATCAAATAAGCTGGCATGCACCAGGTCTACAGCTGCGTGCCCTACTATGCTTCAAATAATTCAGGCAAGCGGCATTTGGATCGACTTCCAATAAGGAGTGTGGGAGCATTTTATTTGGGTCTAATCCTATAGGAATGTATAACCCCATATTCGATGAGTGGGCCCCATCGGGTTGGCGAGTGGCCAGTACCCGTCCAAGGCCTGAAGAGAGGCACTAGCGGAGCGCGAACAGAAGAGGAGCGGTTTGGCCCTTCGGCGAGTGCCATCCTCACCCGCATTCACTTGAATATCTCGCATGCAGGGGCGCATGCAAGATCAGCTCTCGCCAGGCTAGCCAAGTGGTCGCCCAGCAAGGCATTCGCCCTTCTGGGGTCTTTAAGGCGGCGAGTGCGTTGAGCTCCCGGCACTCGCCCCCTTTAGTCGAGTGATGCTCTACAGGTCACTCGCCCAGCAGGGTCCAAGGGTAAATTACCTGGATGCCCTCATAGGTCTGCATTTAGCTATTCAAAACAGCGGAGTTTTGCTATAAGCAGTCAAGCCCAGGGTGTTTTCAGAAATTCCAGACCAGCGGAGGTCGGTTATTTGCAGACCATTTTCAAAAATCTATAAATAGACCCAAGGGGGTACCTCAGAGGGCATGCTCACTTGTCTCTCAACCTTCTAGCGCTTTCTTAGGTACCTTAGCCCGACATTTGGCTATGGAGGGGAAGCACTCAGAGATCTTCCGGGTGTGTGGTGGTTCCTCCGCGCCGGGCCCTTGGTTCAGTCCCCTATTCTTTTTTCCTTTATTGTTTTTCTTGAAGGAGAGAAGTAGGTGTGCGATCACCCCTTCCCTAAGGGTGAACTCCATCGAGACTGAATTCTCAGTTTCAACATTCTGGTGTTGTGAGCGTGGAGCGTGGTCAGCACAGAAAATCTTCAGCAAGCTCGATGACTGGAGGAGAAGGGAAAAGATCGGACAGGGCCGACTCGGCACCCCCTCCCCCCCTCACCACGATGGGGATGTTCGAGGAATTCAGGCAGGAAGTACTCGACTTGGTCAGAATCGCACTCGGTGCGCCGTGCCGAGTGCTCGACACCAGCAGTCCCTGTTCTTGCGGTTCCAACTCTCGACGAGGACGATCCCGGCAGGCGGGCTGGGAAAGAAGTTGCAGAAGAAGGAAGGGGCGGCGAGCTCCCCGGGCGAGTGCTCTTCCCGGGCTCGAAAAGCAGTGACAGGTTCGGCGAGATGATGGCGCGAGACCCCCCAGCTTACCCAATAGGGGGAGGTATCCCCTTTAGCGAGTTGGTTTCTTCTGCCCTGGTTCCAGAGGGGTTCAGGGAGCCCGAGATGTCTTACTACGCCGGGAAGGGAGACCTGGTCTAGCACGTCTAATGGTTTGAGGATGTGGTCTCGATCCAACAGATGTTAGATGGATTCAAGTGCAGTCTCTTCGCCATCATCCTCAAGGAGAAGGCGAAAGAGTGGTTCCATCAGTTGCCGACCAATTTCATCTACTTCTTCGGGGACCTATGCTGGGGGTTTATGTTGAGGTTCACCACCTCTAAGAGGGGGAAGAAGGAGTCGGAGTCCCTGATCCACATCAAGCAGGGGGTGAACGAGACCTTGGGAAGCTATATGGATCAGTTCTAGGAGGAGGTGACCCAGGTACATTGCTTTCACTTTGGAGCTACAGTAGGGTTTCTTCCGAATGGAGCTGAAGAGGGTGTCTCCCCTCTCCTACGAGGAGCTAATGGAGAGGGCGGCAAGAGAAGTCGAAAGGGAGGCGTCGAATCCGAAGTTTGCCTGGAACCTGGCCAGGTGGTCCACAAAGGAAGAGAAGCCAAGAGGTGGTAGAGGACAGGAGGAGAGAAGAGCTAAGCCCCGGCAGAGGGATCAGTAGCAGCAACAGCATAGGTGGGGGCATTAGGAGCCGAATCATTTGCTAGGGTGGAGGCTGGAGTGGCAAGATCAAGGGCCGAGGAGAGGTCATCATGGGGGGGATAACCGCCAAGGAGTCCAGGGCCAGTTTTAACCCCTAGAAGGGAGGCAAGGCCAGAGACCACCTCTTCCCAATCAAGACCAGGCTATGGCTATAGCCATGGGGGAGAGGATGAGAGCAGCGCGGAGGATAAGAAGGGAGGTTAGGGTATAACTGCCCTACTATGAATTCCATAGAGAGGAGGGGCACGCCACGGCCACGTGCCTGGAGTTCCTCGAGATGAGAGGAAATAGGGAGCAGTAGCAGCAGCAAGACCGCCAGGGATTGCAGATCGAGGAGGTCCTGCCTCGGGTAGAGGAGGACAAGTGTGAGGACCGGGCCGATGTTGGGGCCCAAGGGGGATCAGAGTGATCCATTGTGGGTGGGGATAGAGGCTTCCCGAAAGGCAAGTCTCCACACCATGTACTGTAGGAGCGTTGGCTCCACATCCCAGACCCCACCCTAGAGGAGAAGATCACCTTCTCAAGGAAGGATATCCAGACCATGAGGACCCCTTCTGCGACGCATTGGTCATCCAAACAGCGGTCGAGAACTTCACCGTCTCCCGGATCCTCATCAACAACGTGAGCTCTGTTAACGTCATCTTCAAGATGGCGTTTGACGCGATGAAGGTAGAGGCTAAGAGGGTGCTGGCCTCAGATGGGCCTCTGTTCGGATTCACAGGGGAGAGGAAGGAGGTCGAAGGAGGAGTGGGGCTCCATGTCACTCTAGGGGGGGGGGCAGTACCACACCTGCAGCTTCGTCATTGTGGATGCCCCCATTATCTACAATGCCATCTTTGGGCGACCCCTCATCAGTGCCTTCTGCTATGTCCCCTCATCTTTCCACCAATGCCTGAAGTTCAATGCCGAGGGAATCACGGTCCGGGTCCGGGGAGACCCCAAGATAGCAAGGGAGTGCTACGTCACAGCGGTGAACTCCATCTCTTGGCAGGAGGGGGCCGAGGAGATGGAGTGGAAGATGGAGGAGGCGGAACAGGAGGAAGTGGAGATGGAGGTGGAGAACCGCACCCAGGTGGTGATGGCGGAGGAAGTCCAGGAGCCTGTCGAGGTAATGGCTGATGAGGAGGCTTAGGAGGAAGTTCCTGTCCCTCGTCAGGAGGACGTTGGAGAGTGGGGGGAGCAGTCCAGACTGGAGTCTGTGGAGGAGGTAGTGGAGATGGAGGTTCTCACCCTTGGGGGTAGGGTGGAGAAGGTCCGCATCAGCGGGGGGTTTACCCCGGCCGACCAGGAGAGGATGTTGGAGTGCATACAAAAGAATGTGGACATCTTTGCCTGGAGCGCCGCGGAGATGTCGGGGATCGATGCAGACGTCGCTTGCAACCGCCTCAACTTGGACCCGGAGGCTCGCCCCATCCAGCAAAAGAAAACTCCATCGCAGACAAATTGTCCGAGCCCATCAGAGAGGAGGTGGCCAAACTCCTCAAGGCTGGCTTTGTATCCGAAATACAATACCCCGGTTGGGTCTCAAATGTAGTAATGGTTAAAAAAGGAGACGGTCGATGGCGTATGTGTTATGATTTTTCTTTGCTTAATAAATCATGCCCCAATGACTGTCATCCCTTACCTTAGATCGACGCATTGGTTGACTCAGCCGTTGGTTTTCCTATAATGAGTTTTCTTGAAGCATTTTTAGGTTATCACCAGATCAGGATGCACCCCCGCCCCCGACGTCAAATATGTCTCCTTCATCACAGGGGATGGGTGCTACTGCTACAAAATGATGCCCTTTGGGCTGAAGAATGCAGGGGCGACCTACCAAAAGATGATGACAGGGTCTTCCGAGAGTAGAGGGTGATGAACCTGGAGGTGTACGTAGATGACCTCATGATCAAGAGCAGAGACGTGGACTCCCACTTCTGGGACCTAGAGGAGACCTTTGCCACCCTGTGTGAGTACAAGATGAGGCTGAACCCCTTGAAGTGTGTCTTCGGGGCCATTAGGGGGAAGTTCCTAGGCCACCTTCTCACCCCAGTAGGGGTAGTGCCAAATCCTGATAAGGTCCGAGCAATCATGGAGTTGGGATCACCTCGGAACGCTAAAGAGGTGCAGTAGTTGACAGGGAAGCTGGCAGGGTTGAGTAGGTTCCTTTCCCGATCTGGGGAGAAGTGCTCTCCCTTCTTTAAAGCATTAAGGGGAAGCCAAAAATTTGAGTGGACCAAGGAGTGCAAGGAGGAATTCCAAGCACCAAAGAAGCTGTCTACTCAGGCTCCGCTGCTCCAAGGGCCGAAGGATGGGGAGGATCTATGCTTGTATCTCGGGGTCGGAGTAGAGGCCTTGAGCTCCTTCCTAGTTCGGTAAGAGGGGAAGAAGCAACTCCCTATATACTATGTGAGCCGGGTATTGAGGAAGCCCGAGCTCCGTTATCCCATCTTAGAAAAGTTGGTCTTCATACTAGTCATCTCAGCCCGGAGGCTCCGGCCTTACTTTCAGGAACACTTGATCCGGGTGGTGATTGACCACCCCATCCGCAACATCTTCAAGGGGGTAGATCATTTGGGTAGATTGGCTAAGTGGTAAGTGGAGTTGAGCGAGTTCAATATCTCCTTCGTCCCCCGCCTCTCGTTCAAGGCCCAAGCAATGGTTGATTTCTTAACAGACTATATGGTCAAAGTGGCGAAGGCAGAACTCACTCATCTTATTCCTTGGAAGGTGATGGTAGATGGCGCTTCAAGGAGGCATTCCCTGGGGGTGGGGGTGATCTTGGAGAGCCCCCAAGGAATAAGGATAGAATAAACGATAATTATCCATTTCTCTATTACTAACAATCAGGCCGAATACGAAGCGGTGATCGCAGGGCTCCGTCTTGCCAGAGAGCTAGGAGTGCATGATGTGGAGGTCCTCACTGACTTCATGATGGTGGATTCCTAGATCAACGAGGAGTTTGAGGCGAGGGAGCATACCCCGCAGTTGTATTAGGCAAAGGTGAAGGGGTCATCGGTATATTCCAGACCTTCTCCATCCGACATGTTCGTAGGGAAGAGAATGAGAAGGTGGATTAGTTAGCCAAGCATGACCTCCGGGTGGGGGGTACCATCACCAACCTGTTCCGCCCATCCATCGAGGAAGCCGAGCTGATGGAGGTGGACCAATACCCCTCCTGGATGGACTCTTTTGAGACCTTCTTGTCCACCGGAGAGTACCCGGAGGGGATGGAAAGGAAAAGTTCAAGCATAAGTCGGCATACTATCTTATGCGTGATGGGAAGCTATATAGAAAGACCCTCTCCGGCATGCCGAAAGGTTGCGTGGTCGAGAGGGAAGTCAAGAAGATCCTGGAGGAAGTCCACTCAGGGGAGTGTGGAAGCTACTCAGGGGGCAGAACCTTGGAAGGAAGGATCATCAGGAAAGGGTACTTCTGGCCAACCCTGAGCCATGACGCCACAGAGTTTGCAAAGAAGTGTAGGAAGTGCAAGTTGTTTGCCCCCCTCCAACTACAGCTAGCTCAGCGCCTCAGGAGCATCACTACGCCCTAGCCCTTTGAAATCTTGGGAATGGATCTGGTAGGGCCTTTCCCCCAAGCTAGCGGGCAGAGGAGATTCTTGTTGGTCATGATTGACTATTTTCCAAGTGGTTAGAAGTCAAGGCGTTGGCCAAGGTAACCTCCCAGGTCATCATGAACTTTGTGTGGGGGGAGATCATCTGTCGGCACGGATTGCCCCAGGCCATTGTCACGGACAACGGGCCTCAGTTCGCTAGCACTGAGTTCATCAGCTTCTGTGAGCAACTCGGGATTTATCTCAGGTTTGCTTCGGTTCACTACCCTAGGAGCAACGGGCAGGTAGAGGTGGCGAACAAGATCATCGTCAATCTCCACAAGAAGAAGGTGGAAAATTTGAAGGGTAGCTGGGTGGATCAGCTTCCTTCAGCTCTTTGGGCCCTTAGGACCACACCCAACACAGCCACAAGAAAGACCCCTTCAAACTCTCCCATTGGTGCGAGGCGGTGCTCCCGGTAGAGATCGAGGTCCAGACGGCTCGGGTGGTCGAGGCAGAGGAAGGCAGGGAAGAATGGCGAGCTAAGAATGAGGAGGAGCTGCGGCTCTCCCTCGACATGGTGGAAGAGTTGCGCGACCTCTCCGCCATCTGGCAAGAAGAGGTGAAAATAATAATGGCTAAGTATTTCGACAAGCACGTCAGGGTCAAACTGTTCACCGAAGGAGACTTGGTCCTAAAGAAGGTGGACGCAACCGGGATGTCGGCGGTAGTGGGGAAGCTCAACCCAAATTGGGAAGGCCCGTATATCGTCCAGGAGGCTCTAAGGTCAGGGGGGTACCGCCTCCAAAATGTGGAGGGCAAGACCCTAAGTCACACTTGGAGTGGTGATGACTTAAAGCGTTTCCATCCGTAAAAATATGTACATTCACTTCATCATTATCTATGAAATCTTTTGATGCTACACTCCTTGTGCAGATCGAGTTTATTATTAGCAAAGCTGGGTATTGGGACGCTCCAGCTGCCAGGCTACGGCTTAGCTGGCAGGGACAGGATAGAAGGATGTTTTCTCCCTCCAGGGTTAGGTCCCGAGATGCTCTCGCTGCCAGGCTCCCACCAAGCTGGCAGGGTCGGGATCCTCGAAGTGACGTCGTTATGACCCTAGAGGTGGAGTCCGGTGGAGGCTCAACACCCGCCATAAGGCTTTCATCTAGCTGATCAGGCCGGTGGTAGCACCCAAAATTTGGCTAGATGGATGTTTTCTCCCTCCAAGGTTAGGTCGCGAGACGCTCCCGCTACTAGGCTCCCACCAAGCTGGCAGGGCCGGGATCCTCGAAGTGACATCGTTATGACCCTGGAGGTGGAGTCCGGTTGAGGCTCAACACCCGCCGTCAAAATTTCATCTAGTTGGTCATGCCGATGGTAGCACCCGGAAGTTGGCCAGAAAGATGTTTTCTCCCTCCAGGTTTAGGTCCCGAGACGCTCCCGCTGCCAGGCTCCCACCAAGCTGGCAGGTCCGGGATCCTCTAAGTGACGTCGTTATGACCCAAGAGGTGGAGTCTGGTGGAGTCTCAACACCCGCCGTGAGGCTTCCATCTAGCTTATTGGGTCGGTGGTAGCACCCGAAAGTTGGCCAGAAAGATGTTTTCTCCCTCCAGGGTTAGGTCCCGAGATGCTCCCACTGTCAGGCTCCCACCAAGCCGGCAGGGCCAGAATCCTCGAAGTGATGCCATTATGACCCTAGAGGTGGAGTCTGGTGCAGGCTCAAGACCCATCGTCACGCTTTCATCTAGCTGATTGGGCCGGTGGTAGCACCCGAAATTTTGCCAAAAAGATGTTTTCTCCCTCCAGGGTTAGTTCCCGAGACGCTCCCGCTAACAGGCTCTCACCAAGCTGGAAGGGTCGGGATCCTCGAAGTGACATCATTATGACCCTAGAGGTTAAGTCCGGTGGAGGCTCAACACCCGCCGTCAGTCTTTCATCTAGCTGATTGGGTCGGTGGTAGCACCCGGAAGTTTACTAGAGGGATGTTTTCTCTCTCCAGGGTTGGATCCTCGGTTAACAAATATTCCAGAACAAGCCCTCAACTGGTCTCATTATTAAGAAAGACCTAAAGGCCAAGTATTTCTTCAAAGAGAAAATGAGCCCACGAGAAAATCTCATCAAGGGGATCTCGCCACTCCGAAGGTAACAAGCAAAGACGGATGCCTAGAACTCGCTCTTGTAGGCCCGAGAATTTACACACGCATGAACTAAAAGGTCGAGAGCGGCGCGAAGCCCAATCCTAAGCGAAACAACGGCCTAAGGTGTCGCGAGATTTTTCGGCACTGAGCTAAGCGAGAGCGCGAATCAAACGCATCTCGAGGTACCGCATCACTCGGCATCGCGAAGAGAAACGAAGAGGCGAGAATTCTTTATAATAATGTATTACATTCATCTAAAGGTTTCTACATTGTAAAAAGTGGCAAGGTCCGAAACAAAAGTGCAAGAAAAAACAAAAAGGGAAATGGAGAGAGCTTCAGGGAGGCGAGGCCGAACTCTCGCTCTGTCTAGAATCCTTATCTGCACTCCGCACGGATTCAAGAAAAGGCTGGAAGAGTTCCGGCATCAGGATCTTATCCGTCACCTTCTCGCCATCACTCTTGAGGAAGCCGGACTGCTGCATCATCTCGAGCGCGTGCATGGACTCCTTCTCGCTCGAGGGAAGAGGAATCAGCGAGTCGATCCACTACTAATTTTGGGCCCTCACCCGCCTGTTCTCGTCCTCTATGTGGGCGATACGCGCATCCTTCTTGGCGACAGTCGCCGCATCCTGTAAAATGACCAGGGATCAGGGCGAGAGTAGAAAGACTTGGCGCATATACAAAAGAGTAAGGACTTACCACTCCAGCCTCTCGCAGAGCGAGATCCCTCTTGGAAGTGGCGAGCTCCTCCTTCAGCTTCTCTACGTCTTAGTAGAGGGAGGATCGCGTCGTGCTCACATCCAAGAGTTGTCGTATGAGGCGAATGCAGCGGCGCGCTGTCATGTGTGCGACCTCGAGGGCGCGGAATTAAGCCCGTGAGCTCTCATAGGTGCGTGACTTGGTCATCTCCCTATCATAGTAGACAGCATTGTCCCTCCCATACATGCCGAAAGCCAACGCATAGGCCTTGCCCGAGACCATCTCACTCTCTTGCCAAGAGGGGGCAAGGTGGATTTGGAGTCCCTGTTAGCATTCCGGTCCCACATCAATAGGGGATCATTCCTATCATTCAGCACCTCTTCACCCATGCCAAAGTTCCTGTGATCCCTAGGTCTCGTCTTCCCCTGTGCCGAGGTCCCACCAACCTCTCCTGCCCTCTTCACCACTCCTCCAACACCGGTTTCGGGGGAGTTGTTGACGATCTCATCGTCCTTGCCGATATCAGAGGCCTTTGGCTTCTCGACGACCTTTGTTTTCTGGTGGCTCTCGGGTTCTCAGGATCTTATGACTTCTCGACGGCGGCTGGCTGGCTAGATGCGGGTACTTTATTGGTAGGAAGTAGAGATGTCAACACTACAAGCTTCCGTTTTGTGCCGCTACATTCTGGTTGCTGCCCCAAGGAACTCCTGCAAGCCTCAGCGGCAGCATCAACACGCGCCAATTCAGACGAAGGTGCGGCAGTCTCGGCGAATGGAGGATTATGTGGGAGATCTCGCACACCTGCATGAACGATATAAAGAAAGTTTTTAGAAAATGTTTATCCCTTAAAATTGAGAATGCGCTCCTTACCTTGCCCGGCAAGAACCAGCAAGAGTGTGTCAACGTTCCTCCTCAAGAAGACGACGTCGAAGTCTTTACTGAGAAGGAACTGATGGAGGTTAGACTCGTGGCCGCCGAAACTGGGAGGGCGATAGCTAGACTCGTCTTGCTGGATCGGAGAGAGAGGGAGGTTACCGAAGTCGCAAGAGACGAAGATGAACTTCTTCACCCAGTGGTGGTTTTTGTTGGCGAGACATCTCGCCTTGAGGTTGTTATCGTAGAAGAAGGCGATCCCATCCATCTTGGTGCAAAGATTAAACAATTTTCGGAAGACTTGAAGGTTGAATTCCATTTGCTTTGACCGCATATAGCAGGCGAATGCGACTAGCAGGTCTATCGAGTTTGGGTTGAGCTGCGTGGGAACCACGCCAAATTAGCGCAGAGCTTGACGGATCTCGGGCCATATATGAAGACGAAGTCCGACTTCAAAGTGTTCGGTAGGGATAGCGAGCTCGCTAGGTGAGAAGTGGTTAATCGCCTCATTGTCGGATGGATGTCACGCCTTAAAGCCTGGGTTCATGTAGAGGTTCACAAGCAAGCTGTACTATTCCTTTGACAGCTTGCAGTTCAAAAAGGGGTAGTAGGCGAATGCAGCGGCGCATTTGTTCCGGCCATCACCTTCACCCGACATCTCGCCCGAAAGAAAAGTAAAAGTAGCAGGGCAAGTGAGAGAAGACGAAAAGTAACAAGGAAAGCAAAACGATTGAAAGCGATAAATGTGGTAGGTGAGTGACCTATTTATAGGTGAATTCGGGTGAGAAATCATCAAGGCGCTGGGAAGTGCGTATAGCACATCTTTAGATCTCGCCCCGAGTCTCGTCTTAGCCCCTGGCGAGATCTCACATTGCCTCATTCGCATCAAGCTTCCTAAGTGGAGGAAGAGATAAGAGAAAGCATCCCCAAGCACAGACATGCATGTACTGTAAAAAGCAGAAAAGAAAACGCGATCAAAAACATACAAATACCACACATTGTTAGCATTCGACACAAGGGCCGATAATTATTATTACAGAATTCATGAAATAAATAGGAGAAGGAGGCGAGTGACGGTAGGCCCACCAGGGGGCCGTCTTCACCGTCCTCGACCTCCCCTTCCCGCACCTGGCATCGCGCACGTATAGGGGATAGAGCAAATCCTCTAGAGTTCCTGATGTGCGAGGAAAAGTTGATCCTCAGAGCGCGCGATGTGAAGGCCGGGAAATTTGATCCAGCCACTAACCTCTCCCGACAGATTGGCAACTAGTTGTTTATAACTATTCTCCAGGCTGAGAAGCTGCTCCTCGATAGATTCCTGGTTCTCCCGCACCCGATCGGCGAGCACGCATAGCAGCAATGACTATTTTTTGAACGTCTTGGCCACTCGCCGCTTCATCCCAATAGCATCCCCTGGATTGCCCAGGTAGTCGGCAATTAAATCTAGGGAAGGAAAGGCGAGACCTCCTCCTCATCAATATCAACGTCGATGGAAATCTTGCAAAAGCCCGGAATGAAGGGAGGGCAACGAGAAGTCCCGGGCCTCCCCCAAAGGGGGTCTCGAAGGATATATTCCTCTTCCCTAGGCCTGGTGGATGGATGGTTGACTCGGCGAAATGTGTGGGGATAGCATTCGTCAAGAGAGGAGCAGAGCTGAGATCCGCAGGTGTCTCGCGAACAGGAGATCTCGGCACCGAGTCTCCCTTCCCCATAGTTCCAAAAGTAGAAGCTACAAAGAAAGAATGGTTAAATTAGGGGGGCTAAAAGCTAATAGTTAGTGGAGTGGTTACCTTTCTCCCGCACGGGAACATTGAGTCGAAGAGGAGGGGTTATCTCGCGGTTCGCCTACCCATGCCCATTTCCAGGCGAGACCACCGTAACACTCGCCTCCTCAACCTCCTCCATCGTCGGGATCTGTGAATGGATATGACATGAACATTTCATCTTAGGGACAAAAGGGGAAATAGTGCTAAGTGAATACAAATACCAAATCTGTCTGGGGCAAGGGAGGATTTTAAGAAGGCAATTCACCCTTCCCTATGTCGCGCCGGACCGCTTTGGCTTTTTTCATCTTCAGGGTTAACCCGGGAGCTTTGTGAGAGAGAAAGGGGGCGAGTGAGCCCATCAGGGACTTGTTCTTGTCTTGAATAGCGTGGAGGCGATCTAGAGCTTCCTTGGAAAGTGACATCATAATAAGAGGATAGAGAAGCCGTGAAATGTAAGGCAGTAGAATGCATATCACCGCCTGGATATTTTTATAGCAGTGGAGGGGCCCACGATAGATTCTCTTCCAGGTCAGCACCCACTCATCTAATATGTTGGGTTGGATGTTTCTTTCCGAGCTTTGTTAAAAGCTCGCAAAGAGCGGGGATTGTGTACAACACCATATTCGATGATTGGGCCCCATCCGGTTGGCGAGTGGTCAGTACCCATCCAAGGCCTGAAGAGAGGCACTCACGCAGCGCGAAGGGAAGAGGAGCATTTTGGCCCTTCAGGGAGTGCCATCCTCACCCGCATTTGCCTGAATATCTCACGTACAGGCGCGCGTGCGAGATCAGCTCTCGCCAAGCTAGGCAAGTGGTCGTCTAGCCAGGCATTCGCACTTTAGGGGTCTTTAAGGCAGCGAGTGCGTTGAGCTCCCGGCACTCGCCCCCTTTAACCGAGTGATGCCCTCACAAGTCACTTGCCCAGCAGGGTCTAGAGGCAAATTACCTAGATGCCCTCATAGGCCTACATTTAGCTATTCAACATAGCGGAGTTTGACTATGAGCAGGCAAGCCCAGGGTGTTTTCAGTAATTCCAGACTAGCGGAGGTCGGTTATTTGCAGACCATTTTCAGAAATCTATAAATACACCCAAGGGGGTACCTCAGAGGGCATGCTCACTTGTCTCCCAACCTTATAGCGCTTTTTGAGGTACCTTAGCAAGACATTTGGCTAAGGAGGGGAAGCGCTCAGAGATCTTTCGGGTGTGTGGTGGTTCCTCCGTGCAAGGCCCTTTGATAGTTTAACTTTCAAGACAGCCTAGACACCTAGAGGGGGGGGGGTGAATAGGTTCTGCTTATTTATAAAAACTTCTAGGCAGAATTCAATTCAATGACTGACAAAAGAATCACAGCAATCACAGAAAATAAAACATCACAGATTGCACAATATTTTATAGTGGTTCCCCAAGGTCTGGGTACATCCACTTTCCCCCTTCACCTATCTAGCAGTATGCTAGATTTGGCCAAACTTCCACTAATCTCAGATCAATAGATCCTACAACTCAGGCACAACAGCCCTACCTCAGCCTTGCCCCAAGGCCTACAACTCAGAGAAGATCCTTCTCCTACACTCAGGCAAACAGCCCTACCACTCAGAGTTCAACACTCCTACACTCAGCCTTTATAACATAGGCTTACAACTCAGATCTGTGTAAACAGATCCTACAGAAATATGGAAAATATTATCTAACTGTCTTGCCTAAAAATTGAGAGAGAAAAGGCCAAGACAATTCTTGATCAGCTGATGAAATCAACTGTATCTGAGCTTTCTTCAAAGCTTCTTGAATAAGAACTTAGCTGAGTTGATTTCCAAACAGCTTCTTGAGAATCCACTGGTGGTTTCTTTCTTCTTCTTCAAATTCTGGCTTGATCTCTCTCTATCCAGCACTTTGAATGATTCTTCTGAATTCTAATTAGAACTCTTCTTTGATCTATCCTTAGATAGTCTTCTTAGATCTCCCGGAGAAGATCTTCTTAAGTGCCTAGCACTTTCTTGAAATGAATTGGATCGTAATCCTTCTTAACTTTTTGATTCTCAACAATGTTTTCCAACAGTTGCTTTCTCCTTCTGAATCGTCTATTTATAGACTTTCTTCATGGTAACCGGCTGATCCGGTTTCTAACCGTTTTCTGACAAGTCTGACAGCTTCAGTTAACTGGTGGCAATCCTCAGCTGTCAAGTCTCCAAACAAGTCCTGTGCCTTAGTCTTGAACCATAAGTTGTCGAGACAGTCTGTCAGAAAGTGTCGAGACCATCTGTTTATTTGTGTCGACACAATTGACTTTGGTGTCGACACAGTCTTCAGTGATGTCGACTAAGTTGCCTTTGAGTCGACACAGCTCCTTCTGAAAATAACTTGGTCTTGACTCTTCAGTGTGTCGACACAAGTCCTGTGTGTCGACACAGTTATTGTAGAATCATAACTTAGTAAGTGTCGACTTAGCCTTCAGGTGTCGACAAACTTGAAATTGATTATATTCTTTTGTGTTGACACATCCAGCTAGTGTCGACAATCTTGAGATCGACTTTACTCTTCTGTGTCGACACTTTTTCCCCTGTGTAGTTGTAGACTAACTGCTATGTGTCGACACTGCTTCCCAGTGTTGTGTCGACTTACTTCTTCTGTGTCGACACTTTTTCCTAGTGTAGTTGTAGACTAACTGCTATGTGTCGACACTGCTTCCCAGTGTTGTGTCGACTTACTTCTTCTGTGTCGACACTTTTTCCCAGTGCAGTTGTAGACTAACTGCTATGTGTCGACACTGCTTCCTCTGTGTCGACACTTTTTCCCAGTGATGTGTCGACTATTTTCTTCTATGTGTCGACACTGCTTCCTCTGTGTCAACACTTGGACTTAGAATTTTGCTGCATACTTTATCAATCCTTCACCTGCACATATCAACTCAAAAAAAACAACATCAAATACACCTTGATGTATATCATTGAGCTAGGTTGGGCTTCTTCAAATCAGGTACACATTTTCCAATGTACCCAACAATCTCCCCCTATTTGGAGAAGTCATAACCCTTCTAGCCAATGATATACACCATTTATAAACAGTACTGAAAGTGAAGGGATAGATACAACTCTAGAGGGGGGGTGAATAGAGTAATCAAATTTTGCACAATACAAAACTTAACTGTCTACCCAACTCCCTTGGAGTGATGTGCGGAATGAAGAGATTATAGATCTTGATTTAACCTTAAAGCCTAACACAAGTGTTGTGTACAAACACAAGCTAACTGTAATTACAGTTAAGCTTGGAAAAACCTAAACAGCAACTAGCAGCCTAGTTATATCTATTCACAGCCACAGTACAGGAAATATAATAAACAAGCCAGACGACACAAGGAATTTATAGTGGTTCCCCAAACAACTTGGGTACGTCCACTCTTCTACCCACACGGTAGGAATCCACTACAGGTTTTTGATCAGGTGCCCTGCCACCAACAGAATCTGCTTCAGGTAGATTCAGAAACCCTTTACACTTTTGATCAGGTGTCTAAAAACCAAGCACAGGTTTTTGATCAGGTGCCCTGCCACCAAGGGATACTTTTGAAGGGAGTAATAACCCTGTACAGGAGGGGGAAGAAGGTTAAGATGTCTTCTCTATTTTACAATAGATTAGAGAAGCACAAGAAGCTTGCACTGAGCTAGAATGCTCTAAAGAATCAAGGCTCCCCCTGGCTCAAAGATGTCCAGGTGAAGTCTTGCTTCAGTGCAGAGAAAACTCTTCAGAAAGTTCTGAAGGAAAGAGCTACAAGAAGAAAGTAAATAACAAAAAGAAATATCTTCAAGCAGCTATCTTCTTCTTCTTCTTCTTCAAAGAAACTCTGAGTTGAACTTCCTGAAAGCAGGAGAACTCAGGTGAAGAAGAGATGAAGATCTTAACACTTCTCAGTTAGATGGAGTTTGCTGAGAGCAGGAAGCTTGAGCTTGATGAAGGCTTGAGTGCTTTTGAATATGTGTGTAACTTGCTTCTGTTAACTAGCTTGAATCCTTCTGCAAAGGGTTCTTTATATAATCATCAGCAAGCAACGGCTCTCTTCCATTTGAAATAGTTTGTCTTCTTCTAAGCCTTGAGACCTGGGCTGTAAATATCAAGAAGACAGAAAATATCTCTGCAGCAAAACATTCTATAAAAAGGAATAAACCTCTTTCTAAGAAGCTGCAGGCTTAAATCAAATAATCAGATAGACTAAATAAAGTCACATCAGAAATAATCTCTTTATAGCAAAAAGAAGACTTTTCAGTCCAACGGCTATAAAGGAGCTGTCAGCAGATAAAGTAATTTAAATAGACAGCTAATAAGACAAACAACTTTATCTTAAAAGATTTTAACTCAGGCAATAAGAATAGAGCAAGTAATGCCTGGAAACTTTATCATACAGCTTAAAATAGAGTGCTAGAAAATGTATTAAATAATTAAATATAATAAATAAATACAAAATATAAAGGTAGACAGAAAACGTCGAACGACCTTCGAAGATCGTCGAACGACGCCAGGAGATCGTCGAACGACGCCAGGAGATCGTCGAACTATCGGGCAGATAGTCGAACGATCCAGATAGTCGAGCTATCAAACAGATAGTCGAGCTACCGCAGCAGATAGTCGAACTATCAGGACAGATAGTCGAACTATCAGATAGTCGATCTATCTAGGACAGATAGTCGAGCTATCAAGCGCACAGAGATAGTCGAACTATCAAGCAGATAGTCGACCTACCTCAGAAAACAGATAGTCGAACTATCAAAGATAGTCGAACTATCAAAACAAACCAGATAGTCGATCTATCACCAGATAGTCGAACTATCAGATAGTCGAGCTATTAAGACAGATAGTCGAACTATCAAAGCGGAACAGATAGTCGAACTATCAACAGATAGTCGAACTATCAGCGCAGAACAGATAGTCGAGCTATCAACAGATAGTCGAACTACCAGCGTAGAACAGATAGTCGAGCTATCAACAGATAGTCGAACTATCAGCGCAGAACAGATAGTCGAACTATCAACAGATAGTCGAACTATCAGCGCAGAACAGATAGTCGAACTATCAACAGATAGTCGAACTATCAGCGCAGACCAAGGCGTCGACCAACTGATAGACGATCGTCGATCAGTCGATAGACGATAGTCGAACGGCGTTCGACTATAGTCGAACGAAAAACCTACTTAACCAAATTCTCAATTTGGAAAAGCGAGGACTCTACAGCTAGACTCCTAACCATTGACCATAGATATTTCTTGGGTCAAGGGCACAAAGAAGAGGACTAAACTCAAATCAAACTAGGGTACCAACAATCTCCCCCTATTTGAGTTAAGTCTCTCAAAAACTAAACAGCTAGCAATAGAATATTAAAAATAATTTCAGCAGATAGATAACAGTAAACTGGCAGATTATCAATCAGATAAACAAATAATCAAATATATCACAGCAGTTTAATCAAACTATTAAGAATCTTTAGGGTCAGGTAATGGATCAGAAGAACTAGAGACAAAAGAAATTTTTCTAAGCGGGTCATCTGATTCCTTCTTTGACATCTTTAAATCCTGCACTCCAAGGATCTTTAGTTCTGTAGCTCTGGGGACAACAGCTTCAGGATGTTTTTCCATGTACCTTGCTGGATCAAATATTCTCAGGATTGACTTGGAATTTCTCAAATTCTTTCTTTCTATACGCTGACATGGTAGTAAAGCCAGACGTATCTTTACCTTCGGCTCGTGCTTTTCTTATTTGGGCTGCCCCTACAAGCTCTTGAAAGCGAGCCATCCTAAAATTAGGATCGAGCTCAGGATTTTCATATACGGGCTCAGGGGAAGCAGCATCAGCTATTTTATTTAGATAAAAACATTAGAATAAACTTAGCAAAAGGAACTTGCTAGAAGGTTTTAAAACGCTGTAAACTATTTACCTTTCGAAACACTTTTCTTAGATTGAACTGGAGAAGGAGGTGGGGAAAAAGTTGGTCTTTGGGCCACACCCTCCTTCATTGGTCTTTGAGAACCATAAGATGATCTGCCTTGAGAACTTTGATGACTTTGTCTTGGTTGGGGCTGAGCAGACGCAGATTTTCCATAGGCGGCAGATTGATTAGCAGGTAGATTCCCAGAGGCTCCTGCACCGGGAGGTGGAGGAGGACCTTTGGGAGTCCATCTGGAGACTGGACTGTCATACCTCTTAGTTCTCTTCCTTTCTTTTTGCTGATTTTTCGAAAGCCACATCCAATGCTTAAAATCCTTAGATTTGGGGTCAATGCCCTTCAAAATATAATAGGGAATGTCATTATCCTTGTTTGGAGGTGGAGGAGGAGCAGCTTTTCTTTTCTTAGCAGCAGATTTCTTTTTCTTTGATTTTTCAGACATATCAGAATCATCATCATCATCAGAATGGGATGATGGAGGGTTCTCATAGGGATCATAGGCTTCTGAGACAGCCTTTTCTTTAAGCTTTGAAACATATTTCTCCCTTTCTTCTTCCATGGCATCCAAAGCCAGAAGGGAGTCTAAATCTAATCCAGGAGAGTCATCCCAGATGGATGACTTCTCAAATTGCAAATCTTTCTCTTTTTCTTTTAAAGATAAAACTCTTAAGTCCCATGCTGCTCTTGCTTTAGCTTCTTCCATACTCAGAACTGGAGAGTCAACTTTGACTTCCTCTTTCTCAGACTCCTCTTCTTTATTATCTAAGAAGGATTCCACCTCAGGGTCAACTTGAATAGCAGGAATACTTGGGTCAGCCACAGAAACTACTGCTATGATTTGAGCAATTAAATCTTCTTTAATAATATCTGTAAAATTATGAATATAGATCTGCTAAATAAACAGAGATCATCCCTTCAAGGTATTCACAGACTATCAAATTAATAGACTCATCAACAAGCGGATGAAAGAGTTACCTTCATATTTAACCATCTCCCAGCAGTCATTCAGATATGAGGTTATGATTCCTTCCAGGAATCTGGCAATCATAGGAGAGGTTAGATCTTCTAAGCATACTTTCACTGCAATTTCTGATAGCAGGATTCCATCTGATATTTCTTTCTCAGTCAAAACTGGAGCTACAACTTGCTTAACTGGATCAATCTCTTCCTCAGCTGGAGTTACCACATCCTCAGCTAGAACAATCTCTTCCTCAGCAGGAGCTGTCTCTTCCTGAACAGTCATAACCACATCTGGAACTTCTTCTGGCTCAACTTGAGCAGATTCTGGCTGGGCAGACAAGACAACATCTGGAGCTATTTCTATTTCAACTGGAGGAGAGGCAGGAAGGTCTGAGACATCTTCATTGAACATCTCCCCCTGCCTGATTTCAGTAGCTACTGAAACCAGGCCCCTAGAGGAAGATGGCTCAGCTGATTTGGAGATGGATTGGATGGAGGAAGTTAAACGGTCAATGGAGGCTGCAAGGGGAGCGATTGCCTCGTCAATCATGGTTTTGATCGACGGGGTAATCAGCTCCACGATGCGGATGATAATCTCAGGAGAGATTTCAAAAGAAGATGGATGAGAGGAGGATGGAGCAGCAGCAGATATGGTAGGGATGCTGGGATGAGAAATAATGGGAACAGGGAATCGAACCGGAGATGCAGCAGGAGAGGGAGCAGGGGATGGGGAATGAATTGGGGAATTAACGGAGATGCATGAGGAGTAAGAATTCTCTCTGATCCTAACAAATCGAAGCTAGGAGCAGATATCCTAGCCAGATATGCAGGTAGAGGAGAGGTTGGAGGAGACAGAGGAACAACCATAGTTGTTTCAGGTGCAGCAGAAGAGGAAGGTCGTACCTCAGCTGAAGTTGATGGTACTTCAACTGAGGCAGACGGCAAAGCAGAGGAGGAGGAAGGGAGAGCTGAGCCAGCTTCAATAGGTTGAGGAGTGACTGATGCAGTCCTTGTGTCCTCAGATTGTGCTGGAGCAGATTTCACGAATGTCCTCTTCCACTTTGAGAACAGATGGGGATCCATCTTCTTGCTGGCATTGATGGTAGTTGCGGCAGAACTCAGCAGCTGGGGGAATTTCTCCTTAAGGAAAATTCCAATAACCCTTCCCAGGGTGACTTCCTTCTTTCCTGTCTTCTTCCTGATTAAATCAAACAGAACTGCAGCCCAATCGATCCTTTTCCGATTAACTATTGCACACATAAGTGCGAACTGCTTCCTTGTTATGTTATCATGGGCAGAGTGCTTGCCCAGAAGCACTTTTCCGACGACCTCAGCGAGGAACTTGATCTTGAAGGGGAAGTTTACCTTGAGCAGCTTGGTGGGAATGCCCTCGGCATGTCCCAGCTCGACCAGCATTCGTCCAAACTCCTGAGCGTCTTGCTCATAATCTTCATCACCAATAACTAAACCAAAAACATCAGAAAGAACGGCCGGAGTCAGGATAACTTCTACTCCGCCGATGGTGCCGATCATCGATTCGTCTGTGGAAGACGACGTGAAAGCCCATTCTTTTATTTCTGGAATATTAATCTTGATCCTTTCAGACATCAGCTTCTCTAAACCTTGATCCCTGCAGAGCTGGAGAATTTCCACTATTCCGGCATCGCAACTGCTGAAAGCTTCAAAATCTACACTGAATCCTGCATCGAACTTGACGACGGCTAGAACAGCTGGGGAAATCGCCATGGATTCGCCGGAGAAAGCACGAGAAAGCTGGAGAGAGAACGAGAAAGACGAAGCGCCAGAAAATCGCAAGCGGGAAAGCAGAATGCGAAAGGGCACGCTCCGTCGACGATAAAGCACACGATCTTTTAACCTAGGTCGACTATCGGCTTTATATTGGACCGGAAATAGTCGATCTATTAAAAAGATCTTGAACCGATAGTCGAACGGCCGTTCGACGATCGGCTCAGAAGCAGAATAGTCGAACCATCGTTCGGCTAATTCTGGCTTCACAAGCAATCAAGCTGTCGTCGAGTAGAGATCGACGATAAGCTCAGCCTGTTCGACGATGGTCGAACGTCGATCGACGATCTTCAAACAGATAAGCTATCATTAACCCGAGGTCGACGATAGGCTCAATCCGTTCGACGATCTTCGATCATCGTTCGACGATCTTCAAGCAGACCTCAACATAGGCAGATATCGTCACACTTAGTCTCGTCCATTGATCATGCCTAGTTGGACTAAAAAGAACAGATGCTTCTGTTCATCTAAAGGCTTGGTGAATATATCACCTCTCTGAAACTCAGTGGATATGAATTCAAGACATATCTTGTTCTTTTCCACACAATCTCTCAGGAAATGGTGCCTAATCTCAATGTGCTTCGTTCTAGAGTGGTGCACTGGATTTTGTGCAATTGAGATAGCACTGGTACTATCACACATGATCTTGGTGTTCTTGTGTGAGTAACCATAATCCACAAGCTGGTTTTTAATCCACAGGATCTGTGAACAACAACTGGCAGCTGCTATATATTCAGCCTCTGCAGTTGAAGTTGAGACAGAAGCCTGCTTCTTACAGAACCAAGAGACCAATCTCTCTCCCAGGAACTGGCAAGTTCCTGAGGTGCTCTTCCTGTCAACTCTGCAACCAGCATAGTCAGAATCAGAATATCCAATTAATTCAAACTCTGACTCAGCTGGGTACCAAAGTCCTAGATCTGGACATCCTTTCAGGTATCTCAGGATTCTCTTTAGAAGAATCAGATGAGATTCCTTGGGGTTGACCTGGAATCTAGCACAAAGGCATGTAGCAAACATTATATCTGGCCTACTTGCAGTTAGATATAATAGGGAACCAACAATGGCCCTATAATTCTTTTGATCAACTGGCTTGCCGTGATCATCAGAATCAATAACTACATTAGTAGCCATGGGTGTAGGCATTGCTGAAGCATCAGCCATCCCAAATTTCTTTACCAATTCCTTGGCATATTTGGATTGGGAGATGAAGATACCATCAGCATCTTGCTTAACTTGGAGACCAAGAAAGTAAGACAGCACACCCATGCTACTCATCTCAAACTTAGAGTGCATCAAGTTGGAAAACTTTTTGCAAAGTTTGGGATCAGTGGAGCCAAAGATAATATCATCTACATACACCTGAACTAACAGGATTGTGTCCTTGTGATGCTTGACGAAAAGGGTTCTATCAACTACTCCCCTAGTGAAGTTGTGCTCTAACAGGAAACTAGCTAAGGTCTCATACCAGGCCCTAGGAGCTTGCTTTAGTCCATAAAGAGCTTTTTGCAACTTAAAAACATGAGAAGGCTGAGTTGATGAAACAAATCCTGGTGGTTGTTCAACAAACACCTCTTCCTTAAGCTCACCATTTAGGAATGCACTTTTGACATCCATTTGGAACACCTTAAACTTCATGTAGGCTGCATAGGCCAAGAAGATCCTTATTGCTTCTAGCCTTGCAACAGGAGCAAAGGTTTGGTCATAGTCTATACCTTCCTCCTGTCTGTAGCCCTGAGCTACAAGCCTAGCTTTATTCCTTACTATTATTCCATTTGCATCTAACTTGTTTCTATACACCCACTTGGTGCCTATGATCAGTTGGCCTTTAGGTCTTGGAACCAAAGTCCAGACTTTACATCTCTCAAACTGATTGAGCTCCTCTTGCATTGCAATGATCCAGTGGGGATCTAGCTCTGCATCTTTAAAGGTGAGGGGTTCAACCTGTGAGAGGAAACAAGCATGCATCACATCCTGTCTTAATTGATGTCTTGTTTGCACACCAGCTGATATGTCTCCAATCACTTGAGATGTGGGATGATCTCTAAGTGTGACAATATCAGCAGGTGGGATGTGATCTTCAGCAACAGTTGGGATTAATTCCTCAGGAGGAATTTGATCTACTGTTGGTGGTACAGCAACAGCTTCAACAGCTTCAGCAATGTCTTCATCACTGTCTGATTCAGTGATCTGAAGAGTTGAAAGTTGAAGGATTTCTTGAGGGGCATCATGTACCTGCAAAGAACTAGATGAAGGAGAATTTTCCTTCTCCTTGTAAAACATCTGAGACTCATCAAAAGTCACATGCACAAATTCTTCTATCTTACAGGTTGATTTGTTATAAACCCTATAAGCTTTGCTTACTTGGGAATATCCAAGCATAATTCCCATTGAAGCTTTTGCTTCAAACTTTCTAATATATTCTTTATTATTATTATGAATATACACAATACAGCCAAAAATTCTAAAGTAATTAATTTTTGGTTTCTTTCCTTTAAGCAACTCATAAGGAGTTTTACACTTAAGTTTGTGTATCAAACTTCTATTCAAGACATAGTTGGCTGTACTAACAGCTTCTGCCCAATAGGATAGAGGCATGTTAGCATCTGCCAACAATGTGCTAGCAGCTTCAATTAGTGTTCTATTCTTCCTTTCAACTACCCCATTTTGTTGGGGAGTTCTAGGAGCTGAGAAGCTATGTTTGATACCTTCTCTCTCACAGAATTCTTGCATGAGAAGAGAGTCAAACTCAGTACCATGATCACTTCTGATCAAGGCCACATGAGTAGAGTACTCAGTCTGCACACAAAGTAGAAAGTCTGTAAGGGCTTTGAAGTTATCAGACTTAGTTCTCAAAAAGAAAACCCAACTGAACCTAGAGAAGTCATCTACAATTACTAAAGTGTAATACTTCCCTCCTAAACTCTGTACATTTATTGGGCCAAAAAGGTCCAAATGTAATAAATACAGGATTCTAGGAGAATCACTTTTATTTACAGATTTAAATGAATTCTTGGTTTGCTTGCCTAGCTGACAAGCCTTGCATAGACTCTCCTTCTTGTAGGGGCAAGAAGGTAAGCCTCTAACAAGGTTGTGCTTAGATAACCTAGATATATTCTTAAGGTTTACATGACTAAGCCTTTTATGCCATAAAGAATTATTATTAAGGGTTAATTCATTAAACAGGCAGATTTCAGAGTGAGATGAATTAAAATCTACTAAATATATATTGCCTATTCTATTACCTATTAAAACAACATTATTATTTAAAGTAATATTGCAAGAGGAGTTAGAAAAAGAAACCTGGTAGCCAGCATCACATAGCTGGCTAACTGAAATCAGATTATGCTTCAGTCCATTGACATAAGCAACTCTCTTGAATGTAACAGCTCCAATCGTGATCTTGCCATATCCTTCTGTCTGACCACAGCTGGAGTCTCCAAAGATAACCTTTGGGCCGAGCTTAGCTTTGTACTTTGACAGAAGCTCTTTGTTTCCTGTCATATGCTTAGAGCATCCACTATCCAAATACCACTTATTTTGAGTGATTGGATAGGCCTTCACCTGCAAAACAAATATTTAGACAGAGTGGACCCAGGTAACCTTGGGTCCCTTGTTTTTCACATAAGAAAAACTAGAAATATAAGAGAATGCAGGCTGAGGGTGATAACCTAGTGGGTGAGATCTCCTAGGTGGGATTCTCCATGCAGATGATGGGTCAACAAACCTAGGGTTTCTATTTTCATTTAGGTTTCTATGATACTGATTATGATTTTGAAAATCATGTTGAAATCGTCGATCGACGTTCGACGATGGGCGCTCAGATCGTCGAGCTTCGTTCGACCATGGAGCATCCGATCGTCGAGCTGCGTTCGACGCTTTTTGCATTTCTTTGAAAAACTTCTTTCTCTTTTCTCTCTTAGCCTTATTTAATGTTTTATTTACAAGGTTTACTTGCTCAGTGTTCTTCTTTCCACTAGCTGAAATGAAGTTCACTGGAGTTGAAAGGTTATTTTTAAGCAAGACTGGGGGTTCACTGGGAGAAGCTCCTAAGCCTAGTTTATCATTACCTGACCTAGTGTTAGCCATGCTGGTAATTTCTAACAGCTTAAGGCTTCTACCATTAAGGGATTCTTCTAATCTCTTAGACTTAGCTAATTCTATTTTAAGAAATTTGATTTCTTCACTACAAGTAGTGAGTTCTTCCTTTAACCTAACATTTTCAGAGGCTATTGATTCAGAGTCAGCTAGCCTATTTCTAAGTTCTTTTATCTCTTTCTCTAAACTAATTAAATCTAAACATAGAGATTTAAAATCTAACTTAAACTCTTCTGAAGTAAAATCATAAGATGAAAGTACCTCATCTTCAGTAGGCATTTCTTCATCAGAGTCAGAACTCTCTGCAACAGAGTGGTTGCTGCAGGCATCTATTGCCATTAGGCAAATTTCTTTGGCCTTCTTCTCTTCCTCATCTTCACTGGAGCTTGATGAGGATGATTCTTCATCAGAATCACTCCAGGTTTCAGCAATGAAACCTCTCTCCTTTTTCTTGTTCTTGTAGGAGGATGGCTTGGAGTGCTTCCTGTGCTGCTCCTTTTCTTTCCTCTTGTCTTTGTTCTTCTCCTCTGGACACTCTGGCAAAATGTGTCCAGGCTTCCTGCAACCATAGCAAATAATTTCTTTAGCAGGAGATCGATCATACCTTGGTTTGTCTTCATAGCGTGAAGACTTCTTTCTGAATTCCTTTCTCCCCATTTTGAGAAACCTCTTGGCAAATAATGCCATTAGCTCCTCATTGGATTGGCTGCCTTCAGAAACATCTGCAGCCTTAAGAGCTAGAGATTGCTCTTTTCTTGTTGGAGTGGGAGTCTTGGCTTCAGCTTCTGCTTCTCTGGTCTTCAGCACTTGCTCAAAAGACTTGAGCTTGCCGAGGAGAGCTTCAGTTGAGATTTCATTGGTACTTCTGGCTTCTTTGATGGGCCAGATTCTTAGATCCCATGTGCTAGGGAAGCACATAAGAATCTTATCATTGACCTCTGTCAATGATATGTCCTTGTCCAGGGTCCTCAGCTCATTGATGATTGAGCTGAGCCTGGTGTACATCGCTTCAACTGATTCAGCATCAGTCTTCTTGAAGTTCTCATACTGTGAGATAAGGTTGGACCTCCTGTCCTTCCTTTCATCAGCTGAACCAGCTACAATCTGGTTCAGTGTGTCCCACATGGCCTTAGCTGAGGAGCAGTCAGCCACCTTCTGGAACACCTCATCAGACATAGTCTGAGCCAGTATGTTCATTGCTTTGGCATCAGCAATTTTGGCCTTCTTGTACTCATCATTATAGTCTGGAGGAGGCACTGCACTCATATCAGATGATGAGGCAGTGGCTGCAGCAGGTACTCTTGGGGGACCTGACAAAATAGAAGCAAAAATACTCTCATCAATAGAGTTCATATAAAGTTTGATCCTTGCCTTCCAGATGCCAAACTTTGCTAAGTTGCATGCTGGAGGTCTGGTGCTAGAATAATCCTTAGACTGGGCCATGATAGTGAATGTCTATAAACTCTTGGTATCTATCAGGATCTTGTGACTTAGGTGTTAGCCTATACAGTCAGTCAACCTCCCTCTGATACCAATTGAAAGTGAAGGGATAGATACAACTCTAGAGGGGGGTGAATAGAGTAATCAAATTTTGCACAATACAAAACTTAACTGTCTACCCAACTCCCTTGGAGTGATGTGCGGAATGAAGAGATTATAGATCTTGATTTAACCTTAAAGCCTAACACAAGTGTTGTGTACAAACACAAGCTAACTGTAATTACAGTTAAGCTTGGAAAAACCTAAACAGCAACTAGCAGCCTAGTTATATCTATTCACAGCCACAGTACAGGAAATATAATAAACAAGCCAGACGACACAAGGAATTTATAGTGGTTCCCCAAACAACTTGGGTACGTCCACTCTTCTACCCACACGGTAGGAATCCACTACAGGTTTTTGATCAGGTGCCCTGCCACCAACAGAATCTGCTTCAGGTAGATTCAGAAACCCTTTAGACTTTTGATCAGGTGTCTAAAAACCAAGCACAGGTTTTTGATCAGGTGCCCTGCCACCAAGGGATACTTTTGAAGGGAGTAATAACCCTGTACAGGAGGGGGAAGAAGGTTAAGATGTCTTCTCTATTTTACAATAGATTAGAGAAGCACAAGAAGCTTGCACTGAGCTAGAATGCTCTAAAGAATCAAGGCTCCCCCTGGCTCAAAGATGTCCAGGTGAAGTCTTGCTTCAGTGCAGAGAAAACTCTTCAGAAAGTTCTGAAGGAAAGAGCTACAAGAAGAAAGTAAATAACAAAAAGAAATCTCTTCAAGCAGCTATCTTCTTCTTCTTCTTCTTCAAAGAAACTCTGAGTTGAACTTCCTGAAAGCAGGAGAACTCAGGTGAAGAAGAGATGAAGATCTTAACACTTCTCAGTTAGATGGAGTTTGCTGAGAGCAGGAAGCTTGAGCTTGATGAAGGCTTGAGTGCTTTTGAATATGTGTGTAACTTGCTTCTGTTAACTAGCTTGAATCCTTCTGCAAAGGGTTCTTTATATAATCATCAGCAAGCAACGGCTCTCTTCCATTTGAAATAGTTTGTCTTCTTCTAAGCCTTGAGACCTGGGCTGTAAATATCAAGAAGACAGAAAATATCTCTGCAGCAAAACATTCTATAAAAAGGAATAAACCTCTTTCTAAGAAGCTGCAGGCTTAAATCAAATAATCAGATAAACTAAATAAAGTCACATCAGAAATAATCTCTTTATAGCAAAAAGAAGACTTTTCAGTCCAACGGCTATAAAGGAGCTGTCAGCAGATAAAGTAATTTAAATAGACAGCTAATAAGACAAACAACTTTATCTTAAAAGATTTTAACTCAGGCAATAAGAATAGAGCAAGTAATGCCTGGAAACTTTATCATACAGCTTAAAATAGAGTGCCAGAAAATGTATTAAATAATTAAATATAATAAATAAATACAAAATATAAAGGCAGACAGAAAACGTCGAACGACCTTCGAAGATCGTCGAACGACGCCAGGAGATCGTCGAACTATCGGGCAGATAGTCGAACGATCCAGATAGTCGAGCTATCAAACAGATAGTCGAGCTACCGCAGCAGATAGTCGAACTATCAGGACAGATAGTCGAACTATCAGATAGTCGATCTATCTAGGACAGATAGTCGAGCTATCAAGCGCACAGAGATAGTCGAACTATCAAGCAGATAGTCGACCTACCTCAGAAAACAGATAGTCGAACTATCAAAAGATAGTCGAACTATCAAAACAAACCAGATAGTCGATCTATCACCAGATAGTCGAACTATCAGATAGTCGAGCTATCAAGACAGATAGTCGAACTATCAAAGCGGAACAGATAGTCGAACTATCAACAGATAGTCGAACTATCAGCGCAGAACAGATAGTCGAGCTATCAACAGATAGTCGAACTACCAGCGCAGAACAGATAGTCGAGCTATCAACAGATAGTCGAACTATCAGCGCAGAACAGATAGTCGAACTATCAACAGATAGTCGAACTATCAGCGCAGAACAGATAGTCGAACTATCAACAGATAGTCGAACTATCAGCGCAGACCAAGGCGTCGACCAACTGATAGACGATCGTCGATCAGTCGATAGACGATAGTCGAACGGCGTTCGACTATAGTCGAACGAAAAACCTACTTAACCAAATTCTCAATTTGGAAAAGCGAGGACTCTACAGCTAGACTCCTAACCATTGACCATAGATATTTCTTGGGTCAAGGGCACAAAGAAGAGGACTAAACTCAAATCAAACTAGGGTACCAACAAGTACTAAATGATGATATATGATATGACAGGAATACTTAATATAAGCAAAACATAAACAAAATAATCCATCACAGAATGCACATTATAATATGCCAAACAACATTTTGTTTATAACTGGGTAATGTTTGATTACATTGTTTTTCATTTAATGATTACATCACAACATTACAAAACACTATGAAGGAATTAAAAAAAACATAATCAGGATTGATCAGGCTCTTTAATGATAATCCCTTTTCCAGATTGAATTGTAGCTGTCACAGGAGCTTCTGATTCTTCAGCTATCTTCTTTCCTTTTAGATCAGCTTTCTTCTGAGCTTCTTCCTTGATCCTTTGCCTTTCAAAGTAGTGAAAAGGCTTTGGAAAGTACTTGCTTGGCTCCTTAGCATCAGATGGCAGCCTCCCCAGCTTAGCTTTCCTTCTAAATTGGACTATTGCTTCCTGTCTTGCCTCATATTTCTGCCATTCTGTCTCATTGTACCACTTCCCTCTCTCATGAACTTTATCTTGTACAGCTTTCCATGCAGTGAGTATTATGTTCCTTGAAGTAGGACTCCACTACTCATAATCTGGCTTAAGTACAGCCTGCTCTCTGAATCTTTTCTTTGCTAATAGAGCTTCTTGCTGTTCTTTCAGAGTAGCCTCAGGCTTATCAACCTTCCCAATGACAATATTAGTAACCTCCTTTGGAGGACTATACATTCCTTGAACCTTCTGATCAATCATGTCAAAATCTGGAGGGGGGTAAATGACTTGGGCAACCTCAGGTTGATTGCCTTCAAGTAGATTTGATTGTATTCCTGATTCAGCCACCATAGCATCATCACACAATGGGGGATATCCCAAAGTGGCTCGGATACTATTGGTCACCCATTTGGAGTGCTCTGAGCCTGCATGAATTAGCATCCTCTCCCCCTTTATGGCTTCTCTAGATACATGATCTCTTAGATCTTCCTTTTGAAATCTGATTTGGCCATCCAAATAATTCACACCTTCTCTAAAAAATGGTTTTAACTTGTTAAGCTTTTCAGATATTTCTTTTTGAGAGGTTGAGATGGCAGTCTTAACAGAAGCAATGGCAGCTTGAAAATTCTTATCAAATTCGTCCCTTTCTTTGGCTCTATCTGCAGGCAGACCTGGACCAATCTTCTTTACTTCCTCAATGATCTCATTATGAGATTCAGTTAAATTATCATTCATTCTTAGCTAGTTTTCCAAAACATAGCTTTGCTTCAAAGCAATGTCATCCACCTTTGTAGTAATAGCCTCATGTTGTTTAGCTAGATAAACCACAGCATTGCCACCCTTGTGGAAGCAATCTGTCATTTCCTTTTTATGCATGTTGACTTGAAACTGGATTGACTTTATATCCTGAGCTAAGTCAAACTGTAGTGACTTGCTATTTTCATCAACATACTTTTCCAGAGCCATCCTTTGTTCATCCAATTTTACCTATAGATCTACTATAAATTTGTTATAATCAATAGCTGGAGATACCTGTAGAGGTGTGGTTTGTAAAGCCTGCTTATAATTCTTGCTTCTTCTCTTAAATACAACAAGTTTTCTTTTCTTTGCCATCCTGGCATCTTCAGTTTCAGTTTCAGATGAAGTATCTAATTGAATTCTCTCTTGAGGAGGATTAATTGTATCTGTCCCAGTGACCTGTTGCTCAGCTTCAACAGCCAATGGCTCCCCCTCAACTTGTGTCTCAACCTCAGCTTCCTGATCAATGTCCATATCTATTGACTTCTCAATTTCTTGTCCACCTCCTACTTTATCAGTAGTAGTATCATCATCAGGGAATAACTCCTCCAGAGTAAATTCCAGTTGAGCTGTAACTTCTGCAGCAGTTAAATCTTGAGATAAGTTTAACTGTGCTTCCTTTTGCACTTGTACTTCAGTATTTGTAGTATCTAGAGGAGGAGTGGACACTAGCTCTTCCTGAACCTGTGCATTAATAAGAATATGAGCAATGTCTTTTATAGTAAAATACATTAGCTTCCCCTATACTTGTACCTGATCAGGAGTAGATACCTTTTGAGCAGGAGTGGAAACTGGCTCCCCCTGCATTTGTGCAGGTGTTGACACTTGCTGGACAACAGTTGAGTCTGGCTGATTTTCAACCTGTGTCCTGAGTGGGTCGTCCTGTAGTTGTTCAGGTTCTTGGTTTTGAGTAGGGGATTTCACAGGGGTGTCTGGCCTGCTCTCTTCAGGCACATCCTTGGACAGTACCCTATCCCACCTTGAGAACAGTCTCATATCCATTCTTCTCATATGATTAATCTTTGTCCCTGGCACTTGCTACATCACTTCAGGAATCACTCCAGTTAGGTATAGGCTCATGATCCTAGCCATGTTAGGCTTCTTGATTCCTTCTTTGATCTTGTCAAAGATCACTCCTGACCAATCAGTAGGAATTGTAAAAATAATCCTAGTCATCAGGCTGAACATATAGGCAGAAATCCTATCATGTCCACCTGTCTTGCAGAGGATCACTTTCCCAACTATTTCAGATAAGAACTTCCCTTGCTGATTCATACCCTTCCTGTTGAATGCAGCTCCAATCTTCATGCCTGAGTCCAGTCCACACCATTGAAGGGCTTCCCTTGTTTTAGAACTAGGTACTTCCTCTTCATTCTCAACTACTTGCAATTGAAAGATCTTTCTTAAACTTCTTTGATTAATCTTCACCTTAGTCCCTTGAACTGTGGACCTAATCTTGAGGCCAGTCGAGTGGACTGATGCAGAGATAAAGAACTCGTGCACCTCCTTCTTCCAGATTTTTGTTGGTTCTGAGATGAGAAATTCTAACCCTGACTCAGAGAGGAGGGTGATAACTCCTTGAACATCTGGCGGCGCCTCTGCAAAGGCCTGGCGCACCAACTCATACCCTTCATTAATGTTGTCTTCAATCCTTGGCGCCATCGGTTCGTCGAGAAAGCTTGAGAGAAGAGAGAAAGATAGACTGTTGACACAGGGTTTTAGTCTCGAAAACCTTGGAAGCGTGTCGACAGAATGAGTTTTTGACCTATTTATAGCCTCAGTTGAAAGAAGTTCAAAAGGCGCCAAAAACAGTCAAAATGTGTCGACACAGACGGAATGTGTCGATACAAACTTCTATGTCTCGACATTACTTCAGCCTACTATGTGTCGACACCAATTAGTGGTTATGTCGACACCTTAGATAGACAGAATTTCTGTGTCGACTCTAAGGATAAGTGTCGACACATATTCTGTAAGTGTCGACACCATTTTCCTGGTTGAGTCGACATTACATTTCTGGTTAAGTCGACAATATAACTCTCAAGTGTCGACACATATTCTCTGTGTCGACACAATATTTCTGACTTGTCGACATAATTTCTCTGAGTCGACACATTACTACTGAATGTGTCGACACATTCTTACTTAGCCAATTTCTGTAACTTCAATGTGTCCTTTTTAACACTTGATTATGTTGTTATTACCTTTACTTACTTATATACCACTTCAATTGCATTGTTAATGATTTTGTTAATACATTAATCAATGGTTAACATACCTAATTCAATTTTGAATTTATTGAATTTGGTTTCATCTAAAGGCTTAGTAAATACATCTGCTATTTGATAATCTGTTTTTACAAATTCCAATGAGATGTCTCCTCTTTCTACATGTTCTCTAAGAAAATGGTATTTGATTTCTATATGCTTAGTTGTACTATGAGAAACTGGATTATTAGCAATAGAAATAGCACTCTTTGAATCACATAAAAGGGGTGTTCTACTTACCCGAATACCATAATCCTTAAGCTGATGCTGCATCCACAATAGCTGTGCACAGCAGCTTCCAGCAGCAACATACTCTGACTCAGCTGTGGAAATTGCCACACTGGTCTGCTTCTTACGACTCCAAGATATTAGTCTTCCTCCCAGGAATTGACAAGTACCTGTAGTACTCTTTCTATCCTCTCTACATCCTGCAAAATCTGCATCTGAATAGCCTGTTAGTAGAAAATCTCTATTCCTAGGGTACCAAAGACATAGAGTAGAAGTGCCCTTTAGATATCTCAGAATCCTTTTGACTGTAGTATAATGAGATTCTTTAGGGCAGGCTTGGTACCTAGCACAGACACATGTTGCATACATAATGTCAGGTCTACTAGCAGTGAGATATAGTAGAGACCCAACTATTCCTCTATACAATGATTCATCAACAGGTTTACCTGTCTCATCTTTGCATATAGGCATACTAGTTCCCATAGGAGTTCTCATGGTGGAGGATGACTCCATACCATACTTCTTAATTAATTCTTTGGTGAACTTAGACTGGGATATGGACAATCCATCATCAGTCTGTCTTACTTGGAGTCCCAAGAAGAACTTAAGTTCTCCCATACTGCTCATCTCAAACTTCCCTTGCATAAGTTTGGCAAACTTTTTACAAAGGTTGTTTTTAGTAGATCCAAAGATTATGTCATCAACATAGATCTGGACTAAGATGATCTTTCCTTTGGATTCCCTAAGGAATAAAGTTTTGTCTATCTTTCCTCTTGAGAATTTATTCTCAATGAGGAAGGTAGACAGGGTTTCATACCAAGCCCTTGGAGCTTGTTTTAACTCATACAAAGCTTTCCTAAGCTTATACACATAATCAGGTTTAAGAGGATCTATAAAACCTGATGGCTGCTCTACATATACTTCTTCTTTAAGATCACCATTCAGAAATACTGACTTCACATCCATCTGGTATACTTTGAAGTCTTGGTAGGCTGCATAGGCAAGGAACATTCTGATTGCCTCCAGCCTTGCTACTGGAGCAAAGGTTTGATCAAAGTCAATTCCTTCTTCCTGCCTGTATCCTTTTGCAACTAACCTTGCTTTATTCTTCACTATTATCCCACTTTCATCTAGCTTGTTCCTATAGATCCACTTAGTGCCAATTATGTTGTGGCCTCTTGGTTTAGGAACAAGCTCCCAGACTTTGCATCTTCTAAATTGATTCAGCTCCTCTTGCATAGCATCAATCCAGTGCTGGTCTTGGATAGCTTCTTCAAACTTCTTAGGTTCCATCTGGGACAAGAAACTTGAATGCAAAACTGTGCTTTGATTTCTGCTTCTAGTTTGCACTCCTTGTCTTGGATCACCAATTATCTGATCAGTTGGATGATCTCTTAGATATCTTATAGCTGGAGGAAGATTCCCTTCAGGTTGAGCATCTCCAGCTTCTTCATTCTGCTGAGCCTCTTAGTTTTCATCAGTTTCCATTATCTCTTGTACTCCCCCTGGACAGCAGCCTTCATTTTCCAATGCTCCATCTTCCTTTGAAGCTTCAGCAATGGAGAGCTTGTCCATCTTCTTGCTTATACCTGTTGAGTCATTTGATCTACAAGACAACTCACAATTGATTAATCTTGTTTCATCAAATACAACATGCACAGATTCTTCAACCACTTGAGTAGTTAAGTTGAAGACTCTATAGGCCTTACTATTTGTGCTGTACCCAATAAATATCCCATCCTGGGATTTGGCAGCAAACTTAGTCAAATATGACTTGCCATTGTTAAGTATATAGCACTTGCAACCAAAGATCCTGAAATAGGATAGATTTGGTTTTCTGCCTTTCACAATCTCATAGAAAGTCTTTTTGTGGCTTTTGGTGATAGAAGCCCTATTGATGACATGACAAGCAGTGTTAACTGCCTCAGCCCAAAAATATTCTGGGAGAGAGGTGTCACTCAATAGAGTTCTACCAGCTTCAATTAATGTTCTATTCTTTCTTTCAGCAATTCCATTTTGCTGAGGTGTTCTTGGTGAGGAGAACTCTTGGAAAATCCCAAAGTCTTTACACAAATTTGTTATGCTTTCAGAATGAAACTCAGTATCATGATGTCACAACCCGCATTTTCTCCGAATTAAGAATTATCAGAGTAAGAGAAAACACGCGTCATGATGCCACGTCAAGCAGGGGATAACTGCTGACGCTCAGGCAAATCCAACTACAATCTTTATGCAAGGAAATCATGTGCTTAATGAATAGAAAATCAGTTATGTTTAGAGTCCGTATCCCTCGGCTCAGTGGATCATCTAGTACACAAAAGAAAACTATATTTAAACGCTACGGAAAAATACTTTAATTAGGTTTTACACCCTAAAGAGCGCATAAGGGTCCCAAGAGAACCACTCATACTATGCAAGACACTACACTTAGTTTATATAATATTTATAAGAAAACGATTTTTCATACGTGATTTGGAAAGTAGTGATTAAGTTTACAAAACATGCTGATCATGAGCTTCATTTATAATAGTAATTATAGTTTAAAAATAACTAGCAACCTAGCATAAAACCTTCTCAAAGCAAGTAGACTATCTCCAGAAAATAAATGGTAGCAGCAATAGTATATATCTAGTACAAGGTAAAAAAAACTGCTAGTGGGCGCCAACAACCTGACACGAACCCACCAGCACACATATATGTCTGTAAGAAAGTACTGAAAACAACCTCACAAACAAGGTAAACGAAACTCCAAAGGTCCGGAAGTCCACCAACAACACCACCTCCAACTAGCCACCGGACTGGCTACAGCTCAGAACCTGGGGTATTCCAAAAGAAAACAGAATACCTCAGCAAGCAAAAATCAAGGTAAAACTGCATGAAAGAGTCAACCAAAGGACAAAATAACAGAAAACATGCAGCAGAAAGAGTCACAACTGTCCAAAATAAGACAACAAGAAATGCACAACGTGCAAAGAAACAGCAACGACCCAGCCCAGGAACCACATCCTGCAGGGCCTACTAGGCTACCAAGAGCCAGAATGCTGCAAACTACCAAAGAAGAAACTTCTAACACCCTAAACTGCGGGAAGTGATAGTAGAAAAAACAACAACGAGGAACCGGATCGAAGGCAAACGCAGTCCCCCAATCCACCATGTCCAAGTCAAAAGCTCGAGGGTCAACACGTGAAAACACAAGGGACCTTCCACCCGACATGCCCAGCCCGTACCTGGAGCAAGAAATCCATGGGTGGCCTTGGCTATATCACACAATTCCACCCCCATAAAGAGCTACAACCACCACTACTATTCACGACCCACGATTCGGCCTTTAGAAAAAATAAAGAAAACGGCCGACAAGGAAAACCCAGAAATACAACTGGAAAATCCACTCGGAAACGAAATACAAAGTAAAGGAAGAGTGTTGAAATAAACCAACACGACTAGGCGTTGAGTGAAACGCACTCAGCGCCTACCTAAACTTTGGCGTTGAGTGAGCTAGCCTCACTCACCGCCAAAATTATACCACTACCCACAAGCCCACTAAAGAATGCGGAGCTCAACGACAGTCGAACGACCAAGGCAGAAGATCCAGAACTCGAGTAGTTGCTTGCCACTTGAGTATCTAAACTCCCGCACTCGCAACCATCTAAATTCGCTTATCAACAGAAAATATACAAAGCGCACGATCAGTGACGCACGATCAGTGGTCGTGCGCACTCATCGGCTGATGATCGTGCGAAACGAACCTGGAAACCTGACAGAAAACCTAGCAACTGCGCACGATCAGTGTCGCACGATCAGTGGTCGTGCGCACTGATGTCAGCGCTCGTGCGATTGCCCGAGACAGAACTTTGGAAACTGAAATTTATACGCGCACGAACAGAGGCACACGACCAGTGGTCGTGCGCCCTAAAGGTTGATGACCGTGCGCGGCAAACCTGTACCGTTTGGAATTTCCCGAACGACACCGGAACGCGCACACGACTCACGCCACTGTAGTAGCAGTAGACAACTATCAACGTCGCACGCTACTACCATTCAAACTATGTCTAACCATTCGAATAATATCTTAATGAAGGAAATTGGCAACCACACCCCCCCTCCTAACACTCCCTCTCGGCTACGCCCGAACCAGAGCAACCATAAGAGCAAGGGAAACAACGGCTTCACGCCGACAAATTGGATTCCAAACATCACAACATAGGGGGGGTTTCAGTAGGAAGAACTAAGCCCTATAGTTAGCAAGAAAATGAGAACAACAAGGCCTCTAACCTGGGCTAACCGGGATTTCAATTTCAGCAAATAAATTCAAAGAAAACACTTGGCAAGGGCAAGAATACCACTTGCCTCAAATCTCAGCGAAGCTTTGGACTGCTTTCCTCCTCTTCGCACGGATCAAAATGGCCGCAACACCTAGAACAAAGATTTGGCCATTAATGGCGGAAAACTTCCCAAAACCGAAAATTCCAATCCTTCCAAAACTCCACGAAAATCGAATTTCTTACCGCAGGAATGAAGGTCTCGACGAGAGCAATCCGTATCCACTCTCGGAATCGAATTCCGTCCACAAACGCTCCGGGAATCGGTGTCCGAAGGCAAGGTAGGCGGTTTCTCCGTTTCCTCGTACAGGACCGACGGTTTCTATCGTGAAGAAGATGATGGCTTTCATTCTAATACTATATATATATATATAATTATATAATTATATTATTAATTACAAAATTACATAAAGCACCAAATCGACTCGAAAACCGATTCACCTCGGAATTCGACGAAATTCGCACCGTAGCTAAATATCCACGCTACGAACACAACGGCGAAGTCGAAATTGACTTTCGACGAACAGAACTCGAGTTATACCCAAACAAAGCCAAACACAAACATCCCCCCGAGAGGCCTCACCGGTCACCAAAACGACTCGGTTTGCTAGGGAGATCTTGCCAACAGGCTACCAAACAGGGCACTCAGTTCTAAGGAGCTAAACCATACTCCACACATGGCACAAGCCACGGAAACGCGTCATCGTAACGCCAACCGAGAATAAAAATAATCGCTGAACAAAAAAAACGGGGCGTTACAGTCACTCCCCCTAAAAGAAAGTTTCGTCCCGAAACTTTACGCACAACCCTCCTACAAAAGAAGGAAAAAGTAACAAACAGAAGTTACAAAGGGAAACATACCGATCAAATCAGCGAAACAGGTGAGGGTACGCCCTCCTCATGGCCGACTCTAGCTCCCAAGTCGCGCTCTCCAAATCCTGATTTTTCCATAGAATTTTCACCATCGGTATGGACTTCTTTCGCAGCACACGCTCCTGAGTATCCAAAATACGAACTGGCACCTCAACGAAAGAGAGGTTGGGCTCTAACTGGGGCACAACATCCAAGAGTTGCCCACTGCTGCGCACACACTTCCGCAATTGGCTAACATGAAAAACATTATGAACACCAGGGAAGTTCGCTGGCAAATCCAATCTATAAGCAGACACACCAATCCGCTCCAAAACCTCAAACGGGCCCACATACCTTGGGTCCAATTTCCGGTTTTTACCAAATCTCTTTACACCAACCATTGGAGAAACCTTGAGGTATACATGATCCCCTACTAAAAACTCCAAGGCAGACCTACGCCGATTGGCGTTCTTTTCATACCTCTCCTGGGCTAAACGAAGCTTCTCCCGAATAAGCTTCACGGCGACTTCCATCTCTTCCAGAGCATCAGGACCCAACAAGGGCTTCTCACCAGCCTCAGCCCAAAACAACGGAGTCCTACAGCGCCTCCCATACAAAGCTTCGAACGGAGCCATCTGCAAGATTTCCTGATAACTGTTATTATAAGCAAATTCCATGAGTCGCAGGCGCTCATCCCACGCTCCACCATGGTCTAAAATATAGCACCGGATCATATCCTCAACAATCTGATTGACCCGCTCCGTCTGCCCATTGGTCTGAGGGTGGTACGCAGTAGAATACCTCAGATCCGTACCCAAACCCTCCTGCAGACTCTGCCAAAAACGAGAAGTAAACCGGGAGTCTCGATCAGAAATGATGCTAACCGGCACACCGTGGAGTCGGATGACTTCATTCAAGTACAACTCCGCTATCTTCTTCATCGGGTAATCAATCTTATAAGGCACGAAGTGAGCACACTTCGTCAATCTATCCACTATAACCCAAACAGAATCAAATCCTCTCGGGGATTTTGGCAAACCCGCAATGAAGTCCATTGATATACTCTCCCACTTCCAAGTCGGGATATCTAGCGGAGTCAACTTACCACCGGGCCTTCCATGATCGGCCTTCACACGCTTGCAAGTGTGACACTTAGCAACATATCGGGCTATATCTCCTTTCATACCATTCCACCAAGCAATTTGCCTTAAGTCACGGTACATCTTCGTAGATCCTGGATGGTAGGCAACGCTGGAACCATGAGCCTCACTGCAAATCATACTCTTAATGTCCCCAACAGCGGGAACGCAAAACCTGTCGCGGTACTTCAAAGTACCCGCATCATCAATAGAAAAATCTGGCAACTCTCCCTTCTCTGTCCTGGTAAAAAGGTGCAACAGATCCTGATCGTCCTTCTGATGTAGTCTAGTCAAAGAAATCGAGGACGGCTCTTCCACTGATAAGCTACTCTGCAAACTACAGCATCCCACTGAAATATCCATAAGGAGGAACTCCTCAATTAATCGATCGGCGGAGAGGTTAAAGATCTTTCCCGTCTTTCGGCTCAGGGTGTCGGCCACCACATTGGCCTTGCCCGGATGATACTGGATTTCCACATCATAATCCGCCACATACTCAAGCCACCGCCGCTGACGCAGATTCAACTCCTTCTGCGTGAACACGTACTTCAGGCTCTTATGGTCAGTAAAAATCTTGCACTGAGCCCCATAAAGTAAGTGCCTCCACAACTTCAACGCATAGATAACCGCTGCAAACTCAAGGTCATGCGTAGGATAATTCCGCTCATGAGTTTTCAACTGCCTTGACCCATAAGCAATTACTTTTCCATCCTGCATTAATACGCATCCCAGACCTATATGCGAAGCATCCACATACACATCATAATCCATGCCCTCTGTAGGAAGGGTCAGAACGGGAGCAGTACACAATCTCCTCTTTAACTCCTGAAAAGCTTCTTCGCACTTCTCGCTCCAAACAAATGCCACATTCTTCTGAGTCAGCTTGGTCAACGGTGCGGCTAGAGAAGAGAAACCCTCCACGAATCTCCTGTAATAGCCAGCCAACCCTAAGAAGCTTCTGATCTCCTTAGGAGTATTCGGCCTACTCCAATCCGTCACTGCTGCAATCTTTTCTGGGTCAACCGAGATCCCATCCTTGTTCACCACGTGGCCTAGAAAAGAAACCTGAGGCAACCAAAATTCGCACTTGCTCAACTTGGCGAATAACTTGTGGCTCCTCAACTCTGATAGGACCAAACGCAAATGCTGCTCGTGCTCCTCAGCACTGCGAGAATAAACCAACACGTCATCAATGAAGACCACAACGAACTTGTCTAGGAAATCCTTGAACACCCTGTTCATCATATCCATGAAGGCTGATGGTGCGTTGGTCAGACCAAACGACATCACCAAAAACTCAAAGTGCCCATGCCTCGACCTAAACGCAGTCCGTGGAATATCTGCCTCACGGATCCTGAGCTGATGATAGCCCGAACGAAGATCGATCTTGGAGAACACCGTGCTACCACGCAACTGGTCAAATAAATCATCGATCCTCGGCAGAGGGTACCTGTTCTTGATAGTGACCTTGTTCAACTCTCTATAGTCGATGCAAAGCCGCATCGACCCATCTTTCTTCTTTACGAACAAAACAGGAGCACCCCAAGGTGACGAACTCTGCCTGATAAAACCTTTAGCCAACAACTCATCTAACTGAATTCGCAACTCCTCTAACTCACGAGGGGCCATCCGGTACGGCGCCTTGGCAATAGGACGCGTACCCGGCTCCAAATCAATAACAAACTCCACATCCCGCTCAGGAGGGATACCAGGAAGATCATCAGGAAAAACATCGGCGAAACCACGAACAATAGGAATCTCCTCCAAGCGTGGCACGCTATCAACGGTTCCAACCGCCGAGACTAAACAAACACAACAATCAGAAAGAAACAATCTCTGAACACATACCGCAGAGAGAACAGGAGAATCCTGACACGGATCAGCATACACGCTGCCGGGCTGACCGTCGTCCCTGATGAAGTCCAAGCGCTTTCCTTTGCACTGAATGACCGCATCATACCGAGAGAGCCAGTCCATGCCCAAAATGACATCGAAGTCCTCTAGATCAATCATCTTCAGATCCGCCTTCGCAAGAAAATCCCCCAACAAAACCGGGCAATCCAAAATACCCAAATCTGACAACACAGATTCACCAGAGGGAAACTTGACACGGAAGGAATCCCGAACACGATCTAGAGACAACCGATGACGCTCCACAAAGGCTCTAGCCACGAACGAGTGGGTAGCGCCGGAGTCAAACAGAACACGCGCCCAGCGGTTCTTCACCTTAAATTTCCCTATAGGAACGCACAAAGCTAAGGAACTAGCACAACAGTACCGCAAATAATCTAGCAACTAAACTACCAGGCTAGAAAGAAAACAACAAACTACTAACCTGAGATCACCTGGGTCGAAGTCTGAGCCTCCTCGGAAGAAATCACGTTCAGCTTCCCTTTTCCCTTGTCCACACGCTGAGGTGGAGGTAATGCCTGCAATGGAACTGCAGGAAGAGCTGACTGGACCTGAGGACACCTCGACTTAACGTGACCCTTCTGCCCACATTGATAGCAGACTCTATCCCTGGACCAACACTGGGCTGCATCATGCCCGGATCGCTTGCAAACTGAACAGGAGACATCTCTCCCAGGAGCACCCTGAATAGCATGAACCTGCTCCTTCTTCTGAGCTGCCGCCTTCTTGAAACACCTCTCAACAGGATGGCCTGACCGGCCACAAAAACTACACACCACCCTGCTCCTCTTTCCCGGAACAGCATCGGGTACCAGGGGTTTCTTCTCCTCTACCAACTTCCTCTTATCCTTCCTCAACTGCTGGCCTCTGCTCTTCGCCGTCTCAATGGCTTCAACCTTAAGAGCAGCTCTACAACTCCAGCATAAGTCACTGTCCCATAAGCACTGGCCAACTGCTGCACCTCACTCCTCAAACCACCGAGGAATCGCTTAACTCGATCAGCCTCAACGCTGACCAACCCAGGGGCAAAACGGCTCAACTTACTAAACTCTATCTCATACTCACCCACCGTGAGCTGCCTTTGCTTCAGATAGAGGAAATCATTCATGAGGCGGTCACGCTCGACCGAGGGTAAGAACTTCCTCAACAGCATCTCCTTGAACACTTCCCAAGAGCATCCGGCTACCAGGCTCTCCTTCTCTCTCAGCCACCAACTCTTAGCCAAACCTTTAAGCTGATAGGCGGCTATCATCACCCTCTGATCATCTGAAATCCCTGAGTACGAGAACATCTCCTCCATGGAGATCAGCCAGTCGTCTATCACCATGAAATCTGCCTTCCCATCATAAGTGGGAGGGCTCAGCCTCTGAAACTGCGAGATGAAGGCCATCTCTGCTGGCACCACCACTGGAGGCCTCAAGGGTGCAGGAGGAGGATGAACAGCTAACCCCCCTGCAGGAACTTGCGCACCCTGAGCCTGCCCTGCCACAACTGCCACCAAAGACTGAATCTGGGCTTGCACTTCCTCCAACTGCCTCCCCATAGCTTCGCTACTCTGACGCAGACCCTCGATCACCGCATCGTTCTGAGCTCCAGAAGATTCACCCTCAGACAGGGGAGTCGATCGGGTCGCAGGACGCCTAGCCATCCTAAAAAAAAATCAATACAACGCAAATCAGAACCAAATCCCACGACTAGAACCGACTACCAGTACAGACAATACATATGTAGATATAGACTTAAAGCTGCTAACTTGCTCTGAGAGTTTATCTTCTTCACAATAATTAGATGATATACCCTAACCTAGGATGGTTAACCACCACCTCACTAACTCTTGTGCCTAGATCGGATGCATGAACTTATGTTAGTTTGAAAACTTATGTGTGTACATATGTCATCCTGCAAATCTTTAGCTCGGCGCGTTGTGCTTATGCAATGATATGATATGCATGATTGTGCTATGCATTCTAAAAAGAAGGCCCTAATGCATGATATGAGCGGCGTACACATGAAAATGTTATGCATCCCATACTACATAACATTTCCATGCAACGAAAAAGAAACGCGCTAGTCGCAGTCATGTGGTGAGGTTATGCATCCCATACTACATAACCCTCACATGTAGCCCCTATGGTGGATCCATATACGAACACATATTATGCATCCCATACTACATAATATGCCCCGTATACTTCATGTTATGCTATGAGTGTAGTGTTCGTGCTTTTGCCAAGACGTGCTGATGACATATCGGTGTGTGAATGACATGATGCTGAACTACTAAAAGCATCCAAGGAAGGTTGCCCAACTAACTTGTCAAGCAACCTCCCTCTGATACCAACTGTCACAACCCGCATTTTCTCCGAATTAAGAATTATCAGAGTAAGAGAAAACACGCGTCATGATGCCACGTCAAGTAGGGGATAACTGCTGACGCTCAGGCAAATCCAACTACAATCTTTATGCAAGGAAATCATGTGCTTAATGAATAGAAAATCAGTTATGTTTAGAGTCCGTATCCCTCGGCTAAGTGGATCATCTAGTCCACAAAAGAAAACTATATTTAAACGCTGCGGAAAAATACTTTAATTAGGTTTTACACCCTAAAGAGCGCATAAGGGTCCCAAGAGAACCACTCATACTATGCAAGACACTACACTTAGTTTATATAATATTTATAAGAAAACGATTTTTCATACGTGATTTGGAAAGTAGTGATTAAGTTTACAAAACATGCTGATCATGAGCTTCATTTATAATAGTAATTATAGTTTAAAAATAACTAACAACCTAGCATAAAACCTTCTCAAAGCAAGTAGACTATCTCCAGAAAATAAATGGTAGCAGCAATAGTATATATCTAGTACAAGGTAAAAAAAACTGCTAGTGGGCGCCAACAACCTGACACGAACCCACCAGCACACATATATGTCTGTAAGAAAGTACTGAAAACAACCTCACAAACAAGGTAAACGAAACTCCAAAGGTCCGGAAGTCCACCAACAACACCACCTCCAACTAGCCACCGGACTGGCTACAGCTCAGAACCTGGGGTATTCCAAAAGAAAACAGAATACCTCAGCAAGCAAAAATCAAGGTAAAACTGCATGAAAGAGTCAACCAAAGGACAAAATAACAGAAAACATGCAGCAGAAAGAGTCACAACTGTCCAAAATAAGACAACAAGAAATGCACAACGTGCAAAGAAACAGCAACGACCCAGCCCAGGAACCACATCCTGCAGGGCCTACTAGGCTACCAAGAGCCAGAATGCTGCAAACTACCAAAGAAGAAACTTCTAACACCCTAAACTGCGGGAAGTGATAGTAGAAAAAACAACAACGAGGAACCGGATCGAAGGCAAACGCAGTCCCCCAATCCACCATGTCCAAGTCAAAAGCTCGAGGGTCAACACGTGAAAACACAAGGGACCTTCCACCCGACATGCCCAGCCCGTACCTGGAGCAAGAAATCCATGGGTGGCCTTGGCTATATCACACAATTCCACCCCCATAAAGAGCTACAACCACCACTACTATTCACGACCCACGATTCGGCCTTTAGGAAAAATAAAGAAAACGGCCGACAAGGAAAACCCAGAAATACAACTGGAAAATCCACTCGGAAACGAAATACAAAGTAAAGGAAGAGTGTTGAAATAAACCAACACGACTAGGCGTTGAGTGAAACGCACTCAGCGCCAACCTAAACTTTGGCGTTGAGTGAGCTAGCCTCACTCACCGCCAAAATTATACCACTACCCACAAGCCCACTAAAGAATGCGGAGCTCGACGACAGTCGAACGACCAAGGAAGAAGATCCAGAACTCGAGTAGTTGCTTGCCACTTGAGTATCTAAACTCCCGCACTCGCAACCATCTAAATTCGCTTATCAACAGAAAATATACAAAGCGCACGATCAGTGACGCACGATCAGTGGTCGTGCGCACTCATCGGCTGATGATCGTGCGAAACGAACCTGGAAAACTGACAGAAAACCTAGCAACTGTGCACGATCAGTGTCGCACGATCAGTGGTCGTGCGCACTGATGTCAGCGCTCGTGCGATTGCCCGAGACAGAACTTTGGAAACTGAAATTTATACGCGCACGAACAGAGGCACACGACCAGTGGTCGTGCGCCCTAAAGGTTGATGACCGTGCGCGGCAAACCTGTACCGTTTGGAATTTCCCGAACGACACCGGAAAGCGCACACGACTCACGCCACTGCAGTAGCAGTAGACAACTATCAACGTCGCACGCTACTACCATTCAAACTATGTATAACCATTCGAATAATATCTTAACGAAGGAAATTGGCAACCACACCCCCCTCCTAACACTCCCTCTCGGCTACGCCCGAACCAGAGCAACCATAAGAGCAAGGGAAACAACGGCTTCACGCCGACAAATTGGATTCCAAACATCACAACATAGGGGGGGTTTCAGTAGGAAGAACTAAGCCCTATAGTTAGCAAGAAAATGAGAACAACAAGGCCTCTAACCTGGGCTAACCGGGATTTCAATTTCAGCAAATAAATTCAAAGAAAACACTTGGCAAGGGCAAGAATACCACTTGCCTCAAATCTCAGCGAAGCTTTGGACTGCTTTCCTCCTCTTCGCACGGATCAAAATGGACGCAACACCTAGAACAAAGATTTGGCCATTAATGGCGGAAAACTTCCCAAAACCGAAAATTCCAATCCTTCCAAAACTCCACGAAAATCGAATTTCTTACCGCAGGAATGAAGGTCTCGACGAGAGCAATCCGTATCCACTCTCGGAATCGAATTCCGTCCACAAACGCTCCGGGAATCGGCGTCCGAAGGCAAGGTAGGCGGTTTCTCTGTTTCCTCGTACAGGACCGGCGGTTTCTATCGTGAAGAAGATGATGGCTTTCATTCTAATACTATATATATATATATATAATTATATAATTATATTATTAATTACAAAATTACATAAAGCACCAAATCGACTCGAAAACCGATTCACCTCGGAATTCGACGAAATTCGCACGGTAGCTAAATATCCACGCTACGAACACAACGGCGAAGTCGAAATTGACTTTCGACGAACAGAACTCGAGTTATACCCAAACAAAGCCAAACACAAACATCCCCCCGAGAGGCCTCACCAGTCACCAAAACGACTCGGTTTGCTAGGGAGATCTTGCCAACAGGCTACCAAACAGGGCACTCAGTTCTAAGGAGCTAAACCATACTCCACACATGGCACAAGCCACGGAAACGCGTCATCGTAACGCCAACCGAGAATAAAAATAATCGCTGAACAAAAAAAACGGGGCGTTACACCATGATCACTTCTGATTTTGACCACTGTACTATTCAGTTCATTCTGAATTTGCTTTACAAAATTAAGTAGTACACTTGGGGTTTCAGATTTTTGTCTTAGAAAGAACACCCATGTAAATCTAGAATAGTCATCTACAACCACAAAAGTGTAGACCTTCCTACCTAGACTATGAACTGGCATAGGACCAAAAAGATCCATATGCAAGAGGTATAAGCACCTCACAGAATCCTTGTTTTCAAGGCTTTGAAATGAGGATTTTGTCTGCTTGCCCTTTTGACAAGCTGAGCATACCCCTTCCTTTATACACTTAACTTGAGGCCCATTCCTCACTAGTTCTTTACTAATGAGTTGGCCAATTGTCTTGTAGTTTAGATGAGCCAATCTCTTGTGCCACTTAACACAATGGGAAGCATTGTCATCAGCTACAAGACAAATGGGGGAAGCCTTATTTTCACATTCAAAATTAAGGCAATATACATTTCTCTTCCTATACCCAGTCAAAATGATCTCTTGATCACTTGACCTTTTGATATGACATCCATCCTTACCAAATGAAATGTCATATCCTAGATCACTCAGCTGGCTTATGCTTATTAGATTATGTTTCAAACCTTTTACATAGGCCACTTGGGTGATAGTAATTAGGTTAGAAGAAATGTTACCAAACCCTTTGATGACTCCTTTTTCAGATCCACCAAAGATCACTTTATGTCCATCTTTGACAGATGAATACTCCTTCAGCAGCCCCTTTGTTCCAGTCATGTGCCTGGAACAACCACTATCCAAGTACCATATAGGGGCATGGTTACTTGGATTCACCTACAATACAGAATTACTTACCCTTAGAACCCAAGTAAGTCTTGGGTCCTTGGTTCAGGTTAGCATTAATAAAGTTATCATAACCTCTTCTAACAGGTAGACTCTTATTCTTTATAACACTTGTGTTATACCAGCAGTCCAATGCAAAATGGCCCCTCTTGCCACAGCACCAACATTCAAACTTATTGTATCTAGATCTAGATACATCCTTGTCAGAAGAATTTCTGTTCATTGCTGGTGCTGTTGCAACTTCACCTACTGATTTCTAAAAACCATTGGGTTTATGACCATAGGTAGGCCTGCTTGCCTTAACACCCTTGTTCTTCAGAACATTTGTCTTAATATGACCTTGAATGTCTTCATGATCATATATGTTAGAAGGCACTTTCTCCTTACTAAACTTTATGGGGACTGAAAGGTTTAGTGGCTGAATAGGGACTTTGCCTTTCCTCTTGAATCTGCCAGCCCTGGAGTTACCTTTAAATCCTAATCCAGCCTTACCCTTCTGAGTGACAAATTCATCTATCAAGGGTAAGACAGATTTTGGCTTAGAGTAACTAGCCACTAAATCCCTTTCAATTCTAAGTCTGGCCTCCAGACTCTTTACTTGATCATTAGTATAATTAATTGTGCCCATCTGAATAATAGTTATATTCTTCAGCTTGGAAATTTCATTTAATTTTTGATCACGGACTTTTTCTAACTCAGTTGTTGCTACCCTTAGTTCAGCAATTTCCTGAGCCTGTGTTTTAACCAGGTTCTTGCTTTTCTTAAGGGCCTGCAACAAGTCCCCATACTTGTCTATCAATTGATAGACATCTCCTTCTGATCCAGATGCATCTTCATCACTTGATGCAGATGTAGCTGATTCTTCACTTGTACTACAAACAGATGTACAGGAAGGACAGTTACCTCATTAGGACCAGACTGATTCTGGCATATGTCCTCTTCTAATCTTGTCATCAAACCCATGCATTGATGTTCATTGATGGAGTCTAGCAACTGCATAAACTCCTCTTCCTCAGATGCAGCATATAGTCCAATATATACTTCAGCTTCAGATCCTGATTCTGAAGTTGACTGGTCTGACAGACTTTTATCTTTCTTTGCTACAAAGGATTTCTCCTTCTTGCCTTTCTGATAAGTCTTCTTCTTTTCTGAAGATTCCTTCCTTTTGTCAGGACAATCAGCCACTACATGTCCAGGCCTATTGCAACAATAGCAGACAATCTTTGAAGTAGTGGCTTTGCTGGGCTTTGATCTGCTTTTCTCTTTCCTTGATGACCTTCTCTTCTGATAATAGTCATCAACTTGCTGTGATGTGGAAGGCCTAGACCCTCATTGCTTCTTTTTCAAGAACCTTTGGAATTGCCTTGTGAATGCAGTAAAGTCTGCATCTGAATCACAGCTTTCTGAACCCTTATTTGAATTTTCAGAACTATCTTCTTCAACTTCTTTAGGAGGAGATGGTGATTTCCTCCTACTCTTTCTAGTGGCTTCAGCATTAAATGCCACAGTCTTTTCTCTATGCTCTCCTCTTGAGTTTCTTTCCTCCTCCTTCCTTACCATAAGTTGCATTTCATAGGATAGTAACTTTCCAAACAGGGTTGGAGGAGATATCTCTGCCAATTTAGCCACTTCTCTTATGGCACAGATCTTTGTATCCCAGTCCTTTGATAAGGATCTTAAGAATTTGTCATTCAGTTCATAGGTACTGAAGACTCTTCCATAGGAGATTAGCTCATTCATAATTCTATAGAATTTCTTATAGCACTCAGTTATGCTATCAGATTTTCCTTGTCTAAAGCTTTCATACTCCTGATTTAGCATAGACTTTCTGTCCAGCCTTACTTCTTCAGATCCCTCCATGTAGACAATCAATGTGTCCCACATCTCCTTGGAGGTCTTGCAGTGAATCAGATTTTGAAATGTTGAATCATCTATGGCACTAACAATGATGTTCTGTGCCCTTTTGTCCATGGTTGCCAAGATGATTTCATCCTTGGTCATTTCTGAATAAGTCTTTGGTATTTGGATATTTGCATCAAGAACAGATATCTTCATTGGAATGAAGGGCCCTTCCTGTACTGTGATGTAAATCCTTGGGTCAGATGCTTCCATAAACAATCTGACTCTTTCTTTCCAGATCCCAAAGATTTCCTTCTTGCATATGGGTAATTTCATAGACCCTAGCTCCTTATGATTCTCTCCAGAACCCATCTTCTTGAATCTTGAATCTGCCTTTCAGATCTACCTCAGACTGTTAAGTCCTTTTTGAGGAACCTCCCTCTGATACCACTTGATATTTTAACTTTCAAGACAGCCTAGACACCTAGAGGGGGGGGGGGTGAATAGGTTCTGCTTATTTATAAAAACTTCTAGGCAGAATTCAATTCAATGACTGACAAAAGAATCACAGCAATCACAGAAAATAAAACATCACAGATTGCACAATATTTTATAGTGGTTCCCCAAGGTCTGGGTACATCCACTTTCCCCTTCAGCTATCTAGCAGTATGCTAGATTTGGCCAAACTTCCACTAATCTCAGATCAATAGATCCTACAACTCAGGCACAACAGCCCTACCTCAGCCTTGCCCCAAGGCCTACAACTCAGAGAAGATCCTTCTCCTACACTCAGGCAAACAGCCCTACCACTCAGAGTTCAACACTCCTACACTCAGCCTTTATAACATAGGCTTACAACTCAGATCTGTGTAAACAGATCCTACAGAAATATGGAAAATATTATATAACTGTCTTGCCTAAAATTGAGAGAGAAAAGGCCAAGACAATTCTTGATCAGCTGATGAAATCAACTGTATCTGAGCTTTCTTCAAAGCTTCTTGAATAAGAACTTAGCTGAGTTGATTTCCAAACAGCTTCTTGAGAATCCACTGGTGGTTTCTTTCTTCTTCTTCAAATTCTGGCTTGATCTCTCTCTATCCAGCACTTTGAATGATTCTTCTGAATTCTAATTAGAACTCTTCTTTGATCTATCCTTAGATAGTCTTCTTAGATCTCCCGGAGAAGATCTTCTTAAGTGCCTAGCACTTTCTTGAAATGAATTGGATCGTAATCCTTCTCAACTTTTTGATTCTCAACAATGTTTTCCAACAGTTGCTTTCTCCTTCTGAATCCGTCTATTTATAGACTTTCTTCATGGTAACCGGCTGATCCGGTTTCTAACTGTTTTCTGACAAGTCTGACAGCTTCAGTTAACTGGTGGCAATCCTCAGCTGTCAAGTCTCCAAACAAGTCCTGTGCCTTAGTCTTGAACCATAAGTTGTCGAGACAGTCTGTCAGAAAGTGTCGAGACCATCTGTTTATTTGTGTCGACACAATTGACTTTGGTGTCGACACAGTCTTCAGTGATGTCGACTAAGTTGCCTTTGAGTCGACACAGCTCCTTCTGAAAATAACTTGGTCTTGACTCTTCAGTGTGTTGACACAAGTCCTGTGTGTCGACACAGTTGTTGTAGAATCATAACTTAGTAAGTGTCGACTTAGCCTTCAGGTGTCGACAAACTTGAAATTGACTATATTCTTTTGTGTTGACACATCCAGCTGGTGTCGACAATCTTGAGATCGACTTTACTCTTCTGTGTCGACACTTTTTCCCCTGTGTAGTTGTAGACTAACTGCTATGTGTCGACACTGCTTCCCAGTGTTGTGTCGACTTACTTCTTCTGTGTCGACACTTTTTCCCAGTGTAGTTGTAGACTAACTGCTATGTGTCGACACTGCTTCCCAGTGTTGTGTCGACTTACTTCTTCTGTGTCGATACTTTTTCCCAGTGCAGTTGTAGACTAACTGCTATGTGTCGACACTGCTTCCTCTATGTCGACACTTTTTCCCAGTGATGTGTCAACTATTTTCTTCTATGTGTCGACACTGCTTCCTCTGTGTCGACACTTGGACTTAGAATTTTGCTGCATACTTTATCAATCCTTCACCTGCACATATCAACTCAAAAAAAAACAACATCAAATACACCTTGATGTATATCATTGAGCTAGGTTGGGCTTCTTCAAATCAGGTACACATTTTCCAATGTACCCAACACCCTTGTGTCAGTCCCTGTTCTTTTTCCTTTGTCGTTTTTCTTGTAGGAGAGAAGTAGGTGCGCGATCACCCCTTTCCCAAGGGTGAACTCCATCGAGACCGAATTCTCGGTTTCAACAAGGAATATCTCAATTTTCATTATCCACAACTAAGACTCAACCTATTAAATAACTACTCGCTGGAGCAGGGCCCGTGCTTAAAATAGTAAATTACAGGAATAAAAATGTGCTAATAAAAGATGCTGAGAATATAAGCTGTAGAATTGAAATATTGAAAAAAATATGACTAGTACGGAACTAGAGTAGTACAAAACTGAAAGAATTAAAAATAAGTACTGAAAGACACTGGATCAGTACGAGACTGGAATAGTATTTAAAAGAAAAGAACTGAACTTAAAGTAAATAAGCAAAACAAGTATGGGACTGGAATGAGTGCTTAAAAGAAATGAATTTAACTGAAAGTAAGTAAACAGGACAAGTACGAGACTGGAGTACTGAAAAGAAAGTACTGAACTGAAGTAAATAAAGGAACTGGATCAGTGCAAGACTAAAGTAAATCATGAAGAAAATAGTTAGTAGTCCAATCACTCCATTAGGCGGCTTAAGTTCCATCTCCATTATCAGGAGGCAAGTTCAGTTTCATTTCCGTTCTTAGGAGGCAAGTTCAGTTTCATCTCCATTCTCAGGAGGCAAGTTCAGTTCTATCTCCACTCTCAAAAGGCAAGTTCAGTTCCATCTCCATTTATAGGAGGCAAGTTCAGTTCTAATTCAGTTTTTAGGAAGCTTCTTTAAGTTTCACCCATTATTAAGATTTGATAGTAATTTAGTTGCGTCTTTCAATAACGACTTAATCAGATCAGGAGGCTTAATATGAGTTACACCTTTATTATTCATCCGAGATTAAACAGCAGCTCATTTGCTCACGTCGGATCGAATTCGAGAATCTCATTAGAGAACACATTATTCCTCAAATTTCAACCTCGAAGATCAAAACCAGCATAGGAGGGAAATTCTTTGTCCGAAACGAGGTTAGGCTTTATTCTACTCGAAGATCGTAATTTCATCTTCCGAGTCCACTCAAATACCCGAGAGTTATTTTAAAAACGAGGTGCTCGATGATTTTGCAAAAACCTCAAAATGCTTAGAGCTTGAAATCTTGACTCGATAACTCTCATTGATTAATCAATTGAACTTAATATTCAATTTAGAAAGTGGTCGCGTGTTCCGATTTTCATTTTGGAAGAATTTTGAGCGCATCAATTTCTGAGCGAGATCCTAGGATCCAATAAATCAGAAAAATCTTCATTTTTTCACCCAAGGTTCCCAAATTTTAACACAACTTTTAAGAGGGCTGGAAAAGAGCTTAGTAATTGTTTCAAAATATTCAGAGCAATTTTGGGCCTATAAATTGGCCAAAAAAAAATCTTATTTAGGCTTTTTTAGATATCAAATTATTTTATAAAATTCCCAAAATATTTGTTGAGATTTCTCTCATCATGGGGAAGAACTTTCATTTTCAAAACATTTTCCCTAGGAGCCTAGATTTTTCTTAAAAAAATTACCAAGTTTCTATTTACTATTTGGTGTGTTAATATCCAGATCAAACAGATCTTGCGGCTGAGATTGAGCCACACAAAGGATTTTAACCTTCTGTCCCCATAGTGGATCAGGCTCGGATTCGCTATGGGGTAACAGATTAACACACGACACATAATTTTATAAGTTCATGGCAATCTGATCTTCCTCAAAAACATAGGATGGCTACTGCTTATCGCTGGAGGTTAGAGCAAAAATGAGCTCTACCACTGCTGGCCGGCAGCTGTCTCACACCGGGGCCTCCCTAGGTCGACTTGCTGGTGGTTGGCGAACCTCAAAGACGTGGTTCGGCGGACCAGCACTGTCGTCCACTGCTAGAAAACTTCATCCCGAGAGCGGGGTGGCGTGGTGGCTCTGCTCCCGACGATGTCGCACTGCCCCGCCTCTTAGATTGTTATCTAGCCACGATACCACCCCCTGCTGGCAAGTCGGCGGTTGAGCTTTCCTCTGGCGGTGGTCCGGCGGCCTAGTGCCGTCGGCCTCCGTTGTAGAAATGAAAAAAAAATTTATTCTTTATGGGTGCCGCCGGAATCGCATTGTTCGGTGGCACTAACGTCCTCCATCGCCAGGGATGGTCTGCTCTAGAGGTGAAGCATCACCCCGAGGCCACTCCCGATGCTTGGTGGCATTCCTCTTGCGCGGCCAAATCTTGAGCCTGTAGTTTTGCTCGGGTGGCATCAACGATGCTCCGGTAACCAGAGGAGGCATGTAGAACGTCCAAGGGGCAGGGAAGGGAGAAGGGAAGAGCTTCCACTTGGAATTGGGGGGTGGGTCGGGAGGAACTTGGTCAGGCTGCCATTGTAGGGTGGCAAAGAAGGGGGTGGCAAGATTTTTTGTTTAGGTTTCCGGCTAGCTAGGGTTCCGACAAGGGTGGGGGAAGCTCGCATGAGCTATGTGAGATGATATGGGATATGCATGGCCTTTTAAAGCCGGGGGAGGGGGCCAATGCAGGATAAATCCCCATAGAGAAGAGTTCCACCTCTCTTCTTCCAGCTGGAGGAAACAGGGGCATCCATATGTGGGTCAAGTACAACCACTTGGCTTCATCGAAGGGAAGGAGGAGATTGGTGGGCTTGGGCTTAAGCAAAGAGAAGAAGAAGAGGGGAGTGGAAGTTTCTATTGGGCTTTCTCTAAGTCCCATTTCCACCCAAATTGGTTGTGGTGGAAAGCCCAAACCTATAGGAAAAGGAGCCCATGCTAACCTTGGAGAGGAGGTGCACTCCTCTTTGACAAAAATTCCAAAATTGAGCTTAAAGGGAGGTTTTGACCGAAGTCAACCCAAGAGTGGGTCCCCATTGCTGGTCAAAGTCCAGGTAGATCTAAGTCATTAGGATCGGGTCAAAGTTGGGGTGTTGTGTAATAACTAGTGTGCACGCTTTTCGATGCACGAATGTGCTCAATTTGATCGCATATTGACCACCCATAGTTAAAACTGACTGGGGCATACTCTGTTGACTTAGTATTGATCATACGAATCCAATATCATTGACCGGGGTCGAAACAGAATTCATTTCCTTAAAAAATTTGATTTTGGCGTCGCAGCGCACTAAAACGGTCATATTCGTCGTTAGACTTTTGATTGTAACGCAATAAGTTCCAATGCATTCGTATCGACTATATGATGTCATACGAACTGACAGAACTCAAATCAGAGTACTCTAGCTTGATATTTAAAAATCTTGTTTTCGTGTCGTTCTACAAGAAATTGTCACATATACCATATGACTTTGAAATCCAACAAAACGAGTTCTAACACACTCGTATCGACTATACGAGGCCATAGGAACTGACAGAACGCAAATAAGAGTTTTCTAGTCCATCTCCCAATCTAGAGTCTTTCCTACCTCATTGCGGGTCATGGGTAGAGAGGTCACTTTTAATAAAAGTCGGGATGTTACAATCCAATAAAAATAAGAGGGTTTTTGTCCTCGAAAACTTGTTTAAAGTAAGGGGAAAAAGAAATGTAACATACCTGGGGAAAAGGCTCTAGGTGCTTTTCTAGGACGATTGCTTCGGGTTCCCACGTATACTCGTCACGTTTACAATTCGACCATAATATCTTGACCATATAAATGGTCTTGTTGCGCAGATTCTTCACTTTATAATCCACTATTCTGACTAGTTCCAGCTGGATGGATCTATCTGATTGCAGCGGTACTGGCGGTGTAGGAATGTGCTGATCTGGTTGTCGGAGGACTCACCTCAAGGAAGAAACATGAAACACATCATGGATATTTCCTAATTATGGGGGTAGGTTTAATCGATATACAACTGGACCAACAATCTCTATCAATTTAAAGGGGCCCAAATAGCGGGGATCTAGCTTCATTTGCTTCCTCAACCGGGAGATACAATGCAAGGGCTTGATTTTCAAAAACATAATTTATCCCATGCTAAACTCCACTGATCGGTGTTGAGCATCATGAAACTTAGCATGACATCTCTGCGCTTCTCGTAATCGCTCCTGAATTAGTCGTATCGCTGTCGTAGTATCATCAATATAAGCCACTCTTAGGGCTTCCGTGTCCTCATCCAGAGTCCAAGTCAACGGGGTTCAGCAACGTCTTTCATACAAGACCTTGTACATCGCCAGCTTGATGCTAGCGTGATAGATGTTATTATAAGAAAACTCGACTAAAGGCAACAGCTACTCACATGGATCGATGTGCTCTATTATGCAAAGTCGAAGTAGATCCTCCATTGTCCGGTTCATCCTTTTTGTCTGTCCATCTGTCTACGGATGGAAGGCGGTGCTAAAGGTTAACTTAGTCCACAAGTATGCTTGCACCCTCCTCCACTCCTTGGAGGTGAAATATCCATCACAGTCTGACACAATGGACTTCGGCACTCCATGGAACCGGACTACCTGTGCTATAAACAATCTGGCCAGAATGTCAACTCCATCACTCTGTCGTTTGGAATGAACTTTGCTACCTTGGTAAGTCGATCCACAACAACCCATATAGAGTCATTTCCAGCACGAGATCGAGGGCCATGGATGAAGTCCATAAAAATATCCTCAAATTTCCACTCTGGTATCGGCATGTGCTACATCAAGCCTCTTGGATTACGGCATTCATCTTTAACCTTTTGAAAGGTCTGGCACTGGGCTACGAAGTTGGTGACGTCTATTTTCATTCCTGGCTAGTATATTGTCCTGCGCTGGTCAACATACATCTTAACCACACCAGGGAGAATAGAATACCTCGATTGGTGCGCTTCTTTAAGAATCTCATCTCGGATTCCTCCGGTAGAGGGGACAAATATGCGGTGTCTGAACTGCAAGATCTCATAGTGTAGATTATACTCCTCTTGTGCCCCATTATGCAGGGACTAGATTATCGGGACCACTTCCATATCTACCTTTTGGGCCTCTTTTATTCGATCCTGGATGTCGAATTGTATCTCCATCTAGTATAACTGGGAGTGGTACTCCTCCAGATCCCTACATGTAATAAGAGTAATCTCCAAGTCTATAAGAGACTGAAATAGTTCCTTCGGTATCAACTCCATCCAACTCCCGATTATCAAGGGCTGGCGGCTAAGTGCGTTTACAACTTTATTAGTCCTTCCTGGGTGATACTAGAGATCAAAATCATAGTCACATAGAAATTCTAATCATCGGCACTGTCATAGGTTCAACTCCTTCTGAGTAAAGATATACTTGAGGTTCTTGTGATCGAAGAAGATCTCGCATCGTACTCTGTATAAGTAGTGCCTCCAAATATTGAGTGCGAAGAAAACCGCGACCAACTCTAGATCATGAGTTGAGTAATTTTGCTCATGCGTCTTTAGCTAGAGCGACGCATATGCTACTACCTTACCATACTGCATCAGAATAACTCCCAATCCCTTTAGGGATGCATCAGTATAAATCTGGAACCCTTCGATTCCTGATGGGATCGTAAGGATTGGAGCAGAATTTAGCTGCTTCTTTATTCAACAAACGCAGCCTCACATTCTAGCATCCATTGAAACGCAACATCCTTTCTCATAGGAGTAGTGAGGGGCAATGCAATCTTGGAAAAACCTTCCACAAACTTCCTGTAGTAACTGACAAGATCGAGTAAGCTTCGAATGTCTTTTGCCGTCTTGAGTGGAGGCCAATTCTGAACTGCTTGGATTGTGGTATGGTCTACCGCTACTCAATTCTTGTTGACGGCGTGGCCCAATAATCCAACTTTCTCTAACCAGAATTCACGCTTACAATATTACACTGTATTAGCTCGAAAAATCACTTGGCATTGTATGCCAAATCCCGTGTATTTAGTTTCACATGTGCCCAAAATTTCAAAAGCTCTGCAAATGTATAAATGAAAACATTTTCTTGTGCTGTTTAGGTCTGTAATCATTTTGCCCCGCTCATACTTTTGACCCAAGTTTTTAATTCTTTTATATGTTTTTGGTCACTCCTATGACTTTCATGCTCATATTTATCTCATGCACTGTTTTTTATGCGTACTAAAAATAACATATCTGTTTGTAAGCACAAACCATTTACGATCATGCCTGACCCTTTTGATAATATCAAATGGGGAGATTAAAATGTTCACGAACTAGTCTTATGCTAGTCACCTAGGGAAGATCACATATAGGGGGAGTTATGCGGTTATCATGCACTTCGATAGGGGGCACACATGTAGGGGGAGTCGTACTACGTTCACATTGTGCTATCTTGATACATAAACATGTTCATGTTTCATGATTATTGTTGGATTACATTATACCATACTACTAATAATTTATATCTCATGAACGAGATTTGATATTATCAAAAGGGGGAGTTTGTTGAAACTAGTGTTCTACATCTCTTTAGTTTGTCAATATCAAATCTCAAGTTATATTTTATCATACTTGTGTTAGATATAGTGTGCAGGTTTGTATGTATGAGGAAACCAAGGATCCACTGTCTGTGACCTGCCGCTGGGCGCTTGCCCAACCTCCTGCGCTAGTTATGCCAGCTTACAAGCTGGGGATGGCAAAATTTCTCGGTAACGTACCTTCGGGCTCTAAGACTACCACGTCGCGCTAGCCATGTCGATGATCATCGTGTCGGTAGCATCGAGAAGAGCAGGTATCGTCGAGAAGTGCTGGTAGCGTCTAGAGGAGACAGATTGACCAGACTACTGTGCCGCTCTATCAAAAGAGGCAAGAGAATATTTCAGGATCTTTTCCTAATTTGGTGATGGACATCTAGCAAAAACGCATGAAAGACCTACCGACGTGCGGTAACCCTAGCGCCGACGGTAGCTTATTTAAAACAACTATAAAAGCGTGTGTTTCTTTTCCTGAGGAGACAAGGAGAATTACATGTCTAGGGTTCTCTGTTGTTACGAACCACCATCTCCATGCAAGGAAAAGTGAACTATCTCACTCCTATTCGTGATTGAAGAACTTCGAATAGGTTAGTCTCCAATGACCATCAGCAGTTTATCGTGTGCAAGAACGATATTCAAAAGCATCGATCGCGCGCCTCTCTACGGAGGAATCCTTCTTTGAGGGTGCAATAGTTTCTAACCTTTTATTCTCTACTTGTATTTTTCTCTTTTGTAATTTTATTGTGCGTGAGATAAATAGACCGGGGAAGTCGTCGGAATCCTTGAAGGGGTTCGTGGGTAGTCGTGTTCAAAAAGACCGACCGGTTCGGGCTTGGGCTGGGCTGGTCGGGCTTGGACCGGGCCGGTCAGGCCTGGGTTTTTTTCCAACCGGGCTCGGCCCAGGCTCAGCTTGAGTCGGGTCGGGCCGGACTCGGTCCCCCTCTCAAAGAGGGGCCCGATAAGGCCCTTAAAGCAGGGCTCGGGTCGGCCTCATTACCCAACAGGTGATTTAGGCGGGATTTTAATCCCGCCTAGATTATGCGGAATTTTAATCTCGACTAAATAGGAGGGGCCTAACTGGGCGTTTTCCAGGCCAGGCCCAGGCGAGCTTTCAGGGCCCAGGCTTTTTGTACACGACTATCCCTAGGAAATCATCCTGGGAGGACGTCTAGATCGGGGAGATCTAGTGGGGCTCTATGACCCTACTGGGGAGGAAGGTGATGAGCCAGCTTGAATACATTTCAATGGAGGAAAGGGAGAGAGAGCCAACCAGTTCTGGGAGAGGATCAGTATAGAAACAAAAAGAGAGTTGTTTTCATCATATCTGATCTCCGATGTCATGAAGATCTAGTCTTATTATTGTAAACCACTTACATGTTTTGAATAAAATCAAAGCTGTTATTATTTCATCCTGAATTCATGGTTGCATGTTGCTAGTGTATTGAGGGTTGTGTGGGAAATCTGAAAATAATTTTTTATAGGAAAAAAATTGTGTTTGTGACCTACAACCGTACGGTAGTACCCTTACCGCCCTACGGTAGCTTCCAGTGTTATAAAATTTAGAGATAAGCATCGCTGCGGCAAAATAATGTTATCAAAAATTCTACTGAATGCAGCGACGCATGAACCTATAGAATTGTTTTAACCAAACTCTATAAGTCTCTAACTGAAGTTTATGCAAAAATTATTTTTCAAAATTAAGAACATAGAATGAAAAAATGAGCAAATAAATATACTACCGATGTGCGGAAACTTAATGTATACCGGTTTTGGATTCTTGTTCGTGTTTCATCATGACCGCCATACCCAAGAGTCTCAAAGTATTTTTTCCTTATGAAATCGGCAGTGTTAGCAGGATCTGATGACATACACAACTATCTGATATCAATCTACAACGAAAAGCGTTAACACAAAACTTGCTCATTCATATTTAAATCAACCATAAGCTATATTGGGTTAAGAAAGGTCTGTATTCTCGGATCTTAGCATGTCATAGTATAAATACCTGTATCTGTTACCCAAACATTTCAATGTATAGTTATATGATATTTTATTGAAATGATAACTCTATTGCGTTTTGATATACGTCACAACACTTGTGCGCAGCGGAAATGGAACAAGAAAACCCAAAAGAAAATTCAGATCTAGCGATGAACATCAAGAAGTAACATAGTCATTAATAAAATTATACCTTTGAGAGATTGAGTCAATACTCAACCAAGGTGCCCTAAGAAATCTGACGATCACTAGCAGCTGAAGTTTCGGGCATAGAATAGCGTCCAAGCCTCTACGGATATCAACAAGATCATGGAGAATCCTTATACTCTTGTCACATAAGATCTAGGTTAGAAGAAGGTTTTCCCTCAATGTCTCCATGGATTACTAGATCCGTTAAAGGAGAGGCGACAGAGACGAATACGACGCTCAAGAAATGATTTCCGGCGACGTACAAGAACGGTGGATGGTCGATGGCAAGATCGGCTTTCACGACCTAGGCAGAACTATTCCGTCAGGAGGAATAAGAAGCTGACGCTCGATTAGGTTAGAAGAATGAACAATTCTCGTGTTCGGTTTACTGTACAAATCGTATTTATACAGACTACTGAACCTGTACAACCCCATATTCACTGGGTGGGACCTAGAGACACCACTGAGGAATTGGGCCAGGCTCAAGTTAGCCTTGGGTTAACCCTAGGGCATGCTTGTAGAGTTCTCGCCCTGAGGAAGCTCCCGCCCAAGGCAGATAGTCGAGCTCTCGGTAGAAGGGATTGTCGATCGCGGAAGCTTCCGCCTTAGGTGAAGGATCAAGCGCATACCCAACTGCACCAAAAGCCCGGACTGTTGGAGAGGGTGCTACTTAATTTTTTATATAAGTAGCAGAGCGCCACGGGTCAAGTGAAGGAACGCCGGACCCAACAATCCCCCCCCCGGCGTCCAACACAACCCGTCGGCTCAGAGGTGGGGTTACCACATGGCCCACACGGCTCAGAGGTGGGGTTACCACATGTCCACGGTTGCCTGACCCACCGGACCCACACAGGTAGAAGGGAAAAATCAGGATTTAATAGCGCCCCCCGGTCTTGAACCCGTGACCTCCTCTGATACCAATTGAAGGATCAAGCGCATACCCAACTGCACTAAAAGCCCGGACTGTTGGAGAGGGTGCTACTTAATTTTTTATATAAGTAGCAGAGCGCCACGGGTCAAGTGAAGGAACGCCGGACCCAACATTAGGGCAAGCTCCCGCCCAGGGGAGGCGAGAAGGCCCCAAGAAGGCCTTCAGTCGCGATGGTTTCAAGACCGTGGAGGGCGCGAACCTCCCTGGCAAGGGGGTCTCGCCAAGGTTGGCCCGGGTGAGGGTCCAGCGAGAGCCTTCACGGCCAGGGTTCTCGCCAAGTGGGTCCACGTGGTAGGGCCCAGCGCTCGTAAGGGGGATTATTTTATAATATATTATCCCGAGGTAAAATTACCCAAATGCCCTTCGGACGACAGCGGGATTTGGCTATTGGCAGACCCCTCAGGGGTATTTCAGTATTTTCAGGTCAAAGGAAGGCTATAAAAAGACCCATAGGGGCTCTTTAGAAGGCAGGCTGATCATTCTCCTCTAACCCTAGTGCCTTCTGAAGAGCTCCCAGCCCAGCATTTGGCTTTGGAGGGGAAGCTCTCAGAGATCTTCCGGGTGTGTGGTGGGACCTCCCAGCTGAGGCTTTGGGTCTGTGTTAGGGCCTTAGCAGCCAGTCAGGGGTCGAGGTTTGATAGAAGTAGGCATTGGCTGCATTTTGGTTCGTGAACATTTGTTGGGGTCATTTTTGGCTTCAACAGTTCTGGTGCGGTGAGCGTGGAAGCAGTCAGTGCAAGAAAATCTCGAGTTAAGTCCCATGGCAGGAGGCGAGGGTGAAGGATCAGGCGCGGGAGGATCCCCCACCCGGGTGGACGAGGCGACGAGGAAGATGTTTGAGGACTTCAGGCGAGAAGTCATGCAGACGATCAACTTGGCCTTCTCGGCAAGGAACGAGTGGGAGACGCCACAGGTTCCTGTGGAGGTGGTTCCGCTGCTAGGCGAGAACGCCCCAGGGCAGCGCCCCGGGAAGGAGGTCCCGGTGGAGGCAGGCGAGAGGGACGTAGCCGCGCGGGAGCTTTTCCCAGGCCAGCGTCTCGGGAAGGAGCTTCCGGCGGATCTGGGCGAGAAGGAGGCGACGGTGCGGGAGCTCTTCCCTGGGCATGGTCTCGCGGATCGGTCCAGCCAACCGAGGTCGCGAGATGTGCCTTCTCGCCAGGTGGGAGGCGAAACCCCCTTTAGTGAGCTCATTGTCTCGGCTCCAGTGCCGGAGGGGTTCCGGGAGCCGGACATGACCTACTACACCGGGAAGGATGACCCGGTTCAGCACGTGCAATGGTTCGAGGACGTGGTGTCCATCAGGCAAATGTCGGATGCCTTCAAGTGTAGGCTTTTTGCCATCACTCTGAAAGAGAAGGTCAGGGACTGGTTCCACCAGTTGCCGGCGAGTTCCATCTACAGTTTTGAGGATCTGCGGAGGGGTTTTCTGTTGAGATTCTCAACTTCAAAGAAAAGGAAGAAGGAGGCTGAGTGCCTGTTTGTAGTGAGGCAAGGGCCGGAGGAGACGTTGGGTCACTATGTCGACCGGTTCCAAGAGGAGGTTCTCCTGGTCCAGGAGGTCCCGGGGTATGCGCTGATGCTTGCCTTCACCCTGGGGCTGAGGCCAGGGTTTTTCAGCATGGAGTTGAAGAGAGTGCCCCCTCTCTCTTTTGAGGAGCTCATGGAGAGGGCGGCGAAGGAGATAGACTTCGAGAGGGCAAACCCTGCGTTTGCGAGGAAACTGGCCAGGCTGGCCGAGGACGACGTGAAGGAGCCGGTGGTGGGAAGGCAGAGAGAGCAGAGAGAGCAGAGAGAGCAGAGGGAGCCAAGGGAAGATAGGAGAAGAGAAGAGCCCCGAGGGCAGGGGCAACAGCATGGGGGGGCCAGGGAGCCAAACAACCGACTGGGTTGGAGGCCTCAGGAGGGTCGCCCCCAGGGCCAGGGGGGACTTCAGGGAAGAGATAACTTCCGGGAGCCCAGAAGGCTGGAGCAGGGAGGATGGCGACAAGGACCAAGGGGTCATTTCCCACCGCCGCAGGAGGCTATGGAGGTGGGAAGGGGAAGAGGAAGAAGATTTCGGGGAGCCGGAAGAAGGGGAGGAGGAGAAGGAAGAGAGGGCAGAGTGGCGTTGCCTTATTGTGACTTCCATCAGGAGGAAGGTCACGCAACGGCCACCTGCCCAGAGTTTCTGGAGATTAGAGGGGCCAGAGGGGCCGGAAGGCAGGATCCGCCTGTAAGGATCGTTGAAGTACAGCGGGAAGAGGTGGAGGACAGATGTGAAGACAGGATTGACGTGGGGACTCGAGGAGGGATCGGAGTGATCCACGGGGGAGTGGGGATCGAGGCAACCCGCAAGGGGAGCCTTCAAACCATGTTCCGCCGAGGGGTCGCCTCGACCTCCCAGGCTCCACCCCCAGAAGAGAAGATCACTTTCTCATCCGCGGATATGCCAGACTACGAGGATCCGTTCTGCGACGCGCTTGTGATCCAGACAGCGATAGAAAACTACACCGTCTCCCGGATACTGGTGGACAATGGGAGCTCGGTGAATGTGATCTTCAAGAAGGCTTTCGATGAGATGAGGGTGGAAGGAAAAAGGGTCCTGGCTTCTGATGGACCGCTTTTCGGCTTCTCCGGAGAAAGGAAAGAAGTGGAAGGGGGAGTGGGCCTGCATGTGAGGCTTGGGGGCATCTCACGGAACTATCGGTTCGTGATCGTGGACGCCCCGAGTAGTTACAATGCCATCTTTGGACGTCCCCTCATCAGCGCCTTTCGCTGCGTACCCTCCTCATACCACCAATGCCTCAAGTTCAACAATGGAGGGGTGCAGGTTAGGATCAGGGGGGACCCGAAGATGGCAAGGCAATGCTATGTGACGGCGGTTAATACCGTGTCATGGATGGCGGAGGCAGAGGAGTTGGAGAAGGAGATGGCTGAGCAGGAAGGGGTTGAGAAAGGGGAGATAAGCCTGGGAGAGGCGATGGAGGTTGTTGAGGAGTTAGCAGAGGTGGAGGAGATCAGCCTAGAAGAGGCGAGAGGAGTGATGGATGAAGAAGAGCAGAGGCAGGAGGAGAGTCTGGAGGAGGCGATGGAAGTCGATGAGGTTGGGGGAGAGGAGCTCGAGTTTGAGCAGGAAGAGGCAAGGGTAAGTTGGGAGCGGTCGGGGCTGGAGCCGGCCGAAGAAGTGGTGGAGATGGAGGTGCTTACAAGAGCGGGGGAGGCGCAAAGGATTCGGGTCAGCGGAGGCTTGAGCCTCGAGGATCAGGAGCGGATGCGAGCCTGCATCCAAAGCAACGTCGACACCTTCGCTTGGAGCGCGGCAGACATGCCGGGCATCGACGCGGACGTGGCCTGTCATCGCTTGAACCTGGATCCCAGAGCCCGCCCCATACGCCAAAAGATGAGGGCCATCGCCACCAAGCTGGAAGCCCCCATCCGAGAGGAGGTCCAAAAGCTCCTGGACGCAGGCTTCATCTCAGAGATCCAGTATCCAGGCTGGATCTCCAATGTGGTAATGGTGAAGAAGGGAGGAGGAAAATGGCGCATGTGTGTTGATTTTTCTTTATTAAATAAATCATGTCCCAAGGATTGCTACCCCTTGCCTCGAATCGACGCGCTGGTTGACTCAGCCGTTGGTTTTTCTCTTATGAGTTTTTTAGATGCATTTTCAGGTTATCACCAGATCCGGATGCACCCTCCTGATGTCAAGGATGTTTCCTTCATCACGAGAGAGGGATGCTTCAGCTATAAGATGATGCCCTTCGGATTGAAGAACGCAGGGGCGACGTACCAACGTATGATGGATCGAATCTTTCGAGATCAAAGGGGGAGGAACCTGGAGGTCTATGTGGATGACCTCATGGTCAAGAGCAAGTGTGTTGATTCCCACCTGCGAGACTTGGAGGAGACATTTGCCACCCTGCGAAGGTTCAAGATGAGGTTGAACCCCTTGAAGTGTGTCTTCGGGGCTAGTCGCGGGAAATTCCTCGGACACCTCTTGACTCCCGCGGGGGTAGAGCCTAACCCCGATAAGGTTAAGGCTATCCTAGACCTGGAATCGCCTCGCAGTGCCAAGGAGGTCCAGCGCTTGACCGGGAAGTTGGCCGGGCTAAGCAGGTTTCTCTCTCGGTCAGGGGATAGATGTTCCTCTTTCTTCAAAGTACTTCGTGGCAACCAAGCATTCGAATGGACGGTCGAGTGCGAAGAGGCATTTCAGGGGCTGAAGAGACAACTCTCCCAAGCTCCGTTACTTCAAAGCCCGAAGGAAGGGGAGGACCTAGCCTTGTATCTCGGAGTGGGGGGAGAGGCAGTGAGCTCCGTCTTGGTTAGGGAAGAGGGGAAGAAGCAGTTACCCGTCTATTATGTCAGCCGAATCTTAAAAAAGGCGGAGCTTCGATACCCCATCCTGGAGAAGCTAGCGTATGCCTTGGTCAACTCAGCTAGGAAGCTTCGCCCTTACTTTCAAGCACACTCGATTAGGGTGGTAACCGACCATCCCCTTCGCAAGGTCTTGGAGGGGGTGGAACATTCAGGAAGGTTGGCAAAGTGGTCCATCGAACTGAGCGAGTTCGACATTTCTTTCGTCCCGAGGCTCTCCATCAAAGCCCAGGCCGTAGCGGATTTTCTGGCAGACTATGTTACCGAGGCCGAGGTTGAAGAACCAAGGCTGCAAGAAGCGTGGAAGATGGTGGTCGACGGGGCCTCAGGAAGACACTCCCTGGGAGGAGGTGTGGTGTTGGTAAGCCCTCAGGGAGTTACCATAGAGCAAGCAGTGACTTTCCACTTCCCTGTAACCAATAACCAGGCGGAGTATGAGGCTGTGATCGCTGGCCTTCGCTTGGCAAAGGAGCTGGAAATCCAGGATGTGGAGGCCTTCACCGACTCAATGGTGGTAGCCTCGCAGATCCGAGGCGAGTTTGAGGCCCGGGAGCCGACTCTCGTGAGGTATCTATCAAAGGTAAGAACTATTATTGGAGGTTTCCGTTCTTTCTCTATTCAACATGTTCCCAGGGAGGAAAGCATGGCAGCTGACCGATTAGCAAAGTTCGGGCCTCGGGGTGGAGGTACCCTAACCGAACTATTTCGGCCAGCCATTGAAGAGGGGGAGGTGATGGAGGTGAATCGGCTGTCCTCATGGGTAGATCCGTTGGTGACCTTCTTGACCACAGGAGAGCTGTCGGAAGAAGTCAAGGATGCAAAGAGCTTCAGGCACAAGGCGGCTCATTACCTGATGTTGGAGGGGAGCTTGCATCGGAAGATGTTGTCAGGGCTCCTCGTAAGATGCGTAACCGAGGAGGAAGTCCCGAGGATCCTGGAAGAGGTGCATTCTGGAGAATGCGGCAGTCATTCAGGAGGAAGGACATTGGAAGCAAGGGTGATAAGGCAAGGATATTTCTGGCGGACCTTAAGGAAGGATACAGCTGAATTCGCAAGGAGGTATCGGAAGTGCCAAGTACATGCTCCTCTCCAGCTCTTGCCCGCCCAAAGGCTTCGAAGCATCACGGCGCCATGGCCCTTCGCCATTTGGGGAATGGATCTGGTCGGACCCTTTCCTCCAGCTAGCGGGCAGAGGAGGTTCCTCCTAGTTATGATTGACTACTTCTCCAAATGGCTGGAGATCAAGCCGTTAGCCAAGGTAACCTCCCAGGTCATCAGAAACTTCGTTTGGGGGGAAATCATTTGCAGGCACGGATTGCCCCAAGCGATAGTGACGGACAACGGTCCTCAGTTTGCCAGCGAAGAATTCATTAGTTTCTGCACCCAATTGGGAATTGACCTCAGGTTCGCCTCTGTCCATCATCCACGGAGCAATGGCCAGGTGGAGGCGGCAAACAAAGTCATTGTCAACTTGCTCAAAAAGAAGGTGGAAAACCTGAAGGGTAGCTGGGTGGAACAGCTCCCTTCCGTCCTGTGGGCCTTGCGAACAACTCCGAACACGGCCACAGGAGAGACCCCCTTCAAGCTCTCTCATGGGTGTGAGGCTGTCCTCCCGGTGGAGTTCGAGGTTCGGTCCCCGAGGGTCGCGGCCGCAGCTGAGGGAAGCGAAGCTTGGAGGTTGGAGAATGAGGAAGGGTTGCGTTTCTCATTAGATATGGTGGAAGAGTTGCGAGATGTTGCCGCCATCAGGCAAGAAGAAATAAAACGGCGAATGGCTCGGTACTTCGATAAGCACATCAGAGTCAAGCAATTCGCCGAGGGGGATCTGGTACTGAAAAAGGTCGATGCCGCGGGAAGGTCGGCCGCGGTCGGTAAGCTCAACCCTAGCTGGGAAGGGCCTTATATAGTAGAGAAGGCTCTGGTTAACGGAGGCTATTATCTCCAGGATGCGGAGGGAAGGACCTTGAGTCACACCTGGAATGGTGATGACCTGAAGCGCTTCTACCCGTAAGAGGGAAAGAAGGATTGTAATGTTGTAAACAACTATTGCATTTTCAATAAGTTATTTCAGAATGTTGACTATCGCTGAGTGTGCTATCTTCATGTTTTTGTTTTAACTGACTATGGCTCCTCGTCTCAGTGATAGAATAGGCCTGGTGGAAGGAACCTTCATCAACACCCCGAGCTCAGCTCGGCCCCAGGTAGACCCGCTGCGCAGGCTCTCATCTATCTGGCAGGTCTGAAGGCTCGCCTGTGGGGGGGAGGTTTGGTTACCTTCATCAACACCCCGAGCTCGGCTCGGCCCCAGGTAGACCCGCTACGCAGGCTCTCATCTAGCTGGCAGGTCCAAAGGCTTGCCTGTGGGGGAGAGGTTTGGTTATCTTCATCAACACCCCGAGCTCGGCTCGGCCCCAGGTAGACCCGCTGCGCAGGCTCTCATCTAGCTGGCAGGTCTGAAGGCTCGCCTGTGGGGGGGAGGTTTGGTTACCTTCATCAACACCCCGAGCTCGGCTCGGCCCCAGGTAGACCCGCTGCGCAGGCTCTCATCTAGCTGGCAGGTCTGAAGGCTCGCCTGTGGGGGGGAGGTTTGGTTACCTTCATCAACACCCCGAGCTCGGCTCGGCCCCAGGTAGACCCGCTGCGCAGGCTCTCATCTAGCTGGCAGGTCCGAAGGCTCGCCTGTGGGGGAGAGGTTTGGTTATCTTCATCAACACCCCGAGCTCGGCTCGGCCCCAGGTAGACCCGCTGCGCAGGCTCTCATCTAGCTGGCAGGTCTGAAGGCTCGCCTGTGGGGGAGAGGTTTGGTTACCTTCATCAACACCCCGAGCTCGGCTCGGCCCCAGGTAGACCCGCTGCGCAGGCTCTCATCAAGCTGGCAGGTCCGCAGGCTCGCCTGCGGGGGATAGGTTGGCTCTTGTGATACTCTGTTCTTAGCCACTTCTACGGCACCCCGAGCTCGGCTCGGCCCCAGGTAGACCCGCTGCGCAGGCTCTCATCAAGCTGGCAGGTCCGAAGGCTCGCCTGCGGGGGATAGGTTGGCTCTTGTGATACTCTGTTCTTAGCCACTTCTACGGCACCCCGAGCTCGGCTCGGCCCCAGGTAGACCCGCTGCGCAGGCTCTCATCAAGCTGGCAGGTCCGAAGGCTTGCCTGCGGGGGATAGGTTGGCTCCTATGATACTCTGTTCTTAGCCACTTCATCGACACCCCGAGCTCGGCTCGGCCCTAGGTAGACCCACTGCGCAGGCTCCCATCAAGCTGGCAGGTCCGAAGGCTCGCCTGCGGGGGATAGGTTGGCTCCTGTGATACTCTGTTCTTAGCCACTTCTACGGCACCCCGAGCTCGGCTCGGCCCCAGGTAGACCCGCTGCGCAGGCTCTCATCAAGCTGGCAGGTCCGCAGGCTCGCCTGCGGGGGATAGGTTGGCTCTTGTGATACTCTGTTCTTAGCCACTTCTACGGCACCCCGAGCTCGGCTCGGCCCCAGGTAGACCCGCTGCGCAGGCTCTCATCAAGCTGGCAGGTCCGAAGGCTCGCCTGCGGGGGATAGGTTGGCTCCTGTGATACTCTGTTCTTAGCCACTTCATCGACACCCCGAGCTCGGCTCGGCCCCAGGTAGACCCGCTGCGCAGGCTCTCATCAAGCTGGCAGGTCCGAAGGCTCGCCTGCGGGGGATTGGTTGGCTCCTGTGATACTCTGTTCTTAGCCACTTCTACGGCACCCCGAGCTCGGCTCGGCCCCAGGTAGACCCGCTGCGCAGGCTCTCATCAAGCTGGCAGGTCCGAAGGCTCGCCTGCGGGGGATAGGTTGGCTCCTGTGATACTCTGTTCTTAGCCACTACATCGACACCCCGAGCTCGGCTCGGCCCCAGGTAGACCCGCTGCGCAGGCTCTCATCAAGCTGGCAGGTCCGAAGGCTCGCCTGCGGGGGATAGGTTGGCTCCTGTGATACTCTGTTCTTAGCCACTTCATCGACACCCCGAGCTCGGCTCGGCCCCAGGTAGACCCGCTGCGCAGGCTCTCATCAAGCTGGCAGGTCCGAAGGCTAGCCTGCGGGGGATAGGTTGGCTCTTGCGATACTTTGTTCTTAGCCACTTCATCGACACCCCGAGCTCAGCTCGGCCCCAGGTAGACCCGCTGCGCAGGCTCTCATCAAGCTGGCAGGTCCGAAGGCTCGCCTGCGGGGGATAGGTTGGCTCTTGCGATACTTTGTTCTTGGCCACTTCTACATTACAACGAACTCGACTCGGCCCCGGGTAGACCCGTTGCGCAGGCTCTCAATAAGCTAGCAGGTCCGACGGCTCGCCGGCGGGGTAGGGGTTTGATTGGTTGGAAAAATACGTGGGTAGGGCCCTGACCTAGACTGAAGGCAAGGCCCTAAAGGTCTCGGCCAGTAAGGGTCTCGCCCCAAAGGTCTCGGCCAGTAAGGGTCTCGCCCCAAAGGTCTCGGCCAGTAAGGGTCTCGGCTCAAAGGTCGCGGCCAGCAAAGGTCTCGGCTAAAGGGGGTTTTCGCAAAAGAAAGCTCCCGGCGGACCTAGGCAGGACGACTCAATCGACGACGCGAGGTTCCCGCCTAGCTGATCTCTAAGGAAGGTCACCCTAAAGAGACTAAGGGTCTCGGCGGAAGCTCGCGCGGAAGTCATTCGGTAGAGTAATATACTTTCAAAACACACATTGACAATAAAAAATGAGACATTACTTTATATAAAGTTAATTACAGAAGTAAGGAGGTTCTCGCTCATTACAAAAGGATATTCAAAATAAAAGACACCTCAAGGGGACGCGCTGTAATCCCCACTGGTGCTCTCGCTTGAATCATCGCTAGAGCCTTCTTCGGATGTCTCGCCAACAGCGGTAGAAGACCTCGGGACGTCTGAGAGAGGCGAGTCCGGCGCGCCCGGGGGTTTGGGAACTGGATCGTAGAGCCAAGGAAGAAGTTGGCGAGCGTCGATGGTCGCGCCGTCCTCCCGGAGCAGCTTGACGTCTCGCAACGTCTCGAGCGTCAGCTTGACGGTCGCCTGATCGTTGGCTTGAAGCAGCTTGTCGACGTCATACTCCGAGAGGTAACGACTCCGCAGCCTCGCATCTAGCTCCGGGGGCGGGACCTTCGCCAGCTCTGCGCGGAGCTGTTCCCTCAGGAGGACGCTCTCGCAGCGCGCGTTGGCCAGCTCTGCGCGAAGCTCCCTGACTTGGGCAGAATCCTGCAAAAGGGATAAAAGAATTTAGTCTAGACGCATTACGCAGTAGTAACTTCGGGGAAACGGGGGCAAGGGTCCAGGAGGATCTCGCCTACCTCGGTCGCGGGGCGCAGAGACATCGCCAGTCGAGCATCCGCGAGCTCCTGTTGAGCTCTCGCGAGTTCTTCTTCCGCGGCGTGCGCGCGAGCCATCGCGTCCTCCCTCGCCTTGCGCATATCCGTGAAGTTCTTGTCAATGGTAATGCTTCGACGCGCACACATATGCGTAAGCTCGAACGCGCGCAATAGGGCCCGAGTGGCATCGAAGGCTAGAAGGCGGGTGGACATCTGGTCAAACACGCCGGCATCCTCCCGGCTGTAGAGACCATATCCAAGCGAGAAGGCCTCGCCTGTCACATTTTCCCCCTCCGCCCATCTGGGAAGGAGGGTCGAAACCCTGATTGAGTTTGACTCAGGGTCCCATTCCATCTGAGGCTTCCCCTCCGAGTCGGCGTATCTAACGCCGAAGCCAAAGTTCCGGTGCCCTCTCGGCACCTCCGGGGGCGGGACGCTGGCGGAGGTCTCGGCGGCGACCACTTCTCCACCAGCCTCGCTTGCGGCCGATGTATTCCTGGCGGAAGCCTCAGCGCGGCTCTTGGCGGCGGCATCCATCTCGCTGGCCATCTGAAGGATCGCTTCAAAGGACCTGCCCTCGGGAGGAGGTTGGGCAGGCGAGACCGCCAATGATTTCCCCTTCTCGGCGGCAGAAGGCTTGGGCCTCTTCAGCGCGTGGAGAGGAGGAAGGGTGGCCTTCCGCTTCTTGGCCGGTGGCGGCATGGAAGGGGCTGGATCTTTTCGGCAGGCGCTGGCGCTAGCCTCCGCAAGCGCAAGGGAGCCTCTTGCAGCCAGGCCCTCGACACTCCGGCCTTCAGCAAAGGGCTGGTGCAGAGGGACCTCCCGCTCTCCTGCAAAGGTAAAGCATTTCAGCGCTAGGAAATCTTTGACAAAAGAAGGAATCTGAGGCGAGACCATACCTTCGCCCGATTGAACGAGTGGGAGGAAGTCGACGTCCCGCCTGAGGTAGGGAACGTCGAACTCCTTGGTCCCAAAGAATTCCAGGATTGCGCTCTCGCGCGATCCTAGAGTAGGCGGTTTGTAGGCCGCATCCTCATACTGAACGGGCTGGAGCGGGACGTTGCCGAAGTCTCCGCTGACGTAGACGAATTTCTCGCCCCAGTGATGGTGCTTGTTGGCGAGACCGGTAACCTCGAGCTGTTGCCCGGAGAAGAAAACTACTCCCCCCTTGGCACGGAAGTTGAATAGCTTCCGGAAGATGGGCAGACTAAACTCGATCCTCTCGGATCGCATATAGCATATGAATGCTATAAGGATCGCGACTGAGTTCGGGTTTAGCTGGGCGGGAACCACCCCATAATAGCGGAGAGCTAGCCGAACCTCCGGCCAAAGGGGGAGGCGGAAGCCCACCTCGAAATGTTCGAGGGGGATGGCAAGCTCTCCCGCCCCGGGAGTATTCACCCTATCGTGATTCCCCGGGTTCCGCGCCGAGAAGCTGGCGGGAACGTAGCGGTCGACGATCAGGTTGTACTCGTCTAGGGTGAGCTTGCAGGAAGGGAAGAGGTGTTTCTGAAAGGCTTCCGCGCAATGGGCGCGACCCTTGTTCTCGCCAGGCATGGTTGGTTCGTGAGTAAGAGCGAGAGCTAAAGGGGGGTCGAAGCGGAAGCAGGAACGCGAGAGCAAGGAGGGAAGGCTGAGGTTCCGGATCGAAGAAGTAAATGCGGTTGGTAGACTTCTCTATTTATAGGGAATCGTAATCATCATGAGTTCATCCGACAGAGAGAGAAAGTGACAGCGGAGTACAGCTGTCAGAATCCGAGCTAACGGCGCCTCGATTTTCCCCCTCGGGACGGCAACGGTCAACGGTCGTTTCGGGTTTCGACACAATTATCTAGATTGGCGCAAGCCACCTAGATTGGCGCGAGCCTCCCAGATCGGCGCAAGCGTCCTAGATTGACGTAAGCGTCTTAATTTGAAAGCCTCGCAGAACAATAAAAAAGAAGAAAAAAGAGACATTGGCAATAGTAAGGTTCTCGCAGGCGAAAGCTGAAAAAACTTAAGTAACAATAATATTTATTACAGACACGCGGATAAAGGAGATTCGAGCGAGAAGTCTAATAGGGCTTCCAATACCATCGCCCTCGCTCTCGCCGCCTAGTTCTTGGAGGTACCAGCGGATTGAAGTAAGACGATAGGGTGGTGCACCCGAGGTTGATCCGCCGGGCGTGATCCCGGATCAGCGAGATGCACCTCCCTGGCGAAGAGTCGGCGGAAGGCCCTCCCGGATGATCCGTCTCGCCTAAGAAGAAGTCCCGCTCCAGAGCCTCCAACCTTTGCTCCACGGACTCGCGGAACGCTTCCGCCGCGGCAGCGTGGGCACGATCTCGCCGGATGAGCCTGGCCAGGATAGCCGAGATTCTCTTCCTCCTCTCCTTCGCGCTCCCGGCGCCATTCAGCATCCCTTCTATCTCGCCAGACGAAGGGAGGGGGGAATCTTCCTCTTCTTCATCATCGTCTTCATCATCATCTTCTTCTTCCCGGTTGGCTTCCGACCGCAAGCCAGGATCACCTACAAAGGAAACGCGCGAGAATTTTGGTCAAGGCATAACAATCGGTAGCCCAGGAAAGTTCCGCATACCTGCAGTTGGGCGAGAGGGTCCGGCCCCTCCGTTGGTCCCGTAAAGGAGGTGAAGAGGCTTGCCCAGCCCCGGGCGGAAGGGCTCGCGCACGATGGTCCTGACCTGGCCAGAAGCTCGTGGGGAGTTGTCTTCTCCCAAGAGATGATCGGCATCCTTGGGAGTAGAGGAGGGATCGGAGGCCGTCCCTCCCGCCTGCAGGGTAGGATTGGTCACCAAGGGAGGCATTTCCACAGTTCTCGCTTCTACTTCCCTGGCGGTTAGGCCCGGGTCGGCGGGAGCGGGCGCTGCGAGGAGATAGTTCAGAAAAGGAAAGGCAGGGTTGACATATCGACAGTAGCGAAACGTACCAGTCGTTTCGGTCTCGGCAGGGGGAATTGCGTCCGAGACCCGTGTTTGGTCCTTTGGGGAATGAGCGGGTAGGTTCGAAGAGCTTGGCGGGATTTCGGCGTCATTGTTAGGGGCGGACTCCTGCGAAAGCATACTTTAATCATCAGATCTAATGCACAGTCAACAGTTCGGTTTACACGGGCAAAGGGCTTACCTTCTGTGGGGAAGGATCTCCCGCAGGATTGGGAGTGGGGGACGGAGGATCCCTGTTCTCGCGAGAAAGGTCCCGCCGGACCGCCTTCGCCCTTTTCTTTTCCTTCTTCTTCGGCTCCGAAGGCCCGGCGGTCGAAGTCTTTTTCGCTAACCACGGAGCCACCGCCGCACAGTTAGCCAAGGCCCGCACTTGGGCAGCGGCTAACCGGTCTTGGAGGTCTTGCGGAAGCGGTTTGGCAGCACGTTTGGGATGCATGGCGAGCTCGCGCGAAAATCCCGGAGGCGAGAGCTCAGTCGGAAAACCGTATTTTAAGGGCAGGGCGTATGGACGCCTATCAGTGCATATTTATAGCCGCAGTGGGACCCACCAAAAGATTCCCTCGATAGGCGGGCACGTGTCCAGCGAATATTTAGGGGGTTGGACTTGTCTTGTCGAGCGCAGGGCTAGCTCGAAAAGAGCGGGGATTGTGTACAACCCCATATTCGCTGGGTGGGACCTAGAGACACCACTGAGGAATTGGGCCAGGCTCAAGTTAGCCTTGGGTTAACCCTAGGGCATGCTTGTAGAGTTCTCGCCCTGAGGAAGCTCCCGCCCAAGGCAGATAGTCGAGCTCTCGGTAGAAGGGATCGTCGACCGCGGAAGCTTCCGCCTTAGGGCAAGCTTCCGCCCAGGGGAGGCGAGAAGGCCCCAAGAAGGCCTTCAGTCGCGATGGTTTCAAGACCGTGGAGGGCGCGAACCTCCCTGGCAAGGGGGTCTCGCCAAGGTTGGCCCGGGTGAGGGTCCAGCGAGAGCCTTCACGGCCAGGGTTCTCGCCAAGTGGGTCCACGTGGTAGGGCCCAGCGCTCGTAAGGGGGATTATTTTATAATATATTATCCCGAGGTAAAATTACCCAAATGCCCTTCGGACGACAGCGGGATTTGGCTATTGGCAGACCCCTCAGGGGTATTTCAGTATTTTCAGGTCAAAGGAAGGCTATAAAAAGACCCATAGGGGCTCTTTAGAAGGCAGGCTGATCATTCTCCTCTAACCCTAGTGCCTTCTAAAGAGCTCCCAGTCCAGCATTTGGCTTTGGAGGGGAAGCTCTCAGAGATCTTCCGGGTGTGTGGTGGGACCTCCCAGCTGAGGCTTTGGGTCTGTGTTAGGGCCTTAGCAGCCAGTCAGGGGTCGAGGTTTGAGAGAAGTAGGCATTGGCTGGATTTTGGTTCGTGAACATTTGTTGGGGTCATTTTTGGCTTCAACAGAACCAATCGATAACCACAGACCAGCTGAACCATACTTAAATGAAATAGACCGGAGGAAACGATATTCGTCAAGAATATACGTCGATACTCCACGAATCAAAACCATTCGTCGAAATAACAAGTGAATACTCGACGAATGGAGACAGCGAAACTGTGCAAGTATCAAGGCAATATACGACGAATCAGAGTCTGATTCATCGAAACTATCATAACGATACTCTACGAATTATGTCTAATTCGTCGAGATATCATTACGATACTCGACAAATTCAAATCGATTCGTTAAGAGATCACGACTATACTCGATGAATTCAAGACTATTCGTCGAAACCTCTCGTCTATACTCGACGAATTTCCCTTAGATTCTTCCGACCACATACCTAATGACCCATATTCACAATATAGGTCCCGAAATGAATATTTTTGACATCCAAAACATCATAAGCTTGGTCCTTCACTCATACCACATATGATCAAGCCCAACATAAAATTTTCCAACTTCTCCAATGCACTTATATACGACCTCATAGGCTCATATTGCATTGGTAGAGAGTCTATAGGTTTGATATCTTCTAGATCACCATGGTAACACCAACAGTCTCCACTTGATCTTGAAAGTATCAAATAAAAGCTTCACAAACAATGAACGACATCTAGCAATGTATAATTGCTCCCTAAGCAATAAGAGTTTAAAACTCGAAAGCCATTATGACCAATATATTAGTGTTGTCATGTCCCTCCTTCCCTTACATCTGGATATAATTAGAGGTATAGACCTTGTCACCCTCATAATTATTCAATCCTATTTTCCTGATCTATAATGGACTTCTAGAATTCGATGAGTCCAATATCATATATTGACTAAACTAAGCATGGTCATGTATTTCTCAGTCTCATTCCATCAGGGGTTCATGGATGCCACTCATGTCATATAGGAGGACAAATCTCATCTCTGCTCACACGCAAACCCCCAAAATGATTCGTAACGAACCCAATAACCATCTTTATCATCCAACTTTCTCAAGACTTGGACTTTTGATAGCATCAAAACACGCTCTTCCTCACTTGATGAATGATGTGACTTCAGGTCAAAGGACTACAAACACTATTGCCATTTGAGCCATACTTGTGACACGTTCATATAACTATCCACAAAGTATTCTCATAGTTAGTCTGTCAAGTACAACTTGTTCACTAACAAGTACACATGTGATGACTTGATATCACAATATCATGACCTGTGAGAACCGGTCATCAGTCAACGCACATGCTAGTCTTAATGCATCCTCATCGCCCTTAGCTTATAAGATGACACGCCGACCATGGATTATTTAAGAATAAAGCTTCTAAGAACATAGGCTCTCACATTCAAGTCACCACTTGACTCCTATGGAAGAAAACATTCTAAGAGCATTCATTACGTTAAATTAAACTATCACAATAGAAATAAATTTACACAATAAAAAACTTGTCATAAATATAAAATGAAATGTACATTAATCTATTTATCAAATGAATTATTACAACTGACAAACATACAATTCACAAGACTCCCAAAAGGGCTGATCATTAAGGTATCGTATACCTATTGATCTAACATGACCATCATGCTTTCTCTATGCTAGAGGCTTTGTTAGTGGATCAGCAATATTTTCTTCAGTCGGCACTCTGCAAATGTTCACATCTCCTCGATCGACAATCTCACGAATAAGATAGAACCACGGAAGTATGTGCTTGGAGCACTGATGAGATCTAGGTTCCGAAGCAAGTGCAATTGCATTGTTGTTGTCATAGTAGAGAACTATGGGATCAATAATGCTAGGAACTACATCTAACTTGCCGATGAATTTCCTAATCCATACAGCCTCCTTCACCGCATTTGCTGCGGCGATATACTCGGCTTCAGTTGTAGAATCGGCAACTGTCTCCTGCTTGGAACTTTTACAGCTAACAGCTCCTCCATTTAGGCAAAATATGAACCCTGATTGAGACTTTGAGTCGTCCCTATCAATTTAGATGCTAGTACTTGCGTACCCTTTACAATGAACTCTTTCTCACCACCAAATTCCAAGAACGTATCCTTAGTCGTTCTCAAGTACTTTAGGATATTCTTGATAGCAATCTAGTGAATTTCACCGAGATCAGACTAATATCTGCTAGTCATGCTCAAGGCAAAAGAGACATCATGTCGAGTATATATCATTGCATACATGATTGATCTAATTACCGAAGTATATGGAATCAACTTCATGCGGTCCTTTTCTTCACAAGATTTAGGACACTGGTCCTTAGAGAGACTCACACTATGAGACATGGGTAAGAATCTTTTCTTGGACCCAAGTATGTTGAACCGTTTCAACACCTTATGAATGTATGCACTTTGGGTCAAACCCAACAACTTATTTGATCTATATTTATAGATCCTAATACCAAGTTTATAAATCGCTTCGCCCAAGTCATTCAAAGAAAAATAATTCCCTATGTTGTTCTTAACAACTTGTAGGGTCAGTTTGTCATTCCCGATCAACAGTATGTCATCTACATATAATATTAGGAAGACAACAATGCTCCCACTAATTCTTTTTATTAACACACGGTTCATCCTCGTTCTTGATAAAGCTAAACTCTTTGATCTTTTCATCAAAATGAAGATTCCAACTTTGAGAAGCCTATTTTAATCCATAAATGGATCTCTATAGCTTGCATATTTTAGTGGTTTCACCTGAAGATACAAAACCATTGGGTTGTGTCATATACACTTCCTCAAGGAGGTTTCCACTAAGGAAAATCATTTTGACATCCATCTGCCAAATCTTATAGTCATAATACACAGCAATAGCAAGAAGAATTCTGATGGACTTAACCAAAATAACATGAGAAAAGGTCTCATCATAGTCAACACCATGAATTTGTCTAAAATCCTTAGCCACTAGTCGCCCTTTGAATGTCTGTACATTCCCATCTATGTCAATCTTCTTCTTGAAGACCCACTAGCACGCTATGGGTCATACCCCTTCAGGTGGTTCCACCAAGGTCTAAACTTGGTTTGCATACATGGATTCCATTTCAGATTTCATGGCCTCACGCCACTTCTCGGAGTCCGGTCCACACATAGCCTTTTGTTAGGTTGCAGGCTCATCATCATGATCCATAACCAACACATTACCTATTTGAGACACGAGAAATCCAGATCTCTCAGGCTCAGGTTCTAATTCTGGTATATTTAAAGTTTTTGGTTATTGAACTTCTTCAAGCTCTATCCTGGTAGTCTTTCTACTTAAGAACTCTTTCTTAAGAAAGACACCAGTACTCGCGACAAATACTTTGCCCTCGGATGGTAGGTAGAAATAGTAGCCTTTAATTTCCTTAAGATGCGCAAAAAGATAAAATTTATCTGACGACTAGGGTTCCAACTTATCAAGCATTTAACGTCGCATGTATGCCTCACAGCTAGGGCTGTTCACGAACCGAATCGAATCGAATATCTCTTCAATCGAATCCAAATTTCACATATAATGCAGAGATTCGGATTCAAATTTGAATTCGATATAAAATGTTGGATTCGAATTCGGGTTCGAATTAAGATTCGAATTCGAATTCGAACACGGATTCAAATTCGAATTCGATTTTTTCTATTATGAATAATTAAATATATAATTTTATTAAAAATATATAATTTTATTTAAGTAATTTTACTATTCGCCAACTATTCGCGAATACTTCGAATAGGGATAAACTTATTCGGATTCGGATTCAAAAATTATTTGAATTCGAATTTGGATTAGAATCCTGATTCGAATTCAAAAATTACGAATATTTATCGAATCTTCACGAATCGAATCTCGAATTATTCACGAACTATATTATTTGTTAACAGCCCTACTCACAGCCCCAAATCTTAATAAAATACATACTAGGATGCTTGCTAGTCCATATCTCATATGGTGTCTTTAGAACCACTTTCGTTGGAACACGATTTAGTGTAAAGCAGCAGTTTCTAGAGCAAAACCCCAAAAGGAAATAGGCAGATCTGCATGACTCATCATCGACCGTACCATGTCTAACAAAGTACGATTCTTCCGCTCAGACACATCATTATGTTGTGGCATTTTGGGTGGAGTGAGCTGTGATACAATACCACACTCTGTCAGATGATCACGAAAATCATGACTCAGGTATTCGCCCCCTCCATCAGATCAGACTACTTTAACCCTCTTACCCACATAGATCTCTACTTCGATATTAAACTCTTTGAACTTTTCAAAGTTTTTGGATTTACACTTCATAAGATACAGGTATCTGTATCTACTTAAATCATTAGTAAATGTAACAAAGTAGAAGTACACACCTCTATCCATAGAACTCATGGGTCCAAATACATCACTATGTACTATACCCAAGAGATCATCAGTCATCTCATTGAAACCTGTGAAATGGACCTTTGTCATCTTGCCTAACAAACAAGATTCGCATCTCTCAAATGATTTATAATCTCAAATGATTTATAATAGAATGAGTCAAGTAGTCCATCTTTTTGGAGCTTAGATATTCATTTCTCATTTATATGGCCCAAACGACAATGTCAAAGGTACGTAGGGTTTGAATCATTTGTTTTTAGTTTTTTGTATTTTCTATATTATAGATCTGATGATCTAAGTTTAAAACATATAAACCTGTTAGGTACATTGGAAATTGTGTACCTGATTTGGAGAAGCCTCACTTAGCTCAATGATATACATCAAGGTGTATTTGATGTTATTTTGATTTTATATGTGCAGGTTAAGTATTGGCTAAAATGCAAAAGAAGTTTCTAAGTCCATGTGTCGACACCTGAAGCAATTATGTCGACACACAAAATATGTTAGTCGACATCAACTGTGTCGACACCGGGAGGCAGTGTCGACACACAGAATATATAGTCGACATCAACTGTGTCGACACTGGGAGGCAGTGCCGACACACAATAGATTGTCGACATCAACTGTGTCGACACCGGGAGACTGTGTCGACATACAGAAGCAGAGTCGACATCAACTGTGTTGACACCTAGAGGCAGTGTCGACCCACAGATTTCTTAGTCTACATCAACTGTGTCGATACACAGGACTTGTGTCGACGCACAACAGAGTTTCAACATAGTTTATTGCTGTGGAATGTAGAAGTAATTGTGTCGACACAAAGGGGAAGTGTCGACACATTCTCAAGATAGAGTGTCAAGAAGCTGTATCAACATCAAGGCAGCTATGTCAACACCACCAAAGTCTGTGTTGACACTTAAGTTACATATGTCGACACATATTGCCAGTTTGTCTCGACACATAATGACAGTGAGTCTCGACGCTTTGCTGACAGAGACAAAGGTTCAAGAACTGACTGGGGACTTGACAGCTGTGCATTCCTACAACTTTAATGAAGGTGTTAGACTTGTCATAAGTTAGTTATAAATCGGATCAGCCGGTTACCATGGATGAAGTGTATAAATATAGATGGATTCAGAAGATGAAAGAGAAGATTGATCATATACACAACTAAAAAAACTATAAAGAGATTAATCGTTGATCAAGAAAGTGCAAGGCACATAGAAGAAGATCTTTGTGAGAAGATCTAAGAAGACATACTAAAGTGATTATCCACTCAGATTTTGTCTAAGGTGAATTCATTCAGAATTCAGAAGGAACTTCAGAGGAATTGGGGAGAGAGAGCGCCAGCTGTTTTGAGGTCAAGAAAGAGACAATCACTAGTCTCTTAAGTAGTAGATCCTGAACTAATCTACTAAGTAGATCTAGATCCATATCTGGAATCCAAGAAGGAAGCTGGCAGTCTGTCAACTTCAAAGGAGATCAACCCTACTAAGTTCAGATTCAAGAAGCTTTGAAGAAAGCTAAGAACAGGTTGATTTCAGTCATCAGTCTCATCAAGAAGCTGATCAAGAATCCTCTTATCCTTTCTCTCTCAACAAGGGTAAGAGACCATCAAATAACTTATCAAATTCTGTAGGATCTTTTCAAAGATCTGAGTTGTAAGCCTATGTTATAAAGGTTGAGTTTAGGAGATTTTGATCTCTGAGTGGTAAGGCTGATTGAGCCTGAGCGTAGGAGAATTTGTTCTCTGAGTTGTAGGCCTTGTGGCAAGGCTGAGGTAGGGCTGTTAGCCTGAGTTGTAGGAACCTTATAGGGTTCCAAGTTATAGGAACCTTTTTGGTTCTTAGCTGTAAGATCTGTGGATCTGAGAAGAAGGAAGAAGTTAGGCTGAATCTAGCACACTGCTAGATAGGTGAAGGGGGAAAGTGGATGTACCCAGACCTTGGGGAACCACTATAAATCTATGTGAAATCTTTGATGCTTGTGTTATTTTAGATTCTGTGATTGCTTGTGTTGTGTTAACTGTAGGAATTTGAGATTTGTCTTAAAGAACTGAAGCTATATTCTGCCTTAGTTTAAAACAAGGAAATGAACCTATTCACCCCCCCCCCCTCTAGGTGTTTAGGTTGTCTTGAAGTTAAATCTATCAAGTGGTATCAGAGGGAGGTTCCTCAAAGAAGGACTTAACAGTCTGAGTTAGATCCCTAAGGCAGTATCAAGAATCAAGAAAATCGGTTCTGGAGAAAATCACAAGGAATAAGGTTCTATGAAATTACCCATTTGTGGGAAGGAGATTTTTGGAATATGGAAAGAAAGAGTCAGGTTGTTTATGGAGGCTTCTGACCCAAGGATCCTATTATAGTAAAAGAAGGTCCTTATATTCCAATGAATGTGTCTGTTCTAGATGCAAATCAAAGAACTCCTAAAGATTTTTCTGAGATGACTAAGGATGAGATCATCCTGGCAACTATGGATAAAAGAGCTAAGAACATCATAGTAAGTGCCATAGATGATTCAACCTTTCAGAATTTGATTCACTACAAGACCTCCAAGGAAATGTGGGACACTTTGATAGTCTACATGGAGGGTTCTGAATAAGTTAGACAAGATAGAAAGTCCATGCTAAATCAGGAATATGAAAGATTCAGACAAGGGAAGTCAGACAGCATATCTGAGTGCTATAAGAAGTTCTATAAAATTGTAAATGAACTGATGTCTTATGGAAGAGTCTTCAGTACATATGAACTGAATGATAAATTCCTAAGATTCTTGACAAAGGATTGGGACACCATGATTTGTGTCATTAGGGAAGTTGCCAAACTTGCAGATATTTCTCCTCCAACTTTATTTTGAAAGTTGCTGGCTTATGAAATGCAACTAATGACTAGAAAAGAGGAAGAAAGAAATACTAAAGGGGAGCATAAAGAAAAATTTGTGGCATTCAAGGTTGAAGCCACTAGAATGAATAGGAGGATGTCTCCATCACCTCCTAGGGAAGTTGCTGAAATTACCTCAGATAATTCAGACAACCAAAATTCAGATAGCAGTGATTCAGATGTAGATTTTGCTGCCTTTACAAGGCAGTTTCAGAGATTTTTGAAGAAGAAGCAGTGGAAATCTAGGCCCTCCACATCACAGCCAGTTGATGACTATTATAAAAAAAAAGTCATCTAGGAAGGACAGGAGCAGGTCAAAGCCTAGCAAATCTACAACATCAAAGATAGTTTGCTATTGCTGTAATAAGCCGGGACATGTTGTGGCTGAGTGTCCAGACAAAAGAAAGGAGTCTGCTGATAAAAGGAAGACTCAGCAGAAGGGTAAGAAGGAGAAATCCTTTGTTGCAAAGAAGGAGAAGAGCTTGTCAGACCAATAAACTTCAGAGTCTAAATTTGAAGCTGAGGCATACATTGGTCTTTATGCAGCTGATAAATAAGAAGAGTTTATGCAATTGTTAAACTCTATCTATCAACAAGAAGACCATCAGTATATTGGACTGATGGCTATATCAGAAGAAGACAAATGCCAGGATCAGCCTGGTCCTAACAAGGTACAATGTTTGTCTAGTAATTCAGTTTATAGTACTGGCACAGAGTCAGCTACATCTGCATCAAGTGATGTGGATGGATCTGAGTCTGAAGGTGATATTCATCAGCTGATAGATGAATATGGGGACTTGTTGCAAGCACTAAAGAAAAGCAAGAACCTGGCCAAAACTCAGGCTAAGGAAATTGCAGATCTTAAGGTGGCTGCATCTGGTTTAGAGAAGGAGTTGGATCAAAAAATGAATGAGATTGCCAAACTAAAAAATATATCTGTTATTCAGATGGGCACAATCACACACAAAAATGATCTAATTAAAAGTCTGGAAACCAGACTTCAAAAGAAAAAAGATTTAGTGGCTAATTATTCCAAGCCTAAATCAGTTTTACCCTTAATAGATGAGTTTGTTGCTCAAAAGGGTAAGGCTGGAATAGGCTTTAAGGGTAAGCCTAGGGTTGTCCAATTCAAGAGAAAAGGCAAAGCCTCAGTCCAGCCACTGAATTTCAAAGTCCCTGTAGTTTTTAGAAAGGTGCAAGTGCCTTCTAACAAGTATGACCTTGAGAATACTCATGGTCATATTAAGACTGAAGTTCTGAATGGCAAGGGTGCTTATGTCAATAAGGCAGCCCATGTTCATAAATCTCATGTTTGTGAGAAACTAGTGGGTGTAGCTACAGCAGTACCAGCACAATATAAGAGATTTGCTGTCAAACAGACAATCAAGAATGTATCTACAAATAGATACAATAAGTATGAATGCTGGTGTTGTGCAAGACAGGTCATTATGCCATAGATTACTGGCACAACACTAGTGTCAGGAAGAACATCAGTCTACCTGTTAGAAGAGCAGTAGGTAGATTTGGTAAGCATGAAGCTAACCTGAACCAAGGACCTAAGACTTACTTGGGTTCTAAGGGAAAGTAATTCTTTGTTGCAAGTGAGTCCAAGTCACCATACCCCTATGTGGCACTTGGACAGTGGATGTTCCAGGAACATGACTGGAACAAAGGGATTGCTGAAGGAGTACTTGCCTATTATAAATGGGCCTAAAGTAATCTTTGGTGGCTCTGAAAAAGGAATTATCAAAGGGTTTGGTAACATTTCTAGTAATAAGATTACTATCACTCAAGTGGCCTATATAAAGGGTTTGAAACACAACCTTATAAGCATAAGTTAGCTGAGTGAATTAGGATATGACATTTCATTTGTTAAGAATGGATGTCATATCAAAAGGTCAAGTGATCAAAAGGTCATTCTTACAGGATATAAAAAAGGAATGTGTGCTGTCTTAATTTTGAGTGTGAGAACAAAGGTTCTCCTATTTGTCTTGTAGGTGATGAGAAAGCCACTCATTGTGTCAAATGGCACAAGAGGTTGGCCCATCTTAACTACAAAACAATTGGCCAACTCTTTAGCAAAGAGTTAGTGAGGAATGGTCCTCAAGTTAAGTGTATAAAGGAATGGATATGTTCAGTTTGTCAAAAGGGCAAGCAGACAAAATCCTCCTTTCATAGCCTTGAAAACAAGGATTCAGTGAGGTGTCTATACCTCTTATATATGGATCTTTTTTGTCCTATGCCAGTTCATTGTCTAGGTAGGAAGGTCTACACTTTTGTGGTGGTAGATGACTATTCTAGATATTCCTGGGTGTTCTTTCTGAGACAAAAATCAGAAACCCCAAGTGTTTTTCATTGTTTTGTCAAGCAAATCTAGAATGAACTTGACAGTATAGTGGTCAAAATCTGAAGTAACCATGGCACTGAATTTCAGTCTGAAAGTATGACAAGACTGTGTGAAGAATTTGGTATTTTTCAAGAGTTCTCCTCACCTAGAACACGACAGAAAAATGGTATTGCTAAAAGGAAGAATAGAACATTGATTGAGGCTGGTAGAACACTATTGAGTGACACTTCTCTCCCAGAATATTTCTGGGCTGAGGCAGTAAACACTGCATGTCATGTGCTCAACAGGGCTTCTTTCACTAAGTGCCACAAAAAGACTCCCTATGAGATTATAAAAGGTAGAAAACCAAATTTATCTTATTTTAGGATCTTTGGTTGTAAGTGTTATATCCTTAATGTTGGGTACTGTATCCACAATTACCTGGATTTGAGGAAGCCACCTGTCTAGCTAAGATGAATTCACATTGTATTTGATGAAATCTTCTAGTTGTGCTTGCAATTATTCCACGCTAAGTACACACCAATGTCAGGATGCAGTGGGTCAATATACACGGGTCTGCGCGACGTAATCCCTCGTTGAGCAGATCAGTATGTTGGTCTACGTGTACTCTCTCTATTGAAGTGTACTTAATTTCAAGTACAAGGCTATGATAGAGCAAGAGCAGACAAGGAGCAAGGATGGGCCAAAGACCAGCTCTCGGAAAGAAAGAGGAAAAATTGTCTAAGTAAGAATCGACAAGAATCACTAAGTGATTCTCGCCGATTCTGCGAGAATCACTAATGATTCTTGCCGAGTCGTCGAGAATCACTGGTTGATTCTCGCTGGTTGGAGCTGGCTGTCTCGACGCGCCAGAAATTTCTCTAAGGCAGAATCGTCGAGAATCAAGTGTGATTCCCGCCGATTCTCCCCGGTTTCTATATCAGTGCATCCAGAATTCGGCTAAGTAGAATTCGGCGAGAATCGTAGGAGATTCTCGCCGATTCGTCAAGAATCACCTATGATTCTCGCCGAATTTGACTTGGGCAATTTTCCGATTCTTTCTGGACCGGTCCATATTACCTGTGGTATTTCGAACCGGTCTTAGGGCTTCTCTTTGGTGGGGCACACAACGGTCATCTTGATGGCCTAATGTATAAATACACAGGTATTTTTGAACAGTACGACATATGAAGAGAGAAGCGAAGAAAAGAATGAGCGGCCGTCAAAACCTAGGTCGCGGAGCTCCGTCCGACTGCTGCGCCGCTCGTGCTAGGTGGTCGCCACCGCTGATTGAGGTTTCCTCCTCATCTCCCGGCGACAAAAGCTCTCCCTCGCAACGCGTCTCGCGTGTCCTTCTTGAGAACCCTTGTCTCTTGATTTGTAGATCGGGAAAACTATCCCAATCTGAATCAATTGAGACGATTGATCCAAGATCGACCGTTGGTAGACCTTGCCGGCTTAGCTAAGAAGATTGGATCTACATAGCATCACCGCCTCCTTCATTGAAGCCATCGATCTAGAGGAGATCCTTTCAAGAGAGATCTACGGTCGTGGACTCTTCGTCGACATCAAGAACACGTCGTCTAACGAAGAGAGACACCTTGTTCTCCACAAGTTGTTTGTATTTCTTATACATTCTATTTCCTTTTTCATTGTAAAGGAACGGTTGGTTCCTAGTTGTAAGGTTTGGGTGCAACCCGTGTTGTGGGAGTGGTGACTCCTACGTGTGGAAGGGTTCCTTCCACTAGTGCAAGGATTGGATTTCAATCCTGTTGGTGAAGTGACCGAGTCGTCCCTGGTTGGGAGATAGGTCGAAGGGGGAAAGTGGACGTACCCAAATCGGGGAACCACTATAAATTGCTTGGGTATTTTCTGTGCTGTGTTGTTTGATTTACTTGTGCAGGTAAAACTTTAATTCCGCAAAAACGCTACAAGACACCTATCCCCCCCATAGGTGAAGCTAGTTGGCACTAGGTGGACTTTCACTTAACAATGGCAAGTCTTATCTAACTAAGTTTGCTACCAAATCCCAAGATGGGATATTTATTGGGTACAACAACAATAGTAAGGCTTATAGGGTCTACAACTTGATTACACAGGTTGTAGAAGAATCTGCACATATTATATTTGATGAAACTAGATTGATCAATAGTGAGTTGCCTTGTAGTTCATGCAGTCCAACAGGTATAAATGAGAGAATGGACAAGCATTCCATTGAAGAAGATTCAATTGCAGATCTACAAATGGAAAATGGTGGCCACTGTCCAGGGGGAGTACATGACTCTCTAGAAGCTGAAGAAAACCAAGAGGTGCAACACATTGAAGAAATAGGAGGTATTCAGCCTGAAGAGAGACTACCTCTAGCAGTTAGACACTTAAAAGATCATCAAGTAAATCAGATAATTGGTGATCTAAGACATGGAGTGCAAACCAGAAGCAGGAATTTGAACACAGTCCTGTATTCAAGCTTTCTATCTCAATTAGAGCCAAAGAAGTTTGAAGAAGCTATCCTAGACCCACACTGGATTAATGCCATGCAAGAAGAGCTAAATCAGTTCAGAAGGTGCAAGGTGTGGGAGTTAGTTACTAAACCAAAAGACCACAATATCATTGGAACAAAGTGGATCTTTAGGAACAAATTGGATGAGAGTGGAATTATTGTGAAGAATAAAGCAAGACTTATTGCAAAAGGGTACAGGCAGGAAGAGGGTATTGACTTTGATCAAACCTTTGCCCCAGTAGCAAGACTGGAAGCAATCAGAATGTTCCTTGCCTATGCAGCATATCAAGGATTCAAAGTATTCCAAATGGATGTAAAATCAGCATTCCTGAATGGAAATCTTAAAGAAGAAGTTTATGTAGAGCATCCTTCAGGTTGTAAAGAAGATAGGAAAAGCACTACAGGCACCTGTCAATTTCTAGGAGGAAGATTGGTGTCTTGGAGCAGTAAGAAGCAGACTAGTGTGGCAATTTCTACAGCTGAGTCTGAATATGTGGCAACAGGAAGTTGTTGTGCACAGCTATTGTGGATTCAGCACCAGCTAGAAGACTATGATATTAAGGCAAGTAGAACACCTTTATTTTGTGATTCTAAAAGTGTTATATCTATTGCTAATAATCATGTTTCACATAGTAGGACTAAGCATATAGAAATAAGATACCATTTTCTTAGAGGCCGTGTAGAGAAAGAGAACATCTCACCAGAATTTGTTAAGACAGATTATCAAATTGCAGATGTATTTACTAAGCCTCTAGATGAAACTAAATTCAATAGATTTAAAATTGAATTAGGTATGTTGACCATATGTTAGATTAACAAAAGTGGCTAAGTAAAATTGTGTCAACTCATTCTGTAATAAAGTGTCGACACAGAGGAGTTGTGTCGTCAATTCATGGAAATTGTGTCGACATAGTGTCGTAGTGTCGACACCTAAGGGTCAAAGTGTCGACACTTCCAGGGAAGTAGTGTTGACACATCCAGAGGAGTGATGTCTACACCTTCAGAATTTATGTCGACACTTCGAATAAGTGTCGACACAGTCTTTCTGTTCAACATCTACATAAGTCATGTGTCGACACATCATCAATTGGTGTCGACACATAGAGGTCAACATTGTTGTTGAGACATTAGAAGTATGTGTCGACACATTTCAACTGTGTCGACACATTTAGACAGTTTTTGCCTGCCTTTTGACCTTCATTTTTTAAAAGGGTATAAATAGGTCGAGAAAATATTCTGTCGACATGCTCTCCAGATTTTCGAGACTAAACCCTTGTGTCGACAATCTCTCTTCTCTCCATTCAAGCTTTCTCATCGTCCTAATGGCGCCAAAGGTTGAAGACAACATCAACGAAGGCTACGAGCTGGTGCGCAATGCTTTTGCTGATGCAATGACGAAAATTAAAGGGGTCATCACCCTTGTTACTGATAACGGATTGGAGTTTCTTATTTCTGAACCTACCAAGATATGGAAGAAAGAAGTATTTGAGTTCTATGCTGCTGCAATAGTGGATTCTACCGGACTGAAGATTAAATCGATCGTTCATGGGAATAGAGTTAAACTTACTCTAAAAAGTATAAGAAAGATTCTTCACCTTCCAAGAATTCAGGATGAAGAAGAGGTCCCAGCCTCAAATACAAGAGAGGCTCTCCAGTGGTGTGGATTGGATCCAACCATCAAGATTGGAGCAGCCATAAACCGAAAAGGAATGAATCGACAATGCAAATTTCTATCAGAAGTGGTCGGGAAGGTGATTTTGTGTAAACCAGGAGGCCATGATAGGATCTCTGCCTTTATGTTCAATCTGATGACCAGGATCATCTATAAGATTAACACCGATTAGTCTGCGGTTTTGTTTGAAAAGATAAAGGAAGGAATAAAAAAGCCCAATTTTGCTAGATTACTAAGTCTCTACCTGGCTGGAGCAATTCCAGAGGTAATGAATCAGCTTCCAGGGTCTAAAATAAATCACATGAGAAGGAAGGACATCAGAATAATATCTAGATGGGATAGGGTCCTCTCAAAGGACATACCTGATTTGGATACTCAAGAGACTGCAGCTAAATCACCAATCCATGACATTACTGAGCATGATCCTGTGCATGAGAACACCATAAATGCACAAGTGCAGGGGGAGCAAGTAAGGGAACAGGTTCAGGACCTGACTGAATCTGCCCAAGTCCATGAGGAGACAGTTACTACACAGATATAGGGGGAGCCACTTTCTGCACAGGTGCAGGAAGAAGATAGAATCAATTTATCGGAAGAAATTGATTCACAACCTAATCTTGATTCTTCTAGAGTTGCTGATGTTGTAGAGAAAGACCTATCATCTGCTTACACTCAACAGGAATTCACTCTGGAAGAGTTGTTTCTTGAGATTGAGCGAGAAGTAGAAAAGGAGGAGCATCTCAGAGTTGAGGAGGAACAGGACAGGGTTGAGGGGGAGAAGGCTAATCTTGAGGGGGAGCAGCCTGGCACTGAAAAAGATACACCCTCTACTCCACAAGACAGGGTTGAGATAGCCAGTACTTCTGATTCAGAGAATGAAGAACAAAGGACCACCAAGAAGAGAAAACTTCAGGTCTTTAAGAGAAGGAGCCAGAGTTATAAAAGTGCACTGCACACTACTCCTCCACAACATGCTCCTGAGAATGATTACAATAAATTTTTGTTGATTTACAAGTGAAATTTGATGAGCAGAGTTTGGCTCTTGAAAAATATGTGGATGAAAGACAGAATGCCCTTCAATTTGATCAAGCCCAAGATATAAAGTCAATCAGATTTGAGGTTAATCAGAATAAGAAAGAGATGACAGATTTGTTGGGTTTTCTACAAGGTGGCACAACTGTAACACCCCAATTTGTCGTAGGAGCGGCAGGGATCGTTTTTTGCCAAGTCAGATTTTTTGGTGCAGGTGACACGGCCCCCGACACGGGCATGTCGGAGACCGTGTCAGGCGTGTCGAGCTCGAATCGTCGAATTGGTCGTGTAGTCGACCAGTGTTGGTCGACGTTGGTCGTGTGGAGGGACACGGCCTAGGACACGGGCGTGTCCCAGGCCGTGTCACTCAAGGAAATCGTCGAAGTGGTACACGGCCGTGACACGGGCACAGACACGGGCGTGTCAGATGTGACACGGGCGTGTCCCATGCCGTGTCACCAAGCCGTGTACCACTCTGACTGCAAGGTGTCGATTTATTGCACACGGGGGGCGTGACACGGGTCCCGACACGGGCGTGTCGCAGGCGACACGGGCGTGTCGGCGGCCGTGTCACATGCCGTGTGCTGGTTTTCAATCTGGATCGATACGGCGAATGAGCTACACGGCCAGGCACACGGCCGTGTGCCAACCCGTGTTCGGCCCAGATTTTATAATTTGGGGCTTAATCGTGGCCGTTCATTTCCTTGGCTTTGGATCCGACGGTGGGGGGCTGCTCCTGGATGGTTTTAACCGGGAATAGGGTTTAGAAACCCTCATTTCTCTTGAGTGGTTCTCTTTCTAAAAGCTAGAGAGAGGAGAGAGCAAGGAGGAGGAAGAAGGGCTAGATCCGGCCGCCGGAAGAGCTTCGGAGCCCCGAATCGCGATCCGAGTCCAGATCCGCGGAGGCGATGCCGTTGCGGTGCTTTCCAACCGTGTAGTTTTCGATGGCGCCGCGGAAGAATGCAAGGGTAACGATTTCTCATCCTTGGGCATGTGAAGCCCTCTTTTCCTTTGCATAGGAAGCCCGCTCTCGGGAGTGAGCGAAGAGTTGGAGCGTTCCTTGGGGTAGATATGTGAAGTCCCCCTTGTGTAGAGTCTGTATGCGAAAACGGACATAGGCATTGTGTGTGAAGCCTATCCGGACAAGTAGAGCCGGATCGGTGATGTTGCATTGCATATGTACCGGGGAAGACTCCGGGTGATTGGGTGTTTTTCGGGTTTTCTACGTGGTAGATTGCATCAGGGAGCCTTGGAGATTAACTCCAAGGTGCACCCAGAAAACTGGGCAAAGGTGGGTTTTGCCAACACGGTGGCCGGGGAGCCAACGTGAACATAACCGGGTTATGTGATTGTTGTGGCGGAAACGGGACTCGGTGAGTCTTGACCTGCGCATATGGCTTAAATTGTCGTTGCGGTATGAGCACGGGTCAGGTGGAACCGTACCCGGTCTATGTCGTTCGGTAGGACCGTTGGCATGGATGAGGGTCTTCGGCGGTCTATGGCTTAAATTGTCGTGACCAAGGCCAGGAAGGCAAAATGCTCATATGGACGACCGTACAAGAGGCGGTGGTGGATTGGGAACGTCTATGGCTTGAATTGACGTGACGTTGGCCGGTTCGCCGAGAATGTGCCCTGAGTGCACGGGGTATGTGGCCGTGCGAGCCTATGCCTGTGTTGATGTGTGTTCACATTAATAGCATTGCTTATACTAATGAAGTGCAGGGAAAGAGCATCGCCGCCCCTATTTTGGGGGCGGGATCGTTATAATTTGGTCAGCATTGCTGACCGTTGCTATTGTTTGCCACCGGGCGGTGGTTTGTGGCTTGCAGGTTCTGCGGAGTAGAGCGGGAAATAGCGGGCTAAAGCCCTTGTTGCTGGGCCGGCCCTCGAAGGCCTAATTGCTTATGTATCTTTCCCGTTTTCATGTATGGCCGGCCTGCGTGCCGAAGTTTGGAAAACACTATTTTGTTAAGTGAACAATGTAAGGCCTTAAGGCCAGTTCTCTTTTGTGTATGATTACATTCCTGAGTTGGTAGTGGACATTCATGCTTTGTAGCAGGGTTCTTATTTTCTTTTGCAACTAAATAATTTGCTTCCGCTAGGTGTTGTGTAGGACGACATGATTGGTTGAATGGTTTCAACGCGTAACCAACCGGTCTGTCCGTAGTATATGGCGTCGGGCCCCGGCCGGACCTACTGCTATATGTTATGCGACGGATAGGCGTGTTACAAATTGGTATCAGACTACTGGTTTCGGTCAAGCTTAAATGAATTCGTGGATGAATTCACTTTAAGGGGTGGTGAGCACATGCGTGTGTCATCGTTATAACATGAAAAGAACCCATGAATGTCCACTTAGGAATGAAAATATACATGTTTGAGGAACCTGCGTGTTCCTATAATTGCTGTTTGCAGTAATTTTTGGGTCGCTTATCGGTGTTTTGCACGATTATAGGTGACCAGAAGTGGTGCTGGGCCGTCTGAACGGCCAGGTTCTGAGGCGAGCAGTGCACCAAGCGATGCGCCTGCAACACCTCCATCTGCCGAGACCATTAGGTTGGTGGCAGAAGCGGTCATGACAATGATCAATGCGCAGCCTGCAAGGCAGGTGCAGCAGCCCGCTCCTGCTATGGAGCAAGTACCGCTTCAGACGGCAGAGCAAAGGAGGGTTGAGCAAGTAGTGTTGGAGCCAGAGTTGCCTCGGAGAGCAACGGAAAGACAACTGAAGCACGTGATGGGCTTTCACCCACCTGTATTCACGGGCACAGAAACCCCGACCCAAGCAGAGGATTGGCTCTCAAGGGTCAACAGGGTGATGACTGCGACGGAGACGGAAGAGTGGCAGAAGACCACTATAGCGACGTTCCTTTTGGATGGGGACGCAAGGTTATGGTGGGAAGGCCTAGAGCTACATCAGTTGCGGGGAAGGCCGTTGGCCGAAGTTTCGATGGAGGAGTTTGCGAGACTGTTCATGGCTCGATACCTCCCCTCGGCGCAAAGGATTGCGCTAGAAAGCGAATTTCAGAATTTGGTGCAAGGGGATTGTACCGTTGATGAGTACCTCCACGAGTTTACTCGGTTGGGGAGATATGCCGGCGCTACCTTCGCAGACGAGGAGCGCAAGACGAGTCGCTTCTATGAAGGGCTAAGAGATGATTTAAGGTTGCTACTGTCGGGGCCCAAGACGCAGGGTTTCATAACCCTGTTCAGTTCGGCCCGGTCCTTGGAGAAGGACATGAAGAATGTCCAAGCGAAGAAGGAATCCGGTAGCAAAAAAGCGGAGTTCAAGGCACCGACTACGTCGAAGTCGGGCTACCGCAGGTTCTATAAGAAAGCTAAGACGTCGGGTCCAGCTGCTTCAGGTGCCTCGGGGACAACTACCAATCGAACCCCGGGCGCTTGTTTCACGTGTGGAAAGCCGGGGCACTTTGCCCGTGATTGCTGGAGTGGACGCTCAAAGTCCGAAAGGAAACAAGGAGCTACCTACGAGGAGAAGGGCAAAGCGGTGGAGTCGACCGCGTCCTACTATGCTCCGACTCAGCCTAAAGTTTATAACTTGGGCCAGCAGGAGGCCATCAAGCAAGCGGATGTGGTGACAGGTATGAGTTAATTTATAGCAAGTTAGCTTTAATACCGTTATCTATTGCTTGTTAGCCTAATATTGTTTGTATATGCTTTGTTGTGATTAGCGATAGTCCGGCACGGGCACTATTCGATACGGGAGCTTCACACTCCTTCTTGTCCGAAAGCTTTATATCGCGCATTGGAGTCCCTTCTTCGATGGCAAAGGACAAGTTGGATGTGCTGCTACCGAATGGGTGCTCGATGCGTGCGGATAGGGTGTGCGCCGTAAAGGTTCACATTGGGAGCCAGGAGTTCGACTTGCTAGCGTCATTGCTACCGCTAGTAGAGTTCGACGTGATCTTTGGAATGGATTGGCTGTCAGAGCAGAAGGCTTGGATTGACTGTGACCGGAAGGAGGTCAAGCTGGGTGTAGGGCGGGAGACTACATTCGAGGGGTTAAAGGGGTCGAGCAGGACACTGATGTCTGCTCTTCAGGTGGTGAAGGCAGTTCGTGCTGGTGCAGACCTGTTCTTTGCAATAGTGGGGGATGTGGAGCCAAAGTCTCCGTTGGATAGCATCCCCGTGGTTTGCGAATACCCCGAAGTGTTCCCGGATAGTCTTCCCGGAGCCCCACCGCAGCGGGAGATTGATTTCACCATCGAGCTCGTACCGGGGGCCAAACCGGTGTCACGTGCTCCGTATAGGTTGGCGCCTAAGGAGATGGCAGAGTTGAAAGTTCAGCTAGAGGAGCTGATGGAGCAAGGATATGCGCGTCCAAGCTCGTCGCCTTGGAGCGCACCGGTCCTCTTCGTTAAGAAGAAGGACGGGAGTATGCGGCTGTGTATCGACTACAGAGAGTTGAACAAGCCGACGGAGAAGAATAAGTACCCGATCCCGAGGATTGATGATCTCTTTGATCAGTTAGTCGGATCGTCGGTATACTCCAAGTTAGACTTGAAGTCGGGGTACTATCAGCTGAGGATCAAGGAGTCTGATATCCCGAAGACGGCGTTCAGTACGAGGTATGGGCATTTCGAGTTCACGGTCATGCCGTTTGGACTGACGAATGCGCCATCGGTGTTTATGGATCTGATGAACAGGACGTTCAGAGATTTCCTGGATCGCTTTGTGATCGTCTTTATTGACGATATTTTGGTATACTCGCAGTGCGAAGAAGACCACTTTAAGCATTTGCATTTGGTGTTGGAGACTTTGAGGAGGAATGAGCTTTACGCAAAGTTCTCCAAGTGCGAGTTCTGGCTACCCTCGGTAGCGTTCCTTGGTCATATAGTGAGTGGGGAAGGTATAGCGGTGGATCCGGCGAAGATTGTTGCGATACGGGAGTGGCCTGCGTTATCTTCTGTCGCGGAAGTCCGTAGTTTTCTCGGGCTTGCCGGATATTACAGGCGCTTCGTAGAGAACTTCTCGCGGGTAGCGTTACCTCTCACGAAGTTGACAAGGAAGGATCAGAAATTCTTGTGGACGCAAGAGTGCGTGCAAGCTTTTGAGGAGCTGAAGAGGCGGTTGACCACGGCGCCAGTGCTTAGTTCGCCGAGTGGGACCGAGGGCTTTGAGGTGTATAGCGATGCTTCGGGTAGTGGCTTGGGCTGCGTGTTGTTGTAGCATGGAAGTGTGATCGCGTATGGATCGCGTCAGCTGAAAGTGCATGAAAGAAATTATCCGGTGCACGACTTGGAGTTGGAGGCCGTGATTTTTGCACTCAAGTTGTGGAGGCACTACCTATACGGAGTAAGAGTCGATATATACACCGATCACAAGAGCCTAAAATACTTGTTGGATCAAAAGGACCTTAATATGAGGCAGAGGAGGTGGATGGAGTTCCTGGGGGACTACACCTTCAAGATACATTATGTACCCGGGAAGGGCAACGCAGTTGCGGATGCGCTGAGCCGTAGGGCTCCCGCCCAAGCCAACTGGTTGTCGGTGCATGATGAGCGGCTAGTACGGGAGTTGGAGGAGCTTGAGATCTGTTGCGTTGACAAGCAGACGAGCGCCAAAGCAATGCTAAACTGGACGGAAGTGCAGTATGACCTGGCTGACCGGGTTCGGCAGGCATTGGAGTTAGATGACTCCATGATGGAGCTTATGGAGGCCGCTCTGGATGGGTCAAATTCCCAGTTCTCGGTGGATGATGGTTTGTTAAGGAAGGATCATCGGTTGTGCGTCCCGAGTGGGGGTAACCTCCGGGCGGAGTTGATGTACGAGGCTCATCATACCAAGTACTCAATCCACCCAGGGAGCACGAAGATGTATCGTGATCTCAAGAAGCTGTTTTGGTGGCCGGGGCTTAAGAAAGATGTGGCGTTGTACGTGGCTAAATGCCAAACGTGCGCCTTAGTGAAGGCGGAGTGCCAAAAGCCAGGAGGATTTCTGAAGTCCTTGCCTATACCGGAGTGGAAATTCGATGATATATCTATGGACTTTGTACACGGGTTGCCAAGGTCGCAGAAGGGGAACGACGCCATCTGGGTGATCGTAGATCGACTAACCAAGGTGTCGCATTTCATTCCGCATAAGAAGGATGATCCAGTGGAGAAATTGGCAAAGTTGTATGTCGACAATATTGTTAGGCTGCATGGTGTGCCCCGTAGCATTGTGAGTGATCGCGATGGGCGGTTCACGTCAAATGATTGGAGGTTGGTGCAGCAGATGCTGGGAACAAAGTTAAAGTTCAGCACAGCTTTCCATCCACAGACGGATGGGCAGACCGAGAGGGTCAATAGAACGATGGAGGACATGCTCCGCATGTGTGTTCTAGACTTCGGGAAGCATTGGGAAGACCACCTTTATTTGGTGGAGTTCGCGTACAACAACAGCTACCAAGCGAGTATACAAATGGCGCCCTTCGAGGCCCTGTATGGTAGGAAGTGTCGCACGCCGTTATCGTGGCTTGAAGCGGGTGAGGCAAGGTTGTACAAGAAACAGGAGGTGGAGAGTGCTACCTCGTTAGTACGGATCATTCGGGAGCGCTTATTGATCGCTCAGGACCGGCAGGCGAAGTATTACAATGCCAAGCACCGGAACGTGGAGTTCGCGGTAGGCGATTGGGTATACCTGAAAGTGAAGCCGTTCAAGGGGGTTTCGCGGGTGAGACGCTTGAAGAAGCTGAGCCCAAGATACCTTGGACCTTTTGAGGTTCTGGAGCGAGTCGGCGAAGCTGCATACCGTTTGAAGCTATCGGTGGAGTTGAGTGGATTACATGATGTATTCCACATTTCTGTGTTGCGTAAGGCGGTGCAAGAGCCTTTGCAGGTGATCGCGGTTGACCAAGTGCGGGTGGACGAAGGGTTGACGACAAGGGTCAAGCCCGTTCGCATTGAAGATGTCGAGGTCAAGAGGCTTCGTAACAAGGAGATACGGATGCTTAAGGTCCGTTGGGATAACTGCGGGCGTGAGGAGCTCTCTTGGGAACGGGAGCAGACTATGCTCGAGGAGTACCCGGAACTATTCCGCTCAGGTACTGTTTTACGTGAAGTCCTGTTTTCCTTTATTAATTTCGTGGATGAAATTCTTTAAGGGGGGTAGAATTGTAACACCCCAATTTGTCGTAGGAGCGGCGGGGATCGTTTTTGGCCAAGTCAGATTTTTTGGTGTAGGTGACACGGCCCCCGACACGGGCGTGTCGGAGACCGTGTCGGGCGTGTCGAGCTCGAATCGTCGAATTGGCCGTGTAGTCGACCAGTGTTGGTCGACGTTGGTCGTGTGGAGGGACACGGCCTAGGACACGGGCGTGTCCCAGGCCGTGTCACTCAAGGAAATCGTCGAAGTGGTACACGGGCTGTGACACGGGCACAGACACGGGCGTGTCAGATGTGACACGGGCGTGTCCCATGCTGTATCACCAAGCCGTGTACCACTCTGACTGCACGGTGTCGATTTATTGCACACGGGGGGCGTGACACGTGTCCCGACACGGGCGCGTCGCAGGCGACACGGGCGTTTCGGCGGCCGTGTCACATGCCGTGTGCTGGTTTTCAATCTGGATCGAGACGGCGAATGAGCTACACGGCCAGGCACACGGCCGTGTGCCAACCCGTGTTCGGCCCAGATTTTATAATTTGGGGCTTAATCGTGGCCGTTCATTTCCTTGACTTTGGATCCGACGGTGGGGGGCTGCTCCTGGATGGTTTTACCCGGGAATAGGGTTTAGAAACCCTCATTTCTCTTGAGTGGTTCTCTTTCTAAAAGCTAGAGAGAGGAGAGAGCAAGGAGGAGGAAGAAGGGCTAGATCCGGCCGCCGGAAGAGCTTCGGAGCCCCGAATCGTGATCCGAGTCCAGATTCGCGGAGGCGACACCGTTGCGGTGCTTTCCAACCGTGTAGTTTTCGATGGCGCTGCGGAAGAATGCAAGAGTAACGATTTCTCATCCTTGGGCATGTGAAGCCCTCTTTTCCTTTGCATAGGAAGCCCGCTCTCGCGAGTGAGCGAAGAGTTGGAGCGTTCCTTGGGGTAGATATGTGAAGTCCCCCTTGTGTAGAGTCCGTATGCGAAAACGGACATAGGCATTGTGTGTGAAGCCTATCCGGACAAGTAGAGCCGGATCGGTGATGTTGCATTGCATATGTACCGGGGAAGACTCCGAGTGATTGGGTGTTTTTCGGGTTTTCTACGTGGTAGATTGCATCAGAGAGCCTTGGAGATTAACTCCAAGGTGCACCCGGAAAACTGGGCAAAGGCGGGTTTTGCCAACACGGTGGCCGGGGAGCCAACGTGAACATAACCGGGTTATGTGATTGTTGTGGCGGAAACGGGACTCGGTGAGTCTTGACTTGCGCATATGGCTTAAATTGCCGTTGCGGTATGAGCACGGGTCAGGCGAAACTGTACCCGGTCTATGTCGTTCGGTAGGACCGTTGGCATGGATGAGGGTCTTCGGCGGTCTATGGCTTAAATTACCGTGACTAAGGCCAGGAAGGCAAAATGCTCATATGGACGACCGTTCAAGAGGCGGTGGTGGATTGGGAACGTCTATGGCTTGAATTGACGTGACGTTGGCCGGTTCGCCGAGAATGTGCCCTGAGTGCACGGGGTGTGTGGCCGTGCGAGCCTACGCCTGTGTTGATGTGTGTTCACATTAATAGCATTGCCTATACTAATGAAGTGCAGGGAAAGAGCATCGCCGCCCCGATTTTGGGGGCGGGATCGTTATAATTTGGTCAGCATTGCTGACCGTTGCTATTGTTTGCCACCGGGCGGTGGTTTGTGGCTTGCAGGTGCTGCGGAGCAGAGCGGGAAATAGCGGGCTAAAGCCCTTGTTGCTGGGCCGGCCCTCGAAGGCCTAATTGCTTATGTATCTTTCCCGTTTTCATGTATGGCCGGCCTGCGTGCCGAAGTTTGGAAAACACTATTTTGTTAAGTGAACAATGTAAGGCCTTAAGGCCAGTTCTCTTTTGTGTATGATTACATTCCTGAGTTGGTAGTGGACATTCATGCTTTGTAGTAGGGTTCTTATTTTCTTTTGCAACTAAATAATTTGCTTCCGCTAGGTGTTGTGTAGGACGACATGATTGGTTGAATGGTTTCAACGCGTAACCAACCGGTCTGTCCGTAGTATATGGCGTCGGGCCCTGGCTGGACCTACTGCTATATGTTATGCGACGGATAGGCGTGTTACAACAACAGTTGTGCACGCAGCGGAAACAATAAAATCAAGAACAACCCAAAAGAGATTTGGGATCGGGCCATGAAAATTAAATCAAGAAGTTAAGAAATAACTAGGTAAAATTACCTTTGCAGTGTTGAGTCAAAACTCAACAAAGATGCTATAATGTATGAGTTCTTGTCGGCGGTGAGTCCCACGTAGAATAGCGTCTACGTCTCTGCTGAAATCCACACGAGCGGGAGATCGCCGATCTTCGTCGCACGAAAAACGGGAAGGGAGATCGACTGCACCTTGCACTTCCACAGACTGCTAGGTCCGCTCCAAGAAGACAAGCACCGGCGACTATCGTCGGAGAGGAGGTCGGCGGAGCGAGCGATTCGGCAGAACACTTTCGTCGGGCTGGGGGGTACACTGACCCCAAAACCTAAGTTCTAATTTATACCCGAAGCATAAACAAACCTAGAAATATCGCTATCCACTGACCATAGAGAATTAGGGTTTCTGGAATAATTTGTCGGGTATCAGTATTCGTCGATTATCGAACAGTTCGATATTCGACGAATTGCCTTAGTCGACGAGCCATAGTCGACAATACTCGACGAACCATAGTCGACGATACTCGACGAACCATAGTAGATGATACTCGACGAACCATAGTCGACGATACTCGATGAACTATAGTCGACGATACTCGACGAACCATAGTCGACGATACTCGACGAACCATTGTCGACGATACTCGACGAACCATAGTCGACGATACTCGACGAACCATAGTCGACGATACTCGACGAACCATAGTCGACGATACTCGACGAACCATAGTCGACGATACTCGACGAACCATAGTCGACGATACTTGACGAACCATAGTTGACGATACTCGACGAACCATAGTTGACGATACTCGACGAACCATAGTCGACGATACTCGACGAACCATAGTCCACGATACTTGACGAACCATAGTCGACGATACTCGACGAACCATAGTCGACGATACTCGACAAACCATAGTCGACGATACTCGACGAACCATAGTCGACGATACTCCTTGGCAACATTTGCGGGACCTCATTCTGTATGGTGATTGGTAACCTTTACTAACACAGTCAATCTTCCAACTTCTCCACATGCTCTTATGTGCTACCCTGCATGCTCATATCGTGTTTGTAGTGAGATTACATGTTTGACCACTTCTAGATCACCATGGTAACTCCAACAAGATTACTTCCACAAGGGGGGCAATATTGTAGTTTTTCTGGCTACCCAACAAGCAGACATCAAGAAACAAGTGGATGATATTGCTGTAAAACAAGGCTATGTCCTTGAAAATCAAATTAGAATGAATGATAATCTGACTGAATCTCACAATGAGATAGTCACTGAAGTAAGGAAAATAGTTACTACAATAACTGAGGCAAGAGATAAGGAGAAAGAGGAATTTTATAAGAAGCTACAAGCTGCCCTGGATTCAGTTAAAACTGCCATCACTTCATCTGAGACTTTAATTACTGCCCATCTTCAAAATTTAAAGACATTCTTTAAAGATGGTGTCAATTACCTGGATGGGCAAATCAGATTTCAAAAAGATGATTTGAGAGATCATGTTGCCCGAGAAGTCATAAAGGGGGAGAGGGTGTAAGTATATGCAGGCTCTGATCATGTCAAATGGATAACCAACAGTATTAGAGCCACTTTGGGATATCCACCCTTATGTGATGATGATAATGTGGCTGTGTCAGGTGTGCAACCAGCTCTACTTGAAGGTGATCAACCAATGGTTGCCCAAGTCATTTACCCCCTGCAAATCTTGAAATGATACATCAACAAGTTCAGTCTATGTACAACCCTCCACAACAAGTTACTAATGTTATTATTGAAAAGGTAGATATGCCAGAAGCTGGTGTGAAAGCTCAGCAAGATGCTCAATTATCAAAGAAGAGATTCAGAGAGCAGGCAGGGTTGAAACCTGATTTTTAGCAATGGATCCCCACTTCTAGAAATATCATATTAACTGCCTGGAAAGCTGTCAAAGACCAAGTTCATGAAAGGGGTAAATGGTATAATGAGCAGGAGTGGCGGAAGTATAAGGCTAGGCAGGAAGCCATAGTTCAACATAGAAGAAAGTCTTAGAGTTGGAAGCTACCTCCTGATGCTCAGGAGCCTAGCAAGTATTTCCCTAAGCCTTTTCATTATTTTGAAAGGCAAAGGATTAAGGCTGAAGCACAAAAGAAGGCTGAGTTGAAAGGCAAGAAGCCCTTTGAAGATACAGGACCTTCTGTGTAGGCTCAGATTAAATCAGTAAAAGGAATAGTCATCATGGAGCCAATCCAGCATTAGTCTCGTTTTACTAGCTTTTTCCAAGAACTATGTATTTCTTAGTTTTTTTAAAAAAAGTCTATATAAACAGTGTTAAGAAACTTTTTGATATTATAAACAAAACAATGTTCTATGATCATTTAATTGGCATCCTTATTCTGTGATGTTAGTTTATTATTTGTTTTGTTTATAGATTTCTCTGTTAAATAATATTTATACATCATCATGCTTATTTATCATAAGTGGTGTATATTATTGACAAAATGGTTATGACTTCTCCAAATAGGGGGAGATTGTTGGGTACATTGGAAAATATGTACCTGATTTGGAGAAGCCTCACTTAGCTCAATGATATACATCAAGGTGTATTTGATGTTATTTTGAGTTTATATGTGCAGGTTAAGTATTGGCTAAAATGCAAAAAAACATTTCTAAGTCCATGTGTCGACACCTGAAGACATTGTGTCGACACCTGAAGACATTGTGTCGACACACAGAATATGTTAGTCGACATCAACTGTGTCGACACCGGAAGGAAGTGTCGACACATAGAATAGATAGTCGACATCAACTGTATCGACACCGGGAGACTGTGTCAACACACAGAAGCAGAGTCAACATCAACTGTGTCGACACCTGGAGGCAGTGTCGACACACAGATTTCTTAGTCTACATCAACTGTGTCGACACACAGGACTTGTTTCGATACACAGTAGAGTTTCAACATAGTTGATTGCTGTGGAATATAAAAGTAATTGTGTCGACACAAAGAGGCAGTGTCGACACATTCTCAAGATACAGTGTCAAGAAGCTGTGTTAACATCAAGGCAGCTGTGTCAACACCACCAAAGTCTGTGTCGACACTTAAGTTACATATGTCGACACATATTACCAGTTTGTCTCGACACATAATGACAGTCAATATTGACGCTTTGCTGACAGAGATAAAGGTTCAAGAACTGACTGGGGACTTGACAGTTGTGCATTCCAACAACTTTTATGAAGGTGTCAGACTTGTCAGAAGTTAGTTATAAACCGGATCAGCCGGTTACCATGGATGAAGTCTATAAATATAGATGGATTCAGAAGATGAAAGAGAAGATTGATCATATACACAACTAACACAACTATAAAGAGATTGATCGTTGATCAAGAAAGTGCAAGGCCCACAGAAGAAGATCTTCGTGAGAAGATCTAATAAGACATACTGAAGTGATTATCCACTAAGATTTTGTCTAAGGTGAATTCATTCAGAATTCAGAAGGAACTTCAGAGGAATTGGGGAGAGAGAGCTTCAGCTATTTTGAGGTCAAGAAGGAGACAATCACAAGTCTCTTAAGTAGTAGATCTTGAACTAATCTACTAAGTAGATCCAGATCCATATCTGGAATCCAAGAAGGAAGCTGGCAGTCTGTCATCTTCAAAGGAGATCAACCCTATTAAGTTCAGGTTCAATAAGCTTTGAAGAAAGCTAAGAACAGGTTGATTTCAGTCATTAGTCTCATCAATAAGCTTATCAAGAATCCTCTTATCCTTTCTCTCTCAATAAGGGTAAGAGACCATCAAATTACTTATCAAATTCTTGTAGGATCTTTTCAAAGATCTGAGTTGTAAGCCTATGTTATAAAGGCTGAGTGTAGGAGATTTTGATCTCTGAGTGGTAAGGTTGATTGAGCCTGAGTGTAGGAGAATTTGTTCTCTGAGTTGTAGGCCTTTTGGCAAGGCTGAGGTAAGGCTGTTAGCCTGAGTTGTAGGAACCTTATAGGGTTCTGAGTTGTAGGAACCTTTCAGGTTCTGAGCTGTAAGATCTATGGATCTGAGAAGAAGGAAGAAGTTAGGCCGAATCTAGCACACTGCTAGATAGGTGAAGGGGGAAAGTGGATGTACCCAGACCTTGGGGAACCACTATAAATCTATGTGCAATCTGTGATGCTTGTGTTATTTTAGATTCTGTGATTACATGTGTTGTGTTAACTGTAGGAATTTATATTTATCTTAAAGAACTGAATCTATATTCTGCCTTAGTTTAAAATAAGGAAAAGAACCTATTCATCCCCCCTCTAGGTTTTTAGGTTGTCTTGAAGTTAAATCTATCAAAACCATTAAAGATTTGGGCTATACCATAACAAACATCATTCTTAAATATAGAACAATAATTTCTCTTTATAATAAAAGAAAATCCAATCATGTCCAAACAAGAAATAGATATAATGTTTCTAGTTATGGAAGGAACATAATAACAATTATCTAATTCTATTACAAGCCCACTGGGCAAAAAAAGATGGTAAATTCTTATGACAACAACATCAACTCTTTCTCCATTGCCAACACACAGGTCCACCACTCCTTTACTCAGCAATCTTCTCCTTCCCAATTCCTGCACATTTATACAAATGTGAGAACCACATCCGGGTATCCAATATCCAAGATGAAGGTGCAGAAAGGTTTATCTCTATAACATAAATAATAGAAGCGGAAGTCATACCTCCGTTCATTTTGTCGCTCAATATAAAAAGGACAGTTCCTCCTCCAATGATAAGCCTTGCCACAATGGTGGCATTTCCCTTCTTTCCTCAAGCCTTTCTTTTTCAGTGCTCAAGTCTTGGGCTCAAGAGATGACTTAGATCCAACCTTCATTTTCTTTAAACTCTTTGTCTTGCCGTTGTTTTTATGCACCATCAGTCTGGGGCTAGCAGACTTGACCTTCTTCATATTGATTTCGACAGTTCTTTACATGTCTATGAGCTCGGGCAGTGTCTTGTTTATTTCATTCATATTATAGTTCAAGACGAACTGCTCATAACTGTCTGACAACGATTGCAAGATCAGGTCTGTAGCCAACTCTTGGCCCATAGGAAAGTCTAGCCTCTCAAGGTTCTCTATATACTCAATCATCTTGAGTGCATGAGTCTCCACTAGGTCTCGAGCTCCCATCTTACACTGAAACAACGCCTTGGTGACGTCAAACCATACTTGGCGAGCCTACCCTTGAAACATTTTCTTGAGATGCTCGTCAATTTGTTTGCAACCCATGTTCTCATGTTGCTTCTGAAGCTCAGAGTTCATGGTTGTCAGCATGAGGCATTCGACGTCCAAAGAGTCGTCTTGATGCTTCTTATAAGCATATTTATCAGATTGGGATGCATTCCCGACTGGCTCTTCAGGGGATTCCTCTTCCAAAACATAGAGCTTACATTATTGCCTGAGAACAATTCTCAGGTTTCTGTACCAGTCCAACTAGTTCGTCCCACTCAGTTTCTCCATCTCAAGGATGGATCTGAGAGACAAGGTGGAATAAGATCCACTTATCATGGAAATTCTACAAGAATTTAGCAAAGTAAAATTTAGTACTACATTACAAAATACATTTTTATTTTAATTAGGACTTTAATTAAAATCACTCCCACTATTTTAATCAAACTGATAACCCTTGATATCAATTTGGAGAGTTAAAGCGAGCAACTCTCTTAGTGGATAAGATTCGTTTTTCACCAACACTATGAGCCAGCTTTGTCTTTTCTCTCACAATGTAGTTATTTAGGTAGGCAACACTTGCCAATTGCATCATCATGCAACTCATGTATGGTTGGTGAATAACTTTTTATTCATATCCATCATATGGTGCATACCAATCATATGCCTCTAGGCACTCAACCTTTGAGGTCACCTAATTAAGTTTGACCTGATGTTGACAGTGGGATAACACAATTATCCGCTCGCACCCTTACCATGATAGATTAATGCACCTTATTTTGGCAAGCCCACATTTAATCGATCAAGACAGGAGGAGTGTCATCCATCGGAAGGCATCCGAATACTTAATATTACAAAATGGATTTTAGATAATTGATTAACAATTAATAAATGTGCACATTCACAAAATAAAACTAATAGCATTGACAATCCAAATGCATCCCATATATGCACAAAGAAATCATCAACGCTTGATGAACTGGGCTAAATTTTAACATCTAAAATCCTTCTAAATCTTCAAATTTACATGTACTAGACATGAGCAATACCAACTTCACTTACACAATACACAAGCTCGTCTCTCTATATGAGATTCAAAATCTAACACACTTGGTTTCACAAAGCAACAAGAGGGACGATTACTATTAAGGAGCAACAGAGATATCATAACGAAATCACATGCGCTCTTCGCGGGGTTCGAAAGGATTGCGCCCCTGGCGGGGTCTTAGGGGCAGAGCCCCTTACATTGTCTTTGGGGCAGCGCCCCTGGCGGTGGTTGGAAGAAGGTTTGCCCTCAACCTCTTCACGGATTACTAGATCCGTTAAAGGAGAGGCGGCGGAGATGAATATGATGCTCAGGAAACGATTTCCGACGATGTATAAGAACGGCGGATGGTCGACGGCAAGATCTGCTTTCACAACCTAGGCGGAACTATTCTGTTGGGAGGAAGAAGAAGAAGCCAATGCTCGATTAGATTAGAAGAATGAACAGTTCTCAAGTTCGGTTTATTATACAAATCGTATTTATACAGACTACCGAATCAGTCGATAACCGCAGACCAACCGAACCGGACTTAAAGAAAATAAACCAGAGGAAAAGATATTTGTCGAGTATATACGTCGATACTCGATGAATCAAAACCATTCGTCGAATTAACCCGTGAATACTCGATGAATCGAGACAGAGAAACCATGCAAGTGCCAAGGCGATATACGATGAATCAGAGTCTGATTCATCGAAACTGTCTAGACAACACTCTACAAATTAAGTCTAATTCATCGAGATATCATTACGATACTCGACGAATTCAAACTGATTCATTGAGATGTCACGACTATACTTAACGAATTCAAGACTATTCGTTGGAACCTCTCGGCTATACTCGACGAATTTCCCTTAGATTCTTTTGACCACATATATGAAGACCCATGTTCATAATATAGGTCCCGGAATGAATATCCTTCACATTCAGAACGTCATAGGCTTCACTCATATAACATTTGAATAAGGCCAACACAAACCTTTTCAACTTCTCCAATGCACTTATGTGCGACCCCATAGGCTCATATTGTGTTGGCAGCGAGACTATAGGTTTGATCACTTCCAAATCACAATGGTAACAACAACAACCTCAATATAATCCTAGCAGGAGAAAACCAATAGATCAATAGGAAATCCTGACAAGCATTAGAAGTACCTGTTGCCCATGGTCAAAACCTTGACCTTTGGAATTCACTATCAGAGAGCCAACACTAAATCCAATAAAATTAGATTAAAGAAGACGAGCGATGGCTGGCTTTTCTTCTCATGTTCGTCGCTGGCGATGGATGTCCTAGTCTTGTAGGTTGTTGCTCCTCACATAGGAAGGAGATGAAGGAATTACCAGCTTCTCACCTCCAAGAACCTCCAACGATATGTATATATGCACTAGTTCTTGCCAGCGGTGGAGATTCAAGATCTGGAAGTCCCTAGGTTTTTTTTTCAGGAAAAAAAAATCGAGGAGGAGCAGCGGTTACCAAAGCTGAGAGAGAGAAGCTCGGGATTTCACACCTTGTTCAATCTCATGGACTGGAATCAGTTTTCCAAGCTTAATAGGGAAGCTCAAATAGGAGTTACAAAAAATGAGGTCCATTAATCCTCATTACTCATAAATTAAAAAACAAATAACTTAATCTCATAACATTAATTGAGATTTAATTTCATGTCCATTCATATGTCAAGAGTGAGATCGAGTTCATGAATGAATTTATGAGACAATCTTGCCCACCTATCACAGGCTTCGATCGTTCGGGCGATTGAAGTAGCACGTGCTCGTAGGTGTTCGAATAGACCAAATATTCTCATATGACTTCACCGAGACATCTAGATAAATCGAGTTCACCTTACGGGAAATTTCCAATATTCTCCCACTTGGACTTATATTCATCGTAATTTATGACATTACGATAAAATCTTGACTAATCTTATGGGTACAAATTAGCGAATGTGATATAGAGTCTACTCCCACGTCAATCCGGTCCAATCAAAACCTTCACTCTGAATCTTGGCCGCAACCGCATCATTGAGCAACACGGGACCTTCCATGGTCATAGAAGCTTATGGATTCAATCGACATGGACAAAGCGAAGTTATATAAATCATAGAACAATATATAGAAAATGTGCACATGAAGGTTGTTCTAATTTGGTGGTCAACCAAACTTATCGAATGAATGCACTAAACCATGTTGCGAGAAGTTCTTAATTGTTCAAAAGAAGAAGTATGTATAACCTTAAGATTTTGAAATTCATGTGTCAAAAAGACATACCACGGGCCATAATTCAAATGAAGTGTCCTAAGCCTTATGCTTCGACTGACACAAGTCATGAGACTTTAAATTAAGTGTGACATGCCACTTAAACTCAACAAATATCAAAACTTAATGATATTTCTGAATAAATATTATTTAATTATCAATAAATTTAGCAAAGTGCAATACAAATGACGGATTACTGAATTGGAGCTCCATGTAGCCTCTCACTAATCTAGTACATCAATTGACCCTTTAAACCCCACATTAATAATATGCTTTTGAAACACAATAGGGCAAAGTCATTTAGTAAGTGGGTCGGCTAACATGTCATATATTCTTAAATGCTCCACCAAAATGTCACCCTTCTTGACCAATTCCTTAACAGTCAAGAACTTAATTTTAATATGCTTAGACCCCGTGATACTTTTATTGTTCACCGAGAACATAACTGCTGAAATATTATCACTGTACAACCTGATGGGTCCAGCTATAGAATCGATGACCTTCAAATCCGTAATGAATTTCTTAAGCCACACAGCATGAGTAGATGCTCCAAAAAGAGCAACGATCTTTGCATGCATTGTTGATGAAGTGATGACCGTCTGCGTAACATTATTCCATGAAATGGCCCCACCAGCAAATTTAAAGATATAACTTGAAGTAGACTTTCTATCATCCTCACACCCAACGAAATCAGAATCAGTATACCTCACTAACTCAAGGTTTGGAACACTATGGTAGACCAACTTAACATTCTTAGTTCCCTTTAAATACTTTAAGACTTTCTTAGCAGTCACCAAATGATCAGATCTTAGGTTTGACTGATATCTGTCTAAAAGTCCTACTAAAAAGGCAATGTCCGGTCTGGTACAGACTTGGGCATACATTAAACTGTCTACCGCACTAGCGTAAGGTATATCCTTCATACAATCTCTCTCTATATATCATTCATGGGGCATTGTGCTAAGCTAAGCTCATCACCCTTAAGCGTAAGTACGTCACCAGGCTTACAATCAAGCATGCTAAATCTCTCAAGTACAGGCTTGATATAGGCTTCCTGAGAGAGTGCTAATGTACGGTGAGATCGGTCCCTAATGATCTCAATTCCTAAAACAAAGGATGCCTCTCCAAGATCTTTCATATCGAAGTGTTTTGACAAAAAATGCTTCGATTCATGCAATAATGTCAAATCACTACTCATAAACAAGATATCATCTAAATAAAAAATTAAGAAGATGTATCTGCTCCCACTAATCTTAAGATATAATGAATTGTCTACCTTATTTTCCACAAAACAAAAAGAAGCAGTTACCTCATCAAATTTCGGATATCACTGTTTAGAACCTTACTTTAAACCATATAGGGATATGTTAAGTTTACACACAAGTTGGTCAGAATGACCGGACTTGAATCCATCAAGTTGCACCATATAGACCTCTACGACGAGATCGTCATTCAAGAATGCGGTCTTTACATCCATCTAGTGCAGCTCTAAATCATAATGAGCTACTAATGTCATTATCACTCTAAAAGAGTTTTTAGAGGAAACGGGAGAAAAAGTCTCGTGATAATCGATTCCTTCTCTCTGCGTAAATCCCTTGTCTACTAGTCTTGCCTAAAACTTCTCACCCTTACCTTTGGAGTCTTTCTTGTTCTTAAACATCCATTTAAAACCAATGGGCTTACAACCTTTGGGCAACTCAACTAACTCCCAAATCTTATTCAGCTTCATATACTTCATCTCATCTTTCATCGCATCCCACCATAGATCTGTTTGAGGTCCAGACAAAGTTTCCTAAAATGTCACTGGGTCAACTACATGACCAATGTCATAATCACTCTCGCCTAGATAGACTTCATAGTCTGGGGAAATTGCGAGCCTTTTATTCCTAACTGATCTCTTAATGGGTGGATGAACCTCCTGAACTTTCTAAAGAATCTCAACTAGGATCGGTGGTAAGACCGGTCCCACATCCTCTACTTGTTTTATCATAGGTTCAGGCACCAAAGGATTTCCTACAAAATACACAGATAAATTTAAATACACAACTTCCTCGACTTCACCAACAGTGCGAGAGCAACTCGGTTCATCAGCGACATCCAGTTCTAAAAATTTATCTAATTAAGACTCCATAATTTCGGGCCTTCCTAAAGGGGAACAGAAATTTAATCCCTTGAAGTGATCTAGGTAGTCTATCAAATAGCAATGACAAGACCTAGGGGCTATCTTACTCTCTAATGGATTTTATAAATGGACTTCTGTAGTACAACCCCAGATGCGCAAATGATTAAGGTTGGGTCGTCTACCAGTCCATAACTCAAAAGGGGTTTTACGTAATAATATAGACGGAACTATATTAAGGATGTACACCGCAGTTTTAAGCGCTTAACCCCACAAAAATTCAGGAAGATTCATCCTACTAATCATGCTCCTCATCATTTCCTTAAGGGTGCGATTACGCTTTTCAACCACACCATTTTACTTAGGACTACCCGGTATGGAGTACTTGGCAACAATGTCGCAGCTTTCCAAGTATCTGGCAAGTGAATAGAAATATTTAATTATTTATTTTTTATATATTAGTACATTTATGAATGGTCTGTAGACATTCTCTCTTCTATTAGTGTATAGAAAAAGGCCCGGGGGAGCCCGCCGGGGCCCCGGCCCGGGGGGAGCCCGCGGGGCCCCCGGCCCGGGGGGAGCCCGCGGGGCCCCCGGCCCGGGGGGAGCCCGCGGGGCCCCCGGCCCGGGGGGAGCCCGCGGGGCCCCCGGCACGGGGGGAGCCCGCGGGGCCCCCGGCACGGGGGGAGCCCATGGGGCCCCCGGGGGGAGCCCGCGGGGGGAGCCCGGGGGGATCCCGCGGGGGGTGCCCGGGCGGATCCCGCGGGGGGAACCCGGGGGGAGCACGTGGGGGGAGCCAGGGGGGAGACCGCGGGGGGAGCCCGCGGGGAGCACGCTGGGGGAGCCCGTGGCGGGAGCCCGCGGGGAGCATGCGGGGAGCCCGCGGGGGGAGCCCGCGGGGGGAGCCCGGGGGGAGCCCGCGGGGGGAGCCCGGGGGGAGCCCGGGGGGAGCCTGGGGGGAGCCCGGGGGGAGCCCGCGGGGGGAGCCCGGGGGGAGCCCGCGGGGGGAGCCCGGGGAGAGCCCGCGGGGGGAGCCCGGGGAGAGCCCGCGGGGGGAGCCGGTGGGAGCCCGCGGGGGGATCCCGGGGGGAGCCCGCGGGGGGAGCCCGTGGGGGGAGCCCACGGGGGGAGCCCGCGGGGGGATCCCGGGGGGAGCCCTCCGGGGGAGCCCGGGGGGAGCTCGCGGGGGGAGCCCGCGGGGCCCCCGGCTGGGGGGGAGCCCGCGAGGGGAGCCCAGGGGGCGCTCGCGGGGCCCCCGGCCCTGGGGGAGCCCGCGAGGCCCCCGGCCAGGGGGGCGCCCGCCGGGCCCCCGGCCCAGGGGGTGTAAGACCCCCATTTTTTTTCCTTTTTTGACACCGGGGTCTTAGGCCCAGAACCGCCAGCTTGCGGTGATACCTTCGCACCGGGGAAGGTCGTCACTACAAGATGCCGATTCTGCCGGCCAAAATCGATCACAACTATAGCAATAAAATAAAAGCAAGTCCATAGAAAATCACATGTATAGAAAATAAGCTCCACGAAGGGAGTGTCCACAGATAGTACATATAATAAAAATCTTGGGCTTATGCCCGGTACATCAAGTCCTCACTACAAATCACTCATCGCGGAAGCAAACTAATACAACTACTAGTGTTCGGGACTTACAGTCCCTGCTGTCTGGACTCCAGTACTAGACTGTCCGATCTCCAAGCGTGCCGACCTCCGGGGCTGCTCCTCCATGCTGGGCTCCGTGGTCCCCTAAATGATGTGGTTCGAAAACTATTAGTCTAAAAGACTAAGTCCTATCGTCCTCCGCCCCTTCCCCCATGGCTCCTAAGCACCGAGCGGGGAGAAGGAAAGGAAAGGACACGAAGGTGGAGAATGTCAAATAGCAGATGACAGCGGAACTAGACTAGCAGTTCTAAGTATGGTAATAATGATACAAAATTAGAATAAGTAACCTTAACTTATGTGAATACACATAAGCTAAGGGATCTCTTGCAGGGCTCATATCGTATAAAAAGTCCCATACTGATTTATACGATAGGGTGTCGGTTTTACTAGCAGGCTTAAATATATAATACTGAAAGAGAACCTTGACTTATAAGCAAGCTTGCACGAACGTATAGGCCAAGGGGTAGTTTTACAAGGCCTAATGTATAGAGCATCCCATACCGCTTATACATTAGGTGTCAGGTTATATGCAATGGTTATGCTATGAAATACAATTATGCTATGATGTGGACATGCAAGTGCAACTCACCCACTCGACTCTGTGTACACAGACCTTTAGTTCCCCCTTTCGGAGCCGTTACCTCCCAGGATACTTCCGTAGTGGCAGACGGAAGCGGTGGGTTGGGCCTCGCCCACCTCTAAACCAGTAAAGCACTACCGGTCAGACCTATCATACGCCTCAACGCTTGGTGCACAAAGCGGACTCCTGCGTACTCTTGCCGGCTGGCGCACCGGACTTCTGTTGGCGAAGTGCTAACCACACTTGCCGAGTCAGCGTATTGGCGTCGGTGCATCGACCCTCCAATACAGAAGACCCACCACCTTATACCTTTTATGCACATGCAATAGTTATGAGTCCCAACAACCGAGCCAAATCTCCCCGGACTATCCCGTCCGTCATAATCAACAATCGAGCCGAAGCTCCCCGGACTATCCCGTCCGTCATAATCAACAACCGAGCCGAAGCTCCCCGGACTATCCCGTCCATCATAATAAACAACCGAGCCAAATCTCCCCGGACTATCCCGTACGTCATAATCAACAATCGAGCCGAAGCTCCCCGGACTATCCCATCCATCATAATCAACAACCGAGCCAAAGCTCGCCGGGCCACCCTGCCTATCACCATAACAACTGGTCTTATTGCCTGAGTAACCCAAACTATCTCTCGGAACATTGGGGTTTGAGAGTGTGAAATCCTAAGTTTACTATTTAATCTTCAGTTTATTTTATGCCTACGACTTAGGTTTGACCCAGGACTGCCCAAGGTATTCCCTGTGAAGGGCTCTCGAGGGCACTACTAGCTATGATGGGATGAATCCAAAAGCTCCCTTTCGCAAGGCACTTATTCTTGTTGGTTGATAACTAATCCCATATCCCTTACCCATTCCCTTTTCATATTACGCTAGGCTAAACCTAAGGTGATTTTGACCTTTCACTTTACGGGAAGACGATCTTTCGTCGATCCCGAACACCATCTAACTTTTAGCCAAACCCAACCTTTTCTCATCCAACCCTGAGGGATGAACTTATTCTAAATTATCCAAACCTATAACCACTAATCTCGACTTATGTGCCTAAGTTGTACTCCAAATTATTTCTGCCGATTTACTATATGCAGACCACCAAGGTTTAATGCCATGTAAAATGGGAAGTACATCAAATAATCATCCAATACTCCTATAATAATTAATGGTGGTCCATTATGATCTTTATTGCCCAAATCCAGAATTTCACAATTTTTTTCTATTTATCTAGTAATTTTTTTAAATATTCCTAGTGGCCAAGGTCTCCGAGATTGAACAGGAGGTACCAAATTTAGACAAGATACAATTCCCCCAGATTTATGTTATACTCATTATAAACATTTAACCTAAGATCCAAGGTCTCTTAAATTTTTAGCAAGGTTTAGGCCACTGATTTTATTTTAAAGGTAACTTGCAATAATTTATTAAAATAGATAAATAGGGAAATATTATTTCTAAAAATTCAAAGAAAACTCTAACCTGATTGCAAGGGCATATAAATGCTCTGGGTCAAATATCATAAGTGATTAAGGAGTGATAAGCCTCAAACAAAAATCATGAACAATTTTCCAAAATTACTAAATGCAGACCACCAAGGTTAAACTTCATGTAAAATTGAAAGTACATTGAATAATCATCCAATACTCCTATAATAATTAATGGAGGTCATTATGACCTTTAAGTCATAAATCCAGAGACCCAAAATTTTCCTTATTTATTTAATAATTTATTTAATTATTCTAGTGACTAAAATTTCTAATAATGAACATGAAGTACCATTTTCAGGCAAGATATCATTCCAATAACTTTATATAATATTTAAAATAATGATTTAACTCATCTTCAAAAATATCTAAATTTTTCTGGAAGGTTTTATCCAAAAATTCCCATTTCATTTTAACCCTTGAAAATTCATTTAAAGAAATATAAAAGACTATATTGCTTCCAAAAATTCAGAGAAAATTCCAGTATGATTCTAGTGGCATTTAAAGATTTGGGTCAAATTTCATAATTTATTTATCAGTAAATAGTCTTAATTAAATTAATGAATAATTTCCTCATTTAACAAGCTTGTGAAGTGAGTACCTCAAATATGTATCCAAAAATCTTAATAAAATTTATATATGCATATAATGATTCAAAACTTCTTCTGCCAAACTTTCATGACCTCCCAAGGGTCATAGGGACCATAATGTTCAATTTATTAAATTGAGGCATCCCTTGTGTTACAAATGAAGTACAATAAATATTGTCCCAAAATTCCCAATTAAATTACCAGAGGATCATAATATCCTTATAACCAATCTACCAAAATTTCATCTTAGTTTGAGGAGTTTAGCTAGCCCATTCCAACCCTACAATATTTGTGCCCTAAACAAGGGTTAGGGTTTTGTGGGTCCCAAACTTTCCAAAACACCCTAAGATTTTAACCAGAGGGTTATAGTTACCCTATTACCCTCCCTACAAAATTTCATAGTCATACAAGGTGTTTTGGCCACATGCCCTTCACAAGGTACAAAAGCCCTTCCTTAGGGTTTGACCTAGGATCTTGGGGAAAATCAATTCCAAACCTCCCCATATTTCATTGTAAGGTGCACAAGTTCATGACAAGTGTGTGTTCCAAATTGGAACCTCTGTTGAGGTTAATTGGACACTCTAAGCAAAAATTACATTTTGGACCAAAATGCCTTTCTTAGGGCAAGGCTAGGGTTTGCATGATTTCCATTCCAATCACCTCCAAACTTAATGAAATTTTAACCAGAGGTCTATATTGACCTCATATACCTCCCACCAAAATTTGGATGAATTTGGACTTCATTTGACCCATAAATTAATTTACCCTAGATAAATTAAATTATTTACAAAACTATATAAATATTATCTCCAAAAATTCCCATTTTTGGGCAAGATCTAGATATTAGTTAGTGTGACTGCCTGCCAAAATTTCAACTCATTTGGGATAAGGATGATGTGTGGGCACTCTGTTTAATATCTGCCTAGACATATGTATAGACCCCACCAAAATATGTGCCATGGTCAAACCAGGCACCCAAATTGGTTCCAACCAATTTTGTATGAAAGTAGACTCATAGAGCTACAATTCTTGTGTTGACCACATTTCCTGAAAATGTCTCTAAGTATTTTTAATAATAAAAACCATTAAATAAGAAAAGTGTGATCGAATTATGAAATGAAATATATAATTCCATAGTTTAATATCAATTTCCGCACGAATCTTGGCGCAAAACCAACGGGATCTGGTTGTCTCCTTCCTCCAGCCGATGGCCAGGATTCATCCCGCCTGGGCCATCTTCCAGCTGCTGCCGCCGGCGCTCCTGCCACCTCCCCGGCCTGCCACGGCCGCCAACACCTTCATGGTGGTCGGGGCTACCTCCAAGCGGCGGCACGGCCGCCGGGGAGCAATATTCCGGCGAACTCGACAATCTCAAAACCATGGAAAAATCGTGATTTTTTTTTATTTGGATCGGGCTCAATTGAGCCCGAACCTTGGACCTAATGATTTCTAAGATCTGCCAATGGGTTAAGGAGTGGAGGAGGACCATTTTGGCGGCCTGAAGTCGGGAGGATCGCCGGAATGCCATGGTGGTGGTGGTGGTGGTCGGGTTTCTTCAAAAACGCATGAAACAGCCTGGCTTCTTCAGGAAAGTGGTGGGGAATTCTCCTTGGAGTCTAGGGAAGCTTTTAAGAGGGTGAGGGGAGGTGTTAGGTGGCTGAAAACACTTTGGCCATTTTTGGCCAAAGTCAAGCTTGGCGGCTTGGGTAGGTAGGGGGGGTGGAACGTGCTCTAACCAGTCAAGGATGGCTGATACACTCCCCTTGTCTTGCTGAATTGAATTGGGAGGTTGGGGAAGGGGAAGGAGGAGCACAAAGTCCTCCTTCCTTCTTCTTCCTTCTCTTTCTCTCTCCTCCATGGGTGACTTTCTCTCTCCTAGTCACCAAGCCTGAAATTTGGCTCTTACATATCCCATGGCAGCCCACAAGTCCATTTGGTCACTTAAGTCAAGGTTAGCCCAATTGCAATGGGCTTGAGCTTAAGTTAGCCCATTTGGGCTAACTTGACCGAAAGTTGGACAAGGGCCCACCTAGGTCAATTTAGTCCTTGAGGTTTCTTTAATGGTCCTTTGTGACCCATTAGCCTCCCTTAGGGTCAAGGTGGGGTTGGATTGGCCCTTGGAGGTCACTTGACCCTTAACTAGGGCACTTTGACAATTTTGGGTCAAGAGTTGACTTTGGTCAACCTAGCCTTTATGATTGGTCCCACTGGGTCCTTGGTGACCTATTGGCCTCTCACTAGGTCTATGAGGGTAGGGGTGGGGTCCACTTGGCTAAGGGACTGCAATTGACCCTTGTGTAGGTCGATTTGACCCAATTAGGGTTAGAGTTGACTTTAGTCAACTTAGCTCCCTTGACTACCCTCCATGGGTCCTTAGTGACCCATTGACCCCTTACTAGGGTTATAAAGGTATGGGTGGGGTCTTGGAGTCTTGGTGAAGCTTCATGATCACCTTAAACCAAGGTTTTGGAGTTTACTATTTGCAGACCATAGTGTCTCTATCCACACCACCAGGTCCACTTGACTCTTTCTTGGGCTTCCTAGGGTTTTGTCATGACAAAACCACTCTTAAGGGTCTAGTTGGAAATGGGATGTTACAAATCCCAATAAACAAAACAAAGATTTCGTCCCCGAAATCATGGTTAAGCCCATGGGGACTCCTATCAGGGAGAAGGAAACTTGTAACATCCCATGAGAATCGAAAGATTTAGATCACGACCATGTTCGCTATGTGAGGTTTAAAGGTGATAGTCAAACCTAAGACCAATTCGCTCAATTGGCAAAGTCTAGACCCCAATAAACAAAAGTTTAGCCCATATTCTTGAAATTTCAGTCCTACTAGTTTAAAATAGGATGGTAAATTGAACATCCTGAGAGGTTGTGAGGTATGCCTGACTGAAGAGTTCCGGGTATCTTTGTCGTATCAAGTCCTGGGGCTCCCATGTGTGCTCCTCTCTTCCGTGATTTCTCCACAGGACCTTGACTAATGGAACCTTTTTGCGGCGTAAGACTCGTACTCCCTTATCATCAATCCGGACCGGTTCTAGGTGAACTGACCGATCAGATGCTATCGGCCCATCTGTGGTTGTTACTTGCTGCTCTGGGCGTAGTAGAGCTCTCCTAAGAGAGGATATATGGAATACGTCGTGCAGACTTGCCAGCTCCGGTAGCAGCTCCAGCCTATATGCCAAGGGACCGATCTGCTCCTGGATCCTATAAGGCCCCATGTATCTTAACCTGAGCTTCTTCCTCTGTCCGCGTACTCGAGTAACTCCATGCATTGGTCGGATCTTCAAGAACACCTGATCTCCTACCTGGAATTCCACCTGACGATGCCGAGCGTCGTAATACTTAGCCTGCCGACTCTGTGCTTCTAGCATCCTGCCCCGTATCAATCTCACCTGAGCCTCGGTGTCCTCAACAAATTCCGAATCCAATTCCTTAGGGTCCTCGTCCTGTATCCATGACAACGGAGTCCTGCACCTCCGTCCATACAACGCCTCATAAGGAGCCATCCTTATACTGGACTGGTAGCTGTTATTATACGAGAACTCGATCAGTGGCAACAACTTCTCCCAAGGTTCACCGCGATCCAATATGCAGAGTCATAGCAAATCCTACAGAGTCCTGTTGGTGCGTTCCATCTGTCCATCTGTCTGGGGATGAAAAGCCGTACTGAATGAATGTCGAGTGCCCAAGTAAGTCTGCACTGACCTCCAATCCCTGGATGTAAATCGTCCATCCCGGTCTGACACAATCGACTTGGGGACGCCATGATAGCGAACGAACTGCTCCACAAACTTTCGGACTAGCACACTTACCGAGTCATCCTTCCTGATTGGAATAAACCTGGCTACCTTTGTCAGCCGGTCGATGATCACCCAGATCGAATCATTCCCTGTCCTCGATCGAGGAAGTCCATGTATAAAGTCCTTGGCGATATCTTCGAACTTCCACTCTGGTCCTAGGAGTGACTGCAATAATCCTGCGGGGTTTCTGCACTCCGCTTTCACTAACTGACACGCCTTGCAGTGGGTCACGAAGTAGGTGATATCCTTCTTCATGCCGGGCCAGAACATAGTCTTCTTCAGATCTGTAGTCATCTTTGTAATCCCCGGGTGTACCGAATATCGACTGCAATGAGCCTCCATCATGATGTCCTCCCGGACCTGGCCTCCCTCCGGTATGTAAACCCATCCTCTGAAGCACACTAAGTCATCCCTCAGCGAGTTGTCTCCCGCCGTGCCTGCTTCTAAGGCTCGGAATATCGGCTCTAGCTGGGTATCCTGCCTCTGTCCACCCTTGACCCGTTCTCGAATGTCATCTGTGGTAATTAATGACGATAGATACTCCCGGTACAACTCAGGGTGATCCTCAGACACAAAGGATATTTGCATCTTATCTAACATCTGAACCAACTCCAAGGCCATCAACTGTGTTCCTACTCCGGGTTTTGCGGTCTTTCGGCTCAGTGCATCTGCTACCACATTCGCCTTTCCCGGGTGATAGTGTATCTCGTACTGGTAGTCTGCTAAAAACTCCACTCATCGTCTCTATCTGATGTTTAGCTCTTTCTGCGTGTCCACATACCTCAAATTTTAATGGTCAGAGTATATGTCGCAGTGGACACCGTACAGATAGTGCCGCCAGACTTTCAGTGCAAAAATGACAGCTCCCATTTCTAAGTCATGGACTGGGTAGTTCTGCTCATGCTTCTTCAGCTACCGAGAAGCATAAGCTATCACATGGCCATTCTGCATCAGCACTGCACCCATGCCCTGGTAGGAAGCGTCAGTGTAGACCTGGAATCCTTTTTCCCTGAAGGGAGGGCAAGTATAGGAGCTGAAGTGAGTCGTCCCTTTAGCTCTTGAAAAGCCACCTCACACTATGGGGTCCAGATAAAGGGCACATCTTTCCTTGTCAGAGATGTGAGTGGAAGGGCGATACGAGAGAATCCCTCTACGAACTTCCGGTAGTAACCGACGAGTCCAAGGAAACTCCGTACATCTGTGGCCTTCTTCAACTGCGGCCAGTCCCGAACTGCTTGGATCTTGGCCGGGTCCACTGCCAACCCAGCACCACTGATGATATGGCCTAGGAAGGCAACCTCCTTCAACCAAAACTGGCATTTGCTGATCTTCGCATAGAGCGTGTGCTCCCGTAGTCTCTCCAGAGTCAGCATCAGATGCTGAGTGTGCTCCTCTTCCGTCCTAGAGTAGATCAGGATGTCTTCTATGAATACTATGACGAACACATCCAAGTAGGCCTCAAAAACCCGGTTCATGAGGCTCATGAATGCCGACGGAGATTTTGTGAGCCCGAAGGGCATCACGGTAAACTCATATAGCCCATATCTGCTACTGAAAGCAGTCTTTGGAATGTCCACCTCCTGGATCCGTAGCTGGTAGTAACCCGACCTTAAATCCAGCTTCGAGAAATAATGGGCTCCCTCCAGCTGGTCGAATAATTCGTCTATCCGTGGGAGCGGATAGGTATTCCGGACGGTCAGCCTGTTTAGTGCTCGATAATCGATGCACAGGCGAAGTGTCCTATCCTTCTTATTCACAAATAAGACCGGGGCTCCCCATGGAGAGGAACTCGGTCTAACAAATCCGGATTCCACCAGTTCCTGGAGTGTGATTCGAAATTCTGTCAGCTCTTTTGGGGCCATCCGGTAAGGGGCTCTAGCTGCCGGCTTAGCCCCCGACACTAGTTGTATCCGGAAATCCTGCTCCCGGTATGGGGGTAGCCCAGGCAGTTTCTCTGGGAATACGTCGGCAAAATCTCGTACCACCGGAATATCCGAGGTGGAGACCTTGGCCTCAGTCATTTCAAATATCACCTCATATACTTCATCCCCCTGTAAGTGAGCCTTGACAGCCTGTACAGATGACAACATGAGAGGGGGAATAGATCTAGTACCTTCGATGACGAGGTAGGAATCCCCATGTCTCACGGTAACTCTCTTGGACATGCAGTCAATCTGAGCAAGATTCCAGTTCAACCATGTCATTCCTAAGATCAAATCAAAGATTGGCATCCTTATGATCGTCGTTGGGGCTTCAAATATCTTTCTGCTGATCTCCGCCTCCATGTTACAGTGGGCAGAGATGAACAGCTCTGATCCGTCGGGTAATCGTATCCTCATCATCAAACCCGTGAATCGCTCTACTCCTTCCAACCCTTCTACGAAGGCCTCCGATACAAACGAGTGTGAAGCACCCGTATCAAATAGCGTATAAGCGGGTTTGCCACTGATGAAAACTATTCCTGGGGGTGGGGAAAGTTAAATGTCTTAGAATATAGCTATGATTTTCTTTCCTAGATTATCACTTCTATATAAACTTAAATGTCATGAGGAAATAAGTTTACAATTTTCTAACGTACCAGTGATTATTTGCTTTGGGTTCTGGGGTTGAGCCAAATCCAGTGCATAAATTTGCTCCCTCTGCTGTCTGCGATCTGCACCCTGGAAACCACGTCCTCGACCACGTCCTCGTCCTCCAAATTGTTGGGCATGCGGGGCTGCCTGGGGTGTTGGTAGAGGTGCTTCCCTCATGGGGCAGTTTCTCCGAATGTGTCCTATCTGATGACAGTTGTAGTATTCTGGTGAGGGAAATGCCATACCCCCGGGTCTTGGTGCCTCCCTCATCTGATGAGGCTAAGGGGCCAATATTACCTGCTCCCTCGATCCTGCCTCACTTCCTGACGAGGCTGGTCCTCTGTCCTTCTCCCACCTGATATAGCACCTTGCCGCTGATCATTTCTGGCTCTTCGGCCCTGATCCTCTGCTTGCCGCTTCCGGCCCCGAGTGGTGTGCCAATCAGCCTCAATCCTCTTTGCCATCTCCAAAATCCGGGAGATAGGCCCGTCGGATACAAACAACAAAGCCTCCCTCAAGTCCTCCCGCAGGCCTTTATAGAATCTCTTGATGTACCCCGCTTCGTCCAGCTGGTAAGAATCTGCATATCGAGCCAAATGGTCGAACTCTCGATGGTACTCTACCACTGTCCGGGTGCCCTGCTTCAGCTGTAAGAACCGCTCCTCCAACTCATCCCTGGCCGACTGCAGAACAAAATATTCCAGGAGTGCAGCCCTGAACTCTTCCCAGGAAATTTCTGCAACCTCCCTATCAGCAAACATTGTGTCCAACAACGTCTTCCACCACCTCTTGGCATGGAACTCCAGGCAGGAGACAACCAAGGCCACCCTCTCCTCCCAGGTACACCGTATCCCAGTCAGCATTTCATACATAATATCTATCCATTATTCTGTCCATACAGCGGATTCTGTCCCCAAGTAAGATAGAGGAGAGAGTCCTCGAAAGATGCTCAGCCAATTGGCCCCCGGGTTTGGCTGCGGAGCCGGAACCTGCTGAGCCCTGAAAGCATCTAGAATGGCTGTCAGCGTTTGATCCATCTCCGAGTGTAGGAATGGAGTGGGGACCGGGGGAGGTAGTGCAACAGTCGGAGTCTGCTGAACTCCATCTTATGGTGTTGGTTGCGCTGGGGGCTACGTAATAGAAGCCAAATATAAGAAGTCTCACAGATTTAACTAAAGGTGGATAATTTTCATGTGATTTCCCATATGGGCCCACCACTGCTTCCGCTGCTTAGTTTGTCCCCAAACTAAACTCGTGCGGGGGTGGCCCGGGGTTTTTGGACTGCTACCTTTTGATCGATATGTTTCCCTCTGATACCACTTGTAAGACCCCCATTTTTTTTCTTTTTCGACACCGGGGTCTTAGGCCCAGAACCGCCACCTTGCGGTGATACCTTCGCACCCGGGAAGGTCGTCACTACAAGATGCCGATTCTGCCGGCCAAAATCGATCACAACTGTAGTAATAAAATAAAAGCAAGTCCACAGAAAATCACATGTATAGAAAATAAGCTCCACGAAGGGAGTGTCCACAGATAGTACATATAATAAAAATCTCGGGCTTATGCCCGGTACATCAAGTCCTCACTACAAATCACTCATCGCGGAAGCAAACTAATACAACTACTAGTGTTCGGGACTTACAGTCCCTGCTGTCTGGACTCCAGTACTAGACTGTCCGATCTCCAAGCGTGCCGACCTCCGGGGCTGCTCCTCCATGCTGGGCTCCGTGGTCCCCTAAATGATGTGGTTCGAAAACTATTAGTCTAAAAGACTAAGTCCTATCGTCCTCCGCCCCTTCCCCCATGGCTCCTAAGCACCGAGCGGGGAGAAGGAAAGGAAAGGACACGAAGGTGGAGAATGTCAAATAGCAGATGACAGCGGAACTAGACTAGCAGTTCTAAGTATGGTAATAATGATACAAAATTAGAATAAGTAACCTTAACTTATGTGAATACACATAAGCTAAGGGATCTCTTGCAGGGCTCCTATCGTATAAAAAGTCCCATACTGATTTATACGATAAGGTGTCGGTTTTACTAGCAGGCTTAAATATATAATACTGAAAGAGAACCTTGACTTATAAGCAAGCTTGCACGAACGTATAGGCCAAGGGGTAGTTTTGCAAGGCTTAATGTATAGAGCGTCCCATACCGCTTATACATTAGGTGTCAGGTTATATGCAATGGTTATGCTATGAAATACAATTATGCTATGATGTGGACATGCAAGTGCAACTCACCCACTCGACTCTGTGTACACAGACCTTTAGTTCCCCCTTTCGGAGCCGTTACCTCCCAGGATACTTCCGTAGTGGCAGACGGAAGCGGTGGGTTGGGCCTCGCCCACCTCTAAACCAGTAAAGCACTACCGGTCAGACCTATCATACGCCTCAACGCTTGGTGCACAAAGCGGACTCCTGCGTACTCTTGCCGGCTGGCGCACCGGACTTCTGTTGGCAAAGTGCTAACCACACTTGCCGAGTCAGCGTATTGGCGTCGGTGCATCGACCCACCAATACAGAAGACCCACCACCTTATACCTTTTATGCACATGCAATAGTTATGAGTCCCAACAACCGAGCCAAATCTCCCCGGACTATCCCGTCCGTCATAATCAACAACCGAGCCGAAGCTCCCCGGACTATCCCGTCCGTCATAATCAACAACCGAGCCGAAGCTCCCCGGACTATCCCATCCATCATAATAAACAACCGAGCCAAATCTCCCCGGACTATCCCGTACGTCATAATCAACAACCGAGCCGAAGCTCCCCGGACTATCCCATCCATCATAATCAACAACCGAGCCAAAGCTCGCCGGGCCACCCTGCCTATCACCATAACAACTGGTCTTATTGCCTGAGTAACCCAAACTATCTCTCGGAACATTGGGGTTTGAGAGTGTGAAATCCTAAGTTTACTATTTACTCTTCAGTTTATTTTATGCCTACGACTTAGGTTTGACCCAGGACTGCCCAAGGTATGCCCTGTGAAGGGCTCTCGAGGGCACTAGTAGCTATGATAGGATGAATCCAAAAGCTCCCTTTCGCAAGGCACTTATTCTTGTTGGTTGATAACTAATCCCATATCCCTTACCCATTCCCTTTTCATATTACGCTAGGCTAAACCTAAGGTGATTTTGACCTTTCACTTTACGGGAAGACGATCTTTCGTCGATCCCGAACACCATCTAACTTTTAGCCAAACCCAACCTTTTCTCATCCAACCCTGAGGATGAACTTATTCTAAATTATCCAAACCTATAACCACTAATCTCGACTTATGTGCCTAAGTTGTACTCCAAATTATTTCTGCCGATTTACTATATGCAGACCACCAAGGTTTAATGCCATGTAAAATGGGAAGTACATCAAATAATCATCCAATACACCTATAATAATTAATGGGGGTCCATTATGATCTTTATTGCCCAAATCCAGAATTTCACAATTTTTTTCTATTTATCTAGTAATTTTTTTAAATATTCCTAGTGGCCAAGGTCTCCGAGATTGAACAGGAGGTACCAAATTTAGACAAGATACAATTCCCCCAGATTTATGTTATACTCATTATAAACATTTAACCTAAGATCCAAGGTCTCTTAAATTTTTAGCAAGGTTTAGGCCACTGATTTTATTTTAAAGGTAACTTGCAATAATTTATTAAAATAGATAAATAGGGCAATATTATTTCTAAAAATTCAAGGAAAACTCTAACCTGATTGCAATGGCATATAAATGCTCTGGGTCAAATATCATAAGTGATTAAGGAGTGATAAGCCTCAAACAAAAATCATGAACAATTTTCCAAAATTACTAAATGCAGACCACCAAGGTTAAACTTCATGTAAAATGGAAAGTAAATCGAATAATCATCCAATACTTCATGTAATAATTAATGGAGTTCCATTATGACCTTTAAGTCCTAAATCCAGAGACCCAAAATTTTCCTTATTTATTTAGTAATTTATTTAATTATTCTAGTGACTAAAATTTCCAATAATGAACATGAAGTACCATTTTCAGGCAAGATATCATTCCACTAACTTTATATGATATTTAAAATAAGGATTTAACTCATCTTCCAAAATATCTAAATTTTTCAGTAAGGTTTTATCCAAAAATTCCTATTTCATTTTAACCCTTGAAAATTCATTTAAAGAAATATAAAAGACTATATTGCTTTCAAAAATTCAGAGAAAATTCCAGTATGATTCTAATGGCATATAAATGATTTGGGCCAAATTTCATAATTTATTTATTAGTAAATAGTCTTAATTAAATTATTGAATAATTTCCTCATTTAACAAGCTTGTGAAGTGAGTACCTCAAATATGTATCCAAAAATCAAAATAAAATTTCTATATGCATATAATGATTCAAAACTTTTTCTGCCAAACTTTGATGACCTACTAAGGGTCAGAGGGACCATAATGTTCAATTTATTAAATTGAGGCATCCCTTGTGTTACAAATGAAGTACTATAACTGTTGTCCCAAAATTCCCAATTAAATTACCAGAGGCTCATAATATCCTTATGACCAATCTACCAAAATTTCATCTTAGTTTGAGGAGTTTAGCAAGCCTATTCCAACCCTACAATATTTGTGCCCTAAACTAGGGTTAGGGTTTTGTGGGTCCCAAACATTTCAAAACACCCTAAGATTTTTACCAGAGGGTTATAGTTACCCTAATACCCTCCCTACAAAATTTCATAGTCATACAAGGTGTTTTGGCCACATGCCCTTCACAAGGTACAAAAGCCCTTCCTTAGGGATTGACCTAGGATCTTGGGGCAAATCAATTCCAAATCTCCCCATATTTCATTGGAAGGTGCACAAGTTCATGACAAGTCAGTTTTCCAAATTGGAACCTCTGTTGAGGTTAATTGGACACTCTAAGCCAAAATTACATATTGGACCAAAATGCCCTTCTTAGGACAAGGCTAGGGTTTGCATGATTTCCATTCAAATCACCTCCAAACTTAATGAAATTTTAACCAGAGGTCTATATTGACCTCATATACCTCCAACAAAAATTTGGATGAATTTGGACTTCATTTAACCCATAAATTAATTTTCCCTAGATAAATTAAATTATTTACAAAACTATAGAAAAATTATTTCCAAAAATTTCCATTTTTGGGCAGGGTTTAGACATTACTTAGTGTGACTCGCTGCCAAAATTTCAACTCATTTGGGCTAAGGATGAAGTGTGGGCACTCTGTTTAATGTCTGCCTAGACATATGTATAAACCCCACCAAAATATGTGCCCTGGTCAAACCAGGCACCCAAATTGCTTCAAACCAATTTTGTATGAAAGTACACTCATAGAGCTACAATTCATGTGTTGACCAATTTTCCTGAAAATGTCTCTATGTATTTTTAATAATTAAAACCATTAAATAAGAAAAGTGTGACAGAATTATGAAATGAAATATATAATTCCATAGTTTAATATCAGTTTCCGCACGAATCTTGGCGCAAAACCGACGGGATCTGGTTGTCTCCTTCCTCCAGCCGAAGGCCAGGATTCATCCCGCCTGGGCCGTCTTCCATCTGCTGCCGCCGGCGCTCCGGCCACCACACTGGCCTGCCACCGCCGCCAACACCTTCGTGGTGGTCGGGGCTACCTCCAGGCGGCGGCACGGCCGCCGGGGAGCACTATTCCGGCGAACCCGACAATCTCAAAACCATGGAAAAATCGTGATTTTTTTGATTTGGATCGGGCTCAATTGAGCCCGAACCTTGGACCTAATGATTTCTAAGGTCTGCCCATGGGTTAAGGAGTGGAGGAGGACCTTTTTGGCGGCCTGAAGTCGGGAGGATTGCCGGAATGCCATGGTGGTGGTGGTGGTGGTCGGGTTTCTTCAAAAACGCATGAAACAGCCTGGCTTCTTCAGGAAAGTGGTGGCGAATTCTCCTTGGAGTCTAGGGAAGCTTTTAAGAGGGTGAGGGGAGGTGTTAGGTGGCTGAAAACAATTTGGCCATTTTTGGCCAAAGTCAAGCTTGGCGGCTTGGGTAGGTAGGGGGGTGGAGCTTGCTCTAACCAGTCAAGGATGGCTGCTACACTCCCCTTGTCTTGCTGAATTGAATGGGGAGGTTGGGGAAGGGGAAGGAGGAGCACAAAGTCCTCCTTCCTTCTTCTTCCTTCTCTTTCTCTCTCCTCCATGGGTGACTTTCTCTCTCCTAGTCACCATGCCTGAAATTAGGCTCCTACATATCCCATGGCAGCCCACAAGTCCATTTGGTCACTTAAGTCAAGGTTAGCCCAATTGCAATGGGCTTGAGCTTGAGTTAGCCCATTTGGGCTAACTTGACCCAAAGTTGGACTAGGGCCCACCTAGGTCAATTTGGTCCTTGAGGTTTCTTTTATGGTCCTTGGTGACCCATTAGCCTCCCTTAGGGTCAAGGTGGGGTTGGATTGGCCCTTGGAGGTCACTTGACCCTTAAATAGGGCACTTTGACGATTTTTGGTCAAGAGTTGACTTTGGTCAACCTAGCCTTTATGATTGGTCCCACTGGGTCTTTGGTGACCTATTGGCCTCTCACTAGGTCTATGAGGGTAGGGGTGAGGTCCACTTGGCTAAGGGACTGCAATTGACCCTTGTGTAGGTTAATTTGACCCAATTATGGTTAGAGTTGACTTTGGTCAACTTAGCTCCCTTGACTACCCTCCATGGGTCCTTAGTGACCCATTGACCCCTTACTAGGGTTATAAAGGTAAGGGTGGGGTCTTGGAGTCTTGGTGAAGCTTCATGATCATCTTAAACTAAGGTTTTGGAGTTTACTATTTGTAGACCATAGTGCCTCTATCCACACCACCAGGTCCACTTGACTCTTTCTTGGGCTTCCTAGGGTTTTGTCATGACAAAACCACTCTTAGGGGTCTAGCTGGAAATGGGATGTTACAGGTGGCGCCCGCTGGGGCCCCTGCCCCGTGGGGATCCCGCCGGGGCCCCGCCCGTGACCCGGCCCGGGGGCCTTATCGGGCTCCCATTTTAGCCAGTTGCCCGCCCCGGGCCGAACTAGCATGGGAATGGCACCCGAGCTGGCGGAATATCCCGCCTAATTAGGAATAGAAATCCCGTCAATTATGCAGGATTTTCATCCCGCCCGAAAATCAGGTCGTTCCGGGCCCGGCCTAGAGGGCCTTATCAGGCCCCCGCTTTGAAAGGGAGTCCGAGTCTGGTCTGCCCCCGATTACAAAAAGCTCATGCCCGACCGGCCTGGTCCAAGCCCGGCCCGGTCGGACTTTTTGTGCGTGACTATTTTTTATATCCTCTCTTATGAATGTGGGTCCAACAACTTATAAAATAAATCTTACCACTATACAAATACCGAGAGTAATTTTATATCTATACAATATTAAAAAGGTAAAAAACACTCGCGCATTAAACATTTACTTTCTGATTTTAGCTCTCTTTAGTAAAAAATGTTCAACATTTAAAATGTGTTTTCCTTTTATTTTAAAAAACATGTTCTTATATAGACAAAGTCATCTGCCCAGAATAATATGTTCCTCCGTCGCTCGCAAACCTCAATGCACATCACAATGTATAACACTTACGGTGCATTCAGTTCATCGGAAATGAACCCGCGATTTTGATTTTCAAATAAGTAAACACTTTTCGTTGTTCGGTTCGCAAGAAATGTCGATGAAAATTAATTTGCGTAAAACCGCGGGTTTTATACCCAACTTTGTCTAATTCTTATCTCCACTCTTAGGTTTTCACAAAATAGAAGGCCAACTTAACATCACCTTCTTCCTCCCATACGATTTCGCCGGCGGTGAGTTATCCTGACCCCTTCGCCCAATCCTCTTCCTCTCCTCTTCATCTTTTTTTTTCATCTTTCTAAATGATTCAGACCTCCAGCACCTACTCGCTCGGGAACTCCAGCCCCCGCACCTGCTTGCTCGAGAACTCTAGCCCAACAGCTTCTCGTTGACGGTACCCACTGTCTCCTCGCTCTTCTTCTTCTTCCTCTTTTTCCTCCTCTTCTATTTCTCCGTTTCTTCTTCTTCGGTTCAATCTGTATTTTTCTTGTTTGCGGACTCCTCTTCTTTCTTTTGCTAATCTTGTTTAAGATTTTGTAAAAAATAAAACCTTCCTAACTTTTTTTTGCTTGATCTAATGTGGCTTAATATGTTGTCCTAAACCCATGGTTATATTTGCCTTATGTTTCAGATTTAAATGATTTTATGATTTTTTAGTCATGATTTTATGTTCGAGATCTAAACCCATGTTGTAGTTTTATTTCGATCCTTTTTTTTATTCTTTCTAGACTGGATTAGAGGGGATGGGATTTTATGGGTTCCAAAAATATGGGCAGTTAGATGGCTGGGGATTTCACATGAAAGATGTGTTAAAAAAATTAAGGTAAGCTACACAAATTGTATTATTAGAAATTTAGAATAAATACAAAATTACTGAATGTGGCGATGATGTAGAATGCAGGATTGTCTTATTCAAAATCTACTAATCTCTATTGGAGTGTAAAATGTATGATTAATATTTGTAATTAATTGATTAATTCAAGAACACGCAAAAAACAGAACTATAACTGAAATGCGGAAATAAAATTTTTACCGTTCTCTTATTCAAACTCATGTTCCAATGTCGCAGATAAATTTGAGAGCTACGACATATGACTCTATATGAAGTATGCAGCGTTGAATGTTGTGGCTAACATACAAATGTGTCAAAAACTTGATTTCTACAACAAAAGAAGTTAGAACAATCTCGTTTGTAACTTAAAAATGCAAACTAAAAGAAATCAATTGTGACTTTTGATCCAATGAGTCGGGTTTTAAGATCCATGAATCACAGACACATCTGCTCATATAGTCAATTCAGTAAGAGTATGAAGATCCATGAGCTCATATATCAATTCTGCAGTATTTCCATGTATAATTAATGACCATATATAAATTTCCATATACCTCAAAATGGATTGCCTGCTTGACTATGGTCAACCTGAACCCAAATAGCTTTTCCCGATTGGCAAGAAAATGAATGCCTAGGGCATTCGGTTCCCTGAGCCCTCCAAGAACCTGAAACAGAGTTCAAGCATGAATACCTTAAAACTGATGCCCCGACAGTGGAGATCCAAGATGAAGCCTGCAAGATAGCTGGGTTTTCTTTTCTTCAATGGCCTCTAGGATCTCTGTTTTTTCTCCAAAACTTAACAGGATCACAGCTTCCCTTACAAGGTGATGAAGATGCCGAAAAAAATGAAGATTTCTAGTGGTATTGTCTTGGTACAGTGCGAAAAACACAGATCTACACTTCTCCAAAACTGAACGGAGGAAGATAGTAGTTTCACAAAAGGTGATGATGAACAGTTACTAGAAACCGCAAACCTCCTTTCACCCTTGTTCACGGGTTAGAACAAGAAAAATGGGCTTTAATAGGCAAACCATAGGAGTTATAAAAAATGAGATTTATTAATCTCCATTACTCCTAAAATAAAAATAACCACATAGATTTAATCATGTAACTTAATTAGGATTTAAATCATCATGTCTATTCATCATCATGTCTATCCATATGTCAAGGGTTAGACCGAGTTTGCGACAGAAGTTATGAAACGATCTGACCCACCTCACTCGCACTCGTAGGTGTACGAATAGACTCTAATTTTTGCATACGACTATATCAGGACGTCTCGATGAATTAAGTCCACCAAACGGGAAATTTCTAACATTCTCCCACTTGCACTTACATTCATCAAAATTTATGACGTTTTGTATAAAATCTTCACTAAACTTACGGGTGTCATTAGCGAACGTGATATTAAAGTATACTCCTAAGTGAATCTGCTCCAATCAAATCCTTCACTCCGAATCATGACAGCAACCGTATCATTGAGCGACAGTAGACCTTCCATGGTCACAGCAACTTACGGACTCAATCGACATGGACAAAGCGTGGCTATATAAAGCGTAGAACAACATAGTAAAAATGTGCACATGAAGGTTGTTCTACTTTGGTAGTCAACCAAACTTCTCAAATAAATGCAAGTGAGAAGTTTTTAAGTGTTCAAAAAAACATATATGTCCAATCTTAAGATTTTAATTAATGTGTCAAACAGACATACAAGGCTTTATGAAAATGAAATGAATTGTTCAAAGTCTTATGCTCAGACTGACACTTGTCCAAGTCTTTTACATGAAGTGTGATATATCACATAAACTTTATTAATATCAAAACTTAATAATATTCTATATGAATGTTTACTTAATGTTTGATCTCAAACAGTTATTAATGAACTTCAATAAAGTGTAAAATGAATAACAAATGAATGAATTGGAGCTTTATGTAGCCTCTCACTAATCTAGCATATCAATCGACTTCAAAAGCCTCATATTGTATGAATGCTTTTGAAATAAAATGGGGCAGATTACTTTTGTAAGGGGATCAACTATCATATTATCTGTTCATATATGCTCCACTATTATGTCACCTTTATTAAACAACTTTTTAACGATCAAGAATTTAATTTTCATATGCTTAGACCATGTGATACTTTATTGTTCATCGAGAACATAACTGCAAAAATATTATCACAGTACAACTGAATGAGTCTAGCTATAGAATCGATGGCTATCAATATTTTAATGAAATTTTTAAGTCACACTGCGTGAGTAGAAGCTCCAAAAAGAGTGACAATCTCTGCATACTTTGTGGATGAAATAATAAGTGTATGTTTGACACTCTCCCACAAAATGGCCCCACCAGCAAACTTAAAAATGGAATATAAAGTAGACTTTCTATCATCCTCACACACAGTAAAGTCAGAATTTGTATACCCCACGAAATTGAGATTTTGATCTTTATGGTAGGATAACTTAAGATCTTTTGTTCCTTTCAAATAGCTTAATACCTTCTTTGCATCCACTCAATGAGTTGGTACAGGGTTCGACTGATATCTACTTAGAAGTCCTACTACAAAGGTAATGTTTAGTGTGGTAAAAACTTGGGCATACATTAAGCTGCCTGCCGCACTAGCAAAAGGTATATCTTTCATGAACTCACTCTGTATCGTTCTTGGGGCATTGTGACAAGTTCAGCTCATCACCCTTAAGCAAAGGTACATCATCACACTTATAATCGAGTATGCTAAATCTTTTAAATACATGTTCTATATAGGATTTCAAAGAGAGTACTAATGTATGGTGAGATCGGTCCCTAATGATCTCAAAAGATGATAATCCAAGATCTTGCATATCAAAGTATTTTGACAAAAATCGCTTAAATTCATTCAATAATGTCAAAACACTATTCGCAAGCAAGATGTCATCTACATAAAGAACTAAGAAGATGAATCTGCTCTCACTGATCTTAAGATGTATGCAACAATCTACCTTATTTTCTTTAAAACCGAATTAAGTTAATAACTCATCAAATTTCAAATATCATTGTCTAAAAGCTTGGTCCATACCATAGAGGGACTTGTTGAACTTGCACACAGGTTGTTCAGTATGACCGGACTTGAATTTTCAGGCTTCACTATATAGACTTCCTTAGTCAGATCGTCATTCAAGAATACGGTCTTTACATCCATCTTGTGTAACTCCAAATCATATTGAGCTACTAATATCATTATCACTCTAAAAGAGTATTTAGATTGAACATAAGAAAAGGTCTCGTTATAATCAATTCCTTCTCTCTGCGTAATTCCATTGAATACCAGTCTAGCTTTAAACCGCTCGACCTTTCCTTTGGAGTCTTTGATCTTAAATACTCATTTAGAACTAATGAGTTTGCAACCTTTGGATAACTCAATTAACTCCCAAATTTTATTCATCTTCATAAACTCTATCTCGTCTTTCATTGCATCCCACCAAAGATCAGATTGAGGCCCAAAAATGACTTCATTAATTGTCATTGGGTTAATGACATGACCAATATCAAAACCACTCTCACCCAAGTAAACTTCATAGTCTAAAGAAATTACAGGCCTCCTCTGCCTAATGGATCTCCTAGCGGGCGGACGATCCTCCTGAATCTGTGGAGGAATCTCAACGAGAATAAGTGACAAGTCTGATTCCACTTCCTCTACAGGTTCTATCATAGGTTCAGGCACCACTGAGCTTTCCAATAAAGGCACCGTCAAATTAATAGGAACAACTTCCTTGACTTCTTTAATAGGAAAAGATCAATTTGTTTCGTCACTGGCATCCAATTCTAAAAATTTAGTCGTTTGAGATTCCACAATTCTTGGTCCTCCTAAAGGGGAATAAAACTTAAAACTCTTAGCATGATCTGGGTAACTTATGCAGTAGCAACGACAAGACTTAGGGGCAATTTTACTTTCGATCGGTTGTATAATCGGACCGTTGCAGGGCAACCCCAAACACATAAGTAATTAAAGCGGGGTGCCTATCGGTCCATAACTCGAAAGGTGTATTGGTACTGACTTAGAGGGTACTTTATTGAGGATATACAACTCTATCTTAAGCGCTTCACCCCACAAAACTCATGAAGATTATTCCTATTGATCATACTCATCATTTTTAAGGGTTCAATTACGTCTTTCAGCCACACCATTTTTCTCGGGACTACCCGACATGGAGTATTTTGCAGCAATGTCACAACTCTCCAAGTATCTAGTAAATAAACATTTATGTTGTCTAGTGGCATCATGTATGCCAAAATACTCGCCACCTCTGTCAGACCTAACTATCTTAATGACTTTCCTTATTTATTTCTCATGTTCAGTCTTAAAACTCTTGAACTCATCAAGAGATTCAGACTTTTCTTTAATTAAGTACAAATATCCAAAATGAGAGTCATCAATGAAGGTAACGAAGTAGATTTTCTTATAGAGAGTAGAGGAATAAATACTTGAATGAGTTCAGTTGTCTACCTAAATCACCTAGAGGGGGGGTGAATAGGTGAGTTGTGCGTCTTTTTGTAGAATAAAATTTAGCAATCTATGCACAAATATCAACCAAGCAATCACAGACGACAAAAGATTTATAATGGTTCCCCAACCTTGGGTACATCCACTTTCCCTCACCGATCTAAAAAACCACTAGACTCGGCTACTCCACTATCTCGGATTGAAAACCAATCTTACGCCTCAGAACCAAGTTCCTACAATCTCGATCCAAATAGATCTACACTCAGAAGATAAAACTTCCTACAACTCGGAGAGAAATCTCCTATAAGAATTTAATAGAGATAAATTGAAAATTCAAACAAATGATCTTCAAATCATGAAACAATCTGGCTGGATCTTCTTCGTTATAAATTAAGGCTCTGCCAGATTTGTCGAAGAAGAAATCTCGTCAAGAAAGAGATCTGAAGACTTATTTTGATTTCACCCGATCGGAACGATGATGGAGAACGAACAAAAATTTCAATCTGGAAATCAATCTTCATCAAAATCCTTTAAATCGAAAACCCTAGCTCTTGCACGATGAAGATCGGCGGCATCGGCGGCTTTCGTTTTGGAGAGAGAAAATGAGATTTAGAGAACTTAGAATATTATGACAGCTTATAAAAAATCCTTCTTGTTAGGGTTAGTCGGTTGACAAGACCTTAAATAAGATCTCCCTAACGGTCATAATAAATCTTAATGATGTACACGTTTACCAATCACATCATGTGATTTGAAAATCCCGTCAATTCTAGACTTAATAGAAATTTTGCAAAACTGAACTCCATTTCTCGAGTGAAGAAGTATTTCTCGAGAAGTAAAGTTTATTACTCGAGAAGATGAATGAAGATTACTCGAGAAAAGAATTTCTTAAATTGCTCGAGAAGAAGAATGTATTACTCGAGTATAAGATGGGTTCTCGAGAAGTCAATTTGAATTACTCGAGAAAAAGTCTAATAGAAAGTATTCGAGGCAGAAGAATTATTTCTCGAGTATAGAGGAATTACTCGAGATCTAGAAATCTACTCGAGAAGTAGAATGATACTTCTCGAGAACAAAGACTTAGAAAAAATATTTCTTATTCTGGAAGAAAGTTACTCAAGAACAAGAAATGATTTTTCGAGAGAAAAGGAACTTCTCGAGAACAAGATATAGGATTTCTCGAGAGAAAAGGAACTTCTTGAGAACTATACTTAGAAATTTTCTGAGATAAAAAACTGAATATTAGAGAGGTAGAGATAAAGTCTACTTGAGGGCTAAACCTAGTTACTCGAGAACTAAAGTGTTGGAACACATTATTACTAATTTGGACAAGAATCACTATGTTTTTAGGAAAATTTGTTTGACCTAGATGTATTGTTGAAAAGGTTAAATTAGAATGAGTCTAGGGCTTAGAACTTAGGTTTGAAGCTTGCCCCAGGACCATTCCAAGATCAAGACTTAGAGCTGAGAAGAAGAAAATTTTCGTCGAACTCAGTTCGACGAAATGTCGAACTCCGTTCGACGCTCTCTGAGCTCAACCCTGCTAAGTCATCGAACTCCGGTCGACGATATTCGAGCTCAGATCGACGATCTTCCTTCAGCTAGTTTCCTAGTCGCTGAGCTCAGTTTGACGATCGTAGAGCTCAGTTCGACGTTTTCTGACTACTGTGTTTATCCAATCTCTGAGCTCAGTTCAACGATCGTAGAGCTCAGATCGATGATTTCTGTGAGAGATCGACGCCTTCAGAATTCAAATTCAAGGGCAGTTATGGATTATAATCAGAATTAATTCCTGCATTGATTACAAAGGATTTTCTAGCCGTTTCAATCAATTTGATGCAAGTTTCAAGGAAAGACTAAATGGAATATTGCTTAGGACTTTCCCCAGATACAGTTGTCTATTATGGAAGTCATTTATGACTGATTAAACGGCCGTCTAAGAGGATATCTGATATACTCCTTCAGTTTTCATTCAGATAACATAGATACACAAGATACAGTGATCAACACACACAATACAAAGAGATAAAAGAATTAGTTTACATTACAGAAGATTGAACAACAAAATTTCTCTGATCAAGATTTCAACTTCTGTGATTTACAAATCTACTGAATCTTCAAGTGTTCAAAGGATTCAACATCAAGGACTCCAGACACCAAATATTTCAGCATCTGCTGTAATCATCTTCTGCTGGAGATCTGAAGCTTCTGAAGGCCTATCACCCTAGCAAAGCTCTCACTCCTGAACCATTCTATATCTCAGGGGGAGCTTTGACAACACCAACAATCCACTAGTCTTCTCTCAGTGATTTGAGACAAAGAAGACATCATCATCTCTTTCTTTTTCTTTTCCTGCTGTAAAAGGGTTATCAAAACTCCCTTCAGAAGTTCTGAATTTTGTTTCTGAGACCTGATAAAAACTCATTGGTGGCAAGACACCTTATCAAAAAATCTAGATCTAGTTTTTGAGCACCTTATCAAAAGCTCATTGGTGCCCAGGACACCTGATCAACTCATCCTACAGTGGATTCCTACCAAGGGTGGTAGAAGAGTGGATGTACCCAGGCTTTTTGGGGAACCACTATAAATCCTTGTGTCTTCTGGTTGCTGTGTGTTTGTTATTGCTGTTTGCTGTGTGATTCTTATTTCTTGCTTTAACTTTATTTTTCTACAAGCAACTTACACATATAGTTAAATTAAATCTTCCACTGCTTTACAATTTTATTGTAAATATTATTTTAAAATACTCTATTCACCCCCCCCCCCTCTAGAGTCAAGGTAGATCTTTCTCTCACTTTCATAAAGTAATACTACTCGAGAACTAAATTTTGTACTCGAGTAATTAGACTAATTACTCGAGAACTTTAACTTATAATACTCGAGAACTAACAGATTACTCGAGTAATGGACTTAGAGAATTTCTGACTTCCAGAAAGTTTTCCTTCTTGAATCCAATCATCACCAACACTTCATCCATTGATCCAAGTGCTTTAATATTAAGTGTATCCCAATAGAGAGGCTACACATGAGTCAACACATTGGATCACATAATGAGGGATTACATTGTATGGTCCCGTGTTTATGACCCATTATATACTGACATTTGTCTACACTTAGCAATAGAGTCCTGCAAACACATAACTAAAATAGTAGATCAAATACAACTTAATTCATCTTAGTTCAAGGGTGACTTCATGCAAATCTGGGTTATTGTGGATGCAATACCTAATAATCTCGTCCTATTTGTAGAAGTCAGAACCCTCTACACTAAGGTGAATTATATCACAAGAGAAAGAACTGGATATGAAAAGATAAGAGTGAGATGAAATGCAAGAAATAAAGAAAAACACATAATCATCAAAATTAGAGATTATATAATTAGAATTGTTTTAGATTTCTTTTCTACAAGCATTCAGTCCTCAATCTCAAAAATCAAAAATTCAGTTCTAGCTCTGATGTTGTTGATGATGTTGCTTGTAAAACTTTTCCTGTTGCCTCCTTTGATAGTTGAATGGCTTAGGATAGTACTTTGGAGGTCTTGGAGGTGCCTTTGGATTGTTCCTTCCATATTCTCTATCATAAATCCTTCTCTTCATGAGAGATTTTTCATACATTTCCCATTTATAAAAACTGTAATGGAGATCTCTGCTTTCATTATAGTCCATCACAAGTTTGAGAGTATCTAGAATCAAGGACTTTGAAGTTGGGCTCCAAACTTCAGCAAATTCTTGAGCTTTTCTCTTTTCTGATTCTAGAATTGGAACTGATCTGCTGGCAGAGGGACCTTCTCCATATTTCCTTCTCTTGGGGATCTGAACTTTAGGTAAATCTTTGGGGATGTCAGATTCCCAAACTTGAGAATAGGATTCTGGAGGAAGGGTTGCATTATCAGGCCTAGGAGAGAATGTTGGCATTTGAGGTGGAGCAGCTAGCTGTCCTTCATCAAGAGGATTTAAATGATGAGGAATGATGTTTGGATCAACTTGAAAATATGAAAAGATCTGGTTATGCATCCAAACTGTAGTGTCATAGGTATAAAACTTTACTAACTTGATCTGAGCTAGCACATTTTTGTTGATTTCATTTAACTTCTCAGTTCAGAGAGTGTTAACAGTTACAACAAACTTATCTACAAACTTTTATACATGTTCTTTCACTAGAGTCTCCCCCTTTCTGAATTCTACACAGAGGGTATCTATGGTGTCATCTTTGAAAGTTCCAACTTCTTCACAAACTTGCATAACATGTTCTTGAGCTTTCTTCTCAAGTTGAATAGTGTTGGCCAGAGTAACAGATTCATTCATCACTTCACCAACACCGGAAATAGTGTGGTCAAGAGCTATGCCACATACGTGAAAAAGGTGCTTCAATTGATCTTTGTTATGTTGTATCTCAGCAAATGCTCTGCTCATCTCTTTCTCAAGAGCAGTTACTTTATCTTGCACAAGTTTCAGAGAGTCTTCAAAATGCTTTCTTTTATCAGTCAACATCTGTTCAATCTTACTCACAATATCAGAAGAAGTGGATGTATCAGAAACAGTAGTAGGAGTAGCAGTAGGAGCAGAAGTTGGAGGAGGAGCTTTCCATGGAACCAGTTCTTCAATTAAAATTGAGCTTTGAGCTCTTATAGTATGGACAAAAACAACTTCATCCTCACTAGTGAAGGTGGGAATAGAGAAGTCTAGGTTCCTCAAGGGAGCATCAACAGGCTCTAGAGAACTTGTATCTTCATCTGAAAGTAGAACAGTATCTGGTTTGTCTTTCTCAGCAGCTGGAGAATAAGTAGTAGGTGACTTGGGAGATTTCATAGGTGAGGGAGTAGGTGCTGGATGTTGGAACCCTTGTTTGGATTTGTGCTAGGTTCACTCTTAGGATGTCTTGACCCCCATGTATAGCCATGATCTTGGTCTAGCAAAAGTTAGGTCTTTTTAGGTCAGTTTTGTGCAGATATGCATTGCAGTGGACTAAGACTTAGACTCATAAAGTTTATGTGGATTTTCTATATCAGTTCGACTATAGTCCAACTCAGCTCGATGATCGTCGATCTCCCATCGACGATCCAAGAGTCTTGTACTCTGAACTAAGCTCGACGATCTACGAGCTCAGGTTGACGATTTGGTTTTCTCAGCAGTAATCTATGTTCTACGATAGCTATTCTCAGGTCGACTATCTCTGAACTGGGATCTACGATTTTATGCTGCTTTCAGTTATGAGTTTTTCATATCGGTCAGAAGTATTTATTTTTGGTTAATAATAAATTTTTTAAAGGCAAATATATTCTGATAATTAATGTTGTTATTTCCAAGGCTGATAGCCGTATTTCTTGAAGCATTAATTATGGTATTCACAGATTATTTCTTTAGCATATTTTATGAAGGCAGATATGGAAGTGCATATATGTTGCCAGCGTTTCTAGCCATTTGGGCTCCTAAAGTATTGCAGAATATTATGCACTGTCCAGAGAATTAAAATTCTTGCCGTTTTTTTATTCTGACTGAATTTATAACTAAGAATATAATAAGGATATACAAGAGAACAATCAGACAAGAAAAGGATATATATATACAGAAACTTTTCTTCAACAAGACTGATCATTATCATTTTTCTTACTCTCAAGGATTGTTGCTCTGCTGTAATAAGGAAGAAGGAGAACCTTTTCAAAAATCTCTCTTGAGTCTTCTTCATTCCTCCGGCTTAAAGGATTTTCAAAAGAGCTCAAATATTTTTCAGTCTTTATATCTAAGAAAGCTCTACTACAAGTTTTTGAAGACCTACACCCAGGGCCAAGTTTCTTCTTCCTGAATCAATTCTACATCTTAGGGGGAGCTTGGACATTCTCTTAAATCCACATAATATTCTTACTTGATTGAGAAAGAAAAGATTTCTTTTAATTTTTCCTTTTACCTCCATTTGTACAGGGTTATCTCTCCCTTCAAAGGTGAACTCTTGGTGATAGGGCACCTGAATAAAAACCTATAAGATTTTTGGATCCTGATCAAAAGCTCAAAGGGTCTCTAGATCTACCTGAAAGAGATCTTGTGGTGGCAGGTCACCTAAACAAAAACCTGTATTGGATTCCTACCTGGGTGGTAGAAGAGTGGATGTACCCAGATTTGGGGAACCACTATAAAATTTCTTGTATCGTTTGATGCTTTGTGTTTTCTTTTTGTGCTGAGCTGTGCTGTGATAATTTATCTTTCTTTCCCTCTATTATGTAAGTATCATTAATTTAATTTCGCAATAAAACTAAACAAATTTTTTTTTAACTCTATTCACCCCCCCCCCTCTAGAGTAAAGTTTATCTATCCCTCACTTTCAATTGGTATCAGAGGATGTGTTTTTAAGGTTGTATAGGCTTAGACCTGAACCTAAGATCTCTAATAGATATTCTTTTTTTTACTCTACTGTTTCTCTATTATACCATGGCACAATACAAGGATCTTGCAAGCACCATACCTCAAGTTTGCAACTTGCAAAAGTTTTGAATCTGGAAGGAAAGAATCAGACTCTATATGAATTCTATTGATGAAGATATTTATGCTTCAATCTTAACAGGAGTACCTCTACCAAGTACTTCTACAGACATGACTGCAGTACCTCCTCCACACTATAATGATGCATACAAGAAAGCAAAGATTGTTGATGCAAAAGCCATGAACATACTGGCACAAACAATGTCTGATGATATATTTCAGAAGGTAGCCGAATGTAAATCAGCTAAGTCTAACTGGGATTCCTTAAACCAAATGGTTGCAGGATCAGCAGATGAAAGGAAGGACAGGAGAGCTCATATCATCTCCCAGTATGAGAATTTTAAAAAGGAAGAAACTGAACAAGTTTCTGAGATGTACAACAGACTCAGCATCATTGTTAATGACTTGAAAACGCTTGACAAAGACATCTCAGTCACAGAATTAAATGACAAGATTCTCATGTGCTTTCCCAGCTCATGGGACTCTAAAATCTGGCCTATCAGAGAGACTAGAAGAACTCATGAAAAGACTACAAAATCAGTTCTAGGAAAGCTGAAATCCTATGAACAGCTGCTAAAGACAAGAGAAGCTTAACAACAAAAGACTGCTACACCAACTATGAAGGAGCAAAATATTACTTTCAAAGCTTCAGAAGAATCAGAAACTTCTCCATCAAATGAAGAGCTGATGAGTCTCTTCGCAAAAAGATTCTTCAAGATGGGGAGAAAAGAATTCAGAAGGAAATCATCAAGAAGTGATGATAAACCAAGGTATGACAAAACCCTTCTAAAGAGGTTATCTGTTTTGGTTGCAGGAAACCTGGACATATTCTTCCAGAGTGTCTAGAAAACAAGCACAAAGAAAGGAGAAAGAAGAAAGACTACAAGAAACACTCCAGCAAACCATCCTCTTACAAGCACAAGAAGAAGGAGAGAGAGTTTGTTGCAAAAACATGGAGTGACACTGAAGAATCATCTTCCTCCAGTTCTAGTGAAGATGAAGAAGAAGCAAAGGCCAAAGAAATTTGCTTGATGGCCATCAATGCTTCAGGACATGTTTCAGAAGAAGGAGAATCTGAAGAATGTTCAAATTGTGATCAGGTATTGGAAGACTTTGATTTTACTTTTGAAGAATTTAAACATGAGTTTAAATCTATGTGTAGTGATCTAATTAGATCTGAGAAGGAAATCAAACTTCTCAGAGATAAACAACTTAACTATGATAGCTTAGTATCAGAAAATCTCAAATTGAAAAATGAAATAGATCTGTGTATTGAACAAATCAATTTTCTGAAAATTGAATTGAGTAAAGAAAAACACCTAGAGGAATCACTGAATGGTAGAAGTAAACAACTAGTAGAAATTACCAGTACACTTAATGCTAGACTTAATGGAAGTAAGTTAGGATTAGGTGCATCATCCAATGAACCACCTATTATTCAGAAAAACCATCTCTCACAACCTATAAATTTTATTTTAGATAAAGGAAAGAAAAATACAGAACAAATTAAAACAGTAAACAAACTGTTAAAACAAGTTGAGATAAATAAAGAAAAACAAAAAGCTAAGTCTGAACAAAAATTGTCGAACCAAGATCGATGATATCAATACTGGTTGTCAAACGCAGATCGACGATCTCAACATAAATCGTCGAATCTAGATCAATTTTATCAAAATTATAATTTTAACAGAAATTTCTACAAGAACTATAACTACAAACCTTTCCATCCCTTAACTAACTGGATAATCCCACCTAGGAGATTTCATCCCTTAGGCTATAAAAGTCAACCTAAATACTCTTATATTACAAGCTTTAAGTATGAAAAGAAGCCAGGACCCAAGGTTACCTGGGTCCAAAATATATGAGTTGTTATTATGCAGGTGAAGACCTATCCTACCATACAGGATAAGTGGTATCTAGATAGTGGGTGCTCCAAACACATGACAGTAAATAAGGAAAATCTGAGTATCTTCAAGGCAAAGCTAGGTCCAAAAGTCATATTTGGAGACTCAAGCTTTGGTCAGACAGAAGGATATGGAGAATTTACACTTGGAGTTGTCACATTCAGGAAAGTGGCATATGTAAGTGGCCTGAAACATAACTTGATATACATAGGTCAGCTATGTGATGCAGGTTATGAGGTATGTTTCGCTGAATCAAAATGTAATATTTCTTTAGATAGCAATATTGTGTTATCAGGTATTAGGTTAGGCAATATTTACTTAGTCGATTTCAATTCTGCTTGTTCAGAAATTTGATTGTTCAACCAGGTTAGCAATAATAATACCTTGTGGCATAAAAGGCTAGGACATGTAAATCTTAGAAACATTGTTAGGTTATCTAGGGACAACCTTGTTTGAGGATTGCCCTCTTGCCCCTACAAGAAAGAAAGCCTTTGCAAGGCTTGTCAAGAAGTCAAGCAAACTAAAAATAGTTTTAAATTAGTTAATAAGAGTGATTCACCTAGGATTTTGTATCTGCTTCATTTGGACCTTTTTGGACGAATTATTTTACAAATCCTGGGAGGGAGGTTCTATACTTTATTTGTTGTAGATGACTTCTCTAGGTTCTCATGGGTTTTCTTCTTGAGAAATAAGTCTGATAACTTCAAAGTTCTTACAGATTTTCTAAAATGCATAAAGATTGAGTACTCTACTCCAGTTGCATTGATCAGAAGTGATCATGGCTTTGAGTTTGAATCTCTTCCTATGCAAGAATTCTGTGAGAAGAAAGTTATCAGGCACTGCTTCTCTACTCCCAGAACACCTCAACAAAATGGGGTAGTTGAAAGAAAAAATAGAACACTCATTGAAACTGTAGGCACATTGCTTGTTGATGCTCACATGCCTCTATCCTATTGGGCAGAAGCTGTAAGCACAGCAAATTATGTCCTGAACATAAGTTTGATACACAAACTTAAGGGCAAGACTCCCTATGAATTACTCAAAGGGAAGAAACCTAAAATAGATTACTTTAGAATTTTTGGTTGTATCTGTTACATACACAATAATCACAAAGATTATCTTAGAATGTTTGAAGCCAAAGCTACAATGGGGATATTTCTAGGATATTCCCAAGTTAGCAAGGCATATAGGGTTTTTAATAAATCATCTCTAAAAATTGAAGAATCAGTACATGTTGCATTTGATGAAGCTAATATGTTTTACAAGGAAAAGGAAGCTTCTACCAGTAATTATTGGCAGGTACCAAATCTATGTAAAAAGTTGTATGATCTAAATCTCACTCAGAAGATGATAACTCATCCATCTCCATAAATAAATGAAGACGGTGAAGAAGAATCTCTGGAAATTACTGAAGCCCCTCCAACAGCAAACTTAATTCCACAAGAGGAATTAGTTCATAATGCTGATGGTGTTGAACAAACTCCTCCTCCTGACTATGTTACACTTAGATATCATCCCATATCTCAAGTGATAGGATACATATCAGTGGGTGTGTAGACAAGGCATAAACTTAACCAAAATGTGATGCATGCCGGCTTCCTATCTCAAATAATGAGCTCATCCATTAAAGATGCTGAGCAAGATCCTCACAGGATTATTGCAATGCAAGAAGAGCTCAATCAGTTTGAGAGATGCCAAGTTTGGAACTTTGTTCCTAGACCCAAAGGACATCTAGTTATTGGAACTAAATGGGTCTTCATGAATAAATTGGATACTCAAGGAATAGTTGTCAGGAACAAAGCAAGACTAGTGGCACAAGGGTACATGCAAGAAGAAGGTATTGATTATGATCAGACCTTTGCACCTATTGCAAGGCTTGAAGCTATCAGAATTTTCTTGGCTTATGTTGTTCACAAGAAATTCAAGGTATATCAAATGGATGTCAAAAGTTCTTTTCTCAATAGGGAACTCAAGGAAGAAGTATATGTGGAACAGCCACCAGGTTTTATCTCTTCAACCCATCCCTCTTATGTTTTCAAACTACATAAGGCTCTCTATGGTCTAAAGCAAGCTCCAAGAGCTTGGTATGAAACCCTAGCTAGCTTTCTTTTAGAACTTAAATTTTCTAGAGGCATTGTAGATAGGACTTTATTTATAAGACATCATCATGATAAGATTCTATTAGCTCAAGTATATGTTGATGATAATATATTTGGATCTACTGATTCTGAACTTTGCAAAAAGTTTTCTGACCTGATGCACTCCAAGTTTGAAATGTGCAGCATGGATAAACTTTCTTACTTCCTTGGTCTTCAAGTGAAGCAAGCTCCTAATGGCATCTTCATATCTCAGTCCAAGGATGCTAAGGAATTAGTAAAAAGTTTTGGGATGGCTGATGCCTCAGCTATGAAGACACCCATAGCTTCCAACGCAGTAATTGATTCTGATGAAAAGGGTAAACCTGTTGATTAGAAAAATTATAGGGCCATTATTGGGTCCCTATTATATCTTACTACAAGTAGACCTGATATAATGTTTGCAACATGTCTTTGTGCTAGATTTAAAGTCAACCCTAAAGAATCTCATTTAATTCTCCTCAAGATAATTTTAATATATTTAAAGGGTTGTCTTAATCTAGGACTTTGGTATCCAACAGAGTCAGAATTTGAATTATCTGGATATTCTAATTCTTACTATGTTGGATGCAGAGTTGATAGAAAAAAAGCACTTCAGGAACTTGTCAGTACCTGGGTGATTGATTAGTATCCTAGTTTTGCAAGAAACAATCTTCTGTGTCTATATCAACTACAAAAGCTGAATATATAGCAGCTGGTAGGTGCTGCTCACAGATCTTATGGATTCAAAATCAGCTACTGGATTATGGTTACTCTCTAAAATATACCACTATATTTTTTGACAGTACCAGTGCCATATCAATTACACAAAATCCAGTCCTGCATTCTAGGACCAAGCATATAGAAATAAGGCATCATTTTCTTAGAGATTGTGCAGACAAAAACTAGATTAATCTCAAGTTTATCCCCACTGATTTTCAAAGAGGATATATTTTTACCAAGCCTTTGGATGAGAAAAAACATCTATTCTTTTTGAATCAGCTTGGAATTATAAATGGAATGGATTAAAATTGAATTTTGTCTTTGTAAAGATTTGATCGACGATCGTCGACCAGAGATCGACGATCGTCGACCAGAGATCGATGATCTTTGAACTCATCTTGAGCTCGATCGTCGACCTAAGCTCGACGATAGCTCTGTGTGAAGAGAAAAATCGTCGACCAGAGTTTGACGACTTTGCTTCAGTAAATTAATCGCTGACCTAAGCTCGGCTATCAATTTACGCTACTGAAATCTGAGACCAATGATACTATTTATTTCCAAATTAATCGTTGACCTAAGATCAACGTTTGTGATTTTGTCGTTGGACAGAGATCATCTTTTCATATTCCAAAAACCTATATGTAGGTTTCTCTTCGATGTCTGTCCCGCGCTCTCATAATTTCCATTTGCTCGTGATCTCTTCTCTCTTCAGTCTACAGGTTTTCCATGGCGATTTCTCTAGCAGTTCTTTCAGCGATGAAGTTCGACACTGGCTTCGATGTAGACTTCAAATCATTCAGTCTCTGTGACCCTATTTTTCAAGAAATGATACAGTTATGTGATGATCAGGGCTTGAAGATGTTCTTGACTACAAGGACAAAGTTATCCGTCGCAGAAATCAAAGAATGGGTTTTCTCTTCTTCAATTGATGACGGTTCAATGATCGGATCCATCTCAGGACAGCAGGTGACTCTAAATCCTGTGATTCTTACTAAAATTTTTGAATTGAAAATGGAACAGATGAGCTGGAACAGGATATCTCTGAGTATAGCAGGATGTTATTAGAGATGGGTCATGCTGAGGGCATCCCATCTAAGCTTTTAAAGAAAAATTTATCTATTTCTTTTAAGTTTCTTGCTGATTTAGTGGGCAAGGTACTGCTGGGTAAGCATTCAGCGCATGACAATATTAACAGGCAGCAGTTTGCCTTTATGTCTGTCTTAGTTAATAAAAAGTCCATAGACTGGGCTGGGTTGTTCTTTGATTTAATTAAGAGAAAGAACAGTAAGAAGGAAGTCTGTCTAGGAAGGATTCTGGGAATCTTCCTTCAGAAGAAAGCTCCAGAGCTTTTGGTTTCTTCAACCATAGCCATCAATGCCAGCAAGAGGTTGGACTCCTCCTTGTTTGGGAAGTAGGAGAGGACAATTCAAAAGCCCTCCAAGGCTGGAACTTCCTCAAACTTTTCTGAGGACACAAGGGCAGTAACATCCACTCCTCACCCTAATAAAGAAGTTCCTACTACTCCTCCTCCTCCTCCAGCTTCGCCAGTCATCCCCATAGTCTCTTCTATCCCTACTACTGTGATTCAAACCTCTACTTCATCCCCAGCTATCATCTCTTCTACTACTCAGTCACCACTTCCCCTCCATCCTATTGAATCTAAAAACCTCCAGACCATATCTTTTCCAAATTTTGACCTACTCTCACCACACTCATCCCCTTACCGTCTCAATGATTCACCCATCAACTCTCCCAGAAACTCACCTATTCAGGATGAAATCATGACTTATTTCACTCCTCCTCCCTCTTTTCATTCTGTCACAACTCAGACTCCAACTGAGTTCCTTCAAGTTGACCCCTCTTTTCATTCTCATCTTCTGGATCTCATCACTCCAACTCTAAAAACCTTAATAGCAGAGGCTATTTCACCTCTTACTCTCTCTATATCAACTCTATCTGCTTCTCTTGCTACTTCCTCTATCCCTTCTTCATCTTGGGGCCTGGTTCCAGTTCTTACTGAAACCAGGAAGGGGGATATGTCCAATGAAGATATAGCAGGTTCAGCCTTAGCAAAACTTCAAGATCAGTCCCCTACAGCAGTGCAGGAAGAAGAAGCTTTTCAGAAATTCTGTGCAGATATAGTTTCATATTAAGACTTGCTGACTTTAAATGAGGACACTAATGTGTCATTAACTACCATCTCTAGTGGTGATTGTTTCATCAATCCCACCATTGATCTTCAAATTCTTTTGCATTCTTTTTCTATGCTTAAAATAGTTCTGCCTCCAATTGATTTGTATACTTCCAAGGCCAAAGTCTGTTATACCAGACCAATGAGCCCCTCAGCTGTGGAACAGCTCTTGCAGATCAAATCAGTTCTAGTGTGTACAAAAATTAAGACAGTTACAATGTGTACAGGTATGGATGAGCTAGATGTTATGGCTCTTGAGCCTATGTCTATTATATAAGATAAAGATGAGCTAGATGCTCTCTTAATTGTTGATGAACTAATTCATCTAGTGGCTGCCATAAATTTGAGATCAGCCCTAGAGACAATCTTAATAAACTTTTGTGAGCCAAGTGATCCTATTACTGAAATTTACTCTATGGATATTGATCCAGTTCAGAGTCCTATTGGACCCTCCTATCCAATAGATGAAAGTCCTCTTCCCTCTCTAGATGATCTCATTGCACTTGATATCCAGGAAGAAGCCAAAGAAAAGGCTGCAAAAAAGATTGCTGAAAAACAAGTACAGGAAATAAAGAAATTGTATGACAATCCTCCTGATTCATCTGATGATGATGAGGATGATGATTTAGAGGATTCTGATTCCAAGAAAAAGAATATATCAAAGAAAAGAAAGGCTGCTCATAAGGATGCACCCAAGCCAGGCAATACAAATGATACTCCTTATTACATTTTGAAAGGAATCACACCATATCCAGGCATGGAAAGCTGGATATGGTTATTTAAAAATGAGCAGAAAGACAGGAAGAAGAGCAGGAGATATTCACCTCCTCCTCAGAAGTTCAGAAGAGGTCCTCCTCCTCCTACTGCTGGTGCTTCTGGGGTTGCTCCTCAAGCTTCTGATGCATCTTCCAAGCCTTCCTCCTTCACTAGGACATATCAAAGGAAGGATAGATCATCCAGATCTCAGTCCAAAGGAAGCAGTCAATAGCAAAGAAATCAGAGTTCCACAGAACAAGTCAAAGAAGTTATCTATCAGAAACCCTCCTTCTCTCCTCCTCAACAAAAGAAAGTTCTACCCAAAGTTCAAAAGACAGCCACCTATCAGTCCAGAAGACATGATGAGTCTCGCAAGCCCAAGGGAAAGTTTAGTGAGGCTGCCCCTCTAAGATCCCTTTATTCTCAGAGTGATGATCAACATAGTACAACAAGCTTTCATGATCAATCCACTCAGTTCAAAGAAATTTCAGTGTTGCCACCTCAAGATAATCAGCCACCTATTAAATAGGAAGTTGATCCTCACTTTAGGATAGCCAGGCTTCAAGAACTGATTGGTCTTTCACAGATTAGAAAAGCTATGGAAGAAGGAGAAGATCCATCTAGGTTTACTACAATGTCCTCCTACAGAGAAAAAGAGCTGGATAAACTCCAAGTAAGCAAGAAGGTTTTCAATCCAGCTGATTATATGGCATTGCATTCAGAAGCAATTGTGCCCAGGACAAGCACTCAGACATCTCTTGGTGGACAAGACCTGATGACTTCTAAGAAGGATGTACCAGATCCTACCAGAAAGATAATCTTCTCAAAACCCCCCTCTGGTCCTTCTGATAAATTGTAGTTTGTACTCTGTTATGTTTTATTGCTTAAACTGATTATGTACAATGCATTTCTATAACATATCTGCTGATGTTATTTCATCCCTACAGATATTTATGATATTTGTATTTCTATTGCATTTCAGTTTTGTTTTTGAGTGACCTCACACAAATAGGGGGAGATTGTTGGAACCCTTGTTTGGATTTGTGCTAGGTTCACTCTTAGGATGTCTTGACCCCATGTATAGCCAGGGTCTTGGTCTAGCCTAAGTTTGGTCCTTTTAGGTCAAGTTTGTGCAGATCAGCATCGCAGTGTACTCTGACTTTGACTCATAATGTTTATGTGGATTTTCTATATCAGTTCGACTATAGTCGAAATAGGCTCGACGATCGTCGATCTCCCATCGACGATCTCAGAGTCTTGTACTCTAAACTGAGCTCGACGATCTACAAGCTCAGGTCGACGATTTGGTTATCTCAGCAGTAATCTCTGTTCTATGATAGCTGTTCTCAGGTCGACGATCTCTGAACTGGGCTCTATGATTTTATGCTGCTTCCAGTTATGAGTTTTTCAGATCGATCAGAAGTATTTATTTTTGGTTAATAATCAATTTTTAAAGGAAAATATATTCTAATAATTAATGTTGTTATTCCCAAGGATGATAGCCGTATTTCTTGAAGCATTAATTATGGTATACAGAGAATATTTCTTTAGCATATTTTATGAAGGCAGATATGGAAGTGCATTTATGCTGCCAGCATTTCTAGCCATTTGGGCTCCTAAAGTATTACAGAATATTATGTACTGTCCAGGGAATTCAAATTCTTGCCATTTTTTTATTATGACTGAATCTATAAATCTGAATATAATAAGGATATACAAGAGAACAATCAGACAATAAAAGGATATATATATATAAACTTTTCTTCAGCAAGACTGATCATTATCATTACTCTTACTCTCAAGGATTGTTGCTCTGCTGTAATAAGGAAGAAGGAGAACCATTAAAAAAATCACCCTTGAGTCTTCTTCATTCCTACGGCTTCAAGGATTTTCAAAAGAGCTCAAATATTTTTCAGTCTTTAGATCTAAGAAAGCTCTACTACAAGTTTTTGAAGACCTACACCCAGGGCCAAGTTTCCTCTTCCTGAATCAATTCTACATCTCAGGGGGAGCTTGGACATTCACTTCAATCCACATAGTATTCTCACTTGATTTAGAAAGAGAAGATTTCTTTTAATTTATCCTTTTACCTCCATTTCTACAGGGTTATCTCTCCCTTCAAAAGTGAACTCTTGGTGATACGGCACCTGAACAAAAACCTATTGGATTTTGGGCTCCTGATTTAAAGCTCAAAGGGTCTCTAGATCTACCTGAAAGAGATCTTGTGGTGGCAGGGCACCTAAATAAAAACCTATAGTTGATTCCTACCTGGGTGGTAGAAGAGTGGATGTACCCAGATTTGGGGAACCACTATAAAATTTCTTGTGTCATCTGGATGCTTTGTGTTTTCTTTTTGTGCCGAGCTGTGCTGTGATAGTTTATCTATCTTTCTCTCTATTATATAAGTATCATTAATTTAATTTCGCAATAAAACTAAACAAATTTTTTTATACTCTATTCACCCCCCTCTTGAGTAAAGTTTATCTATCCCTCACTTTCATTGGAGATTGGTAAGGAACATGAGTAGGTTGCTTGGGTTGCTCTATTGAGGTTGATTTGGGAGATTGTGCAGGTGATGGAGATTGTACAGGAGTTTGTACTTTTGGTGGTTCTTCAGCAGTTGCAGAATTGAGTGGAGGTATGGGCTCATTTGAAGTAAGCTCTTCTATAATCTTATCAATATATTCTGTTGTATATATGATGGTTTCTTAAACTTGTGCATCTGTATGGAACTCAGTTGAAATGGCTGGAAGGGGTGATCTGACTTGTGGAGGAGAGGGAATCCTAACATCTGGAATAGAGGAGACAGGGTCCCCCTAAGTTGCTGCACCGGCTGTGCCAGCAATTCCATGAAGAGAGGGAGATGGGGTCCTGTCCTCTGAAGCAGGAGCTTCAGGAGCCTTTGTAGCTTGAGTTGGATTCTTTAACTTTACTTCCCACCTCTGAATAGATGAAATAGAAACCTTCTTCATATGATGAATGAGAGTACCTTTGGAAGTGTCAAATACCTGAGGATTTATCTCATGAAGCATCAGAGATAAAATCCTTGCAAAACTAGGAGTCTTGATGCTCTCCCTTATCTTATAAAGAATCATCATTCCAAACTGAAATCTACTTCCTGCACACTATAACTGTGAGAACAATAAACAAATCATAAGATATGAACCCTTTTAGAACCTGTCTTGCACTAGAGGACTTTTCCAATAATGTCTACTAGAAGTTTGCTTTCAGCATTCAAGTCTGGTCTTCTAATAGAAGTAACTTCAGTAGAGATTCCACAGAAACTGCAAGCCCTTTCATTTTCTTTTGCAGTGAGATCATCTTCTTCATCCATAACTGGCATCTTTAGATGTTGAGAGACAATGGTCTTGTTCAATTTAATCTTAATACCTTTTACCCTGGACTTTAGGACTTTGCCATTTCTCCTCACCTTGATGTTCTTGAAGAATTATTCAAGCTCTGGAAATAAGATTTTGCAAGGTTCTTGTAAAACGAATGTCAAACTTGCACTGTCGAGGAGTATCAGCAGATTCTTGAAGTCGTCCGAAAGTTCAGCGATTCCAGCAATGACAAGCTCACTTCCAACACCTATCTTGGACTGTGGCGCCATGGATTTTAAAGAAATGGATGTGCGATAGACCAAAGAATGACGGCGAAGAATTGCCCTGGTTCAGCAGTGGAAGACGAAAAGGTTTTTTGAGAAAGTGGATTTGAACTCGAGTAGATTTAATGAAATCTAAGATTCTCTATTTATATAAGTCTAGTAATGATGATTAGGGCTAAATTAAGCCTTAGATTAGGGCGGAAATCAAGCATAAAGAGAAACTGAAGAAATTAAAAATTTTTGAAATGCGAAATATCATTTCTCGAGTGGAGACTTTGTTCTCGAGAGATGGATGTTTAGTTCTCGAGAAGTTAAAATTTATTTCTCGAGTGAATTCTTTACTTCTCGAGAAGAAGGTTATTACTCGAGTGAGATTTCTTTGTTTCTCGAGAAGAAAGGAATTACTCGAATAGTCAGAAATTAATTCTCAAGAAGTCATTCTATGTCTCGAGAAATGAAGTCCACTTAGAGAAATTTCTAACCTTTTTGACTTGTCCTTGATTTCTCAGCCTTGAAATGATTCCACCTTATTTATTCTTCCTTGTTGAGCAAGCCAAGCTCAGTTTTGAAGAAGTTGAACTTTGCCTCGTCCAGCGGCTTCGTGAAAATGTCTGCAACTTGCCTATCTGTTGAAACATACTGCCGATCTACGTCCCCTTGCTCCACATGCTCCCGGATGAAGTGATATCTTAACTCGATGTGCTTTGTACGGCTATGCGTGACTGGGTTGTTGGCAATTGTTATTGCGCTAGAGGAGTCGCAAAATAATGGAATGTCTTTGACCTTCATGTTCTAGTCTTCCAGCTGATTCTTTAGCCAAAGCAACTGTGCACAACAACTGCCGGCAGAAATATATTCCGACTCAACCGTTGAGATTGTGACACAGTTTTGCTTTTTGCTACTCCATGAGATAAGTCTCCTTTTGAGGAATTGACATGTCTCGGAAGTGCTTTTTCTGTCATCTTTGCTACCTGCAAAGTCAGCATCTGAAAAACCAATCAGCCCGATATCATTACTTCTTGGGTACCATAAGCCAAGATTTGGTGTACCTTTAAGGTATCTCAAAATCCTCTTTGCAGCAGCATAGTGAGATTCCTTATAGTTCACTTGGAATCTAGTACAGACACATGTAGAGAACATTATGTCTGGTCTACTAGCAGTAAGGTAGAGCAAGTATCCAACTATGCTTCTGTACTTGGTTTCATCAAAAGGTTTCCCTTTCTCATCCTTGTCCAGAGACATGGCTGAACCCATTGGAGTCCTCATAGAGGTTGCGTTCTCCATTCAAAAATTTTTAATTAGCTCTTTGGTGAACTTAGTCTTGGAGATGAAAATTTCATCTTCAGATCATTTCACCTGAAGCCCTAAGAAATACATCAGCTCTCCGATGATGCTCATTTCAAACTTCCCTTGCATAAGTTTTGAGAACTTCTTGCAGAGGTTGGCACAAGCTCGGAAAGATACATCTAACCCCATGGGATTTGGCGAGTGTGGCAGGAGCCAGGGAATCTTTCGGCGGGGTCCACCAGTGACTATAAATATGCGCCTGTGTACCTGGGTGACCTTTCTCACTCCCCTCCGCCCTGAACTTGCCGAGATGCCTTTTCCTATGGAGCTCCAAGAGATGCTTGCAAAGGCTCGCGAAATTTTCTTCCCCTGCGTCACCAGCTTAACCTCCATTCCGCTTATCATCCCGCGGAGCGCCCCCGCCAAATCCAATTCGGCCAAGAGGGTGAAGCCAGATGTGGAGGCGTCTGAATGCGCTTACCAAGATTTGAAGAAGGCCCTGAAGCCTGAGACGGGCTCCTCCACCTTGCATGCCCCTGGGAAGGAGGAGAATTTTATTGGCCTCTGCGCCGACCAGGACTTACGAGATGTGGGTGGCAGGATCACCTCTCCACGGGAAGATATTATTCTCGCTGACCTGCGGTTCGGGGCTTCAAAGGCTCGTCACCGCGACCCGTCCCCACCTTTGGGACCCTGGGGCTGAACTCGCAAAAACCGGACTCGCCGGTCCGCGTCCCCTCTTATCAGCTCGCCGAGACTTCAAGGGATGGCGCCGGAATTATCCCAGTGCCCGGCTTCAACCTTATTTCACCCCGAATGCAGCCTTTGGTTCGCGGTAAAGATCTGAAGATGCCTCCACCCCGCTTTTCCCTCAATGCGTCGAGCTCTTCAGGTAAGTCGTCCATTACTTGGCTGTCCATAGTTCCTCCTAATGCGTTCGCCTTTCACATTATTCAACCATTCTTGCAGCCTTACACAGTCAGTCGGATGTCGATGAATCCATAGAGCGAGCTCACTACTCGCCCATCCCTTCCCCGAAGACCTTAGAGTCCTTCTTGGACACCGAGCTGGGGGAACTGAGCTGACAAAGAGAGGAATCGAGGTCCTCAAGAAGATGGTGCGCGAGGTCCACCGGTTGCGGGAAGACAATGATGTGCTGTAGCGGGAGTGTGCTTGGCTGGTAGGCAAGGTGAGAGAGGGCCTGACGGGCGAGATGGCGTCCCTTTCATCATTGCTGGAAGAGCTGGACGAGAACCTTTTGGCAGCCCGAGGATGCTTGAGGCGGATCCGCGAGCTCCGCGACTCGCGCCGGCCTGCGGGGAGGGAGATGTGAGACCGGGGAAGGTAAAGAACGGCCCCCTTGCGGGCCTACCGGGACTCGCCTCCTGCCCCCTCAGCTCGTGCATGCGCTGAGATGGCCGCTTTGCTTACATTCAATATCCCTAGGCAATATCCCTCTTGGGCCTGTAATAACTTAGAAACGTTTTCAGACTTTATTTCTTGTTTATTCGAATATAATATTCTTGATTGGCGCGTGATGGGACGGGTCCTGGAAGTCGGCGAGCTGGATTAGGCAAGCTGGACCGATCGGTCAGCTCATCCCTTGACCCCTTTTTCTATAAATAGGCACCCTTACCTACTCCGACTTACTGCTTTTATTGCTTCTGTACTTTCCTCCTCTGCTCGCCCCCTTCTTACCTGCACTCGCTCTCTACATTTTTCACGATCATGGGGAAGTCCAACCCTGACACCGATGGTCGCTCCAAGTGTGCTCAGCACTTTACTGACTACTGTTTCTTTGAGGGGAACAAGACGGAGGAGGAGTTCGCAGCGCTTAGTGCCGACTTCAATCCCCCTGGCTTCGAGGCGCGCCTGCCTAGGGAGGGCGAGGCCATCAACACTTTCTACCCCGAGGAGCTTGCCTTCCCTATCTCGCATTTCGAGATGGGCCCGCGCCTTTCACTCTGGCCGGAAGTCCGCCAGACCCTCAATTACTTCGGCGCGGTGCCCGCGCAGCTGCACCCGAACTCCATCGCTATGATAGTGGCGTTCGTGAGCTTCCTTCGCCGGGAGCGTATAGAGTTCAACGTGACCATGTTAAGGAAACTCTTTACTTACAAGGTGACCCCCGACGACGTATCCTACTTAAGGGGCTCCTTTATCAAGGTTCGCGAGATCGCGAACAAACATCACAATTGGATGACCAAGATTGTCTTCATTAAGGGCGATCTTGGCAACATCCCCTACTCACCGCAGCAAAAAGTTGAGGAGGTATACCGACCCCCCACCGTCTCGCCAAATCCATTGGAATTTTTCTAAGTTATTTCTACAGGAGAGCGGTTGATTCCCGAGAACCCGCCTTTCGCGGATCCGGGTCTACTCGCCGACCCATTTGCCCGTGAGAAGGCGGCTGCAACCGCCTGCCGATAAGAGTCATCGTCTAAGCCTTCGGGTAGGAAGCGGGCTGATCTCGCGTGGTCCAGATCGCCTCGCCGCCATCCACCGCAGAAGAAGCTAAAAGCGGTGGTGGTTTCTCGGGCAAAGCAACAACAACCACATCCCAAGTACATGAGCTCGCCTGAGACCACCCCGGACGGATCGCCGGGGAGCCCGCTGAAGGAGACAACGGGCAAAGAGCAGGAGGGAGGCGAGCCTTCTGCTCCTGTAGTCAAGAAGCCCCCGGCCCGTGAGCTGGGTCCGCCGAAGAGTCACCCCCACTTTGTCCTTGGGGGGCGGTGGAAGGACTCGTTCGGTTAGCCCGTGGTTCAGTGGGACGAGTCCGCCCACCGGATCTCCGTCTCCACCCTCCAATCCTCCTAGACTGACCGCGAGCCCTCCTCAAGTCAAGCCTATGTGAAAGATATAAGTTGTCTACCTAAATCACCTAGAGGGGGGTGAATAGGTGAGATGTGCGTCTAATGCGGAGACAACGGGCAAAGAGCAGGAGGGAGGCGAGCCTTCTGCTCCTGTAGTCAAGAAGCCCCCGGCCCGTGAGCTGGGTCCGCCGAAGAGTCACCCCCACTTTGGCCTTGGGGGGAGGTGGAAGGACTCGTTCGGTTAGCCCATGGTTCAGTGGGACGAGTCCGCCCACCGGATCTTCGTCTCCACCCTCCAATCCTCCTAGACTGACCGCGAGCCCTCCTCAAGTCAAGCCTATGTGAAAGATATAAGTTGTCTACCTAAATCACCTAGAGGGGGTGAATAGGTGAGATGTGCGTCTAATCCGGAATAAAAATTTAGCAACTAGCACAAATAAGTAAGCAAGCAATCACACAGACGATAAGAGATTTATAGTGGTTCTCCGATCTTGGGTACGTCCACTTTTCTCACCGATCTAGCAAATCACTAGACTCGGCTACTCCACTATCTCGGATTGCAAACCAATCCTACACCTCGGAACCACGTTCCTACAAAACTCGATCCCAAACGGATCTACACTCGGAAGAGAGAACTTCCTACCACTCGGAGATAAATCTCTTACAAAGAAAATTGTTTGAAGAAAAATACAAACAAGATAACATAGATCTGAATCTTTGGCTTTGTCTTCTTCGTTGAGAGCTTTCGGCTTGGGCAGAAAATGTTGAAGAGGACTTGAAAGAAATCCACGGATCAAAGATCTGGAATCACCACGATCAAATAAAATTATCAGAGATCGATGAAGCACAAAGTGATCAGATGATTATTCTTGAGAGTGGATGGCTTGAGAGTTAGAGATCGGCAGCAGCGGCTGAGAGAACGACAATCCAGAGTTCTTTCCGAAACCAGTAATGGCGGCTGAGAGAATTAGGTTTTCAAATTTTTCTCTTTCTTAATATTCTCTGTATTCTATATAAAAAATTTGTTTTTAGGTCAAATCGGAAAGGACCTATTTATAGGCGAGCTACAACGGTCATAATAATCTTTAATGACGACACGTGGACCAATTAGAAATGAGTAATTCAAAATACCCGTTGAATCTGGACTTAGAAATATTCCAGTAAATCTGAACCAATATACTCGAGAGAAACGATATACTCGAGTATAAGAGGTCTGCTACTCGAGTAGATAAGAGATTAATATACTCGAGTACAAGGAGAGAAACTACTCGAGTATCTTAAGAAAAACTACTCGAGTGACTTAGAGAAACTACTCGAGTATACACAGAACACCTACTCGAGTAACTAGAAAACTACTCGAGTCTGTAAACCAATCTACTCGAGTACTAAGTCACTTACTCGAGTATATCAGGGAAGTACTCGAGTATGTGGACTTAGAAAAGTTCAGACTGAATACAGAAAGCTTTACTCGAGTATAATACATAACCTACTCGAGTGACTAACCATCTACTCGAGTATAAGATATCACCTACTCGAGTAAAAGAAAATCTACTTGAGTATAAGCTCATATACTCGAGTATACAGTCTTCTCGAGTATGTCCAAGGATCTACTCGAGTACTAAGTCACTCAATCGAGTATGTGAAGGATACTACTCGAGAATGTGGACTTAGAAAAATTCCAGATTGAAATAATATTTAATACTCCATAGTCCATAAGTCCAAATGCATGTAGATGAAGTGTATTCCAATAGAGAGGCTATATATGAGTCACCACCTTGGATCACACAATGAGGAATTACATTGTATGGTCCTGTGTTTGGTGACTCACTATAGACTGGCATTGGTATACACTTGGCAATAAGGTCCTGCATACAAACAACTCAAACACAATATCAAATACAACTTAATTCATCTTAGTTCAAGGTCTGACTTCCTACAAATCTGAGGTATTGTGGAGACAACTCCCAACAATCTCCCCCTATTTGTAGAAGTCTGCACACTCTACACTAAGGTGAATTACTTGGATTAAAAAGAACAATGATAGCATATATCAATGATAAATAAAGTAGTAAACTACTTTAGCAAAGAAATAATAATTATAAGGATAACCATAATAAGAATTATATATAATAGAAATTTCCATTTCAACATCATCATTCACTCAAGGATAAGCTTCTCTATGTAATCTTTCTCTTTTTAGCTTTTGCCTCTCCAAGTAGCTGAAAGGTTAAGGAAAGTAAGTTCTGGGCCTTGGAGGAGCAGCTAGATTATTGTATCCCCATCGCTTGTCATGCAATCTGATTTTTATCTGGGATACGTCATAGGCTTTCCATTCAGAGTAACTGTAGAACTGATCTTTATTTTCTCCAAAATCTGTCACCAGCTTCAAGGTATCAAAAATCATAGACTTGGAGGTAGGACTCCAGACTTCAACATGCACTAATTCAGGTCTTTCCTCTAGAACTGGGGCTGGCTCTCTCCTAGGTGGAGAATGGCTGGCAGAAGCGCCATCACCATACTTTCTTTTCTTGCTGGGAGCAACCTGATCAGCAGGTCTTCTAGAAGAGGAAGCACCTTGATACAATTGTCCCTGAGAGCTACCTGGAATATCATCTTTCCATACATCAGAATAAGATGGAGGAGGCTCAGACATTTTGAAAGTGAGGGTAAGATCTATCTCAACTCTAGAGGGGGGGGGGGGGGTGAATAGAGTTTATTTAAATTAATTTCACAGTTGAAATTAATCAGCAAATATAAAATTCAATTTATAGTATAGTGTAGAGTGTTAGTAAAGAGTTAAAAACAAAGAAGTAAAGAGCACAGCACACAGCAAACCAATCACACAAACAACCCAGAAGACACAAGGAAATATAGTGGTTCCCCAAAAACCTGGGTACATCCACTCTTCTACCACCCTTGGTAGGAATCCACTCAGGATGAGTTGATCAGGTGTCCTGACACCAATGAGCTTTTGATAAGGTGCTCAAAAACCAAAACTAGATTTTTTGATAAGGTGTCTTGCCACCACTGAGTTTTGACAAGGCTCTCAGAACCAGACAGAACTTTTGAAGGGAGTTCAAGAACCCTTTTACAGCAGAAAAAGAAAAGATAAAGAGGTGAAGTTGTCTTCTCTGTTCTCAAATCAAATGAGAGAAGACTAGTGGATCATTTGTTGTCAAAGCTCCCCCTGAGTTGTAGACAGGTTCAGGAATGGAAGCTTTGCTCTAGGGTGATAGGACTTCAGAACTTTAGATCTCCAGCAAAGGATTGTTTCAGCAAAAAGGCTGAAAGAAGAGGTGTCTCGAGTTCTTGAGATGAGGCTGTGATCACTTTTCTGTAAGCAAAAATATTGTTATTCTGATTCTTCAGAATTGATCACTTGTTATCTGTCACAGCTTAATTCTTCTTGTTGTATTCATTGTGTATGTTGTTGTGTGTTCTTTTCTGACTGAAGATGGAAAAGAAGATCTTATTCTCAAAAAAAAATTCTTGTCAAAGATAGCCGTTGGCAGGCATAAATGTCTTCCATAAAGAGTCTTGTCTTATAGAGGAAGGTCCAATAAAACATTCCCTGAATAATTTCTTGAAACTTGCTCCAGAATAAAGACAAACGGCTGGCAGATCTCCTTAACATAAATGCTGAGAGATTTCAAAAACATTCCAAAGACTGGCAGCATTTGAATCCTTAGAATCGTTGATCTCTCAGAAAAATCGTCGATCTGAGCTCTACTATCGTCGAACTGAGCTCAGAGATGGAAATAGATCAAACAGACAGAAAACGTCAAACTGAGCTCGAAGATCGTCGAACCGAGCTCAGCGACCTGAAGAATAGCTGAAGAGAGATCGTCGACCTGAGCTAGAAAAACGTAGAATGCAGTTCAACGACTAAACAAAATTGTCTGAAAGCAGATCGTCGATCTGAGCTCGAAGATCGTCAACTGGAGTTCGACGATTTCTCGAAGTTGAGCTCAGAGAGCGTCGAACTAAGCTCGACATTTCGTCAACCGGAGCTCGACGAAAATTGCCTTAGACTTGGCTCTATATCCTTGATATTGGAATGGTCCTGGCGGCAGCTTCAAACCTAAGTTCTAAACCCTAGACTCATTCTAATGTTGACCTTTACAACTATACAACTAGGTCAACCTGGTTTCCTAAGACAAACATAGTGATCCTTACCCAAATTAGTAATAGGGTGTTCCAACAATCTCCCCCTATTTGGGTTAGGATTACTATTTACAGACAGAATTAGGAAATAAATAAGCATACATTCAAGACAGAAACTAAAACAACAATGCAGAAGAAAAGATATAGCAGCAATGCAGATCACAGATAAGAAGTCAGCAAATATCCAAAGGAGGATGATTGTTCAGCTTACACAATTCACTTCTTCTCAGTTCCCTTTTTAAACAAAATTTCTCTGTTGGGATTGAGGGCTTCTTTCTTAGATCTTCTATCATCTTCTGCACCTAAGGAAGTTTGAGATCTGGGCCTTGGAACTACAGCCTTAGGGTGCAGCTTCATATAATCTTCTGGATTAAAGAATTTTCTTGATGCATATCTCTCCAGTTCTTTCTTTCTCTGATCTGATAGAGTTGTTATGTTTGAAATGTCCTTGCCTTGCTCTCTGGCCTTTTTTATTTGATCAAGAGCAGCCAACTCTTTCATTCTAGCAGTCCAGGACAAGGGGTTGTTCTCAGGATCCTCAAATGAAACAGGAGGTTCATATTTGTTGATGAACTCAGAATCAGTAGGAGGAGTCCTGGAGACAACTGCATCTTTTAGCTTATAAGGGAAATGACCTGAAGTAGAATCAGTATGCCCTTGTCCTTCCTTTTGATGAAATCTGTGCCCTCTCTAGCTTCCTCTATATTGGCCCCTTCTAGACTGATATCCCCTTTGATGTTGCCCCCTTTGATAGTATTTTTGATACGACTGGGAGGAGCTTTGCCTGGAAGCTGGAGCTTGAGGGGCTGAGCCTGAACCAGAATCTGGAGGAGGAGGCTGATACTGAGAAGATCCTTTTTCATACTTATTCAGCTTCCTTCTCTTCTTCATAGCCTTTGATTTGTTCTTGGAATACTGCATCAAGGGCTCAGATATGGGGCAGTCATGCAGAATATAGTAGGGAATGTCATTTGAATCCTTTGCCTGAGCTGGGGGAACTGACATCATGGCCTTGCTTCTGGCCTTCCTCTTCTTGGCAATAGTATTTGCAGAGTCATCTGAATCAGTTTGGAATTGATCACTCTCTGAACTTTGAGGTTTGTCATACAAATCATCAATGTTTTTTATGTATTTCTCTTGTAACTTCAACTGATCAGCAGTCAGGGCAGGAGCAGCATCAGAAATTTGAGCAGAAGGAACTTTTGAAGCAACAACAGCAGTAGGAGCAGTAACAACAGCAGGTGCAGGATCTTCTAGGTAAGAAGCAACTTCTTCAGCAGCAGATGTATCTTCAAATACAGGAACCATTTCAGTATCTTCAGTAATAGCAGCAGCAGCTTCAACAACAAGAGGCACAATGGCCTTAGTAGCAGCATCAGAGATGGAAACATAAACATCCACAGCCTTCTAGGAATTTACATATGCTTCAATTTAGCTGGGATCACAGATAGAAATAGGCACAATGGCCTTAGACAAGTCTTCAGTATGAGGAACTGGCAAAGATCTGAAGTAAACTGCATCAAACACAGAGAGCAAGCTCTGGAGGTCCATTGCAAAAGCAGGAGCAGGAGCAAGAGCTGGAGCAGACTCAGGCTCAACCACTACTTCAGAAGGCATCTCCCCCTGCCTGGATTCAGGGAGTACTGAGTCACGACACCCAGAAGAGTTAATTGCCTGAGAGGGAATGAAGGAGGAGAGCTTGGAAGACAGCTCCTTGACATGGGTCAGGAGTGGAGCCAGAGTGGTCTCCAGTAATAAGGTTAGCTTAGGAGCTAGCAGCTCATATAACCTGTCTGCCAGTGCTGATAGATCTACATGCTCAAGAGGGGCTTGAGCAGAGGTAGGAGAGAAGGTTGTTGGAAGGATGATGGCTGGAGCTGGTGGCATGGAGAATGAGGGTATAGGAGGTGTGGAAATGGAGGGCTCTGAGAGGGGAATGGAGGAGATTGAGGATGTTGAGGTGTAGATAGGTGAGGCAAGGGAAGGTGTGAAGGATGGTTGGGATAGAATTTCTTGCAGCATTTGTTGGAATGAGGAGGTAGAGCGAGGCTCAAGAGGAGAGGAGGGGGAATCATCCATAAAGGAATCATCTGCCAAGGAAAATGATGGAGAGGTGAAGATTGGGTAAGAGAAGAGAGGATGGAATTCCTCTGAGGTAGATGCTGGAGGGGTGAAACTGGTGAAGAAATGTTAATGGGGAAGATACCAATATGGTGGTGATTGGGGGTGAGGATGAAGTGGCTGGGGTAGAGACAGCTGGAGGAGGAGGAGAAGCAGGCAACACTTCTACTGGGGCAGAGACCAGAGGTGGAGTGACTGAGACAGTCCTGGTGCCTGAAGATAGTGGTGCAGCAGCTCTGGAGGGGTTTACAATCTGCCTGTCCCAATTGCTGAAAAGGGCACAGGAGAGCCTCTTGGATGCATTAATGAACATCCCCGAAGAGGTTAGCAGCTCAGGGCATCTGGAATTCAGATAGACCCCTAGAATTCTCCCAAAACTGACAGCAGTCTTACTCAGCTTCTTCTTAATCAGGTGAAGAAAATTGATCCCCAGTCTAGATGTTTCTTATCAAGCAGAGCTCCCATTAAACAAAATTGATATCTTGATATGGTATCATGGGCTGAGTGCTTGGCCAGAAGCACTTTCCCAACTACATCAGCCAAAAATTGAAGTTCTATCGACAAATTTTTCTTCAGCAGTTTGTTAGGGTTCACAGCATTGTGACCCATTCTATCAAGCATGGAGTAATATTCCTCTCCAGATAACTCTATGGAATCTTCTCCAGAACTAAGATGAAAAACTTCAGTTAAAAGGGCCGGGGACAATTGTACCTGAGTCCCTTTTATGAAGCCGACGACAGAGTTCTCGTTCTCATCTGTCGCTGTATAACACCATTCCTTTATCTCTTCCAATGCAATCATCATTCTGGTAGTCATTATTTGTGATAGCTGCTGATCTCTGAATAGATTAACAATATCCTTGAAGCGCTGATCGCTTCCATCAAACGAGTTCATGTCGATATAGAATCCGGTGTCAAATTTCATTTTGGAGATTGCAGCATTGGAGCCAGCCATTTTTACCTGCAACAAAGAACCAAACACGACCAAGCGTAGAAGATTTGGAGGGAAAACGAAGAAAGTTGCAGAGAGTATGAAAGCGCAAGAGATGAATGACGGCTGAAGAAATGATTTTATATTAGGGTTCGACGGCGAAATGGAAAATCGTTGGGCTCAGTTCGACGAAGCGTCGATCTCAGCTCGACGATTTGGGCTACAGAGGGAATCTGAAGAGACGTCAATATCGTCGATCTCCGTTCGACGATGTTGAGAAGCGTCGAGCTCCGCTCGACGGCCTCTGAACAGAAGGAGAGAAAACCTGGAGCTAACGGAGGCGCTGAACTCAGATCGACGATTTTGGAAACGTCGATCTCTGGTCGACGATTTTTAGAAAAACGTCGATCTACGTTCGACGATTTCTGGGAAAATGTCGAGCGCAGTTCAGAGACCAAGCCTATTCTACACACACAAAAAGAACTGATTTTTAGCCTAGTCTTGGTCTGTTTTAACTTTTCAAAAATCTTGTAAATTAGTTTAGGCTTCCTCCATCTAACATGCCTAACTGATTTAGGAAGAAACTGTGTTTCTTTCATCCAAAGGCTTGGTGAAAATATCTCCCCTTTGCAAATCAGTAGGGATATATTGAAGTTCTATTTTGTTTTTCTCTACATTATCCCTTAGAAAGTGATGCCTAATCTCTATATGTTTTGTCGTACTATGGAGAACTGGATTTTGTGCTATAGAGATAGCACTAGTATTATCACAAAAAAATTTAGACTTCTCTAAGTTGTAGCCATAGTCTATGAGCTGATTTTGTATCCACAATATTTGTGAACAGCAACTGCCTGCAGCCATATATTCAGCTTCAGCAGTTGAGGTTTACACAGATGTTTGCTTCTTACAAAACCAAGAGACAAGTCTGTCACCAAGGAACTGACATGTTCCACTGGTGCTTTTCCTGTCTATTCTGCATCCAGCATAATCAGCATCTGAAAATCCAGTTAATTCAAATCCTGAGTCTTTTGGATACCAGAGTCCTAGATTTGGACAACTTTTTACATATCTAAGAACCCTTTTAACTAATGTTAGGTGTGACTCTCTTGGGCTAACTTGGAATCTAGCACATATGCATGTAGCAAACATTATATCTGGTCTACTGGCTGTAAGGTACAATAGAGAGCCAATCATTGCTCTATATGCTGTCTGATCAACTGGTTTCCCATGTTCATCAGCATCCAATACAGCATTGGTAGGCATGGGTGTTTTCATGCAAGATGCCTCAGACATACCAAATCTCTTAACCAATTCTTTAGCATACTTGGTTTGGGAAATAAAATATGCCCTCAGCATGCTGTTTTACTTGCAATCCTAAGAAGAAGGAGAGCTCACCCATGCTACTCATTTCAAATTTGGAATGCATCGGGTTGGAAAACTTTCTGCACAAGTTTGAATCAGTAGATCCAAATATGATATCATCTACATAAATTTGTACTAGTAGGGTGTGGGACTTATGGGTTCTAATAAAAGAGTTTGGTCTACTCTCCCCCTAACAAAATCATTTTCCAGAAGAAGCATGCTAGGGTCTCATACCATGCTCTAGAAGATTGCTTGAGACCATATAATGCTTTATGCAATTGAAAACATAGTCAGGGTGAGTTAGAGAGATAAAACCTGGAGGTTGTCTAACATAGACTTCCTCTTTGATGTCCCCATTGAGAAATGCACTCTTCACATCCATCTGGTAAACCTTGAAGCCTTTGTGGGCAGCATAAGCTAGGAATATTCTAATGGCCTCTAATCTTGCAACTGGTGCAAAGGTCTGGTCATAGTCTATTCCTTCTTGTTGAGAGTAGCCTTGAGCAACTAGCCTTGCCTTGTTTCTGACAATAACTCCTTGATCATCCAGCTTGTTTCTGAACACACTTTGTTCCAACAATGGAGTGATCCTTTGGCTTAGGCACTAGTTCCCAAACCTTATTCCTTTCAAATTGATCCAACTCCTCTTGCATTGCAATGATCCAGTGTGGATCTTGCTCTGCATTTTGAATGGATTGAGGCTCAACTTGAGATAGGAAGCAAGTGTGCATCAGGTTCTGGTTGACCTGATTTCTGGTTTGCACACTGAGAGGACTAAGTTGTTAGCCTAAATCACCTAGAGGGGGGTGAATAGGTGAAATGCGTGTCAAAAGCGGAATTAAAATTTAACGCAGCGCACATCAAGCAATCACAGAAGACAAGAGATTTATAGTGGTTCCCCAACCTTGGGTACGTCCACTTTCCTCACCGATCTAGCAAATCACTAGACTCGGCTACTCCACTATCTCGGATTGAAAACAATCCTACACCTCGGAACCACGTTCCTACAGATCTCGATCCAACTGGATCTACAAAACTCGGAAGAAAGATCTTCCTACAAATCTCGGAGAAAAACTCCTACAATGAAATTTAGGTTTGAGAATAAAAAAACAACACAACAAATTTCAGATCTGGATCTTTGACAGTCTTCTTCTTTAGGAGCTTTGACTTGATCAGAAAAGGTTGAAGATGACTTGAGAGAAAGATCCACAAATCTGAAAACTAGAACCACCTCGATCGAGAAGATAGATCTGAAATCCTTGAGGCTCGGCGAGATCGAGTGATTCACTCTTGTCTGGATCGCTGGAGAAATAGTCCTTGAAGACGGAGATCGACGATCCAGAATTTCTTCCGTGAACAACGATGGCGGCGGCGGCGGCGTCGTGAGAATTAGGGTTCACGGAATTTCCTTTTTCTTCAAAAGAATATCTCTGTAATCTTGTTGATTAGTCAATTCTGAATTGACCTATTTATAGGTGGACTCCAACGGTCATAATCTTAATTAAGGATGACACGTGGACCAATCAGAAATGACGGATTCAAAATACTTAGCGAATTCGAACTTAGAAGAATTCTGGAATAGGGAACAGCTATACTCGAGTAAGAGAAGATATACTCGAGTATGGGAATTTAGATACTCGAGTGACAAAGAGACATATACTCGAGTATGAGAATAGAAATTTACTTGATAGAGAAATGAACTACTCGAGTATTAGAAGAGATATACTCGAGTATCAGAAAAGATATACTCGAGTATCAGCAAAGATATACTCGAGTATCAGCATATGAATCCAGGAAACATTCACCTACTCGAGTATTAAAATCAACTACTCGAGTATAGAGTTATTTTACTCGAGTATCAAAATCAATTACTCGAGTATCAACTGCTTACTCGAGTATTAAAACCAACTACTCGAGTATCGAATAATTTACTCGAGTATCAAAATCAATTACTCGAGTATCAAATACTTGAACTTGCAGAAAAGAGAAGAAAAGGATCTACTCGAGTGTGATATATGATTTACTCGAGTGATTAAGTTACTTACTCGAGTATGAAAACACCTTACCGAGTGACTGACTAACTACTCGAGTATAGAAGTATATACACGAGTATTCAGAGCCTACTCGAGTAAGTCTAACTGATTACTCGAGTAAGTCTAATTAACTACTCGAGTATGGAAATATATACACGAGTATTAAGTCTGATACTCGAGTATAACAAAGGGGTTACTCGAGTATTTTGGACTTAGAAATTTTTCTGAGGAAATTAGTTCCAATGCTTCTGTCCATCAATCCAAGTGCATATAGGAAGTGTATCCCAATTGAGAGGCTATACATGGGCTAACACTTTGGATCACACAATGAGGGATTACATTGTATGGTCCTGTGTTTGGTGACCCATTATAGACTGACATTGTTCTACACTTGGCAATTAGAACCTGCACACATACAACCTAAACACAACATCAAATACACCTTAATTCATCTTAGTTCAAGGTCTGACCTCCTACAAATCTGAGGTATTGTGGAGACAAATCCCAACAATCTCCCCCTATTTGTAGATGTCAGCATCCTCTATACTAAGGTGAATTATACAGAGTAAAAAGAACAATGCACATATACTTGAAAAACAAAACATAAGTTAAAACAGGTTAGTTAATGAAATAGCCATAACCAGAATTAAATATATATATATAGAAATGTTTTAAGCACAGAAACAAAAGTCCAATTCCACATTCTTAGTTCAACTCAAGATGGGGCATCCTTGTGCAACCTTTCTCTTTTCAAGTCTTGCCTTTCTAGGTAGCTGAAAGGTTTTGGAAAGTAAGTCCTGGGCCTAGGAGGAGCAGCTGGGTTGTTATGCCCCCAATTTCTATCATGCAGCCTGATCTTTATCTGAGATGCTTCGTAGGCTTTCCACTCTGAATAACTGTAGTAATTATCTCTGTTCTCCCCAAGATCAGTCACTAACCTCAGAGTATCAAGAATTAGGGACTTAGAGGTAGGACTCCACACTTCAGCATGAACAACAGGTGGTCTACCTTCAGAAGCTGGCTCTTTCCTTGGTGCAGAGCGGCTGGCAGAAGCGCCGTCACCATATTTTCTTTTCTTCTTGGAAGGGCCTTGAGAACTGGAAGGGAAATCATCTTGCCATGCTTCAGTATAGGATAGGGGAGGCTCAGTCACATCACCCTCAGCTCTAGGTGAGAAAAACTGGCACACCTCCTTGAAGGGTTGCTTGAGCTGAGACATCTGCTGGAGGCTGTTCTGCAAGAGGATTTAGATGCTGAGGTATAATGGTAGGGTCCAGTTGAAACTCAGGAAAGTTTTGATTATGCAGCCAGACAGCAGTGTCATAGGTATAGAATTTGACTGACTGGAGCTGGGAAAGAATGGATTCTTTCAATCCTTTTACTAGATCACTTATAGCCTCTTGAGATTGGGTAGACTGTTGTTTGACCTGGGCTTCAGCTTGTTCAGAAAGTTTTTCAACTTGTTCTTTTACAATCTTCTCCCCCTTGCTGATATCTATGGATAGCTTGGCAATAGCTTCATCCCTGAAAGTGCTCACTTCATCACATACTTTCACAACATTGGTTTCAGCTCTCTCATCTAGCTTGAGCTGATTGTGAGCTACTGTCTCTGCTTGGTTTCTTAGCTCACCTATGCTCGTGATGGTGTGATCTATGGCCTTGCCACCTAGCTGGAACAATCTTTTCAGTTCATCAGTATTTGCCTGGATTTCAGCAAAGCCTCTGCTCATCTCCTTTTCAAGAGCAGAGACCTTGGAGTTGACTGACTGCAGAGAGGCATCAAAGTAATCTCTCTGTTCTTTGAGTATGAGCTCAATCTTGCTGACTAGATCTGAAGAGGAGGAGGAAGAGGGAGCTGAGGTTAATCCAGGGACTGGTAGAGCAGTAGCAGTCCAAGGGGCGATCTCTTCCACAAACCACTGAGCTTACAGCTCTCTTGGTTTGGACTAATTCAATGGAGTCACAGGGATCAGTGAAGGAGGGGAGAGAGAAATCAAGTGTCTTCAGAGGAGGGTCAACAGGGTCTGGGGAATCCTCCTCGTCATCGGACAGAATGATATCATCATGAAGATCTGTGGCACCCAAAGGGGAGAGAGCTGGAGACTGAGCAGGAGACTTGGCAGCAGAATCATTTTGAAAAGAAGGAGCATCTGAGCTTAGCTCATCAATGAATCTGTCTATATCTTCAACTGTAGACAGTAGGTGAGCTGTATCTGGAATCTCAGATTCAGGAATTGCTGATTGAAGATGAGCTGGAGTAGGAGAAACTGGAGGAGTAGCAACTCTGACTTCTTCTTGTGCTGGAATTACTGATTCAGAAGTAACTTGAAGCTGAGAAAGAGAAGAGGCAGGCTCCCCCTCAACTAAAGCACCAGAGGTAGCAATAGTTTGATGTAGAGGAGGAGATGGGAACCTGACTTCAGGTAAACTGCTGTCTTGGTGTTGTGCTGAGATGGCATCAGCCTTAGAGGCTTGGGCAGGGTTCATGATCTTGAGGTCATACCTCTGAATGGAAGATATTGAAACTTTCTTCATGTGGTGAAGAGGAGTCCCTTTAGAGAAGTCAAACACTGTAGGATTGATCTCATGGAGGAGGAGGGAGATAATCCTGGCAAAACTGGGATGTTTGACGCTTTCTCTGATCTTATCCAGTATCATCATTCCAAACTGGAACTTCTTCCTGCAGACAATAGCTTGCATAATGTCAAATAGATTTTGGGATACATCTCTAATGGAGTAAGTCTTGCACCATAGGATTTTGGCAATGATAACAACGAGAAACTTTCCTTCTGAATTGAACAAAGAACGATTCAGGGTTTCACCTCCACCTTCTGGATCTCGACCACAGAATAAGGAGGTGCGGTCGGCATCTGCCTTGTCTAAGTCATCTTCTTCGTCGACCACTGGCATCCGAAACAGAGTGGCGACAGAGGTTTTATCTAACCGAATTTCAACTCCCCTTACCTTTGATTTCAGAACTGTACCATTGTGTCTAACCTTCAAATTTTTGTAGAACTCTTCAACATCAGGAAGCAAGAGGCGGCAGGGTTCTTGAAGAACGAAGGTCAATCCGGCCGTGTCCAGGAGAATCAGTAGGTTCTTGAAATCATCCGAGATATCTTCAATGCCATCTGTCACTAATTCAGAGCCGATTCCAAACTTGGAGGAGGGAGGAGCCATCAGCGATTCGGAAATCTTGCGGTGAAGGAAGACGAAGAACAGTAGTCGGGAATACGAGAAGTCGGCGGCTACTCGAGTGAATGAGAAGTGGAAAGGACTTTTTCGTTTTGAATATATATATAAATAATCCTAATTAGGTTTAAAGAGAATTAAGTATAATGGCATACCTGAACAAGGCGGCAATTTACTGGGTGCGAGTAGAGATTTTGAAAATCCAAAATACTTCCGAATACTCGAGTAGTAGATGACAGCATACACGTGTATTAGGTTTAGTATACTCGAGTAGGCACAGCATACACGAGTAATCAATCATACATACTCGAGTATGTAATCAGCATACACGAGTAAAGTTCTTAACGAATTTTCATACTCGAGTATGAGAAGTTCATACACGAGTATCCTTTGGATTACTCAAGTATATGAACCTTTTTACTCGAGTATTAGCCGTTTACTCGTGTAAGTGTAGCGATGCTCGAGTCTCTAATACTTGAAGGAGTTTCCCTGGTAGATGTCTATTTCCACTGAGAAACTATACCTCTGAGCAGCCAACATTACTGATATCTTCTTAATTTGAGAGTCCATCACTTGTCTTCTTTGTTGAGCAGTCCAAGCTCAGTTTTGAAGAACGAGAACTTGGACTCGTCCAGCGGCTTTGTAAAAATATCTGCAACTTGCCTGTCTGTGGAGACATACTGTAGATCTATATCTCCATTTTCCACATTCTCCCGGATGAAATGATAGCGAAGCTCTATATGCTTGGTCCGGCTGTGGGAGACTGGATTGTTGGCTATTGCTATAGCGCTGGAAGAGTCACAGAACAGGGGAATGTTCTGGAACTGTATGTTGTAGTCTTCAAATTGATTCTTGATCCATAAGAGCTGTGCACAACAGCTGCCTGCAGAGATGTACTCTGATTCAGCCGTTGAGATGGCTACACAGTTTTGTTTCTTACTGCTCCAGGAGATGAGTCTCCTTCCGAGAAATTGGCAAGTCCCGGAGGTACTTTTCCTGTCATCTTTGCTACCTGCAAAATCTGCATCTGAAAATCCAATTAGTTCACTATCATTACTTCTTGGGTACCATAAGCCAAGATTTGGTGTACCTTTGAGGTATCTCAAGATTCGCTTTGCAGCGATGTAGTGAGATTCCTTAGAGTTCACCTGAAATCTAGCACATACACATGTTGAGAACATTATATCTGGTCTACTTGCAGTGAGATAGAGCAAGGACCCAATTATGCTTCTGTACTTGGTTTCATCAAAAGGTTTCCCTTTCTCATCCTTGTCCAGAGACATAGCTGAGGCCATTGGAGTCCTCATAGAGGTTGCATTCTCTATTCCGAATTTCTTAAGTAGCTCTTTGGTGAACTTGGTCTGTGAGATGAAAATCCCATCTTCAGATTGTTTCACCTGAAGCCCTAAGAAATACTTTAGCTCTCCCATACTACTCATTTCAAACTTCCCTTGCATAAGTTTAGAAAACTTCTTGCAGAGGTTGTTATCCGTAGAGCCGAAAATAATATCGTCGACATAGATCTGTACTAGCAAAATCTTGCCTTTTATTTCCCTAAGAAATAATGTTTTGTCTATCTTTCCTCTTGTGAACTTGTTCTCAAGAAGGAAGCTAGACAGAGTCTCATACCAAGCTCGAGGAGCTTGTTTAAGACCATATAGTGCTTTTTGTAATAAATATACATAATTAGGATAGGTTGAATCAATAAAACCTGGTGGTTGCTCTACGTACACTTCTTCCTTTATGTCACCATTCAGGAAGGCGGACTTTACGTCCATCTGATAGACGGTAAAGCCCTTAAGTGCAGCGTAGGCAAGAAATAACCTGATCGCTTCTAGTCTCGCTACTGGAGCATAAGTCTGGTCGAAGTCGATTCCTTCTTCTTGACGATATCCCTTGGCGACAAGTCTGGCTTTATTCTTTACGATTATCCCGTCTTCATCCATCTTGTTCCGGTAGACCCATTTAGTCCCAATGACATTCTTACCTTTGGGTCTAGGAACAAGTGTCCAAACCTTGCATCGTTTGAACTGATTCAATTCTTCTTCCATGGCTAGAATCCAGGATGCGTCGGAGTTGGCTTCCTCAAATTTCTTTGGTTCAACCTGTGAGAGAAAGCTTAAGTGTAAATTCTCGTTAGTTGTACCTCGACGAGTTCTGACGCCATCCCGAGGATCTCCTATTATTTGGTCAACAGGATGATCCTGCAAGTATCTGAACTCTAGAGTCCTTGCATCTGGGATCTCTTCCGCCACTGGAGTTGCATCTTCAGCTGGGATGTCTTCTTCATCTTGATCATCCACCTCTCCAATGGTGGTTGGAGAGGGGACCTTGATGAATGTCTCATTTTTATCTTCACTAGGTTCATCCAAGCTAAGTTCTTTCAACTTTGTACCTGCATCTACAATAGGCACACTAGACGAGTTGCTTTGCAACAGACTCGTCTCATCAAATACAAGATGTATCGACTCTTCCACCACCAGAGTTTTTCTATTGAATACTCTATAAGCCTTACTTTGGCTACTATATCCTACGAAAATACCTTCAAAGCTTTTCTCGCTAAACTTGGTAGAGTGATACTTGCCATTGTTAAGTACGAAGCACTTACAGCCAAAAATTCTAAAGTATGAAATGGTTGGTTGCCTGCCTTTTAGAAGTTCGTAAGGAGTCTTATCATGGTTCTTGTTGATGAGTGCTCAATTTTGCACGTGACAAGCGGTGTTGACTGCTTCAGCCCAGAAATACTTCGGAAGTGAGGCATCACTCAACATAGTCCGACAAGCCTCTATGAGTGTTCTGTTCCTTCTCTCAGCTACTCCATTTTGCTGTGGAGTGCGAGGAGAGGAAAACTCATGAAAGATACCTTGACTTTCACAAAATTCTGTCATGGCTCCAGACTTGAATTCCGTTCCATTGTCACTTCTGATTTTGACTACGGAACAGTTGTATTCATTTTGGATCTGCCTCACAAAATTAGTGAAAATACCGAAGGTATCTGACTTGTGTTTCAGAAAGAACACCCACGCAAAGCGCGAGTAATCATCCACAATAACCAACGTATATTCCTTACCTCCCAAACTTCTAACCTGCAGTGGACCAAACAAGTCCATATGGAGAAGCTGCAAACTTCTATTGGAGTCCTTGCCTATTATGCTTTTAAACGAACTTCTTGTTTGCTTGCCTTTGATACAAGCGTGACAAGGACTGTCCGTAACGCACTTGACATTAGGTGCATCACGCACTAAGTTTTGAGAGAATAATTTATTAATAGTTTTGAAATTAATATGTGCTAGTCTCTTGTGCCATTGGTCAGCAAGAGATGCACTACTTTTTGCCAAAAGACACACTGGTGTCGAAGAGTCTATACAAATAAAATTCAGAAAGAAAATATTTCTGCTTCGAGTGCCTGATAAAATAGTTTCCATATTGTTAACCGATTTTATCAAACACTTGTCAGCATGAAATTCAACTACGTATCCTTTGTCGCATAGTTGGCTTATGCTAATGAGATTGTGTTCCAATCCTTCAACATAGGCTACATCCGAAAAGGATACACTACCGTTAGAGATCATACCATAGCCTTTAGTTATTCCTCGATCTGAACCTCCAAAGATGACCTTTGGTCCGTTGCAGACTGAGGTGTAATTCTGTAGTAGGCTCCTTGTCCCGGTCATATGCCGAGAACATCCACTGTCCAAGTACCAGATTGGCATTTTGGTGGCCTTTGGACATACCTGCAATCACAATCATTTAGCCTTAGGAACCCAAACAAGTTTGGGTCCTTGGTCTCGAGTTAGAATACTCCCCCTACGAGTATTAGCCTCATGAGTGGTCACTCTCACGTTGCTAACCTTAGGGGTTGCAGCATTTTCAGGATTGAACCAACAATCACTGGCAAAATGACCGATTCTGCCACAGCACCAACAGTTGAACCTGTTGTATCTTTGCCTTGTGTAGTCCTGCTTGACTTTCTGGAATGAAGGTCTGGCAGGAGCTTTACTCTTGGAGGAGGAGGCTTCATGATGATGGCAGTTACATGAGGTCTTCTCCTTCATAGGCTTTTCTACAATGGGTTTTACTTTTGGTGTCTTTTTGAAATTATGACCATGAGCATAAGGTCCATAGCTTTGAAGCTGAATCTCCTCATAAGGTGCCTTGAAGACACTCTCGCCAAAGTTATGAGGACGAGTCCAACCTTGGTATCTTGACTTAGGCTTCTCAGGGATCGGCCTAGAAAAGTGTCCGTAGGTGGACTCATAATCGAGTTCGTTCGTGGGAAAGATAACTTTCTTGAACACAACAGGTTCCAAGGGAGCTTTCCCTTTTTCTTCAGCTAGAGCCTTCCGGGCAGCCTTATTCTTTCTCTTGGCCTTGTTTCTCCTAGAGGATTTACTAGAAGAGACAATGTGGCCTAAACCAGCACCCTTGGCCTTAGCAGAGAATTCAGCAACGATTGGAAGAACTGTCTTAGGCTTAGAAAAACTCTCAACAAGCTTCTTTTCAGCCTCGAGTTGTCGTTCCAATTCTTTGATGATTTCCTCTTTAAGGTCGATGTGCTTGAGAGCTTTATTGTATCCCTCCATAGCTGCATTGAGGTTCTCTTGAAGAGAGTTAGTCTTATCGACTTCTTCTCTCAAGCTGCTCTCAGTAGCTCGTAGAGAATTTATCTCTTTGGCTTGAGTTTTCATTAATCTACGACATTTTTCGTAAGCGGAGAGTAACTCCTTATACTGACCCATGAGCTCAGATTCATCTTCAGAGGAATATCCCTCTTGCTCATTGTCATCATCAGAATCAGAGAGAGGAGTGTGAGATTTTACCTCCCCAGTAAACTAGGGGACTTGTTCATCATCCGAATGAGCCATGAGCCCAAAGTAAGCTTCCTCTTCTTCACTCGACTCAGATGAGTCAGAGTCGCTGAGAGTTTTGCTCTTCTTGGCTACTAAGCTTTTCTCTGTCCTCTTCTTGTGGTGTGAGGATTTCTTTTCCTCTCTTCTTCCACCCTCTTTCTTTTTGTGAGGGCAATCGGCGATGACGTGACCTGGCTTATTGCAACAATAACAAATGATGTCAGTAGAAATCTGTTTGTTCGGTTTAGAATTATACCTATCATGGCTACTTGAGCCTTTCTTCCGATGATCACTATCATGTCGTGATCTTCTATATGAGGCATCCTTGCCTCTCCATTGCTTCTTCTTGTTCAAAAATTTCTTGAACTGCCTTGAGAGTAGGGAGAACTCTCCATCAGATAGTTCTGAGCCAGATGAGCTGGGCTCAGATGATTCTTCTTCATCAGCCTCAGGAACTGGGGCAGGAGAGCTAGCCTTTATCTTCCTTGAGCTATCTGCCTTTAGAGCGACAGATTTCTCCTTGGATGCAGACCTGCTTGTCTCTTCTTCAGCTTTTCTTGAGTTGATTTGTAGCTCGTAAGACATAAGCTTTCCGAACAGATTTTGCGGGTCCGTCTCAGCTAACCTTCCAAACTCCCGAATGGCACATACCTTATTGTCCCATTCCTTGGTTAGGGATCTTAAGAATTTGTCATTGAGTTCCCCGTTGGTGAAGACTCGGCCATAAACTCTTAGGCCGTTCACTATCTTGAAAAAGTTCTCGAATGTGTCAGCTATGGCTTCCTTGTGACCTTGCCGGAAGGCTTCATACTTTTGATTCAGAAGGGATCTCCGATCATCCCTCACTTCTTCAGTGCCTTCCATCAGAGTCACCAGGGATTGCCACATCTCCTTGGCAGACTGGCAATGAATTAGATTCTGCAGCATTGAGTCATCGACTGCACTTGCTATAATGTTTTTAGCCTTCTTGTCCAGAGAGACAAGTGCAATCTCATCCTTGTCTAGATCCATCAACTTCTTGGGAACTTGCTTGTTAGGGTCTATGGTGGAAGTAGTCATAGGAATGTGGGGACCTTCTTCAACAATCATGAAGATCCGGGGATCTACTGCTTCCATGAAGAACTTTACTCTTTCCTTCCACATAGGAAAGTTGTTCTTGGTGCAGATAGGGAGTTTAGCAAAATCCTTGGTCTTACTCATGCTTGATACTTTTCAGGAAACAACTTAGAAGGATAAGATCAAGGTGTTAACCTTTTAACGATCAACCTCCCTCTGATACCAATTGAGAGGACTAAGTTGTTAGCCTAAATCACCTAGAGGGGGGTGAATAGGTGAAATGCGTGTCAAAAGCGGAATTAAAATTTAACGCAGCGCACATCAAGCAATCACAGAAGACAAGAGATTTATAATGGTTCCCCAACCTTGGGTACGTCCACTTTCCTCACCGATCTAGCAAATCACTAGACTCGGCTACTCCACTATCTCGGATTGAAAACAATCCTACACCTCGGAACCACGTTCCTACAGATCTCGATCCAACTGGATCTACAAAACTCGGAAGAAAGATCTTCCTACAAATCTCGGAGAAAAACTCCTACAATGAAATTTAGGTTTGAGAATAAAAAAAACAACACAACAAATTTCAGATCTGGATCTTTGACAGTCTTCTTCTTTAGGAGCTTTGACTTGATCAGAAAAGGTTGAAGATGACTTGAGAGAAAGATCCACAAATCTGAAAACTAGAACCACCTCGATCGAGAAGATAGATCTGAAATCCTTGAGGCTCGGCGAGATCGAGTGATTCACTCTTGTCTGGATCGCTGGAGAAATAGTCCTTGAAGACGGAGATCGACGATCCAGAATTTCTTCCGTGAACAACGATGGCGGCGGCGGCGGCGTCGTGAGAATTAGGGTTCACGGAATTTCCTTTTTCTTCAAAAGAATATCTCTGTAATCTTGTTGATTAGTCAATTCTGAATTGACCTATTTATAGGTGGACTCCAACGGTCATAATCTTAATTAAGGATGACACGTGGACCAATCAGAAATGACGGATTCAAAATACTTAGCGAATTCGAACTTAGAAGAATTCTGGAATAGGGAACAGCTATACTCGAGTAAGAGAAGATATACTCGAGTATGGGAATTTAGATACTCGAGTGACAAAGAGACATATACTCGAGTATGAGAATAGAAATTTACTTGATAGAGAAATGAACTACTCGAGTATTAGAAGAGATATACTCGAGTATCAGAAAAGATATACTCGAGTATCAGCAAAGATATACTCGAGTATCAGCATATGAATCCAGGAAACATTCACCTACTCGAGTATTAAAATCAACTACTCGAGTATAGAGTAATTTACTCGAGTATCAAAATCAATTACTCGAGTATCAACTGCTTACTCGAGTATTAAAACCAACTACTCGAGTATCGAATAATTTACTCGAGTATCAAAATCAATTACTCGAGTATCAAATACTTGAACTTGTAGAAAAGAGAAGAAAAGGATCTACTCGAGTATGATATATGATTTACTCGAGTGATTAAGTTACTTACTCGAGTATGAAAACACCTTACCCGAGTGACTGACTAACTACTCGAGTATAGAAGTATATACACGAGTATTCAGAGCCTACTCGAGTAAGTCTAACTGATTACTCGAGTAAGTCTAATTAACTACTCGAGTATGGAAATATATACACGAGTATTAAGTCTGATACTCGAGTATAACAAAGGGGTTACTCGAGTATTTTGGACTTAGAAATTTTTCTGAGGAAATTAGTTCCAATGCTTCTGTCCATCAATCCAAGTGCATATAGGAAGTGTATCCCAATTGAGAGGCTATACATGGGCCAACACTTTGGATCACACAATGAGGGATTACATTGTATGGTCCTGTGTTTGGTGACCCATTATAGACTGACATTGGTCTACACTTGGCAATTAGAACCTGCACACATACAACCTAAACACAGCATCAAATCCACCTTAATTCATCTTAGTTCAAGGTCTGACCTCCTACAAATCTGAGGTATTGTGGAGACAAATCCCAACACACACCAGCTGAGATCTCTCCAATTACTTGGGTGATTGGATGATCTCTTGTTGTTACTAAATCAACGGGGGGTGTTGATTGTTCACCAACCAGTGTTGTTGTTTCCTCTTATGGAATAACAATTGGCCCTTTAGGATGATTTTCTTCAAGAGGTTCAACTTCTTCTTCATCATCACTGCTCTCAATCTTTTGTTAAGAGGTTGTATTCTCTTCTTTAACCTGTAATCTGTCCATACTTTCTGAAATAGAGTGTACCTGCAAAGGTTCTATGGTAGAAGTAGACTTCTCCTTATAACACATGTTAGTCTCATCAAAAGTAACATGAACAAATTCTTTAATTTTACAGGAAGATTTATTATATACCCTATATGCCTTGCTGATCATAGAGTATCCAGAAACACTCCTTCATCAGCTTTAGCTTGGAATTTTGCTAGATACTTCTTGTCATTATTATGAATATAACAAGTACAGCCAAAATTTTTAAAATAATCTATTTTAGGTTTCTTCCCTTTGAGCAATTCATAGGGAGTATTGCCCTTTAGTTTATGTATCAGGCTTCTGTTTAGCACATAGTTGGAGGTGTTCACTGCCTCAGCCCAAAAGGATAGAGGTAGGTGAGCATATGTCAACAATATAGTAGCAGATTCAATTAGGGTTCTATTTTTCCTTTAAGCTACCCCATTTTGTTGAGGAGTTCTAGGAGCTGAGAAAGTGTGCCTGATCCCTTCACTTTGACAGAACTCTTGCATAAGAAGAGAATCAAACTCTGTCCCATGATCACTTCTGATCAGGGCAATGTGAGTGTTGAACTCAATCTGTATACATTTGAGAAACTCTGTCAAACACTTAAAGTTATCAGACTTCTTCCTCAGAAAGAATACCCATGTGAATCTTGAGAAGTCATCTACAATCACTAAAGTATAGGACTTCCCTCCTAGGCTTTGTACTGGTATGGGTCCAAAAAGATCCATGTGCAACAAATACAGAATCCTAGGTGAATCACTCTTATTAAGTGACTTAAAGCTATTTTTAGTTTGCTTACCTAATTGACAAGCCCTGCAAAGTCCTTCCTTCTTATAGGGGCCAGAAGGTAGTCCTCTAACAAGGTTGTCCTTGGAGAGCTTGGCAATGGTTCTAAGGTTTAGATGTCCTAATCTCTTATGCCATAAAACATTTGGCTTAGATATGGAATTGAATAAACAGATGTCTACTTTAGATGAAAGAAAATCTACTAAGTAAATGTTACCTGTCCTTTTACCTGTTAACACAGTTGTGTTATCCTCTGACTTGATCTTGCACAGGGATTTGTTGAAAGTCACCTTGTATCCTTCATCACATAGCTGACTGATACTTATCAGATTGTGCTTCAGTCCTTCTACATATGCCACCTTCTTGAAAGTGACTGAGTCTATCTGAGCAACACCATATCCTTTGGTTTGGCCAAAATTTGAATCACCAAAAATCACTTTGGGTCCAAGTTTGGTTATGAAGTATGATAGGTTCTCCCTGTTCCCTGTCATGTGCTTTGAGCACCCACTATCCAGATACCATTGTTGGTTAGATACTGGATAGGTCTTCACCTGCACATGAACAGCTTATTTGTTTTTGACCCAGTTAACCGTGGGCCTTGGGTGATATCCTTTGAATTCAGAAATGAAAGACATCTTAGGTTGACTCTTATAGCCTTCAGGATGGTATCTCCTAGGAGTTACTATCCATTCAGTATAGGGGTTAAAGCCTTGGGATGTGGGACTTCTAGGATTGAATCTAGATGTGCCATTGAAGGAATGTTCACAGACCTGATCTCTGTTCGACGATCGTCGAACTGAGGTCGACGATCTTAGGTCAGATCGTCGATCTCTGTTCGAAGATTGATTATACTGAAGTTCAGAGTCTGGATATCGTTGAGCTGAGGTCGACGATTTTGGGTTAGACCGTCGAGCTCTGTTCGACGATCGTCGAGCTCTGTTTGACGATCATCGAGCTCTGCTCGACGCAATCTGTTGAACTGAAATTTTCTCTAGCAGATCTGCATTCTTCCTAGCTACCTCTATTACTCCCTTTCCTTTATCAGAGACAAATTTGATTGGAGTTGTTAATATTATAGGTTGGCTGGATGAGGCACCCAAGCCCAGTGTACTATTGAATCTAGAGTTCACTGTGCTTGTAATGTCCATCAGTCTGATATTTCTCCCATTTAGGGATTCTTCAAACTTTTTGGCCTTTGATAGTTCACTTTTCAGTGAAGCTATCTCCACCCTGCAGCATTCTAACTCCTCAGAGAGTTTGAGGTTATTTGAGTTTAGAACACTATATTCAGATAATTTGTTTCTGAGAGAGATTATCTCTTTCTCAGATTTTAGTAAGTCCAAACACAATGTCTTAAATTCAATTTTAAAGTCCTCAGAATTAAAATCAAAAGAGTTAATTACCTGATCTTCTTCTGGTTGAGTTTCTGAGTCTGAATCTGATTCTGCATCAGAGTTTTGCTGTGAGGCATTGATAGCCATCATGCAAAATTCTTTTTCATCTACATCATCTTCATCATCACTGGAGCTGGATGAAGTTTCAGAATCCTCTTCTGTCTCACTCCATGTCTCAGCAACAAAGCCCTTCCTTGTATGTTTGTTCTTGCTGGAGGAGGCTTTGTCTGAGCTGTTCTTTTTGAAGTCTTTCTCTTTCCTTCTTTCTCTTCTATCCTTTCTGTCCTTGTTCTTGTTTTCTGGACAGTCAGGCACAATGTGGCCTGGTTTCCTGCAGCCAAAGCATATAATTTCTTTATCATTATTTGACTTATCATACCTTGGTTTATCATGTCCTTTGTATGGCCTTTTTCTGAACTCTTTTCTGGCCAGTTTGTAAAATCTTTTGGCCAGTAGGCTGACCAACTCCTCATTGCCTGTGAGCTTTTCTTCAGGCAGATTCTCAATGGCTTTGAAAGCTATTGAATTCTCTTTCTTTGAGACTGGTGAGGCAGTCTTCTGTTCTTCTTCTCTGTTTTTGATGAGCAGCTCATAAGATTTGAGCTTGCCTAGGAGGGCTTCAGTAGTGATTTCATTTAGACTTCTGGCATCTTTGATTGGCCAGATTCTTGAATCCCAAGTGCTGGGGAAGCACATTAGGATCTTGTCATTAAGCTCAGTCTATGAGATTTCTTTATCCAAAGTCTTTAGCTCATTGACAATCAGACTTAATCTGTTATACATGTCTGCAACTGACTCAGCTTCTCCTTTCTTGAAGTTCTCATATTGGGTTATGAGGTGAGATCTTCTGTCTTTCCTCTCATCAGCAGATCCTGAGACAATTTCTGAGAGTTTGTCCCATACTTCTTTAGCTGAGTTGCATTCAGCTACCTTCTGAAAAATCTCATCAGACATTGTTTGAGCTAAGATGTTCATAGCCTTGGCATCTGCAGTCTTCCATCTTTTAATTTCAACATCTGTTCCCGAGGGAGGTGGAAAGCATTTGTGCTTGAGCTTGCTGGTGGACTTGGACAAACTGTCAAGACAGAATTGAAAATATCTTCATCAATAGAGTTCATGTATAGTCTATTCCTTGCCTTCCAGAGTGCAAACTTAGATAGATTGCACACTGGAGGTCTGGTGCTTGCATAATCCTTGTTATGTGCCATGTCTTTGAATAATATAAAATATAAAGAAAATAACCATCTTAAGAGATTGATCTTATCATGGATCTTTTGGTTCAGGTGTTAGCCTGTATGAGCAACCAACCTGCCTCTGATACCAATTGAAAGTGAGGGTAAGATCTATCTCAACTCTAGAGGGGGGTGAATAGAGTTTATTTAAATTAATTTCACAGTTGAAATTAATCAGCAAATATAATATTCAATTTATAGTATAGTGTAGAGTGTTAGTAAAGAGTTAAAAACAAAGAAGTAAAGAGCACAGCACACAGCAAACCAATCACACAAACAACCCAGAAGACACAAGAAAATATAGTGGTTCCCCAAAAACCTGGGTACATCCACTCTTCTACCACCCTTGGTAGGAATCCACTCAGGATGAGTTGATCAGGTGTCCTGACACCAATGAGCTTTTGATAAGGTGCTCAAAAACCAAAACTGGATTTTTTGATAAGGTGTCTTGCCACCACTGAGTTTTGACAAGGCTCTCAGAACCAGACAGAACTTTTGAAGGGAGTTCAAGAACCCTTTTACAGTAGAAAAAGAAAAGATAAAGAGGTGAAGTTGTCTTCTCTGTTCTCAAATCAAATGAGAGAAGACTAGTGGATCTTTTGTTGTCAAAGCTCCCCCTGAGTTGTAGACAGGTTCAGGAATGGAAGCTTTGCTCTAGGGTGATAGGCCTTTAGAACTTTAGATCTCCAGCAAAGGATTGTTTCAGCAAAAAGGCTGAAAGAAGAGGTGTCTGGAGTTCTTGAGATGAGGCTGTGATCACTTTTCTGTAAGCAAAAATATTGTTATTCTGATTCTTCAGAATTGATCACTTGTTATCTGTCACAGCTTAATTCTTCTTGTTGTATTCTTTGTGTATGTTGTTGTGTGTTCTTTTCTGACTGAAGATGAAAAAGAAGATCTTATTATCAAAAAAAAATTCTTGTCAAAGATAGCCGTTGGCAGGCATAAATGTCTTCCATAAAGAGTCTTGTCTTCTAGAGGAAGGTCCAATAAAACATTCCCTGAATAATTCCTTGAAACTTGCTCCAGAATAAAGACAAACGGCTGGCAGATCTCCTTAACATAAATGCTGAGAGATTTCAAAAAAATTCCAAAGACTGGCAGCATTTGAATCCTTAGAATCGTTGATCTCTCAGAAAAATCGTCGATCTGAGCTCTACTATCGTCGAACTGAGCTCAGAGATGGAAACAGATCAAACAGATAGAAAACGTCGAACTGAGCTCGAAGATCGTCGAACCGAGCTCAGCGACCTGAAGAATAGCTGAAGAAAGATCGTCGACCTGAGCTAGAAAAATGTAGAATGCAGTTCGACGACTAAACAAAATTGTCTGAAAGCAGATCGTCGATCTGAGCTCGAAGATCGTCGACTGGAGTTCGACGATTTATCGAAGTTGAGCTCAGAGAGCGTCGAACTAAGCTCGATGTTTCGTCGACCAGAGCTCGATGAAAATTGCCTTAGACTTGGCTCTATATCCTTGATATTGGAATGGTCCTGGGGGCAGCTTCAAACCTAAGTTCTAAGCCCTAGACTCATTCTAATGTTGACCTTTACAACTATACAACTAGGTCAACCTGGTTTCCTAAGACAAACATAGTGATCCTTACCCAAATTATTAATAGGGTGTTCAAACACATTTCACCAACAGGTCTGGGAGAGAAGACTGGCACAGCCTATGAAATATTAACATGAACCCGAGCATCTGAAGGAGGATTTTCCTCAAGAGGATCTATACTTTTGGGAATGATGGTAGGATCAAGCTGGAAATTTGGGAAATTCTAATTGTGCACCCAGTCTGCAGTATCATATATATAGAATTTAACTGACTGAAGTTGTGCTAGAATATCTGCTTTCATTTCTTTAACTTTTTCATCCAAAGTAGCTTGAGACTGGGCAAAGAACTGGGCAGAGATTTTTTTCAACTTGTTCTTTCACTATTTTCTCCCCCTTACTGATTTCTATAGATAACTGAGCAATAGCTTCATCTCTGAAAGTTCCAACTTCCTCACAAACCTTCATAACGTTTGCTTCAGCCCTTTTGTCCAACTGAATTTGATTGTATGCCACTGTTTCAGCTTCGTTCCTTACTTCACCTATACTAGTGATAGTATGGTCTATTGCTTTTCCACCCAACTGAAACAGTCTTATTAACTCATCAGTTTTGGCTTGAATTTCTGCAAAGCCTCTACTCATCTCGGATTCAAGAGTAGAGACCTTGTGTTTTACTGATTTCATAGAATTATCAAAGTAATTTCTCTGTTCTAGGAGCATCTGCTCAATCTTACTTATAATATCAGAAGAACTGGAGGGAGCAGAGACTGGAGCAGAGGATGAAATAGGGTCTTGAGGAACATGGGCTACCCAAGTAAGGAATTTCTTTAATCATAACTGAGCTTACAACTCTCTTTATAGGTACTATCTCAACTGAATCTTCTGGATTTATGAAATAAGGGAGAGTTAAATTCAGTGTCCTCAGAGGTGGATCAACATGTTCTGGGGACATGTCCTCGTCATCGGATAGGAGGATATTCTCATGCTGATCTGGGTCTTCAGCAGGAGACTGAGCAGGGGAGGGAGAGGGAGAAGGGTCCTTTGCAGGAATCTGATCTTCAGATAGTGGATGCTCAAGAGAGACAATAACTGATTCTACTGGAAACAAGGGATCATATGATCTTAGCTCTGCAATGAATCTGTTAATATCTGTAGCAGTTGAGAGGATGTCCTCTTGAACTTGTACATCTGAGAGAATATCTGCTGGAGATGGGAATGGATCTCTGATCTGAGGTTGCTGAGATGGAGATTCTGAATTCTGATGCTGAGGGCTAGATGAAGCAGGATCCCCTTAAACTATTGCACCCAAGGTGTCAATAGTTTGATGTAAAGGAGGAGATGGAATCCTGTCATCTAAAGCACTTAGTTCTCTGGGGATAGCTTCTTTGATAACAGGAGCTTTGGATGCTTGAGCAGTGTTCTGAAGTTTGATCTCATATCTCTGGATAGAAGAAATGGAGAGCTTTTTCATGTGGTGGAGGGGAGTTCCTTTGGATAAATTGAAAACTTCGGGATTAATATCATGGAGGAGTAGAGAAATAATCCTAGCAAAATTAGGGTGTTTTACACTGTCCTTGATCTTATCCAGTAGCAAATTTACAAACGGGAACTTCTTTTGGCAGATGATAGCTTGCATAATGTCAAACTATTCAAGGTTATCTCTCGGATCGAATAGGTTTTGCACAGAAGTACTTTAGAAATTACATCCACCAAGAATTTCCCTTCAGAATTGAAATCTGCTCTGCTAAAGGAAATGACTTCAGGATCTACTCCACAGAATAAGGTTGTTCTGTCGGAATCTTCAGGACCTAAGTCATCCTCTTCATCTACCACCGGCAGTCGTAATAGAGTAGCTATGGAGGTCTTGTCCAGACAGATTTTTACCCCTTTCACCTTGGATTTCAGTACTTTTACATTTCTCTTTATCTTCAGATTATTATAAAATTCTACAACAGCGGGAAGAAGAATCTTACATGGAAACTGTAGGAGGAAGGTGAGTCCAGCAGTATCGAACAGTATCAAGAGATTACGGAAGTCATCCGAGAGGTCTGCTATCCCTTCAGGAGCAAGCTCCGAGCCGATTCCAATCTTCGAGGAGGTAGCCATCACCAAAATTTCTGTAGAACTGAAACGGGGAAGACGAAGCTCTGCGGTCTCTTGAAGACGAATCGCCGACGGCTTACTCGAGAGAATAGAAACCATGGAAAGGATTTTCCGAATTTTCTATTTATATATAACCCTAATTAGGTTTAAGGAGGTATTTAAAATTTAAATCATACCTGCGAGGGAGCGGCAAAAGTCTCGGTGTGCTTATATAGAAAAATAAAATTTTCAAAGTTCCGAAATTTCCGTATACTCGAGTATATTTCGTCATACACAAGTATTTTTGGAACATAAACGAGTGGGTCGAGGACATACACGAGTAGGTTTTAAAACTACTCGAATATTTCCTGAAGTACTCGAATATGTTTCCATGTACCCGAGTATGTAAAATTTGTACTCAAGTATATTTTTACTCACACGAGTATGTAAATCTAGTACTCGAGTATATTTTCATTTACTCGAGTATGTGAGTTTATCTACTCGGGTAAATTACCAAGTACTCGAGTATGTGAATGCACTTACTCGAGTATATCACTTTGAAAGTTATTTTTCTTGGAGAAAATTTTTTTTACATTCACCGATTTCTTCAACTCTGAGCCTTTGAATGAATTCACCATCACTATTCTTCTTTGCTGAGCATCCCAAGTTCCGTTTTGAAGAACGAAAACTTGGTCTCATCCAGCGGTTTAGTGAATATATCTGCAACTTGCCTATCTGTGGAGACATATTGTAGATCTATGTCTCCATTCTCCACATGCTCCCGGATGAAATGATATCGAAGCTCAATGTGCATTGTCCGGCTATGGGAGACTGCGTTGTTGGCGATCGCTATTGTGCTGGACGAGTCGCAAAATAGAGGAATTTTCTGGAACTTCACGTTGTAGTCTTCAAATTGATTATTGATCCACAGAAGCTGTGCACAACAGCTGCCTGCAGATATATACTCTGATTCAGCCGTTGAGATGCCTACACAGTTCTGCTTCTTACTGCTCCAGGAAATAAGTCTCCTTCCTAAGAATTGGCAAGTCCCGGAAGTGCTTTTCCTGCCGTCTTTTCATCCTGCAAAATCTACATCTGAAAATCCAATCAATTCACTATCATTACTTCTTGGGTACCATAAGCCAAGATTTGGTGTACCTTTAAGATATCTCAAAATTCGCTTTGCAGCAATATTATGAGATTCCTTAGAGTTCACCTTGAATCTAGCGCATACACATGTTGAAAACATTATATCTGGTCTACTTGCGGTAATGTAGAGCAAGGACCCAATTATGCTTCTGTACTTGGTTTCATCAAAAGGTTTCCATTTCTCATCCTTGTCCAGAGACATAGTTGAGGCTATTGGAGTCCTCATAGAGGTTGCATTCTCCATTCCAAATTTCTTAAGTAGCTCTTTGGTGAACTTGGTCTGTGAGATGAAAATTCCATCCTCAGATTGTTTCACCTAAAGCACTAAGAAATACTTCAGCTCTCCCATACTGCTCATTTCAAACTTCCCTTGCATAAGTTTAGAGAACTTTTTGCAGAGGTTGTCGTCTGTAGAGTAAAAAATAATTTCATCGACATAGATTTGCACTAGCAAAATCTTGAGATTATTTCCCTAAGAAATAATATCTTGTCTATCTTTCCTCTTGTGAACTTGTTCTCAAGAAGAAATCTAGACATCGTCTCATACCAAGCTCGAGGAGTTTGTTTAAGACCATATAATGATTTTTGCAGTAAATAAACATGATTAGGAAAAGTTGAGTCAACAAAACCTGGCGGTTGCTCTACATACACTTCTGCCTTTATGTCACCATTCAGGAAGGCGGACTTTATATCCATCTGATAGACGGTAAAGCCCTTAAGTGCAGCATAAGCAAGGAATAACCTGATTGCCTCCAGTCTTACAACTGGAGCATAAGTTTGATTGAAGTCGATTCCTTCTTCTTGACGATAGCCCTTGGCAACGAGTCTAGCTTTGTTCTTTATAATAGTTCCATCTTCGTCCATCTTGTTCCGGTAGACCCATTTTGTCCAGATGATGTTTTTACTCTTGGGTCTAGGAACAAGTGTCCAAACATTGCAACGTTTGAACTGATTTAACTCTTCTTCCATTACTAAAATCCAGGATGCATCCGAGTTTGCTTCCTCAAACTTCGTAGGTTAAACCTGTGATAGAAAACTTAAGAATAAATTCTCGTTAGTTGTTCCTCTCCGAGTCCGGACACCATCCCGGGGATCTCCTATGATTTGGTCCAAGGGATGATCCTTCAGGTGTCTGAGCTCTAGAGTCCTTGCATCTAAGATCTCTTTAGCCAATGGAGTTGCATCTTCAGCTGGGATGAATTCTTCATCTTGATCATCTACCTCTCCAATCGGGGTTGTAGAGGTGATCTTGATTAACTTTTCATCTTTATCTTAAGTAGGTTCATCCAGGCTGAGTTCCTTTATCTTTGTTCTAGCATCTTCAATGAGCACACTAGAAAAGTTGCTTTGCAGCAAACTCGTCTCATCAAATACAATGTGTATCGATTCTTCTAACACCAGAGTTTTTCTATTAAATACTCTATAGGCCTTACTATGGCTACTATAACCTACAAAAATACCTTCAAAGCTTTTCTCGCTAAACTTTGTAGTGTGATACTTACTGTTGTTAAGTACGAAGCACTTCAACCAAAGATTCTAAAATATGAAATGGTTGGTTTCCTGCCTTTTAGAAGTTCATAAGGAGTCTTATCATGGTTCTTGTTGATGAGTGCTCGATTTTGCACGTGACAAGCAGTGTTGACGACTTCAGCCCAGAAGTACTCTAGAAGTGAGGCATCACTCAACATAGTCCGGCAAGCCTCTATGAGTGTTCTGTTACTTCTCTCAGCTACTCCATTTTGCTGTGGAGTGCGAAGAGAGGAAAACTCATGAAAGATACCTTAACTTTCACAGTATTCTGTTATGGCCCCAGACTTTAATTCCATTCCATTGTCACTTTTGATTTTGACTACAGAGCAGTTGTATTCATTCTGGACTCGCCTAATAAAATTAGTGAAAATATTGAAGGTATCTGACTTGTGTTTCAGAAAGAACACTCACGCAAAGCGCGAGTAATCATCCACAATAACCAATGTATATTCCTTACCACCCAAACTTCTAACTTGCAGTGGACCGAACAAGTCCATATGAAGAAGTTGTAAGCTTCTATTAGAATCCTTGCCTATAATGCTTTTAAATGAACTCCTTGTTTGCTTTCCTTTTATACAGGCATGACAAGGGTTGTCCTTAAAGCACTTGACATTAGGGGCATCACGTACTAAGTTCTGAGAGAATAGTTTATTAATAGTTTTGAAATTAATATGTGATAGTCTCTTGTGCCATTGGTCAGCAAGAGATGCACTACTTTTGCTAAAAGACATACTGGTGTAGAGGAGTTAATACAGATGAAATTTAAACAAAAAATATTTCTGCTTCGAGTTTCTGATAAAATAGTTTCCATATTGTCAACCGATTTTATCAAACACTTGTCAGCATGGAATTCAACCACGTATCCTTTGTCTCATAGTTGGCTTATGCTGATGAGATTGTGTTCCAATCCTTCAACATAGGCTACATCCGAAAAGGATACGTTACTGTTAGTAATCATACTGAAACCTTTGGTAATTCCTCGGTCTGAACCTCCAAAGATGACCTTTGGTCCGTTCAACACCGGTGAAAAGTTCTGGAGTAGGCTCCTTGTCCCGGTCATATGCCGAGAACATCCACTGTCCAAATACAAGATTGGCGTTTTAATGGCCTTTTGACGTACCTACAATTATAATCACTTAGCCTTAGGAACCCAAACACGTTTGGGTCCTTGGTCTCGAGTTAGAATACTCCCCCTATGAGTATTAGCCTCATGAGTGGTCATTATCACGTTGCTAACTTTAGGAGTTGCAACATTTATAGGACTGAACCAACAATCTATGGCAAAGTGATCAACTCTACCACAATACCAACAGTCGAATCTGTTGTATCTTTGCTTTATAATCTCCTTCTTGACCTTCTTGAGAGGAGGTCCAGTAGGGGTAGCCTTCTTGGAGTAAGAAGCTTCATGATGATGGCAACTACATGAAGTATTCTCCTTCATAGGCTTTTCCACAACAGGTTTTACCTTTGGTGCCTTCTTAATGTTATGACCATGAGCATAAGTTCCATAGCTCTGAAGTTGAATCTCTTCATAAGGTGCCTTGAAGACACTCTCGCCAAAGTTACGAGGGCGAGTCCAACCTTGGTACCTATACTTAGGCTTCTCCGGGATCAGCCTAGTGAAGTGTCAATAGGTGGACTCATAGTCGAATTCGTTCGCAGGAAAGATAACTTTCTTGAAAGAGACTGGATCCAAAGGAGCTTTCCCTTTTTCCTCGGCCAAGTCCTTCTTGGCATCCTTATTCTTTCTCTTGGCCTTTTTTCTCCTAGAGGATTTACTAGGATCACCTTTATGTCCTAGACCAGAACCCTTGGCCTTAGCTTAGAATTCAACAATCAGAGGAAGTATAGTCTTAGACTTAGAGAAACCTTCTACAAGTTTCTTTTCAGCCGAGAGTTGTTCTTCCAACTCCTTGATGATTTTCTCCTTAAGGTCAAGGTACTCAAGAGCCTTGTTATATTCTTCAATAGATTTATTGAAGTCTTCCTTAAGAGAGTCAGTCTTAGAGACTTCTTCTCTTAAGGTGCTCTCTGTAGCTTGTAGAGATTTTATCTCTTTAGCTTGAGTTTTCACGACTCGCCGACATTTGTTGTAAGCCTTAAGTAACTCCTTATATTGTCCCATGAGTTCAGATTCATCCTTAGAGGGATAGCCCTCTTACTCATTATCATCATCAGATTCTGAAAGAGGGGTGTGAGATTTTACCTCCCCATTGAACTGGGGGACTTGTTCATCATCAGTTAGAGCCATTAGCCCAAAGTAGGCTTCTTCCTCTTCTGCACTCAACTCAGATGAGTCGGAGTCACTGAGGGTTTTGCCCTTCTTGGCTAACTGGCTCTTTTCTGTCCTATTTTTATTGTAGGACTTCTTATCTTCTCTTTTGCCACCCTCTTTCTTCTTGTGGCGGCAATCCGCAATGACGTGACCTGGCTTATTACAACAATAACAAACAATTTCAGTCGAATAATGTTTATTCGGTTTAGAACCATACCTATCATGGCTGCTTGAGCCTTTTCTATGGCGATCACCATCATTGCGTGATCTTCTATAGGAGGCATCCTTGCCTTTCCATTGCATCTTCCTATTCAAGAATTTCTTGAACTGCCTTGAGAGTAGAGAGAACTCTCCATCAGATAGCTCTGAGCCAGAGGAGCTTGGCTCAGATGATTCTTCTTCATCAGCTTCAGGAGCTGGGGCAGGAGAGCTAGCCTTTGTCGTCCTTGAGCTATCTGCCTTTTGAGCGACAGACTTATCCTTGGATTCAGACATGCTCATCTCTTCTTCAGCTTTTCTTGGGTTGATTTGAAGCTCGTAAGACATAAGCTTTCCGAAAAGATTCTGCAGGTCCGTCTCAGCCAACCTTCCGAACTCCCGAATGGCGCATACCTTATTATCCCATTCCTTGGTCAGGGATCTTAAGAATTTGTCATTCAGTTCCCCATTTGTGAATACTCGGCCATAAACTCTTAGGCCATTCACTATCTTGAAGAAGTTCTCAAAGGTATCAGCTATGGCTTCCTTGTGACCTTGCTTGAAGGCTTCATACTTCTGATTTAGAAGGGATCTCCAATCATCCCTAATTTATTCAGTACCTTCCATCAGAGTCACCAGGGATTGCCACATCTCCTTCGCAGACTGGCAATGAATCAGATTTTGCAGCATCGAGTCATCGACTGCACTTGCTATAATATTTTTAGCTTTTTTGTCCAGGGAGACAAGTGCAATTTCGTCCTTATTCAAGTCCATCAACTTCTTTGGGACTTCTCTGGTTGGATCTATTGTAGATGTAATCATAGGAACATATGGACCTTCTTCAACAATCATGAAGATCTGATGGTCCACTGCTTCCATGAAGAATTTAACTCTTTCCTTTCACATAGGAAAATTGTTCTTCGTGCATATAGGGAGCTTAGCAAAATCCTTGGTCTTACTCATGCTTGATACTTCTCTAAAGACAACTTGGAAAGGATCATATCAAGGTGTTAACCATTAAACGATGAACCTCCCTCTGATACCAATTGAAAGACATAAGTTTTCTACCTAAATCACCTAGAGAGGGGTGAATAGGTGAGATGTGCGTCTAATGCGGAATTAAAATTTAGCAACTAGCACAAATAAGTAAGCAGGCAATCACACAGACGACAAGAGATTTATAGTGGTTCCCCGATCTTGGGTACGTCCACTTTCCTCACTGATCTAGCAAATCACTAGACTCGGTTACTCCACTATCTCGGATTGCAAACCAATCCTACATCTCGGAACCACGTTCCTACAAAACTCGATCCCAAACAGATCCACACTCGGAAGAGAGAACTTCCTACCACTCGGAGATAAATCTCCTACAAAGAAAATTGTTTGAAGAAAAATACAAACAAAATAACACAGATCTGGATCTTTGGCTTTGTCTTCTTCGTTGAGAGCTTTCGGCTTGGGCAGAAAATGTTGAAGAGGACTTTACAGAAATCCACGGATTTGAGATATGGAATCACCACGATCATATAAAAATATCAGAGATCGATGAAGCACGAAGTGATCAGATGATTATTCTTGAGTCTGGATCGCTTGAGAGTTAGAGATCGGCAGCAGCCGCTGAGAGAACGACGATCCAGAGTTCTTTCTGAAACCAGTATTGGCGGTCGAGAGAATTAGGTTTTCGGAATTTTCTCTTTCTTAATATTCTCTGTATTCTATATAAAAAAAATGTTTTTAGGTCAAATCAGAAAGGACTTTTTTATAGGCGAGCTGCAACGGTCATAATAATCTTTAATGACGACACGTGGTGTAAGACCCCCTTTTTTTTCTTTTTCAACCACCGGGGTCTTAGCTCAGAATTGCCGCTTTGCGGTGGCACCGACTCATGGAAGGCCGCCACTACAAAATGCCAATTCTTCCGGCCCTTTTCGATCACAAAGAGAGAGAAGTAAATATTACACTGAATGTAAACAGGTCCACAGAAACACATATGAATAAAATCACAACAAGTCCATCAATATATAATAATAGAAAGAACTGCAAAAGAGCAGTTCAGATGAAATAAAGAAATGGGCTCGATCCCAGTACATCAGAGTCCTCACTACAAATCACTCATCGCGGAAGCTATAAAAATACTAAACACTCGCGGAGCTGGTCACAGGTGCTCTGGTGCTAGACTGGCCCACCTCCATGCGCACCGTACTCCGCTGGTGCTGGTCCCTGGGCTGCTGATCCCTGTCTCCCATCCGGAGCTCCTGTAATGTTGTGGTTCGAAAACCATTAGTCATAAAGACTAAGCCCTATCATCCTCTACCCCTCCCCATGGATCCTAAGCACCGAGCGGAGAGGAGGAAAGGGAAGCTACAATGGTGGAGAATAATCAAACGGATGACAGTGGAACTAGTATAACAATTGTTCATGGTGTATAAACAACTAATTAAAATTGAGTACATCTAGCAGTTCTACGGTAGTGAGTAGTAAAGTAGACAAATAAAAAGCAAGTAAGTAAATAAGTAAGTAAATAGTAAGTAACCTTAACTTATATGAATGCCCATACAAACTTATAAGTTAAGGGGTCTTTTGCACAGCTCCAATTGTATATCAAGTCCCATACCGATTTATACGTTGGGGTGTCGGTTGTATGCAAATATGAGTGTAGTGGTATGTTATGTCATGATTCATGCAAGTGCAACTCACGCACACGACTCTATGCGCACAGACCTTTAGTTCCCCCTATTCGGGAAGCTAGCTTCACTCCCCAGAACCTCCGTAGTGGAAAACGGAGACAGTGGGTCGGGCCCCCCCACTCCTAGGCGGGTATCCACACCACCTGGCCTAGCCCTTTCGTACGCCCCTAGAAGAACACAACCTAGAGTATCCGCGTACTTGTGCTGGCTATATCCACCAGACTTTCTTTGGCTAAGTGTCCCACACCGCCGAGTCAACTTACAGATGTCGGTGTGAACGACAATCAAATACTGAAGACCCACCACCTTATTATGTATTCAAACCCTCGAGCCCTCGGCTCCCGGACTATCCTGTCCGTGCATCTACCTTCAGAGCTACCGTCTGAATGGCAACCAAACCAACTTATTCTACCTCCCTAGCTACCGGGGTGTGTGTATGTGCAACCCTAGTTATACTAGTTGCTCTTTTAGTTTATTATTCTTACGGTTTACGTTAGCCCAGGACTGCCCCCGGTATTCCCTATGAAGGGCTCTCAAAGGGCACTAGGAACTACGATGGTAGCTGAAGCCCATCGTTCCCTTTCGCAAGGCACTTACTTTTATTGGTTATTACCCATTACCGGCTCCCATTCAAATTACTTTGGATCTAACCTAGTGTATTGAGACTCTTCCTCTTCAACCGGAGTGGACGATCTTTCGTCGTTCCCGAACACCACTTAACACTAGCCAATCTCACACTCTACTCATCCTGACTTCCCATAATGAACTTAATTTAACTTACCCTATCCAAACTAGCAAACTACCAAAATTCCATCTCCCCAAGTTCATTACCCACTCTAGTTCAGTTTCTGCGGTTTTACTATATGTAGACCATTCTAAGCTATATGAGGTATAAAAGGGGAGGTACTCCAAATTGTCTTCCAAATCTCCTATAAAATTTACTAGAGATCTATCATGATATAATTAGCCTAAATCCAGAAATTCATAATTTTTCCTAATTAATCTGATATTTATTTAATTTTCCCAAAAGATTGGCCATGGATAATTTTAAACATGAACTACATGATCTTCTTAAGTAATTGCTACCCAAAAATTATGATCACTAAATAACAGTAAGGTATCCTCAAATACTAATTTTCATGATTTTACAAGAAGGAATTTAGCCTCTAATACATTTATCCATTATAATCCCCTTAATCCTATGTAAAGAAGGAAGTACTGAAATTACTCATCATAAAATTATAGAAAAATTACTGAATATTAATATGGTACAGAAAAGGTCATTGTGCAAAGATCATAATTTTACAGGCTTGCTAGACATCAAAATAGATTTAATTAAGTTTTCATGGGAAACAATACTGAATGAAGCAAGCCTTAGAATTAAACTTCTAAAAATCCCATAAAATTCACAGAGCTTTAAAACATAAATAAGAGTAATCTTCCTAAAGATCATAAATTTTCAGAAAGTAATTTCTCCATAATAAATTTCTAAGCAAATAATACAAACTACTAAATCTTTAATAAAGTATCCAAAATAATGATCCTAAATTTATAATAAAATCTCCAGAGCTTGTACTAACCTTAAAAACTACTCTACCCAAATCTCATCACTGTTCAGTGAGTTTTAGTGACATTTTCTATCTCTACAAGTTTTGTTCCCTAAACTAGGGTTAGGGTTTTGACGGACTTATTCACTTTAAAATCCATTTAGATTTCTACAAGAGGATTCTAGCTACCTTAGAATTCTATCTACCAAGTCTCAGGTCATAACCAGGTCATTTGACCACTTGCCCTTCACAAACCACCAAGAACCATCCTTAGGGTTTGACCTTGGGTCCTAGGGAAAATTTACCCCAATCCACCTCCAAATCCATGAGAGGGTGCTATGCATCATGCCTAGTCTGAGGTAAAAATCTCAGCCTCTATTGAGGTGATTTGACAACTCAAATCTAAAAGTGCACTTTTGACCTAAAAACCCCTTAATAGGGCAAAGCTTAGGTTTGTCCATTTCCAATCTAAAATATCTCAAAATGAGATGAAAAATTATACAGAGCCTCATGTTGAACCCAGGGACCACTCACAAAAATTTGGAAGGGTTTGGAAGTCATTAAGCCCTCTAATTAATTTACCCTAAGATTATTCAATTTTTCTAAAAACTATAGAAAAACATTCTCCAAAAATTCCCACTTTTGGACAGGCCCTCGGTATTGCTAGGGTAGATTCCCTGCCCAAATTTCAGATCATTTTGTAAAGTGATGAAGGGTGGGCACACCTTTTAGTCTCTGCCTAGCTCTAGGTATAGATCCCACCAAAAGAGGTGCCCTGGTCTAACCAGTTGACCAAATTGACCCAAATCAATTTTAAAATAAAATAGACCTATAGTGCTACAAATTAAATGTTGACCACTTCTTCATACCAAGCCTCTAAGTATTTTTCATAAATTCTCTAAAGTGGCATATATTCTAGCACAGAAAATTCATATAAAAGAAAAAGATTAATTAAACAGCACGGATCTTGAAGCAGATCCAACAGTGCTGGGTCATCTTCTTACTCCAGCCAAGGGCTGAGATTAGCCCGACCTGGAGTGCATTCCAGAAGCTGTCACGGGCCATCCAGCCTCCTCCCTGGCCGGCCACCGCAACCACCACCTCCGTTGAGGTGGCGGCCATCGCCGGGCGGCGGCACGGCCGCCGGAGAGGCAGAATCCGGCGAACCCGTGACTAGCCCTTTTTTTGCGGGAAAATGGGAAGAGGAGCTCTTTCGATTGAGCTCAGTTGAGTTCGATTATCAAACCTAAAGAATTCTAAGATCTACCCGTAGATAGAGAGGAGGGGAGGACCTTGTTCGCGGGCTAGAGGCGTGCAAGTCGACGGAAAGCCATTGGCGCGGTGGTGGAGTCGCTCAGCTTCTGCAATAACACAGTGGGAGGACTCAAAAGCTCGGGTAAAGGATGGGAAACCTTCATCTTGGGCCTCTGATGGTGTTTAAGAGATCGGTTAAGGAGGGGATAGGCAAAAAATTCAATTGCCATTAATTGTCCATTAAAGCTTGGCTCGGCCATGATGGTGGGGGCTAGAAACGGCTCTGTGACAGCTGGAGGAGGGCTGGAAACTCCTCCTCTCCCTATGAAGACTTGAATCCAGCCATTTAAAGAGGAGAGGAAGGGGCCACGACATTAAGTGCCATTAATGGCCATGAGAGCAGGTTCTCGGCCATGGTCGTGGCTCCTCCTTGCTTTCCAAACCGACAGCCACGTGGCATGACCGGTCAACACTTTTTAAAATAAGACTTAATTGGGTCTTATTAAAAGAAACGGCCTAATAATGCATTTGGGCCCACCATCTAGACCGGCCCGATTCAGTTGAACCAGCACACAGCCAAAAGTCCTGCCAGAAAAAAAAAATTCTAAGTACAATAGCGTTTAGTGAGCTCAGCTCACTCAACGCCATCCAAGCTATGGCGTTGAGTGAGCTTTGCTCACTCAACGCCATCCATGCTGCGGCGTTGAGTGAGCTCTGCTCACTCAACTCCATCCCAGATACGGTGTTGAGTGAGCTCTGCTCACTAAACGCCATCCAGAATGGCCCTCCTAGACTATGGCATTGAGTGAGCTCAGCTCACTCAACGCCATCCAAATTATGGCTTTGAGTGAGCTCTGCTCACTCAACGCCATCCAGCCTACTCAAGGTGGCGTTGAGTGCAGTCTATGCACTCAATGCCGTCTAGCTTATTGTGTTGAGTGAGGTAAGCTCACTCAACGCCATCCAAACTACGGCATTGAGTGAGCTCAGCTCACTCAACGCCATTCCAGGCCTCAACAGACGGCATTGAGTGCAGTTCGTGCACTCAACGCTTTCTAGTTTATGGCATTGAGTGAGCTAAGCTCACTCAACGCCATCCAGTCCACGGCATTGAGTGAGCTCAGCTCACTCAACGCCATCCAGACAACACCAGATGGCGTTGAGTGCAGTCAGTGCACTCAACGCCATTCAGCTTATGGCGTTAAGTGAGATAAGCTCACTCAACGCCATCCAGACTACGGCGTTGAGTGAGCTTAGCTAACTCAACACCATTCAAAAGTCACGGGCATGACAGATCGGTCACGGGCGTGCAAGACCCATGTTGAAATTTCTGAGCTCGCCGATCATTTTTCTGAGGTCGACGATCGTCGAAGGGGTCACGCCCTAGGTCACAAGCATGATGGGTCGGTCACGGGCGTGACATGTAACGCCCCAAAATGTTGTAGGAGCGACGGGGATCGCTTTTGGCCAAGATAGTTTTTTTGAGCAGGTGACATGGGTCCCGACACGGCCGTGTCGGAGGCCGTGTCGGTCGTGTCGAGCTGGCCGTGTGGTCGACCATGTTAAGGTCGACGATCGTAGGGTATGGAACACAGCCAGGCACACGGCCGTGTCCCAGGCCGTGTAGCATCGGGGCATTTCGAATTGGCTGAGGTATTGCACACGGGGCATGACACGGGTCTGTACACGGCCGTGTCCCAGGTGACATGGGCGTGTCAGGGGCCGTGTTAGAGGCCGTGTACTTCTCTGATTGAAAATTTTGAAAACGGGTGCCGTGACATGGGTCACGACACGGCCGTGTGGAGCGAGACACGGCCGTGTCAAAGGCCGTGTCAAAGGCCGTGTCAGGAGCCGTGTGCTGGTTTTCGAATCGATCGAGACGGCGAATGGCTAACACGGCCATGAACACGACCGTGTTGCAACCCGTGTTCGGCCCAGATTTTCTAATTTTAGTTCTGATCGTGGTCGTTCGTTCTTTTCCTTGGAAGATCCAACGGTGGGGGGCCTCCCTGGGCAGTTTAAGGCCGGGAATAGGGTTCCAAACCCTCATTCCCCATTTTCTTTTATCTCTCTAAGTTCTAGAGAGAAGGGAGAGCAAGGAGGCCAAGTTCCGGCCGCCGGCGAAGCTTCAGAGGTCCGTTCCGCGAGCGGAGTTCAGATCCGCGAAGGTGGGAGCGTTGCAGTGGTGTTCAACCGAGCAAATCTTCTCCATGGCTAGGAAGAGGGGACGGAAGGTAACGACACTTCTACTCTCGGTTTTTAGGATTTAGGATGCATGAATAGCATCCCCTTCCTTTCGTGTTTTGAGCACCGGATCTCTCAAATGAGAGGGATTCGTGTAGCCTTGGTTCAAAAGGAACCTCCGGGTTGATCATGTTCATCCGGGTATGCTTGCATTAGAGATCCGCTCCGTTAGCGGATTAGGCATTGTGGGTGAAGCCGTGGTCACGACCGATAGTCCGACCCGGTGATGTTGCATAGCGAGCTTCGGTAGAAAATCCGTTGCGGCAATACGCCGTTGTATGTATGCGTTTTCCCCCTTGTATTTGAGTGAGTACTCGTAGTCGGAACCGGACGAGGTTAGCTTCGCTTTGTGCGGTAGATGGTTTCCTTGGAGCACGGGAAAGACACGGTGCGAGTGGTAATTGGGGTGGGGAAACCATGTTTTGTGCTGTGCAAAGGTGCGGCTAGGTCTCCGTGGTCGGCTGGCTATCCCGTGATGCGCAAGTCATGTGGGGAAAGTGTCCCAGGGAGACTAGCCCTTGTGTGAGACTGACGAGAATGCCGAGCGGAGGGCAAGCCTGGGCAATGTGGCCATGAGCGGGTGGGGTCCAGCAAGGCTTCTTAGAATCGGTCAGTGTGAGACGGAACCCTGACGTGCGACGTCAGAATATGCGGGCAAGCCCGGGGTTTAAGTCCCATGTGTGGGTGGGGCCATTGCAAGGTTCCGTGTGACGGCCTGTGTGCCGTTGGGGACATGGTGTCTCCCTTTTGTTTGCGGCTTTAATCCAATGGGGAAACGGAAGTACCCAATGTTTGATGTTGTGCTAGATGCATACGAGCTAGGGTGCCTTGGGTGAAACCCGGGATGCATTCATGTTGCATAGTAGGCCCTTTTATTTTGTACAAAACATAGAGAACGTGTATGCTGTATGAGACATCCAAGCCTGTTTTACCACTTTAATATATATATGCTCTTTTGGTATACGAAGTGTTAACTTGCAGGTGAAGTGGTACCCCGTGGTCCGTTAGGGACGGCCGGGAGGAGATGTGTTTGTTACACAGTAGAGGTCAGCCTTTGCTGACCAACGTTACTTCAAATCCTTTCAGGGCAAGGATCGCATGCAGGAGCTAGCGTGCCGGGCAAAAAGCCCTAAGCCTCATGAAGTGTTGCTGTGCTTGGCTAGTTTCTTTTCCTTGTTTTGTTGATGTTGTTTGATCATGTCCGGCTTGCATGCCGAGGTAGCCTAGGGGTGCTTGGCACTTTTATATTTTTTTGGACTTATATTGTGTAAGGCCTTAAGGCCATTTCGATACTCTATTGTTAGTGGATAACTTCTGTCTTTTAGTTTGATGTTTCCGCTGTGTATGTCTGGAGTTTTGAGTTTGGGTAGTTTCATATCATCTTTTAATACTAAAGCTGTGGTGTCCGTATGTTGTGGGGCCCCGGCCGGACCCATATTATATGGTCTTTATAGGGGAGGTGTTATAATTTGGTATCAGAGGGAGGTTTGCGTTCCAAGGAGAAGTTTCGCGGTCGAAAGTATAAGTCGAGTCGCGTATAAGAAGTTATCCACATAGGAGTATCGTGGGACCATGAGTGTCCTTGTGTTCAAGTCTTGCGATTAGAGACTGATTTGCGTTTTCTTGCTTGTGTTTAGAGTGCAAGCAACGAGGCTGGGACCTAGAGGCCAAGAGAAGAGCTCTCGGCAAGTAGTGCGACCGCGCAAGGTCCGCTAGGGATGGGCGTCACACCGGCCGACTTCTGCCGCATGCTTGCAGAAGCGATGGTGGCGGCCCAAGCTGCAGCGACAGCACAGGTAGCAGCTCCCGTTGCTCAGGTAGCAACTCCTGCTACCCCTTTCACGGCAGCGACCGTGCAGGTTGAGGAGGCCAGGCGGGCGGAGCCGCAGGCCGAGAGAGTGGTTGTCGGGCATGGGGACCGGCAAATGAAGTACTTTTTGAGTTCCCACCCACCAACCTTCAAGGGAATCAGCACGCCCACAGATGCAGAGGATTGGTGGGCTAGGATTCAGGAGCTTCTGAGGGCGGCAGAGGCGCCAGATGAGAAAAAGGCAGAGTTTGCAGCCTTCATGCTAGAAGGAGATGCCAAGTTATGGTGGGTTAGCCATAGTGGCCGGTAGTTTCTAGGACGCACACCGTCCATCGAGGAATTTGGGGATGCCTTCCTGAAGAAGTACATACCCGCCTCAACAAGGTTAGCCCTCCAGAGGCAGTTTCTACATCTTGTGCAGCGAGACAAGACAGTGGATGAGTATGTTCAGGAATTTACTCGATTGGGTCGTTATGCTGGGACGACCATGGTGGACGATGAAGAGAGGGACAATCTCTTCTACCATGGATTGAGGGAGAATCTAAGACAACCCCTCATATCGATGAAGCGTGCGGGCTTCAACGAATTGGTGGAGGCGCCCCGAATTTTGGAGAGCGATATGGAGCGATCCCAGCACCGAAAGGGTTTCATACCCAAGCAGGGGGAAGAGAAGAAGTCGGCTCAGTCCTATGGAAAGGCGGAAGGGAGCCGATGGAAGAAGAAGCCTTCCCCTTTTAAGTCGGGCGAGAAAAGTAATTGGACGTCCGGAGGGTCATGCTCTAAGGGACCGCAGACGTGTTACAGTTGTGGCAAGCCAGGTCACATAGCAAGATTTTGTACCCAAGGGGGCGCTGAGTAAGAGCCAAGGCAGGAGCAGACTGTGCGCTCCGGCCCTAGTGCCGCAGAGAAAGGGAAGATGGCGGAGTCGAGTGCTTCCCGGTTTCAACCAGTGTAGCCAAAGGCCTACAACCTTGGGCAGCAGGAAGCAATCTGTCAACCCGATGTGGTGACAGGTACGAGAACTCAACCTGCACCTTAGATTTCTTCCTTTCAAGCCTTTTTATGTTTGTTGCTTGTGTGTAGGCTTTGTAGTGGTATCAGGGTACCCCGCTAGGGTACTTTTCGATACGGGAGCGTCGCACTCCTTCCTTGCGGAAAGTTTCATCCGAAGGATTGGAGTTGAGTCCTTCCCAACGGACTCAGAGTTGAAGGTGCGCATGCCCAATGGGTCGTCTATGACTACCAGGGCTAGAGGCCGGATTTGTTGGAGTCTTGAGGGGGTCGACTTCGTGTTGGTAGCGGCGATCTTGCCATTATCCGAGTTCGATGTGATCTTGGGGATGGACTGGCTAGCGGAGCAGCATGCCAGTATCGACTGCTTGTCCAAGGTGGTAACCCTGAGGGGCGTGGGGCAAGCGGAAGTCAAGTTTGAGGGCCTGCATGGAGTGGCCTGTTCCCTAGTTTCGGCACTTCAACTAGTGCGAGCTGTTAACCAGGGAGGTGTAGCTCTAGTAGCGTTGTTGGAGGTTAGCCTTTCCAGGCTGTCTCTTGGGGAAGTGCCCGTGGTGGCGGAGTTTGGAGATGTTTTTCCCGAGGAGCTACCGGGAGCACCTCCTCGGCGGGAGATTGATTTCTCCATCGAGTTAGTGCCCGAGGCTAGACCGGTGTCACGTCCACCATTTAGGATGGCACCAAAGGAGTTGGCCGAGCTCAAGGTTCAGTTGCAGGAGCTTTTGGAGCAAGGGTATATCAGACCCAGCTCTTCACCGTGGAGTGCGCCGGTGTTATTCGTAAAGAAAAAGGATGGTGGTATGCGTTTGTGCATAGACTATCGAGAGTTGAACAAATTGACAATCAAGAACAAGTATCCGATTCCTCGGATAGACGAACTTTTTGACCAGTTGGTGGGGTCGGTGGTGTAGTCCATGTTGGACCTGAAGTCCAGATATTATCAGTTGCGGATTTGTGACGAAGAGATACCCAAGACGGCGTTTGGTACGAGATATGGTCATTTTGAGTTCTCGGTGATGCCGTTCGGGTTGACGAAAGCGCCGTCCGTGTTCATGGACTTGATGAACCGAGTGTTTCACGAATACTTGGACAGGTTCGTCGTCATTTTTATTGATGACATTTTGGTGTATTCAAAGTCGGAAGCGGAGCACGAGGTGCACTTGAGGACAGTGTTGCAAATATTGAGGGAGAACCAGCTCTATGCGAAGTTCTCCAAGTGCGAGTTTTGGTTGGAGATGGTGGAGTTTTTAGGTCATGTGATTAGTGGGGATGGGGTGGCGGTAGATCCAACGAAAGTGGAAGCCATCAGAGATTGGCCAGTTTTGAGGACTGTGGCGGACGTCCGGAGATTTCTTGGACTAGCCGGGTACTACCAAAGGTTTGTGGAAAACTTTTCGCGGATAGCTCTACCCCTCACTTCGCTAACTCACAAGGATCAGAAGTTCGTGTGGACTCAAGAGTGCAGTCAGGCGTTTGAAACCCTGAAGGAGAGGCTGATGATGGCACCGATCCTAAGTCTACCAAAGGGGACCGAAGGATTTTAGATTTTCAGCGACGCATCCGGATGCGGTTTAGGGTGCGTGTTGGTGCAGCATGGCAGTGTGATATCTTTTGGGTCGAGGCAACTGAAGCCTCATGAGATAAATTACCCCGTCCATGATCTGGAATTGGCGGCGGTAATTTTTGCTTTGAAGCTGTGGAGGCACTACGTTTACGGTACGAAGGTGGAGATCTTCACGGACCACAAGAGCCTGAAGTATCTCCTGGATCAGAAGGACCTAAATATGCGGCAGCACAGGTGGGTCGAGTTCCTTGGGGACAACGAGGTGGCGATTCAGTACACGCCAGGAAAAGCCAATGTGGTGGCGGATGCTTTGAGTAGGAAATACTCGGGGCAAGGAAATTGGATTGAAGCTCACGATGAGCGGTTAAGGCGGGACTGGGAGTCCCTTGGTTTGGAATGTGTGGCAAGAGGCGAGTCTAGCGTGGCTCGGCTAAACTGGATTGAGATGCAGAATGACTTATGCGATCGTATTCGGGAAGCGACACGTGTGGATGAGGAGTTCCAACCCTTCGTGGAGGAAGCTCTTAAGGGCGAGGGTAGCGCCTGGGAGATGGTTGATGGGGTTCTGAGGAAGGGCGGAAGGATTTGTGTACCGCAGTTCGGCAAGCTCCGCGAGGAGTTGATGTATGAGGCCCACTTCACCAAGTACTCCATTCACCCGGGTAGTACAAAGATGTACTTGGACTTGAAGAAGTCCTATTGGTGGCCTGGGATGAAGCGGGACGTAGCTTTGTGTGTGAGTCGGTGCCAAACTTGTGCCTTGGTGAAGGCCAAGTGTCAGAAGCCGGGCGGGTTCTTGAAGCCTCTTCCAATCCCCGAATGGAAATTTGATGACATCTCTATGGATTTTGTGCATGGGTTGCCTAGATCGCAGCAGGGTAATGATGCCATTTGGGTGATTTTGGACCGCTTGACCAAAGTGGCACACTTCATCCCAAACCGGAAGGAGGACGGTGTGGAAAAGTTGGTGGAGTTGTACGTCCGCAATATTGTACGACTCCATGGGATTCCGAAGAGTATAGTAAGCGACCGGGATGGACGTTTCACGTCTAAGGATTGGCGGTTGGTGCATAAGAGCTTGGGCACAAAACTCAAGTTCAGTACGGCTTTTCATCCTCAAACCGATGGGCAAACTGAGAGAACGAACCGTACTTTGGAAGATATGCTAAGGATGTGTACTCTCGACTTCGGCAAGAAGTGGGAGGATCACCTCTTCATGGTGGAGTTTGCGTATAATAATAGCTACCAAGCTAGTATCAAGATGGCGCCATATGAAGCTCTTTATGGGAGGCGGTGTCGAACACCGATGTCTTGGACAGAGGCGGGAGACACAAAGCTTTTGGGGAAAGAAGTGGTAGCCGACGCTAGTGAGCTAGTGCGGACCATCCAAGAGCGCATGAAGGTAGCTCAAGACCGGCAGTCGACGTATTACAATGCTCGCCACAGGCATGTGGAATTCGCGGTGGGCGACTGGGTGTATCTTAAGATCAAGCCGTTCAAAGGCGTTTCACGAGTTCGCCGACTCAAGAAGCTGAGTCCGAGATTTTTGGGACCATTCAAGGTCATCGAGCGAGTGGGAGAGGCAGCGTACCGGTTGGCGTTGTCCGCGGAGTTAAGTGGATTGCATGACGTTTTTCACGTCTCCATCCTGAGGAAAGCCTTGTTAGAGGCCAGCATGGTGATTGAACCGGCGGCGGTGCCGGTAGAGGAAGACTTGAGGACGCGAGTACGTCCTGTCGGGATAGAAGATTCGGAGGTTCGACAACTGCGGAACAAGGAGGTCCGACTCGTAAAGGTCCGTTGGGACAATTGTGGCTACAAGGAGCTCTCATGGGAGCGAGAGCAGGCCATGCTGGAGGAGTACCCCGAGCTTTTCTCCTCAGGTATCGTTTAGAATTTGTGTTCTTTCCATGTTTTAAATTTCGGGACGAAATTCTGTTAAGGGGGGAGAATTGTAACGCCCCAAAATGTTGTAGGAGCGACGAGGATCGCTTTTGGCCAAGATAGTTTTTTTGAGCATGTGACACGGGTCCCGACACGGCCGTGTCGGAGGCCGTGTCGGCCGTGTCGAGCTAGCCGTGTGGTCGACCATGTTAAGGTCGACGATCGTCGGGTATGGAACACGGCCAGGCACACGGCCGTGTCCCAGGCCGTGTAGCATCGGGTCGTTTCGAACTGGCTGAGGTATTGCACACGGGGCATGACACGGGTCTGTACACAGCCGTGTCCCAGGTGACACGGGCATGTCAGGGGCCGTGTCAGAGGCCGTGTACTTCTCTGACTGAAAATGTTGAAAACGGATGCCGTGACACGGGTCACGACACGACCGTATGGAGCGAGACACGGCCGTGTCGAAGGCCGTGTCAGGAGCCGTGTGCTGGTTTTCGAATCGATCGAGACGGCGAATGGCTAACACGGCCATGAACACGGCCGTGTTGCAACCCGTGTTCGGCCCAGATTTTCTAATTTGAGTTCCGATCGTGGCCGTTCGTTCTTTTCCTTGGAAGACCCAACGGTGGGGGGCCTCCCTAGGCGGTTTAAGGCCGGGAATAGGGTTCCAAACCCTCATTCCCCATTTTCTTTTATCTCTCTAAGTTCTAGAGAGAAGGGAGAGCAAGGAGGCCAAGTTCCGGCCGCCGGCGAAGCTTCGGAGGTCCGTTTCGCGAGCGGAGTTCAGATCCGCGAAGGTGGGAGCGTTGCGGTGGTATTCAACCGAGCAAATCTTCTCCATGGCTAGGAAGAGGGGACGGAAGGTAACGACACTTCTCCTCTCGGTTTTTAGGATTTTGGATGCATGAATAGCATCCCCTTCCTTTCGTGTTTTGAGCACCGGATCTCTCAAATGAGAGGGATTCGTGTAGCCTTGGTTCAAAAGGAACCTCCGGGTTGATCGTGTTCATCCCAGCATGCTTGAATTAGAGATCCGCTCCGTTAGCGGATTAGGCATTGTGGGTGAAGCCGTGGTCGCGAACGATAGTCCGAACCGGTGATGTTGCATAGCGAGCTTCGGTAGAAAATCCGTTGCGGCAATACGCTGTTGTATGTATGCGTTTTCCCCTTGTATTTGAGTGAGTACTCGTAGTCGGAACCGGACGAGGTTAGCTCCGCTTTGTGCGGTAGATGGTTTCCTTAGAGCACGGGAAAGACACGGTGCGAGTGGTAATTAGGGTGGGGAAACCTTGTTTTGTGCTGTGCAAAGGTGCGGCTAGGTCTCCGTGGTCGGCTGGCTATCCCGTGACGCGCAAGTCATGTGGGGAAAGTGTCCCGGCGAGACTAGCCCTTGTGTGAGACTGACGAGAATGCCGAGCAGAGGGCAAGCCCGGGCAATGTGGCCATGAGCGGGTGGGGTCCAGCAAGGCTTCTTAGAATCGGTCAGTGTGAGACGGAACCCTGACGTGCGACGTCAGAATATGCGGGCAAGCCCGGGGTTTAAGTCCCATGTGCGGGTGGGTCCATTGCAAGGTTCCGTGTGACGGCCTGTGTGCCGTTGGGGACATGGTGTCTCCCTTTTGTTTGCGGCTTTAAGCCAATGGGGAAACGGAAGTACCCAATGTTTGATGTTGTGCTAGATGCATACGAGCTAGGGTGCCTTGGGTGAAACCCGGGATGCATTCATGTTGCATAGTAGGCCCTTTTACTTTGTACAAAACATAGAGAACGTGTATGCTGTATGAGACATCCAAGCCTATTTTACCGCTTTAATATATATATGCTCTTTTGGTATACGAAGTGTTAACTTGCAGGTGAAGTGGTACCCCGGGGTCCGTTAGGGAGGGCCAGGAGGAGATGTGTTTGTTACACAGTAGAGGTCAGCCTTTACTGACCCACGTTACTTCAAATCCTTTCAGGGCAAGGATCGCATGCAGGAGCTAGCGCGCCGGGCGAAAAGCCCTAAGCCGCATGAAGTGTTGCTGTGCTTGGCTAGTTTCTTTTCCTTGTTTTGTTGATGTTGTTTGATCATGTCCGGCTTGCATGCCGAGGTAGCCTAGGGGTGCTTGGCACTTTTATATTTTTTTTGGACTTATATTGTGTAAGGCCTTAAGGCCATTTCGATACTCTATTGTTAGTGGATAACTTCTGTCTTTTAGTTTGATGTTTCCGCTGTGTATGTCTGGAGTTTTGAGTTTGGATAGTTTCATATCATCTTTTAATACTAAAGTTGTGGTGTCCGTATGTTGTGGGGCCCCGGCCGGACCCATATTATATGGTCTTTATAGGGGAGGTGTTACATGACAACCCCTTGACTCGAAATCTTGGTCGAAAAACTTCAATTCCTGGGTTTTCTAGGGTTCTGTTATGACAAAACCACTTCCAGGGGTCTAGTTGGAAATGGGATGTTACAAATCTCAATAAACAAAACAAAGATTTCGTCCCCGAAATCAAGGTTAAGCCTACGGGGGCTCCTATCGGGAGAAAAAGGCTGGTAACATCCCATGAGAGTTGAAAGATTTACATCTCTATGTCACGTTTGCTATGTGCGGTTTGAAGGTGATAGTCAAATCTAAGACAATTACATCCAATTAACTAGGTATATACCCCAATAAACAAAAGATTAGCCCCTATTCTTGAAATTTCAGTCCTATTAGTTTAAAATAGGAAAGAAAATTGATTGTCCAGAGGGGTTGTGAGGTATACCTAACTGAAAAGCTCCGGATACTTTTATCGCATCAAGTCCTCTGGCTCCCATCTATGCTCCTCCTGCACATGATTGTTCCACAGGACCTTGATTAACGGAACCTTCTTACGTCGCAAGACCCGCACTGTCGTGTCATCGATCCTAATAGGCTCCAAGTTGACTAACTGATCCGAGGAAACTGGGTCGTCTGCCGAGGAAATTAGCTGTTTAGGGCGTAGCAGAGCCCTCCATAGTGAGGAGATGTGGAAGATGTCATGCAATCCCGCTAACTCTGGCGGTAGCTCCAGTCTATAAGCCAAGGGGCTGATTCGCTCTAGGATCCTATAAGTTCCCATATATCTCGGACTGAGCTTCTTCCGCCCGCAAACCCGCGAGACTCCGTGCATCGGTCGTATCTTCAAGAAAACTCGGTCTCCCACCTGGAACTCCACCTGACCTCGGCCCTAAGGATTGCTATGATCTGCCCATGGAAGAAGGAGTGGAGGAGGACCTGTGGAGGCGGCTGTAGCCTTGCTGATCGCCGGATTGGCATGGTTGTGGCTGGTAGTGGTCGACCTCCTACAACAGTGCAGTGGAACTGCTTGGCTCCTTCAGGTAAGTGGTGGGGAATCATCCTTGGAGTCCTGTGATGCTTTTAAAAGGGGGAGGTAAGGTGTTAGGTGGCTGTAAACTTCAATGGCATTTTTGGCCAAGGTCAAGCTTGGCGGCTATGGTGGGTAGGGGAGAAAACATGGCTCCAACCATTCAAGGATTGGCTGGTTTAATTGGGGCTTCCTTCCTTGTCCTAAAGCAATGAATGGAGGGGGTTGGGGAGGGGGAGGATGAGCACAAAGTCTTCCTCCCTTTTCTTACTTCTCTTTCTCTCTCCTCCATAGGTGGCTCTCTCTCTCCTACACACACAGCTGAATTTTGGCTCTTACCTAACCCAATGGCAGCCCACATGTCCATTTCATCACGCAAAACAAGGTTAGCCCAATTGAAATGGGCTTGAGCTTGAGTTAGCCCATTTGGGCTAGATTGACCCAAACCTAGATTACGGTCCACTTGGGTCAATTTGGTCCTTGAGATTTCCTTAATGGGTCCTTGGTGACCCATTGGCCTCCTCTAGGATAAAGGTGGGGTTGGATTGGCCCTTGGAGGTCACTTGACCCTTAACTAGGGCACTTTGACCACTTTAGGGCTAGAGTTGACTTTTGTCAACTTAGCCTTTTTGATTGGTCCCAATTGGTCCTTGGTGACCCATTGGCCTCTCACTAGGGTTATAAAGGTATGTGTGGGGTCCACTTTGCTAAGGGACTGCAATTGGCCCTTGTGCAGGTCAGTTTGACCCAATTAGGGTTAGAGTTGACTTTTGTCAACTTAACCCCTTTGACTGCCCTCCATGGGTCCTTAGTGACCCATTGACCCCTCACTATGGTTATAAAGGTATGAGTGGGGTCTACTTGGCTTAGGTAGGGTCAATTAACCCTGTGCAGGCCAGTTTGACCCATTTAGGGTTAGGGTTGACCTTGGTCAATTCAGGCTCTAGGGTTGACCCTGATGAGTCCTTAGGGCCTTAACATGCGTTGGAGAGATCTTAGTGAGATCTTGGAGTCATGGTGAGGGCCCCTGGTCACCCTAGACTAAGGTTTTGGAATTTACTATTTGCAGACCATAGTGCCCTTATCCACACCACCAGGCCCACTTGACTTTTTCATGGGCTTCCTAGGGTTTTGTCATGATAAAACCACTCTTAGGGGTCTAGTTGGAATTTGGATGTTACAAATCCCAATAAAAAAAACAAAGATTTCATTCCCGAAATCAAGGTTAAGCCCACGGGGACTCCTATCGGGGAGAAAGAAACTTGTAACATCCCATGAGAATTGAAAGATTTACATCACGACGCCATGTTTGCTATGTGAGGTTTAAAGGTGATAGTCAAAACTAAGACCAATTCGCCCAATTGGATTAGTCTAGACCCCAATAAACAAAAGTATAGCCCCTATTCTTGAAATTTCAGTCCTACTAGTTTAAAATAGGAAAGTAAATTGAACATCCTGAAAGGTTGTGAGGTATACCTGACTGAACAGCTCCAGATACTTTTGTCGCATCCGGTCATGCAGTCCCAGGTATGCTCCTCCTGACCGTGGTTCCTCCACAGAACTTTGACTAACGGAACTTTCTTGCGACGTAAGGTCCGTACTCCTCTGTCATCGATCTGAACCGGCTCCAAGTGAACTGACCAGTCTGAAGCTACCGGCCAATCTGTGGTCAAAATATGCTGCTCCGGGCGCAGTAGAGCCCTCCTAAGTGAAGAAATATGGAACACGTCGTGTAAACCTTCCAGTTCTGGGGGCAACTCCAGCCTGTAAGCTAGGGGGCCGATCCGCTCCAAGATCCGGTAAGGGCCCATATACCTAGGGCCGAGCTTCTTCCTCCGACCACGCACCCGTGAAACTCCATGCATGGGCCGGATCTTCAAAAACACTCGGTCCCCCACCTGAAATTCCACCTGACGATGTCGGGCGTCATAGTACTTAGTCTGCCTGCTCTGCGCCTCTAACAACCTGTCTCTAATCAACCTCACCTGAGCCTCAGTGTCTTCAACAAAATCCGATCCCAATGCCTTCGGATGTTCATCCTGAATCAAAGAAAGCGGGGTCCTGCACCTATTCCCGTACAGGGCTTTATAGGGAGCCATCCTGATGCTAAACTGATAGTTGTTGTTATAGAAGAACTCAACTAGTGGTAAAAGCTTCTCCTAAGGTTCATTTCGATCCAAGATGCATAGCCTTAAGAGGTCCTCCAATGTCCGGTTGGTGCATTCCGTCTACCCGTCCATCTGGGGATGAAATGCTGTCCTGAAGGTCATCCGCATGCCTAAGTAAGTCTGCACGGATCTCCACTCTCTGGATGTGAACCGACCATCCCGATATGACACGATCGTCCTGGGCACCCCATAGTAACGAATGAACTACTCTACAAATCTCCGCACCAGCACCCCAACCGAATCATCTTTCCTGATCTAAATGAATCTGGCCACCTTCGTCAGCCAATCGATGATGACCCAAATCGAATCATTTCCCGTCCGTGATCGGGGGAGGCCATGAATGAAATTCGTTGCGATGTCCTCAAATTTCCACTCTTGCACCGGAAGTGGTTGTAGCAATCCCACGGGGTTCCTGCACTCCGCCTTCACCAGTTGGCATGCCTCGCAATGAGTCACGAAGTATGTAATGTCCTTCTTCATCCCTGGCTAAAACATTGTCTTCTTCAAGTCTGCCGTCATCTTGGTGATCCCCGGGTGTATAGAATATCTGCTACAATGTGCTTCCGTCATGATGTCCTCCCGAATCTGGCCTCCTGCGGGTATATAGACCCTGTCTCTAAAATATAGCAATCCATCTCTCAGTGAATAATTTCCCGTCGAACCCTCCTCCAAGGCATGCAATACCGGCTCTGCCCATGCATCTGTCTTCTGTCCGTCCCGGATGCAGTCCCGTATATCATCTATGGCAACCATCGATGCTAGATACTCTAGATACAGCTCTGGATCATTCTCGGACACAAGGGATATCTGCATATCTTTGAAGGACCGGACTAGCTCTATGGACATCAGTTGTGGTCCCTTCCCTGAGGTATCTCCTCTCCAGCTCAAAGCATCTTCCACCACGTTCGCCTTCCCATGGTGGTAGTGCATGGTGTACTGGTAATCCGACAGGAACTCCACCCAACGTCTCTGTCTGATGTTGAGTTCCTTCGGTGTGTCCACGTATTTCAAGTTCTTGTGATCTGAGAAGATGTCACAGTGAACCCCGTAGAGATAGTGTCGCCAAATCTTCAGAGCAAAGATCACTGCACCCATCTCCAGATCATGCACCGGATTGTTCTTCTCATGTATCTTCAACTGCCGGGAGGCGTAGGCTATCACGTGCCCATTATGCATCAGAACGGTACCCATCCCCTGATAGGAGGCGTTCGTGTATACCTGGAATCCCTCCCTTCCTGACGGAAGAGCGAGAATGGGAGCCGAGGTAAGCCGACCTTTCAACTCCACAAAGGCCGCCTCGCACTGTGGCCTCCAAACGAAAGGGGATTCCTTCTTCGTCAGGGAAGTAAGTGGGACTGCGATTCGAGAGAATCCTTTGACGAACTTCCAGTAATATCCGGTAAGTCCCAGGAAACTCCGTACATACGTTGTTGTCTTTAACGGTGGTCAATCCTTAACTGCCCGGATCTTGGCCGGGTCTATTGCCAACCCAGCACCGCTGATAATATGACCTAAGAAGGCCACCTCCTTTAACCAAAACTGGCATTTGCTGAACTTCGCGTACAGCTGGTGCTCCCGTAGCCTCTCTAGAGTCAACGTCAGATGTCGTGTATGCTCCTCCTCCATCTTTGAGTAGATTAGGATGTCGTCAATAAATAAGATGATGAATACATCCAAATATTCCTCGAATACACTATTCATGAGGCTTGTAAATGCTGACGGCGCATTAGTTAGCCCGAAGGGCATTACTGTAAACTCAAACAGTCCGTACCTACTATTGAAGGCAGGCTTCGGAATGTACTCCTCTCGAATCCATAGCTGGTAATAACCTGACCTTAAGTCAATCTTCGATAAAAATGCGCTCCCTCCAGTTGATCAAATAACTCGTCAATCCATGGCAGCGGGTATGTATTCCGAACCGTCAGTCTGTTCAACGCTCGATAATCAATACACAAGCGGAGACTTCTGTCTTTCTTCTTGACGAATAGTACTGGGGCTCCCCACGGTGAAGAGCTTGGCCGGACAAACCCTGCCTCTACTAAATCCTACAACTGACTTTGGAACTCTGTCAATTCTTTCGAGGCCATCCGATTAGCGGCCCTAGATGCCGGCTTGGCCCCCGGCACAAGCTGTATCTGGAAGTCCTGCTCTCGATGCGGAGGTCATCCTGGAAGTTTCTCTGGAAAGACGTCAGCGAAATCTCGCACCACCGGGATGTCTGTCACTGACTCCTTGACTTCCGCCATCTCAAATAGAATCTGATAAACCTCCTCTCCCTGCAGATGGGCCTTAACGGCCTGTACCGAAGATAAGAGTATATGAGAGGCAGGTCTTATACCTTCGATGGCAAATAAAGAATCTCCGTGTCTCACGGTGATATTCTTCGCTTGGCAATCAATCTGGGCATGGTTCCAGTGCAGCCATACCATGCCCAGGATCACGTCATAGTCCGTTAACTTCAAAAGTATCGCTGGAGCCTCAAACGCCTTTCCACCGATTTCTACCTCCATGTTGCAGTGGTCCGAGGTAAGGAGTTCAGATCCATTGGGTAGTCGCACCCTCATCTCCGAGCCCGTGAATCTCTCCACGCCTTCCAATACTTCTACGAACGTCTCCGACACAAAGGAGTGAAAAGCTCTAGTATCAAAAAGCGTGCGGGCAGGCTTGCCGCCGATTAAGACTAAACCTGGTGTGGTTAAATGTCTTAAGATTCTATAACGAGTTTTTTCTTTCCTATTTATTCTATCTAGTGCAGTTCTACAAATTTGTCAACTGATAAAGGGGGAATAATTTTAAAAACAGTTAAACATCTCGGCATACCTACTATGACCTGCTCTGGATTCCGAGGCTGCGCAAGGTCCAAAGCATACACCTGCTCCCTTTCTTGTCTACGATCTCCCCCCTGGTATCCACGTCCTCCGCAACGACCTCGACCTCAAAAATATAGCGCTGGCTGGGCAGGCGGTGGAGCTGGTCGGGGTGCCCTTCTCATAGGGCAATTTCTGTGGATGTGCCCAACTTGATGGCAGTGGAAGCACTCTAGCGGGGGATATGTCATTCCCCCGGGTCTCTGGCCCTCCCGTGTCTGAAGAGGTGGTGGAGCCACCACCACTGGCTCCTTTGTTTCCTATCTTGCCTCCTGACGAGGCTGGTCCTCGACCCTTCTCCCGTCTATGATACAGGCTCGTCTCTGATCGTTCCTTGGTCCTCGACCCTGATCCTCCGCTGGCCGTTTTCGGCCCCGAGTAGCTTGCCAATCAGACTATATCCTCTTGGCCATCTCTAACATCCGAGGTATTGGCCCGTCAGATACAAATATTAGGGCCTCCCTCAAGTCCTCCCGTAAGCCCTTATAGAACCTCTTGATGTATCCTGCCTCATCCAGCTGATACGAGTCCGCAAACCGGGCTAAATGGTTGAACTCCTTGTGGTACTCTACCACTGTCTTATTGCCCTGCTTCAGCTGCAGTAACCTGTCCTCTAGCTCATCCTTAGCCGACTGTGGAACAAAATGCCCAAGTAACGCGGCCCTGAACTCCTCCCAAGTAATCTCTGCAATCTCCATATATGCAAAGGTCATGTCCAGTGACGTCTTCCACAATCTCTTGTTGTGAGACTCCAAGAAAGAGACCACCAATCGCACTCTCTCCTTCCAGGGGCACCGTATTCCCGTCAACATCTCGTACATAATGTGCAGGCATTCTTTTGTCCAAACAGCTTACTCTATCCTTAAGTAGGATGGGGGAGAGAGTCTTCAGAATATGCTCAACCAGTTGGCCCCCGGGTTTGGCTGAGGGACCGGAACCTGCTGGGCCCTGAAAGCTTCCAGAATAGCTGTCAGAGTCTGCCCCATCTCCGACTGTAGGAATGGAATAGGGACCAGGGGAGGTGGTGCAACATTCGAAGTCTGCTGGACTCCTCCTTGTGGTGTTGGCTGCACTAGGGGCTGCGTAACAAAAGCCAATTATAAGTAATCGCACCAATCTAACTAAAAGTGGACAATTTCATGTGATCCCCCATATGGGCCCACCACTGCTTCCGCTGCTTAGTTTGTCCCCAAACTAAACTCGTGCGGGGGTGGCCTGGGGATTGTGGACTGCTACTTTTCGATTGTTGTGTTTTCCCTCTGATACCACTTGTGAGATGCCCATTTTTTTCTTTTAAAACACCGGGTCTTAGGCCCAGAACCGCCGCCTTGCGATGACACCTTCGCACTCGGAAAGGTTGTCACTACAAAACGCAGATCTTGTCGGCCAAATCAATTACAACTGTAGAAATAAAATAAGCAAGTCCACAGAAATCACACATGAATAGTAAATAATCTCCACGAAGGTAGTGTCCACAGATAAAACATATAACCGAATTCTCGGGCTTATGCCTGGTACATCAAGTCCTCACTATAAATCGCTCATAGCGGAAGCAAACAAATATAACTACTAGCAATCGGGATTCACAGTCCCTGCCATCTGAACTCCGATACTATACTATCCGATCTCCAAGCGTGAAGACCTTCGGGGCTGCTCCTCCATGCTGGGATCCGTGGTCCCCTAAAATGATGTGGTTCGAAAACCGTTAGTCGAAAAGACTAAGTCCTATCATCCCCCGTCCCTTCCCCCATGGCTCCTAGGCACCGAGTGGGGAGAAGGAAAGGGAAGGACATGAAGGTTGAGAATATCAAATAGCAGATGGCGGCGGAACTAAACTAGCAGTTATAAGGTATAAGAGATGGTAATAATGGTATACAGAACTGAATAAGAAAGTAACCTTAACATATGTGAATACACATAAGCTAAGGGATCTCTTGTAGGGTTCCTATCGTATAAAAAGTCCCATACTGATTTATACGATAGGGTTTCGGTTTTACTAGCAAGCATAAATATGTAATACTAAATAAGAACCTTAATTTATAAGCACGCTCGCGCGAACTTATAAACCAAGGGGTCGTTTTGCAGGGCCTAATGTATAAAGTGTCCCATACCACTTATACATTTGATGTCAGGTTATATGCAATGATTATGCTATGAAATACAATTATGCTATGACATGAACATGCAAGTGCAACTCACCCACTCAACTCTGTGTACACAGAGCTTTAGTTCCCCCTTTCTGGAGCCGAACCTCCTAGGATACCTCCGTAGTGGCAAACAGAAGTGGTGGGATGGTCCTCACCCACATCTAAACCGTAATAGCACTACCAGTCAGACCTATCGTACGCCTCAATGCTGGTGCACTAAGCGGAGCTCATGTGTACTCTTGCTTGGCCAAGAGCAAAACCACACTTGCCGGGTCAACGTATTGGCGTCGGTGCATCGACCCTCCATAACCGAAGACCCACCACCTTATACTTTATGCACATGCAACCTTATGTAATAGCTACCGAGCCAAAGCTCCCCGAATAATCCCGTCCGTCAATAATCAACAACCGAGACAAAGCTCGCCGGGCTATCCTGCCCATCACAAACCATTACCGAGCTAAAGCTTGTCGGTCTAACCTGCCCATCACCAAAACCACTGGGCTTACTGCCCGAGTGACCCAACCTATCTCCCCGAGACATCGAGGTGTGAGAATGTGAAACCCTAAATTCACTAATTGCTCTTCATTTTTTTGCCTATGACTTAGGTTTAGCCCAGGACTGCCCAAGGTATTCCCCGTGAAGGGCTCTCGAGGGCACTAGGAGCTACGATGGGCTGAAGCCAAAAGCTCCCTTTCGCAAGGCACTTATTCTTATTTGTTGATACCCAATTCCAAATCCCTTAATTATTGCATTGGATCTAACCCTAGTATTTTGACACATCCTCCTACGGGTTAGACGATCTTTCGTCTATCCCGAGCACCATCTAACATTTAGCCAAATCCAACCCCTACTCATCCTACCTCTAATGATGAACTCATTCTAGTTTATCCAAACCAGCAACCACTAATCCCGACTCATGTGCCAAGCTTTATACTCCAACATATTTTCTACAGTTTTACTATATGCAGACCACTAAGGTTAAATGCCATGTAAAATGGGAGGTACATCAAATAATCATCCAGTACTCCTATAATAATTATTGGAGGGCTATTATGACCTTTTTTGCCAAAATCCAGAGATTCACAATTTTTCCTATTTATCTGATACTTTATTTAATTATTATAATGGCCAAAAATTCTAAGATTGACAGGAAGTACCAAATTTAGATAAGATAAAATTCCTCCAAATTTATGTTATATACAATATGAATATTTAACTTAGGATCCATAGTCTCTTAATTTTTCAGCAAGGTTTAGGCAACTAATTTTAATTTTTAATATATCCCACAATAATTCATTTAAATAGATAAGTAGCACAATCTTACTTCAAAAAATTCAGATAAAATTCAAGCATGTTTGTAAGGGCATATAAATGCTCTGGGTCAAATTCCATAATTTATTAACCAGTAAAGGGCCATAAACAAAATATTGAACAATTTTTCCAATTTAATAAGCTTGTGAAGTAGGTACCACTAAAATGTATCCAAAAATTCTCAAAAAATATAAACATGACCAGGAAGGGTTAAAACTTCCTCTTCCAAAGTTTTATGACCTCCCAATGTGCAGAGGGACCAAACTGATAAAATTATTAAATAGGGAAATCTCATGTGTTACAAAGGAAGTGCTACAATTATTGTTCCAAAATTTCCAACTAAATTACTAGAGGTTCATTATATTTCGTTAAGACCACTTTACCAAAATTTCATCATAGTTGAAGGAGTTTTACTAACCTATTTAATCACTACAATACTTGTGCTCTAAACTAGGGTTGGGATTTCAGGGTCCCAACCTTTCCAAAATCCCTTAAGATTTTCACCATAGGGTTTTACCTACCCTAGTAACCTGCCTACAAAATTTCATGACCATTCAAGGTGTTTTGGCCTCATGCCCTTCAAAAGGTACAAAAGTCCTTCCTTAGGGTTTGATATAGGGTCTTGGGCCAAATCAATTCCAATGTACCCCATTTTTCATGGGAAGGTGCCAAAAGTAATGTCAAGTCAGTGGCCCAAATTTGAACCTCTGTTGATGTGATTTAGACACTCTAAGCCAAAAATATACTTTTGGACCAAAATGCCCTTTTTAAGGCAAGGCTAGGGTTTGCAAGATATCAGTTCAAACCACCTCCAAATGTAATAATATTTTAACCAAATCTTAATAATGACCCCCTACACCATCCACCAAAATTTGGATGGAATTGGAGTTCATTGAACCCCTAAATTAATTTACCCTAGAGAAATTAAATTATTTACAAAACTATAGAAAAATTATCCCCACAAATTCCCATTTTTGGGCAGGGTCTAGATATGGTTAAGGGTGACTCCCTGCAAAAATTTCAATTCATTTTGACTAAAGATGAAGTGTGGGCACTCAGTTTAATGTCTGCCTAGTCATATGTATAGACCCCACCAAAATGAGTGCCCTTGTCAAACAAGGCACCCAAATTGGTTCAAACTAATTTTGTATGAAAGTAGACCAATAGGAATACATTTTATGTGTTGACCATTTTCTCTGAAAATTCCTCCAAATATTTTAACAATTATGGGCATTAAAAACTAAATCTGTGACATAATTAAATAAATCAGAATTTATATCCTATAGTTTGAAATCAATCCAGCATGAATCTTGATGCACTATTAGACGACATCCCATCATCGTCCCCTCGCGCAAACGGCCTGAATTGAAACTTCCTGGAGAATCTTCCAGCCGCTGCCGCCGGCCATCCAGCCACCTCCCCGACCGGCCACCGCCACCGACACCTTCGTGGAGGTGGTGGCTACCTCCAGGCGGCGGAACGGCCGACGGGAAGCACTATTTCGGCGAACCCTACAAGCTCAAATCCATGGAAAAACCAGGATTTTTTTTGAATTGGATCGGGCTCAATTGAGCCCGAACCTCGGCCCTAAGGATTGCTATGACTTGCCCATGGAATAAGGAGTGGAGGAGGACCTGTGGGGGTGGCTATAGCCTTGCTGATCGCCAGATTGGCATGGTGGTAGCTTGTGGTGGTCGGCCTCCTACAATAGTGCAGTGGAATTGCTTGGCTCCTTCAGGTAAGTGGTGGTAAATCATCCTTGGAGTCCAGTGATGCTTTTAAAAGGGGGAGGTGAGGTGTTAGGTGGTTGTAAACTTCAATGCCATTTTTGGCCAAGGTCAAGCTTGGAGGCTATGGTGGGTAGGGGAGAAAACATGGCTCCAACCAGTGAAGGATTGGCTGGTTGAATTGGGGCTGCCTTCCTTGTCCTAAAGAAATGAATGGAGGGGGTTGGGGAGGGGGAGGATGAGCCCAAAGTCTTCCTCCCTTTTCTTTCTTCTCTTTATCTCTCCTCCATAGGTGGCTCTCTCTCTCCTACACACCAAGCTGAATTTTTGCTCCTACCTAACCCAATGGCAGCCCACATGTCCATTTCATCCATCAAAACAAGGTTAGCCCAATTGAAATGGGCTTGAGCTTGAGTTAGCCCATTTGGGCTAGCTTGACCCAAACCTTGATTAGGGTCCACTTGGGTAAATTTGGTCCTTAAGGTTTCCTTAATGGGTCCTTGGTGACCCATTGGCCTCCTCTAGGGTCAAGGTGGGGATTGGCCCTTGTAGGTCACTTGACCCTTCACTAGGGCACTTTGACCACTTTAGGGCTAGAGTTGACTTTGGTCAACTTAGCCTTTTTGATTGGTCCCAATGGGTCCTTCGTGACCCATTGGCCTCTCACTAGGGTTATGAAGGTATGTGTGGGGTCCACTTGGCTAAGGGACTTAAATTGGCCCTTGTGCAGGTCAGTTTGACCCAATTAGGGTTAGAGTTGACTTTGGTCAACTTAACCCCTTTGACTGCCCTCCATGGGTCCTTAGTGACCCATTGACCCCTCACTAGGGTTACGAAGGTATGGGTGGGGTCCACTTGGCTTAGCTAGGGTCAATTAACCCTGTGCAGGCCAGTTTGACCCATTTAGGGTTAGGGTTTAACTTGGTCAATTCAGGCTCTAGGGTTGACCCTGATGAGTCCTTTGGGCCTTAACATGGGTTGGAGAGATCTTAGTGAGATCTTGGAGTCATGGTGAGGGCCCCTGGTCACCCTAGACTAAGGTTTTGAAATTTACTATTTGCAGACCATAGTGCCCCTATCCACACCACCAGGCCCACTTGACTTTTTCTTGGGCTTCCTAGGATTTTGTCATGACAAAACTACTCTTAGGGGTCTAGTTGGAAATAGAATGTTACACTTGTATGGTATTGGAGTTGTGAACTCCTGTGAGAGAGCCGTGAGCTCTGATGGTTGTGTGGACAGGAAAGGGAAAGCCGACCTGCGTCAAGATCTTCGCTATTGACGAGTTAGGCAACGGGAAAAGGCTGACCTGTACCTGTGTTATGTCCGTCCAAGAAAAGGCTTGATCCAGCCGCGTCAGAGCGCATAATGAGAGATCGATTAGAAGACCGGAATGGCTTGTTGATCTGAAATGCTTAAGTGTTTCCGTGAGGTTACTACCTCTGAATGGGATTGGAGAGAGGGTCTCAAGTCTACACGCTGTAGTAGACTATGCTCCATCACAACAAGTTAAGAACCTCTAGTAGGTGGTGTACGAAGGATGTTCCGATATACCGTAAGCGTGCCCTGAGTGCACGGAATGTCTGGCACAAAGGCCGGCGTTTGTGATGATATTGTGTATTGATATATCTACATGTTATGATTGTATTGCATGCAGGGAAGGAACCACTGCCCCAGGTAAGGGGTAAGGTCGTTATAATTGGTCAGATGAATGATGACTGTTGCTTTGTTTATCACCCATGGGGTTGATGTACATATGCAGGTTGTTCCCTTGTTGATGCTTAAGTGGATTGAGCGGGCTGAATCCCTTGTTGCTGCTGTTAGGCCCTCGAAGGCTGTGCGAAGATTTGGATTTCATGTGTGGCCAGCATGCGTGCCGATTTATGAAGTCATATATTTGTAAAGAGAAACTTGTAAGGCCTTAAGGTCATGAGCGGTATGCTTGTATACATTCCTGGTCTTGAATATAAATGTGTTATTTATATAGTAGTGGACATTCATGGATTGATTTCGTGCAACTTATAAACTTCCGCTAGAATTCTCTAGGTTAGGGTGCGATGGTATTTTTGTATTAACCTGTGACCTCGTCGTCTGTTTATGGCATATAATGTGGGCCCCTGGCCGGACCTTCTATTTTATGTTATTTAACAGGTCGTGGTGTTACATTTTGGTATCAGGGGGAGGTTTCGATCCACCGACCTATGGGTTATGGGCCCACCACGCTTCCACTGCGCCACGGTTTTACGCTTTCGAATTCGTGGCTGAATTCTTTTGTCGGGTGGTGAGCACGTGTACGTGCGAACCAATTTAACATAAATGAACTCAAGAATGTCCACTAGGAATGTAAATGATTGGGCATGTTTACCGTTTTGGATTAGAGGTTGGTTGGTTATTGATGTCTTGTTAACGTTTAGGTGACAAGGAGTAGAGCTGGGCAGTCTAAGCCCCAGTGTTTGGATGAGACTGCGACGCTAACAGAGGTTCCCACACTGCCTCTATCGGTAGAGATGATCTGGTTGATCTCGGAGGTGGTTGTACAAATGATAAGGGCCCACCATGAGGTACAGGTACACCTCTCTGTTCCTAGGGTGTGCCCCTTGCCAGTTAGTGTGCGTGAACAAGTGGCAAATGTAGAAGCATCGATCCCGCCATTTAATATGTGTCTGACCCAAGGACCATATACGGTCGAGGAGTATTTTCATGCATTTGTTGAGTTGCGACAACAAGTAGAGTTTGGGTTTGAAACTGAGGAGACGAAGACCAACAGATTTTAAGATGGTCTGCACGATGAACTTTGTCGTTTATTGGTGGGTCCAAAGTCACTTGGATTTTGTGTCTTGGTCATGGCAGCTTGGTCTTTAGACATGGATTAAAGGAAGTTCCGAGCGAAGTACGGTGTCCATGTGCCACCCCTTGCGACTATATCCCCCTCGTCCTCCATAAAGAAACCAAAGAAAAGGTATTTTTCGTGTGGTAAGGGAGGATATTGTGCCAATTGTGTTGGGCAAAGATGGCGAAGATTTGGAAACCTTCAACCATTTGTTACTTGTGTGGCAGAGAAGGACATAAAGCCCGAAATTGTTATGAGAAAAAGGTCGGTGCTTCCTTTGCAGAAAAGGGCAAAACAGTGGCGGAATCATTTGCACCCTGGGCGCAACTGCGAGTGTGCACTGTGCAGGAGCCGCAAAGCTCAAATCATGAAGTTCAGTAGCCTCACATATATACTCTGGAAGTACAAGAGGCTGTTAAGAAAATTATGAAGGACGCAAATGAGCAGAAGTAAAGAATGTCAAGTACTTTTATTGTTGTATGATGTTTGTAAATAGACTTTTTGTGTGCGAGTAGTCCCAGATCGTTTTGTGAATATTTATAACAAAGGAATGGTTGTGTTGTTGGATATATTGCGCTAAATTTTGGGAAGAAATTTCTGTAAGGAGGGGAGGAGGGTAACACCCCAAAAATCATAAATCCCAAAATGGGGTCAGGCTGGGTGACACGGCCTGGGATACGGGCATGTCCAAGGGCGTGTCTAGTGCACACGGCCTGGGACACGGGCATGTCCAAGGGCGTGTTCTTTACGGTGTGCGTCGAGTTGCGTTCTCGAGATAGCACGGTCGACGATCGTCGAGAGGCGACACGACCTGGGACACGAGCGTGTCTCAGGGCGTGTCCTGCTCGGGGTAGCAACCGGGCGGCGTTGAGTGGCGTTGAGTGGAGTGGCGTTCAGTGTAGCACACGGCCTATGACACAGCCATGTCACAGGGGCGTATTGGGCACACAGCCAAGGACACGGGCGTGTGCCTTAGCCGTATTCTTCTCGGGTGTTTCGGCCCTGTATTAATGGGGTGACACGGCCAGTCACACAGCTGTGTATTGGTTGACACGGGCGTGTCAGGAAGTGACACGGGCGTGTCATAGCCCATGTTATGATCCAGATTGAGTCGGTTCTGTAACTGCTCAAGGAACACGGCCTGTGACACGGGCGTGTCATACGCCGTGTTAGCTCTGTATAGATGCTTTTCTAAGCAGATCGAGGCCATTCATTCCCTTCTATTTGGATTCAGTGGTCCAAGTTCCTCCCTACTATTATAAGGCTGAGAATGGAGATGAATATCTCATTCTTATGTTGGTCATTCTCTTTCTAAAGAGAAGAGAGAGAGGAGAGCAAGGAAGGAAGAAGGAGAAGCTTTCCGACCGCCGGTGGAGCTTCAGCGGTCCGAATCGAGAGCCGAGTTCAGCGTTGCGGAGGCAAGGCCACTGCGATGATTTACATCCATCTAGCTCTTTCATGGCATTGAAGGCATCGTCAAGGGTAACGGTCTTTCTTCCTTGGGCAAGTGAAGCCCTTTGTTTATGCTTGTATATCTATAGAATCCTCCATCAAAAGATGTAAGAGCGTAAGTGATTCCAGTGGTTGAGTCTGCATTTAGATCCGGAAGTGTGTAGTACGAAATAGGCATGCTGTGCGAAGCCCATCTGGACGTATAGTCTGGATTGGTGATGCTGCGAACCGGAGAAGACTCCGTGTATATAACGAGTAGGTTGCGGAGGTTATGAGGATGCTTGTGAGCTTCTTGTGTTGTATGCTCTACATGAGCTGAATGCATTGTGGCCTTGAGAGCCAGATCATGTGATTGGTTTAGCGGTGTGCTCCCAAGAGCTCGTGTGGTATTGGAGTTATGAACTCCTGTGAGAGAGTCGTGAGCTCTGATGGTTTTGTGGATAAGAAAGGGAAAGCCGACCCGCATCAAGATCTGCGCTATTTACGAGTTGGGCAACGAAAAAAGGCTGACCTGTACCTGCGTTATATCCGTCCGATAAAATGCTGGATCCAGCTCCGTTGGAGTTCATAATGAGAGATCGATTAGAAGACCGGAATGGCTCGTCGATCTGAAATGCTCAAGTGTTGTCGTGAGGTTACTACCTCTGAATGGGATGGGAGAGCGGGTCTCCAGTCTACGCGCTGTAGTAGACTATGCTCCATCACCAACAAGTTAAGAACCTATAGTTGGTGGTGTACGAAGGATGTTCTGATACACTGTAAGCGTGCCCTGAGTGCACGGAACGTCTGGCACGAAGGCCGACGTTTGTGATGATATTGTGTACTGAAATATCTACATGATGTGATTGTATTGCATGCAAGGAAGTAACTACTTCCTTGGGTAATGGGTAGGGTCATTATAATTGGTCAGTTGAATGCTGACCAGTGCTTTGTTTATCACCCATGGGGTGGATGTCCATATGAGGGTGTTGCCCTTGTTGATGTTGAAGTGGATTGAGCAGGTTGAAGCCCTTGCTGCTACTGTTAGGCCCTCGAAGTCCGTGCGAAGATTTGAATTTCATGTGTGGCCGGCCTGCGTGCCTATGTATGAAGTCATATGTTTGTAAAGAGAAACTTATAAGGCCTTAAGGCCGTGAGCGGTGTGCTTGTACACATTCCTGGTCTTGTATATAAATGTGTTATTTATATAGTCGTGGACATTAATGGAATTAGTTCGTGCAACTTATAAACTTCCGCTAGAATGCTCTGGGTTATTGTGCGATGGTATTTTGGTATTAACCTGTGACCTTGCCGTCTGTTTTTGGCATATAATGTGGGACCCCAGCAGGACCTTCTATTATATATTATTTAACGGGTCGGGTTGTTACACAATGCCCGAGACTCAGACTCATCGAATCAACTCCTTGACTCAACGAATTGTTGAGTAAACTCAACACACTCAACGCCATCATTCGATGAGTCAACACTTGACTTAAAGAAAGCATTGAGTGATCTGAACACACTCGATGCTTCCAAAGGCTGGTTGTGATAGGTCTTTTCCACTCATCATATGAGCAAATCACACTATGCCAATCTCCCAATTTCTCCAAATGTTCTTATGTGCAACCCTGATAGGCTTATATTGCGTTGGCAGGGAGGCTACATACTTGATCACTTCCAGATCACAATGGAAATACGAACAGTCTCCCACTTGATCTTGAAAATATCAAACAAAAGCTTCACAAACAATGAGCGGTATCTAGCAATGCATCATTGCTCCCCAAGAAATAAGAGTTTAGATCTCAAAAGCCATCGTGACAATTGTATTAGTGTTGTCATGTCCCTTCATCCCTTACATCCGGATTGAACTAGAGGTATAGACCGTGTCACCCTCATAATCGTTAGATCCTAGCTTGCTGGTCTAGAATGGACTTCCAGAAATTGGTGAGCCCAATATCATATATTAACTCAACCAAGCATGACCATGCATTTCTCAATCCCATTCCATTAAAGGGCCCTTGAATGTAACTCTTGTCATATAGGAGGACAAATCCCATCTCTGCTCACACGCAAATACTCAAATGATTCGTAACGTACCCAATAACCACCTTTATCATCCAACTTTCTCAAGGCTGGAATTTTGATAGCATCAAAGCACGCTCTTCCTCACTCGATGAATGTTGTTACTTTAGGTCAAAAGACCACAAACATCATTCCCACTTGAGCCATACTGGTGACACGTTCATACGACAATCCACAAAGTATTCTCATGGTGGGTCTTTCTAGTACAACTTGTTAACAAACAAGTACCCATGTGATGACTTGATATCACAATATCATGACCTGTGAGAACCGATCATCAGTTAATGCACATGTTAGTCTTAATGTGTCATCATCTCCATTAGCTTCAAAAATGACACTCAACCAGGGACTATTTAAGAATGAAGCTTCTAATAACATAGGCTCTCACATTCAATTCATCACCTGACTCCTATGGAAGCAAACATTTTAAGGGAATTTATAATGTTAAATTACTCTATCACAATAGAAATAAATTTACAAAATAAAAGAACTTGCCAAAATTATAAAAATGAAACGTATACAGTAATCTATTCATCAAATGAATTATTACAGCCAACAAACATACAATCAACAATACTCCCACTAGGGCTGATCATTAAGGAATCGTATACCCAAAGATCTACATGACCATCATGCTTTCTCTACGCTAGAGGCTTAGTCAGTGGATTCACAATATTTTCTTCAATTGGCATTCTGCAAATGCTCAAATCTCGTTGATCGAAAATCTCTCGAAAAAGATGGAACCGCCGAAGTATGTGCTTGGAGCGTTGATGAGATCTAGGTTCCAAAGCAAGTGCAATTGCACCGTTGTTATCACAGTAGAGATCTACGGGATGAATAATGCTAGGATCTATATCTAACTCGCCGATGAATTTCCTAATCCATACAGTCTCCTTCGCTGCATTTGTTGTAGCTATATACTTGTCCTCAGTTGTAAAATCGGCAACGGTCTCCTGCTTGGAACTCTTGCAACTAACAATACCTCAATTTAGGCAAAATATGAACCCTGACTGAGACTTTGAGTCATCCCAATCAGTTTAGAAGATAGCATCTGTGTAACCCTTTACAACGAGCTCTTCCTCTCCACCAAATACAAAGAACGTAGCCTAAGTCCTTCGCAAGTAATTCAGGATATTCTTTACGACAATCCAGGGACTTTCCTTGGGATCAAAATGATACATGTTAGTCATGCTCAAAGCATAAGAGACATCAGGTCGAGTATATATCATTGCATACATGATTGACTCAATTGTCGAAGAATATGGAATCAACTTCATGTGGTCCTTTGTTGGGTACATTGGAAAATGTGTACCTGATTTGGAGAAGCCTATCTTAGCTCAATGATATACATCAAGGTGTATTTGATGTTACTTTGAGTTTATATGTGCAGGTTAAGAATGTGCTAGAATGCAGGAAAAAGATTCAAAGTCCATATGTCGATACCTGAGGAAGCTGTGTCGACACTTCAGTAAGATTGTGTCGACAATTGGAAATGGCTGTGTCAACACTTCAGTGAGTTTTTGTCGACACCGGGAGGCAGTGTCGACACACAGAAGCTTTGTCGACAAACACCTGTGTCAACACCGGGAGGCTTTGTCGACACACAGAGGCAGAGTCGACAACTACTGTGCCGACACCTGGAGGCAGTGTCGACACACGCTATGTTCTGAGTCTACATCAACTGTGTCGGCACACAGGACTTGTGTCGACACACAGCTGAGTCTAGACCAAGTTTTTTGCTGATGAATGGTGAAGTGTTTGTGTCGACACAAATAATCAGTGTCAACACATTCTCAAGATGCTGTGTCAAGAAGCTATGTCGACATCAAGGCAGCTATGTCGACACCACCAAAGTCTTAGTTGACACTTAAGTCACTTATGTTGACACATATTGACAGATGGTCTCAGTACTTTATGACAGTCAGTCTCGACGCTTTGCTGACATAGACAAAGGCTAACGAACTATTTGAAGACGTGACAGCTGTGAGTTACAACAGGTTTACTGAAGCTGTCAGACTTGTCAGAAGTTAGTTAGAAACTGGATCAGCCGGTTACCATGGATGAAGTCTATAAATAGATGGATTCAGAAGAAGAAAAGGAACTAATTATTATTGACACAACTAACAAACTATTGTGAGATTGATCTCTGATCAAGAAAGTGCAAGGAACAGAAGAAGATCTTCGTGAGAAGATCTAAGAAGACATTCTGCAGTGTTCATCCACTCAGATTCTGTCTAAGTTGAATTCAATCAAGAGTTCAGAAGTATCTTCAAGAGGTTTGGATAGAGAGAGGTCCAACTATTTGAAGTCAAGAAGGAGACATTCACAGGTCTCTCAAAAAGCAGATACTGAACTAATCTGTCAAGAAGATTCAGATCTATTTCTGGAGTCTAAGATGGAAGCTGCCAGTCAGTTATATTCAAAGAAAATCAACCCAACTAAGTTCAGATTCAAGAAGCTTTGAAAAAAGCTAAGATCAAGTTGATTTCAACCATCAGCCTCTTCAAGAAGCTGATCAAGAAAGTTCTTATCCCTTCTCTCTCAACAGGGGTAAGAGATTATAAAATTCCTTATCAAATTCTGTAGGATCTATTCATAGATCTGAGTTGTAAGCCTATTTTATAAAGGCTGAGTGTAGGAGATTTATTCTCTGAGTTGTAGGCCTTGTGGCAAGGCTGAGGTAGGGCTGTTTTTGCCTGAGTTGTAGGAGAAGGTATTCTCTGAGTTGTAGGCCTTGTGGTAAGGTTGAAGAAGGGCTTGTTAGCCTGAGTTGTAGGAATGTGGAGACATTCTGAGTTGTAGGAATCCTTCTGGATTCTGAGCTATAGGATCTTAGGATCTGAGATAAAGGAAGAAGTTTGGCCGAATCTAGCATACTACAAGATAGGTGAAGGGGGGAAAGTGGATGTACCCAGAACTTGGGGAACCACTATAAATCTGTGTGAAATCTGTGATGTGTGTATGATTGTGATTGTTGTGCTGTGTTAGCTGTAGAAATATCTGATTTACTCAAAGAACTGTAGTTATTTTCTGTCTTAAGTTAAATAAAGGAAAAGTACCTATTCACCATCAAGTGGTATCAGACGGAGGTTGCTCAAAGAAGGACTTAACAGTCTGGGTTAGATCCCTAAGGTAGAATCAAGAATCAATAAAATGGGTTCAGGAGAGAATCACAAGGAACTAGGGTCAATGAAATTACCCATCTGCAAGAAAGAGATTTTTGGAATCTAGAAAGAAAGGGTTAGGTTTTTTATGGAGGCCTCTGACCCAAGGATATATATCACAGTAAAAGAAGGTTCATATATCCCAATGAATGTGTCTGCTCTAGATGCAAATCAAAGAACTCCTAAAGATTTTTCTGAAATGACTACGGATGAGATTATACTGGAAACTATGGATAAAAGAGCTCAGAATATCATAGTGAGTGTCATAGATGGTTCTACTTTCCAAAATTTGATTCACTGCAAAACCTGCAAGGAAATGTGGGACACTTTTATTGTCTACATAGAGGGTTCTGAAGAAGTTAGACATGACATAAAGTCTATGCTCAATCAAGAATATGAGAGTTTCAGACAAGGGAAGTCTGATAGCATATCTGAATGCTACAAGAAATTCTTCAGGATAGTGAATGAACTGATGTCCTATGGAAGGGTCTTCAATATTTATGAGCTGAATGACAAATTCCTAAGATCCTTGACAAAGGATTGGGATACCAAGATTTGTGTCATTAGAGAAGTGGCCAAACTAGCAGACATTTCTCCTCCAACCTTATTTGGAAAGTTGCTATCATATGAAATGCAACTAATAGCTAGGAAGGAGGAAGAAAGAAATACAAAAGGAGAGCATAGAGAAAAGTCAGTGGCCTTCAAGGTTGAAGCCACTAGAAAGAGCAGGAGGATGTCTCCATCACCTCCTAAGGAGGTTGCTGAAGTTATCTCAAAGAATTCAGACAATCAGAACTCAGATAGCAGTGATTCAGATGCAAATTTTGCTGCCTTTACAAGGCAATTTCAGAGGTTCTTGAAGAAGAAGCAGTGGAAGTCAAGGCCCTCCACATCACAGCCAGTTAATGACTACTATCAAAAGAGAAAATCATCAAGAAAGGAAATGAGCAGGTCTAAGCCAAGCAAAGCTACAACATCAAAAATTGTTTGTTATTGCTGCAATAGGCCGGGACATGTGGTGGCTGAGTGTCCAGAAAAGAGGAAGGAGTCAGCAGACAAAAAGAAGACTCAATAAAAGGGCAAGAAGGAGAAATCCTTTATTGCTAAGAAGGAGAAGAGTCTTACAGATCAATCCTCCTCAGAGTCAGAATCTGAAGCTGAAGCATACATTGGACTGTATGCAGCTAGTGAATAAGATGAGTTTATGCAATTACTGGACTCCATCAATGAACAAGAAGACCATCAGTGCATGGGACTGATGGCTGAATCAGAAGACAACAAGTGTCAGGATCAGCCTTGTCCCAGTAAGGTACAAATTATTCTAGAATTTCTGATTACAGTACTGGTTAAGAGCCAGATTCATCTTCATCAAGTGATGAGGATGGATCAGAATCTGAAGGAGATATTCATTAGTTGATAGATGAATATGGAGACTTATTGCAGGCACTTAAGAAAAGAAAAAAACTTGGCCAAAACTCAGGCTAAGGAAATAGCATGTCTTAAGATGACTACATCTGGTTTAGAGAAAGAATTGGATCAAAAATTGAATGAGGTTGCCAAAATGAAAACTATAACTGTTATTCAGATGGGTACAATCACATAAAAAATGATCTAATTAAAATTCTGGATGTCAGACTTCAAAAGGAGAGTGATCTAGTGCCTTGTTACTCTACCCCAAAATCAGTCTTACCCTTAATAGATGAGTTTGTGGCTCAAAAGGGTAAGGCAGGATTAGGATTTAAAGGTAACACCAGGACTATCCAATTCAAGAGAAAAGGCAAAGCACCAGTCCAGCCAGTAAATTTTAAAGTGCCTGTAATGTTTAGAAAGGTAAAAGTGCCTTCTAACAGATATGATCTTGAAAACATTCATGGTCATAATAATACTGATGTTCTGAATAACAAGGGTGTTAATGCCAATAAGTCAGCACATGTTCATAAACCACATGGTTATAAGAAATCAGTGGGTGTAGCTGCAGCAGCACCAGCACATAACAAAAAATTTTCTACCAAAAATGTATCTAGACCTAGATACAACAAGTATGAATGCTGGTGTTGTGTCAAGACATGCTATTTTGCCTTAGACTGCTGGCATAACATAAGTGTCAGGAGGAAAAACAGTCTACCAGTTAGAAGAGATGCTGGTAGTTTTGATATGAATGGTGCTAACTTGAATCAAGGACCCAAGACATACTTGGGTTCTAAGGGAAAGTAATTCTGTATTGCAGGAAAGTCCAAGTTGCCATGCCCCTATATGATACTTGGACAGTGGATGTTCCAGGCACATGACTGGAACAAAGGGGCTACTGAAGGAGTACACACCTATCAAGGATGGGCCTAAAGTAATCTTTGGTGGATCTGAAAGGGGATTCATCAAAGGATTTGGTAACATTTCTTCAAACCAAATTACCATCACTCAAGTGGCTTATGTAAAAGGTTTGAAACACAACCTGATAAGCATAAGTCAGTTGAGTGATCTAGGATATGACATTTCATTTGTTAAGAATGGATGTCATATAAAAAGGTCAAATGATCAAAAGGTCATATTGACTTGGTATAGAAAAAGAAATGTTTATTGTCTTGACTTTGTATGTGAGAACAAGGTTTCTCCTATTTGGCTTGTAGCTGATGAGAGAGCATCTCATTGTGTCAAATGGCACAAGAGGCTGGCTCATCTTAACTACAAAATAATTGGCCAACTATTTAGCAAAGAGTTAGTGAGGAATGGTCCTCAGGTTTAGTGTATAAAAGATGGGATATGTTCAGCTTGTCAAAAGGGCAAGCAGACAAAATCCTCCTTTCATAGCCTTGAAAACAAGGATTCAGTCAGGTGTCTATACCTACTGCATATGGATTTATTTGGTCCTATGCCAGTTCATAATCTAGGTAGGAAGGTCTACACTTTTGTGGTTGTTAGATGACTATTCTAGATATTCCTGAGTGTTCTTTCTGAGACAGAAATCTGAAATCCCAAGTGTTTTACATAGTTTTGTCAAAGAAATTCAGAATGAACTGAACAGTATAGTGGTCAAAATCAGAAGTGACCATGGCACTGAATTTCAATCTGAAAGTATGACAAGATTATGTGAAGAATTTGGGATTTTCAAAGAATTCTCCTCACCTAGAACACCACAGCAAAATGGTATTGCTGAAAGAAAGAATAGGACATTGATTGAGGCTGGTAGAACTCTATTGAATGACACTTCTCTCCCAGAATACTTCTGGACTGAGGCAGTTAGTACTGCATGTCATGCGATCAATAGGGCCTCTATTACCAAAAGCCACAAAAAGACACCCTATGAGATCATGAAAGGTAAAAAAACAAATTTATCTTATTTTAGAATCTTTGGTTGCAAGTGTTATATCCTTAACAATGGAAAGTCTTACCAAACTAAGTTTGCTGCCAAATCCCAAGATGGGATATTTGTATGATACAACATCAATAGTAAGGCTTATAGGATCTACAACTTGATTATCCAGGTTGTAGAAGAATCTGTACATGTTGTATTTAATGAAACTTGATTAATCAACAGTGAGTTGCCTTGTAGTTCATGCAGTACAACATGTATAAGTATTAGAATGGACAAGCTTTCTATTACAGAAGGCTCAACTGCAGATGAAGTAATGGAAAATGATGGCTACAGTCTAGGGGGAGTACAAGACTCTCTAGATGCTGATGACAACCAAGAGGTGCAGCATAATGAAGAAACTGGAGGTGTTCAGCTAGAAGGAAGTTTACCTCCAGCTGTAAGAGATCTAAAGGATCATCCAGCAAATCAGATAATTGGTGATCCAAGACAAGGAGTGCAAACCAGAAGCAGAAATCTGAATACAGTCCTGCACTCAAGTTTTCTATCTCAACTGGAACCAAAGAAATTTGAAGAAGCTATCCAATACCAACACTTGATTAATGCTATGAAAGAGGAGCTTAATCAGTTTAGAAGATGCAAGTTCTGGGAGTTAGTTCCTAAATACAAAGACCACAACATCATTGGTACAAAGTGGATTTTTAGGAACAAGTTGGATGAGAATGGAATTATTGTGAAGAACAAAGCAAGATTGGTTGCAAAAGGATACAGGAAAGAAGAGGGAATAGACTTTGATCAAACATTTTCCCCAGTTGCAAGACTAGAAGCAATCAGGATGTTCCTTGCCTATGCAGCATATCAAGGCTTCAAGGTATACCAAATGGATGTGAAATCAGCTGTCCTGAATGGTGATCTAAAAGAAGAAGTCTATGTAGAGCAGCCATAAGGTTTTGTAGATTCTCTTAAACCTGGTTATGTCTATAGACTTAGGAAAGCATTGTATGGTTTAAAGCAAGCCCTAAGGGCTATGTATGAAACCCTATCTACTTTCCTTATTGAGAACAAATTCTCAAGATGTAAAATAGACAAAACTCTATTCCTAAGGGAATCTAAAGGTAAGACAATCTTAGTTCAGATCTATGTAGATGACATAATTTTTTGGTCTACAGAGAACAACCTTTGCAAGAAGTTTGCCAAACTTATGCAAGGGAAGATTGAAATTAGCAGTATGGGGAAACTTAAGTTCTTCTTGGGACTCCAAGTAAGACAGACTGAAGATGGCTTGTCCATATCCCAGTCCAAGTTCACCAAGGAGTTAATTAAGAAGTATGGTATGGAATCATGCTCCACCATGAGAACTCCTATGGGAACAAGTATGCCTATATGCAAAGATGATGCAGGTAAACCTGTAGATGAGTCTTTGTATAGAGGAATAATTGGCTCTTTATTATATCTCACTACTAGTAGACCAGACATTATGTATGCTACATGTGTCTGTGCTAGGTACCAAGCATGCCCTAAATAATCACATTATACTGCAGTCAAGAGAATTCTGAGATATCTAAAGGGCACTCCTTATCTAGGCCTTTGGTACCCTAGGAATGAAGATTTTCTACTAACAGGTTATTCAGATGCAGATTTTGCAGGCTGTAGAGAAGATAAAAAAAGTACTACAGGTACATGCCAATTCTTGGGAGGAAGGTTGATATCCTGGAGCAGTAAGAAGCAGACTAGTGTGGCAATATCCACAGCTGAGTCTGAATATGTAGCAGCAGGAAGTTGTTGTGCACAGCTGTTGTGGATTCAGCATCAGCTAAGGGACTATGGTATTCAAGTAAGTAGAACACCTTTATTATGTGATTCTAAAAGTGCTATTTCTCTTGCAAACAATCCTGTTTCACATAGTTGGACTAAGCATATAGAGATAAGATACCATTTTCTAATAGAACATGTAGAAAAAGAAGACATTTCATTAGAATTAGTTAAAACTGATTTTCAAATTGCAGATGTATTTACTAAGCCTCTGGATGAAACTAAATTCAATAGATTTAAAATTGAATTAGGAATGCTGACCATAGGTTAGTTTACCAAAAATTGGCTAAGTAAAATGGTGTCGACACATTCAGTGATAAGGTGTCGACACAGAGAAGTCATGTCGACAATTCAGGAAAATTGTGTCGACACAGAGAAAATGTGTCGACACCTAAGGGACAAAGAGTCGACACATCCAGAAATGTAGTGTCGGCACAACCAGAGAAATGGTGTCGACACTTACAGATTTTGTGTCGACACTTATAATAAGAGTCGACACAGAATTTCTGATGAACTACTACGTATTTCCTGTGTCGACATATCATCAATTGGTGTGGACACATAGTAGTCAGCGCCGTGGTCGAGACAATAGTTTTGTGTCGACACTTTTCAACAGTGTCGACACTTTTAGACAGTTTTTGCCCGCCTTTTGACCTTCTTTGATTAGAAGGGTATAAATAGGTCAAGAACTTACTCTGTCGATACGCTCACCAGGGTTTCGAGATAAAAACCTTGTGTCGACGATCTCTCTCCTCTCCAATCAAGCTTTCTCTTCATTCTAATGTCGCCCAAGGTTGAAGACAACATCAATGAAGGGTATGAGTTGGTTAGGCATGCATTCGCCGATGCCGCAACAGAGATCAAACAGGTCATTTCTATTCTTGCAGAAAATGGATTGGAATATCTTGTCTCTGAACCTACAAAGATATGGAAGAAAGAAGTATTCGAGTTCTATACTGCTACTTCAATAGACTCAACAGGATTGAAGATCAAATCCACTATACATGGAGAAAAAGTCAAGCTGGCTCAGAAGAGGTTGAGCAAGATTCTCCATCTACCTAGAATCCATGATGAGGAAGAGGTCCCAGCCTCAAGTACGAGGGAGGCGCTTCAATGGTGTGGATTGGATCCAACCTTAAAGATAGGAGCAGCCATCAATAGGAAAGGCATGAATCATCAAGGGAAATTCCTATCTGAAATAGTAGGCAAAGTGATCTTATGTAAACAAGGTGGCCATGATAGGATATCAGCCTATATGTTCAGCCTGATGACAAGGTTAATATTTAAGATTCACACCAATTGGTCTACAATACTGTTTGATAAGATAAAAAAGGAATCAAGAAGCCAAACTTGGCTAGGATCATGAGTCTGTACCTGGCTGGAATAATTCCAGAGGTGATGCAACAGATTTCTGGATCAAAGATAAATCACATGAGGAGAATGGACATAAGGTTATTCTCAAGATGGGATAGAGTTCTTTCCAAAGAGATGCCTGATGTGGACAGGCAAGAGCTAATAGAAAAATCCCCAGTGCATGACATTTCTGAGCATGGTCATGAAGATGAACAAGAACAGGAAGCACAAATTAGAGAACAAGTTCAGGAAGAGACTATATCTGCACAGGTACAGGGGGAGCCACTTAGTGCACAGTTGCAGGGGGAGCCACATTCTAAACAGGTGTAGGAGGAAGAAAGAATAAATTTATCAGAAGACTTAGTTTCTCAAACTGGTCTTGATAATTCTGGAGTTGCTGCTAATGCTTAGAAAGTACTATCTCTTGCTCTCACACAACAAGAATTCACACTTGAAGAGTTGTTTCCTGATCTTGGAGGAGCAGCAGATAAAATGGAGACCCTATGATTTGAGGGGGAGCAAATAAGGGTTGAGGGGGAGCAGGTTAATACTGAGGAGGAGCAACATGGAGCTGAGAAATAAATTTCTTCCACTCCTCAAGAGAGAGTTAATATTGAAAGGTCTTCAGAGTCTGAGCATGAAGAAGTCAGGGAGGCCAAGAAAAGAAAACTAATGGTTTTTAAGAGAAGAAGTCAAAGCTATAAGAAAGCTCTCCAAACAACTACTTCACATTCTACTCCTGAGATTGATTACAGCAAGTACTTGGTTGACTTACAAGTAAAATTTGATGAGCAGAGATTACTTCTAGAAAAATACGTGGATGAAAGCCAAAAGGCTCTTCAATTTGATCTAGCCTAAGAGATAAAGTCTATCAGATTTGAGGTCAATCAGAATAAAAAAAGAGATGACAGATTGCTTCCACAAGGGAGGCAATGCTGTGGTATTTCTTGCAAAGCAACAAGCAGAAATAAAGAAGCAAGTGGATGAGATTGCTGTCAAACAAGGCTATGTCCTTGAAAATCAAATAAGAATGAATGACAATCTGAAGAAATCTCATAATGAGATAGTCATTGAGTTAACAAATGTTGTTACTGGAATGACTGCTGCAAGGACTAAAGAAATGGAAGACTATGATAAGAAGCTACAGGCGTACCTAGATTCAGTTAAAACTACCATCACTTCATCTGAGAAGTTAATTAGTGACAAGCTTAAAAAGTTAAAGCCATTCTTTAAAGATGGATTCAATTACTTGGATGGGCAAATAAGATTTCAAAAAGAGGAATTAAGAGATCATATGACCAGAGAAGTCATAAAGGGGGAGAGGGTGTTAGTATATGTTGGCTCTAATCATGCCAAATGGGTAACCAATAGCATAAGAGCCACTCTAGGATATCCACCCGTGTGTGATGATGATAATATGGCTGAGTCAGGGGTGCAACCAATTCTACTTGAAGGTGATCAACCTGAGGTTGTCCAAGTCATTTACCCTCCTGCAGATATTGAAATGGTACATCAATAAGTTGAGTCTATGTACAACCCTTCTCTACCAGTTACAAATGTTATTATTGAAAAGGTAGATATGCCAGAAGCTGGTCTGAAAGCTCAGCAAGATTCTCAATTATCAAAGAAAAGATTTAGAGAGCAAGCAAAATTAAAGCCAGACTTTAAGCAGTGGAGCCCCACTTCAAGGAATATCATTTTAACTGCCTGGAAAGCTGTAAAAGATCAAGTACATGAAAGGGGAAATGGTACAATGAGCAAGAATGGCAAAAGTATGAAGCCAGACAGGAGGACATAGTTCAATACTTGAGAAAGGCTAAGAGTGGGAAGCTACCTCCTGATGCACAGGAGCCTAGCAAGTATTTCCCCAAGCCCTTTAATTATTTTGAAAGGCAAAGGATCAAGGCTTAAGCACAAAAGAAAGCTGAGTTGAAAGGCAAGAAGCCTATTGAAGATACAGAACCTTTTGTGCAGGCTCAGATAAAATCTGGCAAAGGGATTGTCATCAAGGAGCCAGTCCAGCCTTAGTATAAGTTTTACTAGTTTTTGTCCAAGAACTATGTAATTGTTAGTTTGTTAAAGAAATCAATGTAAACAACTTGTAACAAACATTTTTTAGTTAATATACAAAACATTGCTCTGTGATCATTCTCTTTTACATCTTTATTCTGTGATGTAACAATGATATGTGTTTTGTTATAAAGTACCATGTAATATAATGCTTATGTGCATCATCATGTTTATTTTCTAAGTGGTGTATATCATTGGATAAAGGGTTATGACTTCTCCAAATAGGGGGAGATTGTTGGGTACATTGGAAAATATGTACCTAATTTGGAGAAGCCTCACTTAGCTCAATGATATACATCAAGGTGTATTTGATGTTATTTTGAGTTTATATGTGCAGGTTAAGAATGTGCTAGAATGTAGGAAAAAGATTCTAAGTCCATATGTCGAAGCCTGAGGAAGGTTTATCGACACTTCAGTAAGATTGTGTCGACACTTGGAAATGGTTGTGTCGACACTTTAGTGAGTTTTTGTCGACACCGGGAGGCAATGTCGACACACAGAAGCTTTGTCAACAACACCTGTGTCAACACCGGGAGGCTGTGTCGACACACAGAGGAAGAGTCGACAATAACTGTGTCGACACCTGGAGGCAATGTCAACACACGCTATGTTCTGAATCTACATCAACTGTGTCGGCACACAGGACTTGTGTCGACACACAGCTGAGTCTAGACCAAGTTGATTGCTGATGAATGGTGAAGTGTTTGTGTCGACACAAATAATCAGTGTCGACACATTCTCAAGATGTTGCGTCAAGAAGCTGTGTCGACATCAAGGCAGCTATGTCGACACCACAAAAGTCTGTGTTGACACTTAAGTCACTTGTGTCGACACATATTGATAGATGGTCTCGACACTTTATGATAGTCAGTCTCAACACTTTGCTGACAGAGACAAAGACTCCAGAACTTTTTGAAGACTTGACAGCTGTGAGTTACAATAGGTTTACTGAAGCTGTCAGACTTGTCAAAAGTTAGTTAGAAACCGGATCAACAGGTTACCATGGATGAAGTCTATAAATAGATGGATTCAAAAGAAGAAAAGGAACTAATTATTATTGACACAACTATTGTGAGATTGATCTCTAATCAAGAAAGTGCAAGGCACAGAAGAAGATCTTCGTGAGAAGCTCTAAGAAGACATTCTGTAGTGTTCATCCACTCAGATTTTGTCTAAGTTGAATTCAATCAAGAGTTCAGAAGAATCTTCAAGAGGTTTGGATAGAGAGAGGTCCAGCTATTTGAAGTGAAGAAGGAGACATTCACAGGTCTCTCAAGAAGCAGATACTGAACTAATTTGTCAAGAAGATTCAGATATATTTCTGGAGTCTAAGAAGGAAGCTGCAAGTTAGTTATATTCATAGGAAATCAACCAAACTAAGTTAAGATTCAAGAAACTTTGAAGAATGCTAAGATCAAGTTGATTTCAGCCATCAGCCTCTTTAAGAAGCTGATCAAGAAAGTTCTTATCCCTTCTCTCTCAACAGGGGTAAGATATTATAAAATTCCTTATCAAATTATGTAGGATCTATTCATAGATCTGAGTTGTAAGCCTATTTTATAAAGGCTGAGTGTAGGAGATTTATTCTCTGAGTTTTAGGCCTTGTGGCAAGGCTGAGGTAGTGCTATTTTTGCCTGAGTTGTAGGAGAAGGTATTCTATGAGTTGTAGGCCTTGTGGCAAGGCTGAGGTAGGGCTTGTTAGCCCGAGTTGTAGGAATGTGGAGACATTCTGAGTTGTAGGAATCCTTCTGGATTCTGAGCTGTAGGATCTGAGATAAAGGAAGAAGTTAGGCCGAATCTAGCATACTGCTAGATAGGTTAAGGGGGGAAAGTGGATGTACCCAGACCTTGGGGAACCACTATAATTCTGTGTGCAATCTGTGATGTGTGTGTGATTGTGATTGGTGTGCGGTGTTAGCTGTAGAAATATCTGATTTACTCAAAGAACTGTAGTTATTTTCTGCCTTAAGTTAAATCAAGGAAAAGTACCTATTCACCCCCCTCTAGGTGTTTAGGTAGTCTTGAAAGTAAAACTATCATCCTTATCTTCACAAGATTTAGGACACTGGTCCTTAGAGAGACTCACACCATGAGATATGGGGAAGAATCCTTTTCTTGACTCAAGCATGTTGAACCGGTTCAACACCTTATCAATGTACATACTTTGGGTCAAACCCAAAAACTTCTACGATCTAACTTTATAGATCATAATACCAAGTATATAAGTCACTTCACCCAAGTCCTTTATAGAAAAGCAGCGCCCTAGGCTGTTCTTAACAACTTGTATGGTCGGTTTGTCATTCCCGATCAGCAGTATATCATCGATATACAATACCAAGAAGACAACAATTCTCCCACTAATCCGTTTGTAAATACACAGCTCATCAACGTTCTTGATAAAACCAAACTCTTTGATATTTTCATCAAAACGAAGATTCTAACTTCAAGAAGCCTGTTTTAATCCATAAATGGATCTCTACAGCTAACATATTTTAGTGGCTTAACCTGGAGATACAAAACCATCGGGTTGTGTTATATATACTTCCTCAAGGAGGTTTCCATTTAGGAAAGCCATTTTGACATCCATCTTCAAAATCTCATAGTCATAATACGCATCAATAGTAAGCATAATTCTGATGGACTTAACCATGACAATAGGGAAAAAAATCCTCATCATAGTAAATACCATGAATTTGCTTGAAACCCTTAGCCACTAGTCGCCTATTGAATGTTTGTACATTCCCATCCATGTCGGTCTTCTTCTTGAAGACCCACTTGCACCCTATGGGTCGTACCCCTTCAGGTGGTTCCACCAAGGTCCAAACTTGGTTTTCGCATATGGAGTCCATTTAAAATTTCATGGCCTCAAGCCACTTCTCGGAGTTCGGTCTACTCAAAGCCTCTTAGTAGGTTGCAGGCTCATCACTATGATCCATAAGCAGCACATTACTTATTTGAGACACGAGAAATCCATATCTCTCAGGCTCAAACCTTGGTCTACCAGATCTAGATGGAACTTGTGTTTCCTGAGCAGGGTCTCCAGCTGCAACAACTTGTAGTCCTGTCTCAGGATCCAATTTCGGTTCATTCACAGTTTGTGGTTTTTGAACATCTTCAAGTTCTACCTTGGTAGTCTTCCTACTTAAGAACTCTTTCTCAAGAAAGACACCAGTCCTTGTGACAAACACTTTTCCTTTGGATGGTAGGTATAAATAGTACCCTTTTAGTTTCCTTAGCATACCCTACAAGATAACACTTATCTGACTTGGGTTAATGCTTGTAAGGCATTGGACATCTCACGTAAGCCTCACAGCCCCAAATCTTAATGAACGACATACAAGGACGCTTCCCAGTTCATATCGAATATGGTGTCTTCAGAATCCCTTTCATTGGAGCACGATTTAGTGTAAAAGCAGCAGTATCTAGAGCAAAACCCCAAAAAGAAACACGCAGATCTGCATGACTCATCATTGACCGTACCATATCTAACAGAGTACGATTCCTCCGCTAAGACACACCATTATGTTGCGGTGTTCTAGGTGTAATGAGCTGTGATATAATACCACACTCTTTCAGATGATCACAAAACTCATGACTTAGGTATTCGCCACCTCGATCAGATCAGAGTGCTTTAACCTTCTTACTCAATTGGTTCTCTACTTTGTTCTTAAACTCTTTGAATTTTTCAAAGGTTTCGGATTTGCACTTCATAAGATACACATATCTGTATCTACTGAAGTCATCAAAAAATGTAACCAAGTAGAAATACCCACCTCTAGCTATAGAACTCATGGGTCCACATACATCACTATGTACTATACCCATGAGATCACCAGTCGTCTCATTGAAACCACTGAAAGGGACCTTAGTCATCTTGCCTAACAAACAAGATTTGCATCTCTCAAATGATTCATAATTAAATGAGTCCAGTAGTCCATATCTATGGAGCTTGGATATGCGTTTCTCATTTATATGCCCCAAACGACAATGATAAAGGTACGTAGGGTTCGAGTCATTCGTTTTAAGTTTTTTAGTATTTTCTATATTATAGATCTGATGGTTTAAGTTCAAAATATATAAACCATAAAATATTTGGGCTATACCATAACAAAAATCATTCTTAAATATTGAACAACAATTATTCTTAATAACAAATGAAAATTCAATCATGTCCAAACATGAAATAAATATAATGTTTCTAGTTATGGAAGGAACATAATAATAATTATCAATGTTGGGTACATTGGAAAATGTGTACCTGATTTGGAGAAGCCTCACTTAGCTCAATGATATACATCAAAGTGTATTTGATGTTATTTTGAGTTTATATGTGCAGGTTAAGAATGTGCTAGAATGCAGGAAAAAAATTCTAAGTCCATATGTCGACACCTGAGGAAGCTGTGTCGACACTTCAGTAAGATTGTGTCGACACTTGGAAATGGCTGTGTCGACACTTCAGTGAGTTTGTGTCGACACTGGGAGGCAGTGTAAACACCGGGAGGAAGTGTCGACACAAAGAAGATTACAGTCGACATAAAATGTGTCGACACTGGGAGGCTGTGTCGACACACAGAGGCAGAGTCGACAATAACTGTGTCGACACCTGGAGGCAGTGTCGACACATGCTATGTTCTGAGTCTACATCAACTGTGTCGACACACAGGACTTGTGTCGACACATAGCTGAGTCTAGACCAAGTTGATTGTTGATGAATGTTGAAGTGTTTGTGTCGACACAAATAATCAGTGTTGACACATTCTCAAGATGCAGTATCAAGAAGCTGTGTCGACATCAAGGAAGCTATGTCGACATCACCAAAGGCTGTGTCGACACTTAAGTCACTTGTGTCGACACATATTGACAGATGGTCTCGACACTTTATGACAGTCATTCTCGACGCTTTGCTAATAGAGACAAAGGCTCAAGAACTATTTGAAGACTTGACAGCTGTGAGTTACAACAGGTTTACTGAAGCTGTCAGCCTTGTCAGAAGTTAGTTAGAAACCGAATCAGCCGGTTACCATGGATAAAGTCTATAAATAGATGGATTCAGAAGAAGAAATAAGTGAAGAATACACACTCTAACACACCAATTGTGAGATTGATCTCTGATCAAGAAAGTACAAGTCAAAAAGAAGAAGATCTTAGTGAGAAGACGATCTAAAGTTGTTTTCTATTCAGATTCTGTCTAAGTTGAATTCAATCAAGAATTCAGAAGTATCTTCAAGAGGTTTGGATATAGAGAGATCCAGCTATTTGAAGTCAAGAAGGGGACATTCACAGGTCTCTCAAGAAGCAGATACTGAACTAATCTGTCAGGAAGATTCAGATCTATTTCTGAAGTCTAAGAAGGAAGCTGCTAGAAAGTTATATTCAAAGGAAATCAACCCAACTAAGTTCAGATTCAAGAAGCTTTGAAGAAAGCTAAGATAAAGTTGATTTCAGCCATCAGCCTCTTCAAGAAGCTGATCAAGAAAGTCCTTATCCCTTCTCTCTCAACAGGGGTAAGAGATTATAAAATTCATTATCAAATTCTGTAGGATCTATTCATAGATCTAAGTTGTAAGCCTATTTTATAAAGGCTGAGTGTAGGAGATTTATTCTCTGAGTGGTAGGGCTGATTAAGCCTGAGTTGTAGGAGAAGGTATTCTTTGAGTTGTGGGCCTTGTGTAAGGCTGAGGTAGGGTTGTTTCCGCCTGAGTTGTAGGAGAAGGTATTATCTGAGTTGTAGGCCTTGTGGCAAGGCTGAGGTATGGCTTGTTAGCCTGAGTTGTAGGAATGTGTAGACATTCTGAGGTGTAGGAATCCTTCTAGATTCTGAGCTAAAGGAAGAAGTTAGGCAGAATCTAGCATACTGATAGATAGGTGAAGGGGGAAGTGGATGTACCCAGACCTTGGGGAACCACGATAAATCTGTGCAATCTGTGATGTGTGTATGATTGTGATTGTTGTGCTGTGTTAGCTGTAGAAATATCTGATTTACTCAAAGAACTGTAGTTTTTTTTTTATCTTAAGTTAAATCAAGGAAAAGTACGTATTCACCCCCCTCCCCCTCTAGGTGTTTAGGTAGTCTTGAAAGTAAAAATATCAAGTGGTATCAGAGGGAGGTTGCTCAAAAAAGGACTTAACAGTCTGAGTTAGATCCCTAAGGCAAAAATAAGAATCAAGAAATTTGGTTCTGGAGAGAATCACAAGGAACTAGGGTCAATGAAATTACCCATCTGCAGGAAAGAGATTTTTGGAATCTAGAAAGAAAGGGTTAGGTTGTTTATGGAGGCCTCTGACCCAAGGATATATATCACAGTAAAAGAAGGTCCATATATCCCAATGAATGTGTCTGTTCTAGATGCAAATAAAAGAACTCCTAAAGATTTTTCTGAAATGACCAAGGATGAGATTATACTGGCAACTATGGATAAAAGAGCTCAGAATATCATAGTGAGTGTCATAGATGATTCTACTTTCCAAAATCTGATTCACTGCAAAACCTCCAAGGAAATGTGGGATACTTTGATTGTCTACATGGAGGGTTCTGAAGAAGTTAGACAAGACAGAAAGTCTATACTCAATCAAGAATATGAGAGTTTCAGACAAGGGAAGCCTGAGAGCATATCTGAACGCTACAAGAAATTCTACAGGATAGTGATTGAACTGATGTCCCATGGAAGGGTCTTCAGTACTTAAGAGCTGAATGACAAATTCCTAAGATCCTTGACAAAGGATTGGGATACCAAGATTTGTTGCCATTAGAGAAGTGGCCAAACTAGCAAACATTTCTCCTCAAACCTTATTTGGAAAGTTGTTATCATATGAAATGCAACTAATGGCTAGGAAGGAGGAAGAAAGAAATACAAAAGGAGAGCATAGAGAAAAGTCAGTGGCCTTCAAGGTTGAAGCCACTAGAAAGAGCAGGAGGATGTCTCCATCACCTCCTAAGGAAGTTGCTAAAGTTATCTCAGAGAATTCAGACAATCAGAACTCAAATAGCAGTGATTCAGATGCAGATTTTGCTACCTTTACAAGGCAGTTTTAGAGGTTCTTGAAGAAGAAGTAGTGGAAGTCAAGGCCCTCCACAACACAGCCAGTTGATGACTACTATCAAAAGAGAAAATCATCAAGAAAGGAAAGGAGCAGGTCTAAGCCCAGCAAAGCTACAACATCAAAAATAGTTTGTTATTGCTGCAATAGGCCTGGGCATGTGGTGGATGAGTGTCCAGAAAAGAGGAAGGAGTCAGCAGATAAAAAGAAGACTCAACAAAAGGGCAAGAAGGAGAAATCCTTTGTTGCTAAGAAGGAGAAGAGTCTTACAGATCAATCCTCCTCAGAGTCAGAATATGAAGCTGAAACATACATTGGACTGTATGCAGCTAGTGAAGAAGAGGAGTTTATACAATTACTGGACTCCATCAATGAACAAGAAGACCATCAGTGCATGGGACTGATGGCTGAATCAGAAGACAACAAGTGTCAGGATCAGCCTAGTCCCAGTAAGGTACAAAGTAATCCTAGAATTTCTGATTACAGTACTGGTTCAGATTAAGATTCATCTTCATCAAGTGATGAGGATGGATCAGAATCTGAAGGAGATATTCATCAGTTGATAGATGAATATGGGGACTTATTGCAGGCACTTAAGAAAAGCAAAAACCTGGCCAAAACTCAGGCTAAGGAAATTGAAGATCTTAAGATGACTGCATCTGGTTTAGGGAAAGAATTGGATCCAAAATTGAATGAGATTGCCAAGTTGAAAACTATATCTATTATTTAGATGGGTACAATCACATATAAAAATGATCTAATTAAAGGACTGGAAGTCAGACTTCAAAAGGAGAAAGATCTAGTGGCTTGTTACTCTAAGCCAAAATCAGTCTTACCCTTAATAGATGAGTTTGTAGCTCAAAAGGGTAAGGTAGGATTAGGCTTTAAAGGTAACAGCAGGACTTTCCAATTCAAGAGAAAAGGCAAAGCACAAGTCCAACTAGTAAATTTTAAAGTGCCTGTAATGTTTAGAAGGTACAAGTGCCTTCTAACGGATATGATCTTGAAAACATTCATGGTCATAATAAGACTGATGTTCTGAATAACAAGGGTGTTAATGCCAATAAGTCAGCTCATGTTCATAAACCCCATGGTTATAAGAAATCAGTGGGTGTAGCTGCAACAACACCAGCATAGAAAAGAAATTTTTCTGCCAAAAATGTATCTAGACCTAGATACAACACATATGAATGCTGGTGCTGTGGCAAGACAGGCCATTTTGCCTTAGACTACTGGCATAACATAAGTGTCAGGAAGAACAATAGTCTACTAGTTAGAAGTGCTGCTGGTAGTTTTTATATGAATGGTGCTAACTTGAACCAAGGACCCAAGACTTACTTGAATTCTAAGGGAATGTAATTCTGTATTGCAGGAAAGTCCAAGTTGTCATGCCCCTATATGGTACTTGGACAGTGGATGTTCCAGGCACATGACTGGAACAAAGGGGCTGCTGAAGGAGTACACACCTATCAAGGATGGGCCTAAAGTAATCTTTGGTGGATCTGAAAGAGGAATCATCAAAGGATTTGGTAACATTTCTTCAAACCAAATTACCATCACTCAAGTGGCTTATGTAAAAGGTTTGAAACATAACCTGATAAGCATAAGTCAGCTTAGTGATCTAGGATAAGACATTTCATTTGTTAAAAATGGATGTCATATCAAAAGGTCAAGTGATCAAAAGGTCATATTGACTGGGTATAGAAAAAGAAATGTTTATTGTCTTGACTTTGTGTGTGAGAACAAGGTTTCTCCTATTTGTCTTGTAGCTGATGAGAGAGCATCACATTTTGTCTAATGATACAAGAGGTTTGCTCATCTTAACTACAATACAATTGGCAAACTCTTTAGCAAAAAGTTAGTGAGGAATTGTCCTCAGGTTAAGTATATAAAGGATGAGATATGTTCAGCTTGTCAAAAGTGAAAGCAGACAAAATCCTCCTTTCATAGCCTTGAAAACGAGGATTCAGTCAGGTGTCTATACCTACTGCATATGGATTTATTTCGTCCTATGCCAGTTCATAGTCTAGGTTGGAAGGTCTACACTTTTGTGGTTGTAGATGACTATTCTAGATATTCCTTGGTGTTCTTTCTTAGAAAGAAATCTGAAACCCCAAGTGTTTTACATAGTTTTGTCAAACAAATTCAGAATGAACTGAACAGTATAGTGGTCAAAATCAGAAGTGACCATGGCACTGAATTTCAATCTGAAAGTATGACAAGATTATGTGAAGAATTTGGGATTTTCCAAGAATTCTCCTCACCTAGAAAAACACAGCAAAATGGTATTGCTGAAAGAAAGATAGGACATTGATTGAGGCTGGTAGAACTCTTTTGAGTGACACTTCTCTCCCAGAATATTTATGGGCAGAGGCAGTTAGTACTGCATGTTATGTGATTAATAGGGCCTTTATTACCAAAAGCCACAAAAAGACACCCTATGAGATCATGAAAGGTAGAAAACCAAATTTATCCTATTTTAGAATCTTTGTTTGCAAGTGTTATATCCTTAATAATGGCAAGTCTTATCTAACTAAGTTTGCTGCCAAATCCTAAGATGGGATATTTGTTGGGTACAGAAACAATAGTAAGGCTTATAGGGTCTACAACTTGATTACACAGGTTGTAGAAGAATCTGTACATGTTGTATTTGATGAAACCAGATAAATCAACAGTGAGTTGCCTTGTAGTTCATGCAGTCCAACAGGTATAAGCAATAGAATGGACAAGTTTTCCATTGCAGAAGGCTCAACTGTAGATGAGGTATTGGAAAATGATGGCTACTGTCCAGGGGGTGTACAAGACTCTCTAGAAGCTGATGATAACAAAGAGGTGCAGCATAATGAAGAAATTGGAGGTGTTCAGCCAAAAGGAAGTTTACCTCAAGCTATAAGACATCTAAAGGATCATCTAGAAAATCAGATTATTGGTGATCCAAGACAAGAAGTGCAAACCAGAAGCATAAATCGGAATATAGTCCTTCACTCAAGTTTTCTATCTCAACTTGAGCCAAATAAATTTGAAGAAGCTATCCAAGACCAACACTGGATTAATGCTATGCAAGAGGAGCTTAATTAGTTTAGAAGATGCAAGGTCTGGGAGTTAGTTCCTAAACAGAAAGACCACAACATCATTGGTACAAAGTGGATATTTAGGATCAAGTTGGATGAGAATGGAGTTATTGTGAAGAACAAAGCAAGATTGGTTGCAAAAGGATACATGCAGGAAGAGGGAATAGACTTTGATCAAACATTTGCCCCAGTAGCAAGACTGGAAGCAATCAGGATGTTGCTTGCCTATGCAGCATATCAAGGCTTCAAGGTATACCAAATGGATGTGAAACTAGCATTCCTGAATGGTGATCTAAATGAAGAAGTCTATGTAGAGCAGTCATCAGGTTTTATAGATTTTCTTAAACCTGGTTATGTCTATAGACTTAGGAAAGCGTTGTATGGGTTAAAGCAAGCCCTGGGCTTGGTATGAAACCCTGTCTACTTTCCTTATTGAGAACAAATTCTCAAGAGATAAAATAGACAAAACTCTATTCCTAAGGGAACCTAAAGGTAAGATTATCTTAGTTCAGATCTATGTAGATGACATAATTTTTGGGTCTACTGAGAACAACCTTTGCAAGAAGTTTGCCAAACTTATGCAAGGGAAGTTTGAAATGAGCAGTATGAGGGAACTTAAGTTCTTCTTGGGACTCCAAATAAGAAAGACTGATGATGGCTTGTCCATATCCAAGTCTAAGTTCACCAAGGAGTTAATTAAGAAGTATGGTATGGAATCATCCTCCACCATAAGAACTCTTATGGGAACAAGTATGCTAATATGCAAAGATGATGCAGGTAAACCTGTAGATGAGTCTTTGTATAGAGGAATAATTGGCTCTCTATTATATCTCACTGCTAGTAAACCAGACATTATGTATGCGACATGTGTCTGTTCTAGGTACCAAGCATGCCCTAAAGAACCACATTATACTGCAGTCAAGAGAATTCTGAGATATCTAAAGGGCACTCCTAATCTAGGCCTTTGGTACCCTAGGAATGGAGATTTTCTACTAATAGGTTATTCAGATGCAGATTTTGCAGGCTGTAGAGAAGATAGAAAAAGTACTACAGGTACATGCCAATTCTTGGGAGGAAGGTTGATATCCTGGAGCATTAAGAAGCAGACTAGTGTGGCAATATCCACAGCTGAGTCTGAATATGTGGCAGTAGGAAGTTGCAGTGCACAGCTGTTGTGGATTCAGCATCAGCTAAGGGACTATGGTATTCAAGTAAGTAGAAAACCTTTATTGTGTGATTCTAAAAGTGCTATTTCTATTGCAAACAATCCTGTTTCACATAGTTGGACTAAGCATATAGAGATAAGGTACCATTTTCTAAGAGAACATGTAGAAAAAGAAGACATCTTATTAGAATTTGTTAAAATTGATTTTCAAATTACAGATGTATTTACTAAGCCTCTGGATGAAACTAAATTCAATAGATTTAAAATTGAATTAAAAATGCTGACCATAGGTTAGTTTACCAAAAATTGGCTAAGTAAAATGGTGTCGACACATTCAGTGATAAGGTGTCGACACAGAGAAGTCATGTCGACAATTCAGGAAAATTGTGTCGACACAGAGAAAATGTGTCGACACCTAAGGGACAAAGAGTCGACACATCCAGAAATGTAGTGTCGGCACAACCATAGAAATGGTGTCGACACTTACAGATTTTGTGTCGACACTTATAATAAGAGTCGACACAGAATTTCTGATGAACTACTAAGTATTTCCTGTGTCGACATATCATCAATTGGTGTCGACACATAGTAGTCAGCGCCGTGGTCGAGACAATAGATGTTTGTGTCGACACTTTTCAACAGTGTCGACACTTTTAGACAGTTTTTGCCCGCCTTTTGACCTTCTTTGATTAGAAGGGTATAAATAGGTCAAGAACTTACTCTATCGACACGCTCGCCAGAGTTTCGAGACAAAAACCTTGTGTCGACGATCTCTCTCCTCTCCAGTAAAGCATTCTCTTCATTCCAATGGCGCCCAAGGTTGAAGACAACATCAATGAAGGGTATAAGTTGGTTAGGCATGCATTCGCCGATGCCGCAACAGAGATCAAACAGGTCATTTCTATTCTTGTAGAAAACGGATTGGAATATCTTGTCTCTGAACCTACAAAGATATGGAAGAAAGAAGTATTCGAGTTCTATACTGCTGCTTCAATAGACTCAACAGGATTTAAGATCAAATCCACTATACATGGAGAAAAAGTCAAGCTATCTCAGAAGAGGTTGAACAAGATTCTCCATCTACCTAAATTCCATTATGAGGAAGAGGTCCCAGCCTCAAGTACCAGGGAGGCGCTTCAATGGTGTGGATTGAATCCAACCTTAAAGATTGGAGCAGCCATCAACAGGAAAGGCATGAATCATCAAGGGAAATTCCTATCTGAAATAGTAGGCAAAGTGATCTTATGTAAACAAGGTGGCCATGATAGGATATCAGCCTATATGTTCAGCCTGATGACAAGGGTAATATTTAAGATTCACACAAATTGGTCTGCAATACTGTTTGGTAAGATAAAAGAAGGAATCAAGAAGCCAAACTTGGCTAGGATCATGAGTCTGTACCTGGCTGGAATAATTCCAGAGGTGATGCAACAGATTCCTTGATCAAAGATAAATCACATGAGGAGAATGGACATAAGGTTATTCTCAAGATGGGATAGAGTTCTTTCAAAAGAGATGCCTGATGTGGACAGACAAGAGATAACAGAGAAATCCCTAGTGCATGACATTTCTGAGCATGGTCATGAAGATGAACAAGAATAGGAAGCACAAATTAGAGAACAAGTTCAGGAAGAGACTATATCTGCACAGGTACAGGGGGAGCCACTTAGTGCACAGTTGTAGGGGGAACCACATTCTGAACAGGTGCAGGAGGAAGAAAGAATCAATTTATCAGAAGACTTAGTTTCTCAAACTGTTCTTGATAATTCTGGAGTTGCTGCTAATGCTTAGAAAGTACTATCTCCTGCTCCCACACAACAAGAATTCACTCTTGAAGAGTTATTTCCTGATCTTGGAGGAGAAGTAGATAAAATGGAGACCCTAAGATTTGAGGGGGAGCATGTAAGGGTTGAGGGGGAGCAGGTTAATACTGAGGAGGAGCAACAAGGAGCTGAGAAAGAAATTTCTTCCACTCCTCAAGAGAGAGTTAATATTGAAAGGTATTTAGAGTCTGAGCATGAAGAAGTTAGGGAGACAAAGAAAAGAAAACTAATGGTCTTTAAGAGAAGAAGTCAAAGCTATAAGAAGGCCCTCCAAACAACTACTTTACATTCTACTCCTGAGATTGATTACAGCAAGTACTTGGTTGACTTACAAGTAAAATTTGATGAGCAGAGATTACTTCTAGAAAAATATATGGATGAAAGCCAAAAGGCTTTTCAATTTTATCTAGCCCAAGGATAAAGTCTATCAGATTTGAGGTCAATCAGAATAAAAAAGAAATGACAGATTGCTTCCACAAGGGAGGCAATGCTGTGGTATTTCTTGCAAAGCAACAAGCAAAAATAAAGAAGCAAGTAGATGAAATTGCTGTCAAACAAGGCTATGTCCTTGAAAATCAAATAAGAATAAATGACAATCTGACAGAATCTCACAATGTGATAGTCACTGAGTTAACAAATGTTGTTACTGGAATGACTGCTGCAAGGACTATAGAAATGGAAGACTATGATAAGAAGCTACAGGCTGCCCTGGATTCAATTAAAACAGCCATCACTTCATCTGAGAAGTTAATTAGTGACAAGCTTAAAAAGTTAAAGCCATTCTTTAAAGATGGAGTCAATTACTTGGATGGGCAAATAAGATTTCAAAAAGAGGAATTAAGAGATCATATGACCAGAGAAGTCATAAAGGGGAAGAGGGTGTTAGTATATGTTGGATCTGATCATGCAAAATGGGTAACCAACAGCATAAGAGCCACTCTGGGATATCCACCCTTGTGTGATGATGATAATATGGCTGAGTAAGGGGTGCAACCAATTCTACTTAAAGGTGATCAACCTGAGGTTGCCCAAGTCATTTACCCTCCTGCAGATATTGAAATGGTACATCAACAAGTTGAGTCTATGTACAACCCTTCTCTACCAGTTACAAATGTTATTATTGAAAAGGTAGATATTCCAGAAGCTGGTCTGAAAGCTCAGCAAGATGCTTAATTATCAAAGAAAAGATTTAGAGAACAAGCAAAATTAAAGCCAGACTTTGAGCAGTGGAGACCCACTTCAAGGAATATCATTTTAACTGCCTGGAAAGCTGTAAAAGATCAAGTACATGAAAGGGGAAAATGGTACAATGAGCAAGAATTGCAAAAGTATGAAGCCAGACAGGAGGCCATAGTTCAATACCGGAGAAAGGATAAGAGTGGGAAGCTGCCTCCTGATACATAGGAGCCTAGCAAGTATTTCCACAAGCCCTTTAATTATTTTGAAAGGCAAAGGATCAAGGCTGAAGCACAAAAGAAAGCTGAGTTGAAAGGAAAGAAGCCTATTGAAGATACAGAACCTTTTGTGCAGGCTCAGATTAAATCTGGCAAAGGGATTGTCATCAAGGAGTCAGTCCAGCCTTAGTCTAAGTTTTACTAGTTTTTTTGTCCAAGAACTATGTAATTGATAGTTTGTTAAAGAAATCAATGTAAACAACTTGTAACAAACATTTTTGAGTTAATATACAAAACATTGTTCTGTGATCATTCTCTTTTACATCTTTATTCTGTGATGTAACAATGATATGTGTTTTGTTATAAAGTACCATGTAATATAATGCTTATATACATCATCATGTTTATTTTCTAAGTGGTGTATATCATTGGCTAAAGGGTTATGACTTCTCCAAATAGGGGGAGATTGTTGGGTACATTGGAAAATGTGTACCTGATTTGGAGAAGCCTCACTTAGCTCAATGATATACATCAAGGTGTATTTGATGTTATTTTGAGTTTATATGTGCAGGTTAAGAATGTGCTAGAATGCAGGAAAAATATTCTAAGTCCATATGTCGACACCTGAGGAAGCTGTGTCGACACTTAAGTAAGATTGTGTCGACACTTGGAAATGGCTGTGTCGACACTTCAGTGAGTTTGTGTCGACATCGGGAGGCAGTGTCGACACCGGGAGGCAGTGTCGACACACAGAAGATTATAGCCGACATCAAATGTGTCGACACCGGGAGGCTGTGTCGACACACAGAGGCAGAGTCGACAATAACTGTGTCGACACCTGGAGGCAGTGTCGACACACGCTATGTTCTGAGTCTACATTAATTATGTCGACACACAGGACTTGTGTCGACACACAGCTGAGTCTAGACCAAGTTTATTGTTGATGAATGGTGATGTGTTTGTGTCGACACATATAATCAGTTTCGACACATTCTCAAGATGCAGTGTCAAGAAGCTGTGTTGACATCAAGGAAGCTATGCCGACATCACCAAAGGCTGTGTCGACACTTAAGTCACTTGTGTCGACACATATTGACAGATGGTCTTGACACTTTATGACAGTCATTCTCGACGCTTTGCTGACAGAGACAAAGGCTCAAGAACTGTTTGAAGACTTGACAGCTGTGAGTTACAACAGGTTTACTGAAGCTGTCAGACTTATCAGAAGTTAGTTAGAAACCGGATCAGCCGGTTACCATGGATGAAGTCTATAAATAGACGGATTCATAAGAAGAAATAAGTGAAGAATACACACAACTAACACACCAATTGTGAGATTGATCTCTGATCAAGAAAGTACAAGTCACAAAGAAGATGATCTTCGTGAGAAGATCTAAGAAGACGATCTGAAGTAGTTTTCTATTCAGATTCTATCTAAGTTGAATTCAATCAAGAATTCAGAAGTATCTTTAAGAGGTTTGGATAGAGAGAGATCCAGCTATTTGAAGTCAAGAAGGAGACTTTCACAGGTCTCTCAAGAAGCAGATACTGAACTAATCTGTCAAGAAGATTCAGATCTATTTCTGAAGTCTAAGAAGGAAGCTTCCAGTCAGTTATATTCAAAGGAAATCAACCCAACTAAGTTCAGATTCAAGAAGATTTGAAGAAAGCTAAGATCAAGTTGATTTCAGCCATCAGCCTCTTTAAGAAGCTGATCAAGAAAGTTCTTATCCCTTCTCTCTCAACAGGGGTAAGAGATTATAAAATTCATTATCAAATTCTGTAGGATCTATTCATAGATCTGAGTTGTAAACCTATTTTATAAAGGCTGAGTGTAGGAGATTTATTCTCTGAGTGGTAGGGTTGTTTATGCCTGAGTTGTAGGAGAAGGTATTCTCTGAGTTGTAGGCCTTGTGGCAAGGCTGAGGTAGGGCTGTTTATGCCTGAGTTGTAGGAGAAGGTATTCTCTAAGTTGTAGGCCTAGTGGCAAGGTTTAGGTAGGGCTTGTTAGCCTGAGTTGTAGGGATGTGGAGACATTCTGACTTGTAGGAATCCTTCTGGATTCTGAGCTAAAGGAAGAAGTTAGGCCGAATCTAGCATACTGCTAGATAGGTGAAGGGGGAAGTTGATGTACCCAGACCTTGGGGAACCACTATAAATCTGTGTGCAATCTGTGGTGTGTGTATTATTGTGATTGTTGTGCTGTGTTAGCTGTATAAATATCTGATTTACTCAAAGAACTGTAGTTATTTTTTTGTCTTAACTTAAATCAAGGAAAAGTACCTATTCACCCCCCCCCCCTCTAGGTGTTTAGGTAGTCTTGAAAGTAAAACTATCAATCAAGTTCTATTACAAGACCATTGGGCAAAGAAAGATCATAAACACCCACGGCGACTACAGTAACTCCGTCTCCATTGCCAACACGTAGGTCTACCTCCCCTTTACTCAGTAATCTTCTCCTTCCCAATTCTTACACATTTATATAAATATGAGAACCATATCCGGTATCCAATACCCAGGATGAAGGAGCAGAAAAGTTTATCTCTATAATATATATATACTTGAAGCGGAAGTCATACCTCCCTTCATCTTGTGTACACCCTCAATATACGAAGGATAATTCCTCCTCCAATGACCAGCCTTGCCACAGTAGTGACGTTTCCCTTCTTTCACAAAGCCCTTCTTTTTCAGTGCTGAAGACTTGGGCTCCAGAGCAGACTTAGGTCCTACCTTCATATTCTTGAAGGCCTTGGCCTTTCCCTTACCTTTATGCATCTTCAGTATGGGGCTAGCAGGCTTGGCCTTCTTCATATTGATTTAGGCAATTATCAACATGCCTAGGAGCTCGGGCAGTTTCTTGTCTATTTCATTCATGTTATAGTTCAAGACGAACTTCTCATAACTATCTGGAAATGATTACAAGATCAGGTCTGTGGCAAACTCTTGGCCCATAGGGAAGCCTAGTCTCTCAAGGTTCTCTATATACCCAATCATCTTGTGTACTTGAGTCCTTACTAGGTCCCGAGCTCCCATCTTACACTAGAACAACGCCTTAGTGATGTCAAACCTCTCTTGACGAGCTTGCCCTTGAAATATTTTCTTGAGATGCTCGTTAATTTCCTTGCAACCCATGTTATCATGTTGCTTTTCGATCTCAGAGTTCATGTTTGCCATAATAAGACATTCGACGTCTAAGGAGTCATCAAGATACTTCTTATAAGCATTCATATCAGCACGAGATGCATTATCGGCAGGCTCTTTAGGGGATTCAACTTCCAAAACATAGAGTTTGCGCTCTTGCCTGAGAACATTTCTCAAGCTCCTGTACCAGTCTAAGTAATTAGTCTCACTAAGCTTTTTCTTCTCAAGGATGGCTCTGAGGGATAGGGTGGAGTGTGAACCACTTGTTATGGAAATTCTACAAGGATCAATGCAAAGTAAAATCAGTACTGCATTTCAAAATACATTTTATTCCTTCGATAAGGACTTTAATCAAAATAACTCACACTATTTTTATCAAACTGATAACCCTCAATGTCAATTCAAAGAGTATATGCAAGTAACTCTCTTAGTGGACAAGATCCATATTTCACTAATACTGTGAGTCAGCTTTGGCTTTTCTCTCACAATTTAGCTATTTAGGTAGGCAACACTTGCCAATTGCATCACAATGCAACTCCGGTATGGTTGGTGAATAACTTTTTATTCGCATCCATCATATGGTGCATGCCAACCCCATGCCACGGGGCACTAAACCTTTGAGGTCACCCAGTTAAGTTTGACCGATGTCGACTGTGGGATATGATAATTATCTGCTCACACCCTTACCAAGATTGATTAACACTTAATCATGGTTAACAATTAACCAATGTGCACATTCATAAAATAAAACAAACATCATTAATAATCCAAATGCATCCCAGATGTGCACAATAAGGTCATCAACACTTGATGAACTGGGCTAAATCTGAACGTCTAGAACCCTTCTAAATATTCAGATTTAAATCCACTGGACAAGAGCAACACTAAGTCAACTTAGATAGTAGACAAACTCATCTCTCTATGTGAGATAAATAATCAAACATACTTGGTTTCACAAAGAAACAAGAGGGACGGTGACTATCAAAGAGTAACAAGGATATCAACTATGATATCACAGCAAAATCACATGTACTCTTGGCAGAATCCCAAGAATAGATTTGGGCATTTAGAACATTTCTAAATTTCCAGATCTACATGCCATGGATTTAGCACTTCTGATACCATGTATCATTGCCACAACCTCCCTTTGATACCACTGTTGATTTTTGCTAGATGACACAACTCTTGTGCGCGCAGCGGAAATAAAGAATAAGAAAATCCAAAAGAAGTACAGATCTAGCAAAAAAACATGTATTACGAAGAAAGTGTTGTAAATAAAAATTTACCTCTATGGGATTGAGTCTGTACTCAACCTAGATTCTCCAAGAAATCAGCCAATCACTTTGCGGCTACAGTCCCTAGTGCAGAATAGTATCTGCACCTCTATAGGAAGCCCACACGAACGGGAGAACCCATAGAGTCTTCTCGTACCAGACTTTAGGTCGAGAGAGAAAGCTCTGCGTCTTCAAGGACTGCTAGGTCTGTTACAGAAGAGGCGACAACGACACTTGCAAGAATAAGGTTAAACGACGGCGACGGGATTGGCGGCAAACGAAACAACTTCTGTCGGCTTTTAGGGTTTCGGGATATCGCACGGTGTGGCTCGTGTGCAACCCGTCAAAATCGATCTATAGTAGTTGTCCCGAGAAAATCTAAAATCCTTCTATTTATACCCAAAGGAATAAACAGAACACCCCGTCGCTATTCACAGACCCAGGACTTCGAATCAAACATTTTCGACCAGACAACCCTTGTCTCAACGAAGCGTCGAGTATCGATGACATATACGACGAATTGTCGAGTATACAAACTATACTCGACGAATCGTCGAGTATCCATAAGATATTCGGCGAATGACATTGAGTGAACTTAACGCTCTCAATGCTCTCAGCACAACACCCGTCGAATCAACGCTTGACTCGACGAAGGCGTTGAGTGGACTCAACACAATCAACGCCTAAGTGCCAGATTCGTCGAGTCAACCTTTAAATCGATGAAGGCATTGAGTGGACTCAATACACTCAACACCTGAGACTCAGAATCGTCAAATCAACTCCTTGACTCAATAAATTGATGAGTAAACTCAACACACTCAACCCCATCATTCGACGAGTCAACACTAGACTCGATGAAAGAATTGAGTGGTATCAACGCACTCGACGCTTCCAAAACATGGTGTTGATAACTCTTTTCCACTCATCATATGAGCAAATCATACTAAGCAAATCTCCCAATTTCTCCAAACGTTCTTATGTGCGACCCTGATAGGCTCATACTGCGTTGGCAGTAAGACTACATACTTGATCACTTCCAGATCACAATAGTAATACCAACATAATCCAATGGGGGTAATACCATGTTCAAAACTTCTTTATCATAAGATCGATGCAAACTTATGTAACACCCCTATTCATCACATAGCATATAGCAGTAGGTCCGACCGGGGCCCGACGCCATGTACTATGGATAGACCGGTTGGTTACTTATTGAAACCAATCAACCAATCACCACATGCTACACAGAGCATCTAGCGGAAGTAAATTATTAAGTTGCATAGATAAAAGAACCCAGCCAAGCATGAATGTCCACTACGATTAACCCATTGGAATGTATAATACACAAATATTGGCCTTAGGGCCTTACAATAGTTTGCTCAATAAACATGTCTTTCAAACCCTGCACGCACGCCGGTCATACATGAGTAAACAAGAAAAACACTCAAATATAGGCCTTCGAGGGCCGGCAAGGCAACTTGGCCTTTAGCCCGCTATTTACCGCTCGGCTTCGCAGCACCTGCAAGCAACAATCCACCGCACGGTGGTAAACAAAAGCAACGGTTAGCTATGCTGACCAAATTAAAACGACCCCGCCCCCAACTCGGGGCAGCGATGCTCTTTCCCTGCACAATATTAGCATAACAAAGCAGTATAGTGTAAACACACTTCATCACAGGCGTAGGAATACACGACCACACACCCCGTGCACTCAGGGCACATTCACGGCGAACCGACCAACGTCACGTCAATTTAAGCCATAAACGTTCCCGTCTCACCACCGTCCCTTGGACGGCTAACCATATGAGCATTTTGTCTTCCTGGCATTTGTCACGTCAATTTAAGCCATAGACCGCCGAAGACCCTCATCTATGCCAACGGTTCAACCGAATGACATAGATTGGGTATGGTTCCTCCTGACCCGTGCTCATACCGCAACGTCAATTTAAGCCATATGCGCAGGTCAAGACTCCCCGAGTCCCATTTCCATCACACTATTCACATAACCCGGTTATGCTCAAGTTGGCTCCCCGGCCACCATGTTGGCAACATCCCGCATTTGCCCAGTTTTCCGGGTGTACCTTGGAGTTATCCCCAAGGCTCCCTGTTGCAATCTACCTCGTAGAAAACCCGAAAAACAACCATTCACACAAAGTCTTCTCCAGTTATTATGCAATGCAACATAACCGATCCAGACCAACTTGTCCGGATAGGCTTCACACATTATGCCTATGTCTATTCTCACATATGGACTCTACACAAGGGGGACTTTACATATCTACCCTAAGGAACGCCTCAACTCATCGCACATTCGCGTGAGAGGGCTTCCTATGCAAAGGAAAAGAGGGCTTCATATGTCCTAGGATGAGAATCTTTACCCTAGCATTTTTCCTTGGCACCATGGAAATCTATGAAAATGGAAAGCACCGCAATCTCCTTGCCTCCGCGGATCCAAAGTCAGCTCGTGATTTGGAGCTCTGAAGCTACGTTGATGCCCGGATCTAGCTCTCCTTCTTTCTCCTTGCTCTCCCTTCTCTCTAGCTTTTGAGAAAGAGAATGCTCAAGTATAATGAGGGTTTTAAAGCCCCATTCCCGAGTATATATCCTCAAGAACAGCCCCCAGCCATTGGATTCCAAACTAAGGAAACGGACGGCCACGATTCAGCCCAAAATTAGAAATCCTGGGCCAATCACGGGTTGCAATACGGCCGTGTTCAGGGCCGTGTCAGCCATTCGCCGTCTAAACCGATGCGTCCCGAAAAGAACACGGGCACCTGACATGCCCGTGTCAGACTTGACACACCCGTGTCATCCAGTACACGCCCGTGTAGCTGGGCGTGTTCCCTCAACGGCACAGGTCCAAAACAACCCGAGCACGACACAACCATGTGACACACCTGTATCACATACCGTGTGCTAGACACGCCCTGTGACACGCCCGTGTCCCAGGCCGTGTAACTGCCTTAGCACAGAATGCCGCACGACCCGAGGAGTACACGAGCATTTGACACGCCCGTGTCGAATTTCACACGCCCGTGTCGGTCCTGAACACGCCTGGGCTCAGGTCGTGCGCCCCTCACTCAACAGTCGTTGAGTATAAGGCTCTGAGTGACTGACACGCCCATGTACACGCCTGTGTCCATGGTCGTGTTCACCCCCCCCCCCCCCCCCCGACGATCGTTGACTCCAAAATCGTCGAACACATGACCAATGCTGAACCCGAGCACGACATGCCCTGGGACACGCCTGTGTCCCAGGCTGTGTCACCTCTAGCAAAACCCAAATTTGGCTCAAAATGCCACCGTTACCCTTTCGAGTTTCAGGGCGTTACAACTCTCTCCCTCTTAAAAGAATTTCGTCCACAAAATTACACGAGGAAAGATAAATAAAAACCAAAAGCGTTACCTGAGAGAAATAACTCTGGGTACTCCTCCAGCATAGTCTGCTCCCGTTCCCAAGAGAGCTCCTCCCGACCGCAATTGTCACACCGGACCTTGACCATCAGGATCTCCTTGTTACGAAGTCGCATGACCTCAAAGTCTTCAATACGAACGGGCTTAACCCTAGTCATCAACCCTTCGTCCACCGACACTTAATCAACTATGATCACCTGCGAAGGATCTTGCACCGCCTTACGCAATACAGAAATGTGGAATACATCATGTAGTCCACTCAACTCCACCGATAGCCTCGAACGATAAGCTGCTTCGCTGACCCTCTCCAGAATATCAAAGGGTCCAAGATATCTTGGGCTCAGCTTCTTCAAGCGTCTCACCCTCGAAACACCCTTGAATGACTTTACTTTCAAGTACACCCAATCGCCGACCGCGAACTCCACGTTCCGGTGCATGGCATTATAGTACTTAGCTTGCCTGTCCTGAGAGATCAGCAAACTCTCTCGAATGATCCGCACCAAAGAAGTAGCACTCACCACCTCCTGTTTCTTTTAAAACCTTGCCTCACCCGTTTCTAGCCACGATAATAGCGTGCGACACTTCCTACCATACAAGGCCTCGGAGGGCGCTATTTGAATACTCGCCTGGTAGCTGTTGTTGTATGCAAACTCCACCAAATACAGGTGGTCTTCCCAATGCTTCCCAAAGTCTAGAACACACATGCGGAGCATGTCTTCCATAGTTTTGTTGACCCTCTCGGTATACCCATTCTTCTGCAGATGGAAGGCTGTGCTGAACTTCAATTTAGTCCCCAACATCTGTTGCACCAACCTCTAATCATTGGATGTAAAATGCCCATCGCAATCACTCACGATGCTACGGGGAACATCGTGCAGTCTGACTATATAATCCATATATAGTTTCGCCAGTCTCTCCACTGAATCATCATTCATATGCGGAATAAAGTGCGACACCTTTGTTAACCGGTCTACGATCACCCAGATGGCATCGTTCCCCTTCTGCGACCTTGGCAAGCCATCCACAAAGTCCATCGATATGTCATCGAACTTCCATTTCGGAATAGGCAAGGATTTTAAGAATCCTCCAGGCTTTTGGCACTCCGCCTTTACCAAGGCGCACGTTTGACACTTAGCCATAAACAGTGCCACGTCCTTCTTGAGCCCTGGCCACCAAAACAGCTTCTTTAGGTCCTGGTACATCATCGTGCTCCCTGGGTGGATTGAGTACTTGGTATTATGAGCCTCGTACATCAACTCCGCCCATAGATTTCCCCCGCTTGGGATGCACAAATGATTGGCCTTCCTTAACAGCCCATACTCAACTGAAAACTTGGAATTTGACCCATTCAACGCTGCATCCATAAGCTCCTTCATGTTACAATCCAACTCCAATGCCTGCCGAACGCGATCAGCCAGGTCATACTGAACTTCCGTCCAGTTCAACAATGCTTTAGCGCTAGACTGCTTGTCCACACAACAGATCTCCAACGCCTCTAACTCCTGAACTATCCTCTCATCATGCACCGACAACCAGTTGCTTGGGAGGGAGCCCTACAACTCAACGCATCCGCAACTACATTGCCCTTGCCAGGTACATAATGAATCTTGAACGTATAGTCCCCCAGGAACTCCATCCATCTCCGCTGCCTCATGTTCAGATCCTTCTGATCCAAGGTACTTCAGGCTCTTATGGTCCGTATAAATATCGACCTTTATGCCGTATAAATAATGTCTCCACAGCTTAAGCGCAAAAATCACGGCCTCTAACTCCAAGTCGTGGACCAGATAATTCCTTTCGTGCACCTTCAGCTGACGCGATCCATACACAATAACATTTCCATGCTGCAGCAGCACGCAACCCAAACCACTACCTGAGGCATCACTATAAATCTCGATTCCCTCGGTCCCACTCGGCGAACTTAGCACTGGAGCCGTGGTCAACCGTCCCTTCATCTCCTCAAACGCTTGCACGCACTCCTGCATCCACAAGAACTTCTGATCCTTCCTTGTTAATTTCGTGAGAGGTAATGCTATCCGCGAGAAGTTCTCTACGAAGCGCCTGTAATAGCCTGCAAGCCCAAGGAAACTACGGACTTTCGCTGCCGAAGATAAGATAGGCCACTCCCGTATCGCAACAATCTTCATCGGATCCACAGCTATACCTTCCCCACTGATAATATGACCAAGAAATGCTACTGAGGGTAGCCAGAACTTGCTTTTGGAGAATTTTGCATAGAGTTCATTCCTTCTCAACGTCTCCAAGACTAGATGCAAATGATTAAAGTGATCTTCTTCGCACTGCGAGTACACCAATTTGTTGCCAATAAAGACGATCACAAAATGGTCTAGGTACTCTCAGAATGTCCTTTTCATCAAATCCATAAACATCGATGGCGCATTTGTCAGTCCAAATGGCATGACCGTGAACTCGAAGTGCCCATACCTTGTGCTGAATGCTGTCTTCGGGATATCATACTCTCTTATCCTCAACTGATAATACCCAGACTTCAGATCCAACTTCGAATATACCAACGATCCGACTAACTGATCGAAAAGATCATAACTCCTTGGGATCAGGTATTTATTCTTCTCTGTTAGCTTGTTAAACTCCATGTAGTTGATACACATCCGCAAGCTCCCATCCTTCTTCTTAACAAAGAGGACCGGTGCGCTCCAAGGCGACGAGCTTGGACTCACATATCGTTACTCCTTCAACTCTGCCATCACCTTAGGAGCGAACCAATAAGGAGAACGTGACACAGGTTTGGCACCTGGCACTAGCTCGATGGTAAAATCAATCTCTCGCTGCAGTGGGGCTCCGGGAAGATCGTCCAGGAACACATCGGGGTACTCACATACCACTGGGATACTATTCAAAGTGGCCTTAGGCTTTACAACCTCCACTAACGTGAAGAATAACTCTGCTCCAGCACGAACCGCCTTCACCACCTGAAGAGCAGACATCAGTGTCTTGCTCGAGCCCTTTAATCCCGCAAACATCTTCTCCTGCCCAACACCCAGCTTGACCTCCTTACGATTGCAATCGATACTAGCCTTCTTCTCCGAAAGCCAATCCATACTGAAGATAAAGTCAAACTATACTAGCGATAGTAACGATGCTAGCAAGTCGAACACTTGGCTTATAATATGAACCTTTATGGTGCATACTCTGTCCGCACGCATCGAACACCCATTCGGTAGCAACACATCAAATTTGTCCTTCACCATCAAAGAAGGGACTCCGATGCGCGTTATGAAACTTTCGGAAAAAAGGAGTGTGAAGCTCCCGTATCGAAAAGTGCTCGTGACGGGCTATCGCCAATCAAAACAAAGCCTATACAAATAATATTAAGCTAACAAGCACTAGGTAACAGTATTTAAAGCTAACCTGCTATAAATTAAACCGTACCTGTCACCACATCCGCTTGCTTGATGGCCTCCTGCTAGCAAAGATTATAGACTCTCGGTTGAGTCGGAGCATAGTGGGATGCAGTTGACTCCACCGCCTTGACATTCTCTTCATAAGTGGCTCCTTGCTTTCTCTCGGACTTTGGACGTCCGCTCCAACAATTGCGGGCAAAGTGTCCCGTCTTTCCACAAGTATAACAAGCGCCCGGGGTTTGGTTGGTAGTTGCCCCTGAGGCACCTTAAGAAGGGGATGGACTCGACATCTTAGCCTTTTTGTAGAACCTGTGATATCCAGACTTCAAAGTAGTCGGCACTTTAAACTCCGATTTATTGCCACCGGATTACTTCTTCGCTTGAACATTCTTCATGTCCTTTTCCAAGGACCTGGTCGAGTTGACCAAGGTCATTAAACCCTGCGCCATAGGCCCCGAAAGTAATAACCTCAAATCATCTCTTAACCCTTCATAGAAATGGTTCGTCTTGCGCTCCTCATCGGAAAAGATGGCGCTTGCGTATCGTCCCAAATGAGTGAACTCATGGAGATACTCATCCACGGTATTGTCTTCTTGCACCAACTTTTGAAACTCATTTTCCAACGCGATCCTCTGAGCTGAGGGGAGGTATCGAACCATAAACAACCTCGAAAATTCCTCCATAGAGACATTAGCCAACCGCCTTCCCCTCAGGTGGTGTAGCTCCAGCCCTTACCACCATAACCTCACGTCCCCGTCAAGCAAGAACGTCGCAATCGTGATCTTCTGCCACTCTTCCGTCCCCGTTTCAGTCAACACTCTATTAACTCTCGATAGCCAATCCTCTGCCTAAGTCAGGGTTCCCGTTCCCGAGAATACTTGCGGATGGAAACCCATCACATTCTTAAGTTTTTTCTCATTTGCTCTCTGAGGCAACTCCGGCTCCACCATCACCTGTTCCACCCTCCTAGGCTCTGCCGCTTGGAGCGGTACTTGCTACACAGCAGGATCAGGTTGCTGCACCTGCCTCGCTGGCTACGTATTGATCATTGTAAATATTGCTTCCGCCACCAATCTAATGGTCTCGGCTGAAGGAGGTGTTACAGCTGCATCATTTGGTGCGCTGCTTACCTCAGAACCTGGTCGTTCCGACGGTCCAGCACCACTCCTGGTCACCTATAATCTGGCAAAACAATGATAAGCGACCAAACAATATTGCAAACAGCAAACATAGGAACACGCAGGTTTCTCAAACATGTGTATTTTCATTCCTAAGTGGACATTCATAGGTTCTTTTCATGTTATAACGATGACGCACACACATGTGCTCACCACCCCTTAAAGTGAATTCACCCACGAATTCATTTAAGCTTGACCGAAACCGGTAGTCTGATACCAAATTGTAACACCCCTATCCGTCACATAGCATATAGCAGTAGGTCCGGCCGGGGCCCGACGCCATATACTACGGACAGACCGGTTGGTTACTTATTGAAACCAATCAACCAATCACCACGTCCTACACAGAGCATCTAGCGGAAATAAATTATTAAGTTGCACAGATAAAAAAACCCAGCCAAGCATGAATGTCCACTACGATTAACCCATAGGAATGTATAATACACAAATATTGGCCTTAGGTCCTTACAATAATTTGCACAATAAACATATCTTCCAAACCTCAGCACGCAGCCAAGTCATACTCGAGTAAATAAGAAAAACACTCAAATATAGGCCTTTGAGGGCCGGCACAGGAACTTGGGCTTTAGCCCGCTATTTACTGCTCGGCTCCGCAGCACCTATAAGAAACAATCCACCTCACGGTGGTAAACAAAAGCAACAGTCAGCTATGCTGACCCAATTATAACAACCCCGCCCCCAACTCGGGGCGGCGATGCTCTTTCCCTGCACAATATTAGCATAAAAAAGTAGTATAGTGTAAACACACTTCATCACAAGCGTAGGCACGTACGGCCACACAACCCGTGCCCTCAAGGCACATTCATGGCGAACCGGCAAACGTCACGTCAATTTAAGCCATAGACGTTCCCGTCTAACCACCGTCCCTTGGACGGCCAACCATATGAGCATTTTGTCTTCCTTGCATTGGTCACGTCAATTTAAGCCATAGACCGCTGAAGACCATCATCTATGCCAACAGTTCCACGGAACGACATAGATCGGGTACGGTTCCGCCTGACCCGTGCTCAAACCGCAACGTCAATTTAAGCCATATGCGTAGGTCAACACTCCTCGAGTCCCATTTCCATCACACAATTCACATAACCCGGTTATGCTCAAGTTGGCTCCCCGGCCACCATGTTGGCAACATACCGCATTTGCCAGTTTTCCGGGTGCACCTTGGAGTTAGTCCCCAAGGCTCCATGTTGCAATCTACCTCGAAGAAAACCCGAAAAACAACCATTCATACGGAGTCTTCTCCGGTTATTATGCAATTCAACATCACCGATCAAGACCAACTTGTCTGGATAGGATTCACACATCATGCCTATGTATGTTCTCGCATATGGATTTTACACAAGGGGGACTTTACATATCTACCCCAAGGAATGCCTCAACTCATCGCACACTCGCGTAAGAGGGCTTCCTATGCAAAGGAAAAGAGGACTTCATATGTCCTAGGAAGAGAATCGTTACCTTAGCATTTTTCCTTGGCGCCATGGAAATCTATGTGGATGGAAAGCACCGCAATCTCCTTGTCTCCATGGATCCGAAGTCGGTTCACGATTTGGAGCTCCGAAGCTCCTCCGGTGCTCGGATCTAGCTCTCCTTCTTCCTCATTGCTCTCCCTTCTCTCTAGCTTTTAAGAAAGAGAATTCTCAAGAAGAATGAGGGTTTTCAAGCCCCATTCCCGAGTATATCTCCTCAGGAACAACCCCCAGCTATTGGATCCTAAACTAAGGAAATTGACGACCACGATTCAGCCCAAAATTAGAAATCTTGGGCCGAACACGGGTTGCAACACAGACGTGTTCAAGGCCGTATCACCCATTCACCATCAAAACTGACGCGTCCTAAAAAGAACACGGGAACCCAACACGCCCGTATCAGGCTTGACATTCCCGTATCATCCAGTACATGCCCGTGTAGCTGGGCGTGTTCCCTCAACGACATAGGTCCAAAACAACCCGAGCACGACACGACCATGTGATACGCCTGTGTCACATGCCGTGTGCTAGACACGCCCTGGGACACGCCTGTGTCCCAGGACGTGTAACTGCCTTAGCACAAAATGTCGCATGACCCGAGGAGGACACGTGCATTTGACACACCCATGTCAAATTGCACACGCCCGTGTCGGACCCGAACATGCCTGGTCTCAGGCCGTGCGCCCCTAACTCAACGATCGTTGAGTGTAAGGCTCTGAGTGACTGACACGCCCTGGGCCACGGCCGTGTCCCAGGCCGTGTTCACCCCCCTGATGATCATTGATCCAAAATCTTCGACCACGCGACCAACGCCGAACTCGAGCACGACACGCCCTGGGACACGCTCGTGTCCCAGGCCGTGTCACCTCTAGCAAAACCCATATTTGGCTCAAAATGCCACCCGTCACCCTTTCAAGTTTCGGGGCGTTACAACTTATACCATTTATAAGACCCCCCCCCTCCCAGAACACACGACATGGCCGAGGAGAGTCTTATGCCCAAAATAGCCACCTTGTGGTAGAATCAGCACACAGGCTAAACTGTATCACAAACCGCCTATCCTGACAGCTAATCTGATATCACAATGTCAAACCAACCAAAAGAAGAGCACATAAGTCATAATATCACAATAAGTAAATTTCCAGTAAGAGTACATCAATAATAAGAAGCTAAATCAGCTTCTTTAATATCAGAGTACAAAAAACACTTCCCAAAGGCTACAACATAACGCTCAAACTCACGTCGGTCACAAAAGGAAGTGAAGGTATCGTCATCAGCCCTATCTCCCTGGCCTGGTTTTCCTCCTGCACAAGGCGCTGCTGTTGATCCATCTGTGGGGTATACTCCTAAAATGGTAAATGTAGCAATCGGTAGTCATAAATACTAAGTGAATATCACATACACTCACCCCAGCGACTCTTAGGCACCTGGTGGAGGAGCTCAACATAGCAGTAGTATATAATCAGCAGCTGACAAGATCATTATAATCAGCAGTTCACATATTAATGTATTATCATATTTAAACTAAAGAAGTATGAACAGTAATCAGCAATCTACACTGAAAGTGAGGGTAAGATCTATCTTAACTCTAGGGGGGGGGGTGAATAGAGTATTTTAAAGTAAATTTACAATTAAAAAAAACTTAGCAGTAAAGGCTTAATTTATGTATAGGTGTAATGTGCTTTGATGTAGAAATAAAACTAAAGCAGTAAGGATAAAAACCACAGCACACAGCAAAGAATATTCACAAGAAACCAGAAGACACAAGGAACTATAGTGGTTCCCCAAAAACCTGTGTACATCCACTCTTCTACCACCCTTGGTAGGAATCCACTGCAGGATGAGTTGATCAGGTGTCCTGGGCACCAATGAGCTTTTGATAAGGTGCTCAAAAACCACACTAGATTTTTTGATCAGGTGTCTTGCCACCACTGAGTTTTGACAAGGTTCTCAGAACCAGAATCATGACTTTTGAAGGGAGTTTTGATAACCCTTTTACAGCAGGAAAAGAAAAAGAAAGAGGTGAAGTTGTCTTCTCTGTCTCAATCACTGAGAGAAGACTTTTGTGGATTGATTTTGTTGTCAAAGCTCCCCCTGAGAAAGATGAGAGCTTTGTTAGGGTGATAGGTCTTCAGAAGCTTCAGATTTCCAGCAGAAGATGGTTTCAGCAGAAGCCGAAATATGAATTGTCTGGAGTCCTTAATGTTGAAGCTATGATCACTTTTTAGTATGCCAACTAATTCTCCAGGATTGATCACTTGATTTTTGAATTGATCTCACTATCCTATGAATCTGTACTGAGAATTTATTGTTGTAGATTGTCTATATTTGTGTAGTCTCTTGTTATGTATCTCCATCAGTCTGGAGAAGAAAAAAGAATGATTTATTCTCTGAAGATCCTCTATCCAAGATAGCCGTTAGCCGTCAATAAATGCCTTCCATAAATGTTTTGTCTTCTGGAGGAAAGTCCAATACACATTCTCTGATAAATCCCTTGAAACTTGCTCCAGAATAAATGAAAACGGCTAGCAGATCTCTTGAAATAAATGCTGAGAGAATTTGAAAATCATTCCAAAAGCTGACTGAATTTGAATCCTCAAAGTCGTCGATCTCTCAGGAAAAATGTCGATCTGAGCTCTACGATCGTCGACCTGAGCTCAGAGATTGAAATGATCATCAGACAAAAAACGTCGACCTGAGCTCGAAGATCGTCGACCGGAGCTCAGCGACCTGAAGAATAAGCTGAAGACAGATCGTCGATCTGAGCTCGAAGATCATCGACCGGAGCTCGATGATTTAGAAGAGTTGAGCTCAGAGAGCGTCGAATAGAGTTCGGCGTTTCGTCGACCAAAGCTCGATGATAATTGTCTTTGCCTCATCTCTAATTCTGAATCCTTGAATGGTCCTGGAGGCAGCTTCAAACCTAAGTTCTAAGCCCTAGACACATTCTAACTTGACCTTTTCAACTATACAACTTGGTCAAACTGATTTCCTAAAAACATAGTGATCCTTGCCCAAATTAGTAATAGGGTGTTCCAACAATCACCCCCTATTTGGGTTAGGATTACTATTTACAGAACACAGTAATAAATACAAAAACATCATACAAAACAACAACAAAATCTAACACAAAAGAGCAGATCATGCAACATAGCAGCAAATAAAAGGAATATCAGCAAATGTTCAAGATGAGTATACTCACTGCTTACACATGTCATTTCCTTTCACTTCCTTTCTTAAATAAGATTTCTCTGTTGGGATTTAAAGCTTCTTTCTTTGATCTTTTATCATCCTCTGCACCTAAGGAGGTTTGAGATCTAGCCCTGGGAACCACAGCCTCAGGATGCAATTTCATGTAGTCCACTGGGTCAAAGAATTTTCTTGATGCATACCTTTCCAGTTCTGCTTTTCTCTGATCTGATAAAGTAGTAATATTGGAAGTGTCTTTCCCTTGTTCTCTGGCCTTCTTCAGCTGATCTAAAGCAGCAAGTTCTTTCATCCTAGCAGTCCATGATAATGGATTGTTCTCTGGATCTTTAAAAGGAACTGCAGGCTCATATCTATTGACAGTTTCTGAAGTAGTAGGAGTTCTAGTATCAGGATTTTATCTGAGTTTATATGGGAAAGGACCTAGAGTTGAGTCCATGTGCCTTTGTCCTTCCTTTGCTTGAATTCTATGTTCTCTTTGATTTCCTCTATACTGTCCCCTTCTGGACTGATATCCCCTTTGGTATTGTCCCCTGGGATGATATCTTTGTGAGGACTGGGAGGAACTTTGCTTTGAAGCTGGGGTTTGAGAAGCTGAGCCTCCACCTGATCCTGAATCTCGAGGAGGAGGAGGAGGCTGAAATCGAGAAGATCATTTCTCATATCTATCCAATTTTCTTCTTTTCTTCATAGATTTTAATTGATTTTTGGAGAACTGCATCTAGGTCTCAGTGATTGGACAGTCATGCAGAATATAGTATGGAATGTCATTGGCTGCTTTGGCTTGAGCAGGAGGAACCTTCATCATGGCCTTGCTTCTGGCCTTCCTTTTCTTGGCAATAGTACCAGAAGAGTCATCAGATTCAGTGTGAAACTGATCACTTTCTGAACTTTGGGGTCTATCATACAAATCATCAATGCACTTTATATATTTCTCTTGTTATTTCAATTGATCAGGAGTAAGAGCAGGAACAGCAGCAGCAGCAGAAATTGGAGCAGTAGCAGGAGCAGAAGTTGGAGCAGCAGCAGGAGCAGATTCTTCCAGATATGTAGCAAGTTCTTTAGCAGCAGTATCATCAACAATAGGCAACATTTCAATATCAGAAGATTCAATGGAAGCAGTAGCAGCAGTAATAGAGATGGAAGCAATAACATCCACAGCCTTGAAAGAATTGACATATGAGGAAATCAGGCTGGGATCACATACTGAGATAGGCACAATGGCCTTAGTAAGATCTTCAACTTGTTACACTGGCAGAGAACTGAAATACACAGAATCAAATACTGATAGCAGACTCTGAAGATCCACTGCAAAGATAGGAGCAGGAACTGAACCTTCAGCAGCCTCAGGCACAACTAGAGCTTCATAAGGCATCTCCTCCTGCCTGGATTCAGTGGCAACTGGATCAAGGCACCCAGAGGAAGGGATTTCCTTAGAGGAGAGGAAGGGAGAAAGCTTGGTAGACAGCTCCTGAACATGTTTCAGGAGTGGAGCCAAGGTGGTCTCCAGTAATGAGGTTAGCTTTGGGGCTAGAACCTCATATAGCCTGTCTGCCAAGGCTGAGAGATCTACATGCTCAAGAGGGGCTTGAGTAGAGGTAGGAGTGGAAGTGGCTGGAATGATGTTGGCTGGAGCTGATGGAATGGAGAATGTGGAGGTAGGAGGTGTAGGGATGGATGGCCTAGGACTAGGAGGTGTTGAGATTGATGTAACTGGGTTGGAGATGGATGAGATGGTAGGGGAAAAGGATGGGGTGAAGGATGGTTGAGAGAGTATGTCCTGTAGAAGTTATTGGTAGGAGGATGTAGAGGGAAGCTCAGGAGGAGTGGGAGGAGAATCATCCATGAAGGAGTCATCCAAGAGAGAAAATGATGGAGTGGTGACAGGTGGATAGTAGAATAATGGGTGGAATTGTTCTGAGGTAGTGGCTGGAGGAGGTGAGATTGGTGATGAGATTGTAATGGGGGAAGATATGGCAATGGTTGAGATGAGTGGTTAGGTTGAGATGACTGGGGCAGAGACAGCTGGAGGAGGAGGAGAAGCAGGCAAATCTTCTGCTGGGCAGAGATCTGAGGGGGAGTGACTGAGACAGTCCTTGTGCCTGAAGCAGATATTGCAGCAGCCCTATTGGGGTTGGTAATCTACCTGTCCCATATGCTGAAAAGGGCACAGGTAAGTCTTTTAGATGCATTGATGTACATCCCACTTGAAACCAACAGATCAGGGCACCTATGATGTAGGTAAACCGCTAAGATCCTCCCAAAGCTTACACAGCTTTTGCTGAGTTTCTTCTTGATCAAATTAAAGAAGATGGAGCCCCAATCCAGATGTTTCTTGATAACCAATGCTCCCATTAAACAGAACTGATATCTTGAGATAGTGTCATGAGCTGAGTGCTTTTCAAGAAGCACTTTCCCAACCACATCAGCAAAAAATTGAAACTCAATAGATAAATTCTTTTTCAGCAATTTATTAGGGTTCACAGCAGAGTGACCCATTCTATCTAGCATAGAATCAAACTCTTCTCCAGACAAATCAATAGAATCATTTCCAGTACTGAGGCTGAAAACTTCTGTTAGTAGTGCGGGGGACAATGGTACCTGAGCCCCTTTGATCGAGCTGACTATAGAATTCTCATTCTCATTTGTGGCAGAAAGACACCATTCATTTATTTCGTCTGCTACAATCTTCACTCTGGTGGACATAATCTGAACTAACTGTTGTTCTCGGAAAAGATTTAAGATGTCTTTGAATCTCTGGTCGCTTCCATCAAAAGAATTCATGTCGATGTTGAAGCCTGTATCAAATTTCATTTTTGAAAGAGCAGCAACTGACGCGGCCATCTGTACCTGCAAAGATTGAGCAAACACGACCAAGTGTAGAAAGTTTGGAGGGAAAGAGTTGTAGAGAGTATGAAAGCGTAAACGACGAGCGGCGGCCGAAAAATGATTTTATATTAGGGTTCGACACGAAAAAGGAAGGATCGTCGATCTCCGTTCGACGATCAGGACTCCTGATGGAAGCTGAAAGGTCTTTAATATCGTAGATCTCAGTTCGACAATCTAGAGAGAACGTCGATCTCAGTTCGATGATCAAAGGGCTGAAAGAGATAGTATGCAACTATCTGACACGCTCTGAACTCAGGTCGACGTTTTGGGAAAACGTCGATCTCCGTTTGACATTTCTTGGAGAAGCGTCGATCTTCGTTCGACGCTTTCTGGGGAAAACGTCGAGCGCAGTTCAGAGACAGAAACTATCCTACAGACAAAAAAGAGGTAAGTTTTAGCCTAGTCTTGGTCTGTTTTTAGCTTTTCAAAATCTTGTAATTTATTTTAGGCTTCCTCCATCTAACATGCCTAACTGATTGAGGAAGAAGTTGTGTTTCTTTTCATCCAAGGGCTTGGTGAAAATATCTCCCCTTTGCAAATCAGTTGAGATATATTGAAGTTCAATTTTATTTTTCTCAACATTATCCCTTAGAAAATGATGCCTAATTTCTATATGTTTTGTCCTACTATGGAGGACTGGATTTTATTCAATGGAAATAGCACTGGTGTTGTCACAAAATATTTTAGACTTCTCTAAGTTGTAACCATAGTCTAGGAGTTGGTTTTGTATTCACAATAATTGTGAACAACAACTGCCTGTAGCCATATATTCAGCTTCAGCAGTTGAGGTTGACAAAGATGTTTGTTTCTTACAATACCATGAGACAAGTCTATCACCAAGAAACTGACAAGTTCCACTGGTGCTTTTCCTGTCTATTCTGCATCCAGCATAATCAGCATCTGAAAATCCAGTTAAGTCAAATGCTGAATCTTTTGGATACCAGAGACCTAGATTTGGACAGCTTTTAACATACCTAAGAATCCTCTTTACTAAAGTTAAGTGTGACTCTCTAGGGCTAACTTGGAATCTAGCACATATACATGTAGCAAACATTATATCAGGCCTACTGGCTGTAAGGTACAATAAAGAGCCAATCATTGCACTATATGTTGTCTGATCAACTGGTTTCCCATGTTCATCAGCATCCAATATAGCATTGGTAGGCATGGGTGTTTTCATACATGATGCATCGGACATCCCAAATTTCTTAACCAATTCTTTTGCATATTTGGTTTGAGAAAAAAATATGCCTTCAGCATGTTGTTTGACTTGCAATCCTAAGAAGAAGGATAGCTCACCCATGCTACTCATTTCAAATTTAGAGTGCATAAGCTTGGAAAACTTTTTGCACAAATTTGAATCAGTAGAACCAAATATAATATCATCTACATAAATTTGTACTAGTAGGGTATGGGACTTATGGGTTCTAATAAAAAGAGTTTGGTCTACTCTCCCCCTAATAAAATCATTTTTCAGAAGAAAGCATGCTAGGGTCTCATACCATGCTCTAGGAGCTTGCTTTAGACCATATAATGCTTTATGCAGTTTAAAAACATAATCAGGATGAGTTGGAGAGACAAAACCTGGGGGTTGTTTGACATAGACTTCTTCTTTGATCTCCCCATTGAGAAAAGCACTCTTCACATCCATTTGGTAGACTTTGAATCCCTTGTGAGCAGCATAAGCCAGGAAGATTCTTATGGCCTCTAACCTTGCAACTGGTGCAAAGGTCTGGTCATAGTCTATCCCCTCTTCTTGAGAGTATCCTTGAGCAAATAGCCTTGCTTTGTTCCTTACAATAATTCCTTGATCATCCAATTTGTTTTTGAACACCCATTTATTCCAACAATGGAATGATCCTTTGGCTTAGGCACTAGTTCCCAGACTTTGTTTCTTTCAAATTGATGTAACTCCTCTTGCATTGCAATGATCCAATGTGGATCTTGCTCTGCATCTTGAATGGATTGAGGTTCAATTTGAGACAGAAAGCAAGTGTGCATCATGTTTTGGTTGACCTGATTTCTGGTTTGCACACCAGCTGAGATGTTTCCAATCACTTGGGAGATTGGATGATCTCTTGATGTTACTAAATCAACAGGTGGTGTTGATTGTTCACCAACCTGTATTGCCGTTCCTCTTGTGGAACAGCAACTGGCTCTTCAAGAAGATTAGCAGCTTCCTCATCTTCACTACTTTCATCCTTTTGAGTAACTTGTAATCTGTCCAAGTCTTCAGCTAGAGAATGTACCTTCAATTGTTCTATGGTAGATGAATTCTTCTCCTTGAAAGACATATTAGTTTCATCAAAAGAAATATGAACAGATTCTTCTATTTTTAGAGTAGTTTTATTACAAACCCTATAAGCTTTACTGATCATGGAGTATCCCAGAAACACTCCTTCATCAGCTTTTGCTGGAAATTTTGCTATATATCTCTTGTCATTGTTGTGAATATAAGAAATGCAACCAAAGATTTTAAAATAGTCTACTTTAGGTTTCTTCCCTTTGAGCAATTCATAGGGAGTCTTGCCCTTCAGTTTATGTATTAGACTTCTATTCAACACATAATTGGAGGTGTTCACTGCCTCAGCCCAAAAGGACAGAGGAAGGTGAGCATCTGTCAATAATGTAGTTGTAGATTCAATTAGGGTTCTATTTTTCCTTTCTACTACCCCATTTTGTTAAGGAGTTCTAGGAGCTGAGAATGTATGCCTGATCCCTTCACTCTGACAGAACTCTTGCATAAGAAGAGAATCAAACACTATCCCATGATCACTTCTGATCAGGGCAATGTGAGTGTTGAACTCAATCTGTATGCATTTGAGAAACTCTGTCAAACACTTGAAGTTATCAGACTTCTTCCTAAGAATGAACACCCATGTGAATCTTGAGAAGTTATCTACAACCACTAAAGTGTAGGATTTCCCTCCTAGGCTTTGTACTGTAATGGGTCCAAAAAGATCCATGTGTAACAGATACAAAATCCAAGGTGAGTCACTCTTGTTAAGTGATTTAAAACTATTTTTAGTTTGCTTGCCTAATTGACAGGCCTTGCAAAGTCCTTCCTTCTTGTAGGGGCCAGAAGTTAGTCCTCTAACAAGGTTTTCCATGGATAGCCTAGCAATGGTTCTAAGGTTAATATGTCCTAGTCTCTTATGCCATAGTATATTAGGTCTGGATATGGAATTGAACAGGCAAATATCTACTTTAGATGAATGAAAATCTAGTAAGTAAATGTTACCTTTTCTGTTACCTGTCAACACAGATGTGTTGTCCTCTGACTTGACCTTGCATATAGCTTTGTTGAAAGTCACTTGATATCCTTCATCACAAAGTTGACTGATACTTATCAAGTTGTGCTTGAGTCCTTCAACATAAGCTACTTTCTTGAATGTGACTGTTCCAATTTGGACTGCACTATATCCTTTTGTTGTTCCAAAGTTTGAATCACCAAAATTACTTTGGGTCCAAGCTTGGCTTTAAAGGATGTGAAGTTGTCCTTGTTCCCTGTCATGTGCTTTGAGCACCCACTATCCAGATACCATTGCTGGTTTGATGTTGCATAGGTCTTCACCTGCACATAAACAGCTTATATGTATTTGACCCAGTTTACCTTGGGCCTAGGTTGATATCCCTTAAATTCAGAAATAAAAGACATCCCAGGTTGACTCTTATAACCTTCAGGATGGTATCTCCTAGGAGGTACTATCCATTCAGCATAGGGGTTGAAACCTTGGGATGTAGGACTTGTAGGATTGAATCCAGATGTACCTTTGAAGGATTGTTCAAAATCCTGATCTCTATTCGACGATCGTCGATCTGAGGTCGACGATCTTGGGTCAGATCGTCGATCTCTGTTCGAAGATCGATTATCCTAGAGTTCATAGTTCAGGTGTCGTCGAGCTGAGGTCGACGATCGTTTCTTGGATCGTCGAGCGCCGTTCGACGATCGTCGAGCTCTGTTCGACGCATTCTGTTGAACTATATTTTTCTTTGGCAAATCTGCATTCTTCCTAGCTACCTCTACAACTTCCTTCCCTTTATCAGAGATAAATTTGATTGGAGTTGTCAGAACTATAGGCTGGTTGGATGAAGCTCCCAAGCCCAGAGTACTATTAAGTCTAGAGTCCACTGTTCTTGTAATATCCATCAGTTTGATGCTTCTCCCATTAAGGGATTCTTCAAACTGCTTCGCCTTGGATAGTTCACTCTTCAGTGAAGCTATCTCCTCACTATAGCATTCTAACTCTTCAGAGAGTGTGAGGTTTTCTGATTTTAAAGTGCTATACTCAGACAGTTATTTTCTGAGGGAAGTGATTTCCTTCTCAGACTCCAACAGATATAGGCATAGTACTTTAAACTCATGTTTAAAGTCCTCAGAACTGAAATCAAATGAATTGATTACCTGATCTTCTTCTAGTTTAGCTTCTGAATCTGATTCTGACTCTTCTGATTCTGAATCTGTTTGAGAAGCATTGATAGCCATCATGCAAAATTCCTTTTCATCAGCATCATCCTCATCATCACTGGAGCTGGATGAAGCTTCAGAGTCCTCTTCAGTTTCACTCCATGTCTCAGCAACCAATCCCTTCCTTGTATGTGTGTTCTTGCTGTAGGAGGGTTTGTCTGAGGTGTTCTTCTTAAAGTCTTTCTCCTTTCTTATTTCCCTTCTATCTTTCTTGTCTTTGTTTTTTGTTTTCTGGACAGTCAGGCACAATATGGCCTGGTTTCTTGCAACCAAAACATATAATTTCTTTATTGTTATTTGATTTATCATACCTTGGCTTATCATGTCCCTTGTATGATCTCTTTCCGAAGTCTTTTCTGGCCATTTTGTAGAATCTTTTGGCCAGTAGACTTAGGAGCTCATCATTTCCTGTACCTTTATCTTCGGGCTCCTCTTTTGTAGCTTTGAAGGCTATGGTCTTCTCTTTTCTGATGACTAGAGAAGTAGCCTTTTGTTCTTCTTCTCTATTTTTAATGAGCAGCTCATAAAATTTGAGCTTGCCCAGGAGAGCTTCAGTTGTAATCTCATTTAGACTTCTGGCATCTTTGATTGGCCATATTCTTGAATCCCAAGTGCTGGGGAAGAAAATTAGGATTTTGTCATTCAGCTCAGTCAATGAGATTTCTTTATCCAGAGTATTTAACTCATTGACAATCAGACTTAGTCTATGGTACATGTCAGCCACTGATTCAGCTTCTCCCTTTTTGAAATTCTCATATTGGCTTATAAGATGGGATCTCCTGTCTTTCCTTTCATCATCAGATCCTGAGACAATTTCAGAGAGCTTGTCCCAAATTCCTTTGGCTGAGTTGTATTCACCTACCTTCTGAAATATCTCATCAGACATTGTCTGAGCTAAGATGTTCATGGCCTTGGCATCTGCAGTCTTCCACTTCTTTATGTCAGCATCTGTTCCTGAAGGAGGTGGAACAACAATTGTACTTGAGCTTGCTGGTGGACTTGGGCACACTGTCAAAACAGAATTAAATATGTCTTCATCAATAGAATTCATATATAGTCTAATCCTTGCTTTCCAATGTGCAAACTTGGATAGATTGCACACTGGAGGCCTGGTGCTTGCATAATCTTTGTTCTGTGCCATGTATTTATATAAAATTAAATATAATGAAAATAACCCTCTTAAAAGATTGATCTTATCAAGGATCTTTTGGTTCAGGTGTTAGCCTGTATGAACAACCAACCGCCTCTGATACCAATTGAAAGTGATGGTAAGATCTATCTTAACTCTAGAGGGGGGATGAATAGAGTATTTTAAAGTAAATTTACAATTTTAAAAAAAACTTAGCAGTAAAGGCTTAATTTATGTATAGGTGTAATGTGCTTTGATGTAGAAATAAAACTAAAGCAGTAAGGATAAAAACCACATCACATAGCAAAGAATATTCACAAGAAACCAGAAGACACAAGGAACTATAGTGGTTCCCCAAAAACCTGGGTACATCCACTCTTCTACCACCCTTGGTAGGAATCCACTGCAGGATGAGTTGATCAGGTGTCCTGGGCACCAATGAGCTTTTGATAAGGTGCTCAAAAACCACACTAGATTTTTTGATCAGGTGTCTTGCCACCACTGAGTTTTGACAAGGTTCTCAGAACCAGAATCAAGACTTTTGAAGGGAGTTTTGATAACCCTTTTATAGCAGGAAAAGAAAAAGAAAGAGGTGAAGTTGTCTTCTCTATCTCAATCACTGAGAGAAGACTTTTGTTGATTGATTTTGTTGTCAAAGCTCCCCCTAAGAAAGATGAGAGCTTTTCTAGGGTGATAGGTATTCAGAAGCTTCAGATTTCCAGCAGAAGATGGTTTCAGCAGAGGCTGAAATATGAATTGTCTGGAGTCCTTGATGTTGAAGCTATGATCACTTTTTAGTATGCCAACTAATTCTCCAGGATTGATCACTTGATTTTTGAATTGATCTCACTATCCTGTAAATCTGTACTGAGAATTTCTTGTTATAGATTGTCTATATTTGTGTAGTCTCTTGTTATGTATCTCTATCAGACTGGAGAAGAAAAAAAATGATTTATTCTCTGAAGATCCTCTATCCAAGATAGCCATTAGCCGTCAATAAATGCCTTCCATAAATGTTTTGTCTTCTGGAGGAAAGTCCAATAAACATTCTCTGATAAATCCCTTGAAACTTGCTCCAGAATAAATGAAAACGGCTAGCAGATCTCTTGAAATAAATGTTGAGAGAATTTGAAAATCATTCCAAAAGCTGACTGAATTTGAATCCTCAAAGTAATCGATCTCTCAGGAAAAACGTCGATCTGAGCTCTACGATCATCGACCTGAGCTCAGAGATTGAAATGATCATCAGACAGAAAACGTCGACCTGAGCTCGAAGATCGTCGACCGGAGCTCAGCGACCTGAAGAATAAGCTGAAGATAGATCGTCGATCTGAGCTCGAAGATCGTCGATCGGAGCTCGACGATTTAGCAGAGTTGAGCTCAGAGAGCGTCGAACGGAGTTCGACGTTTCGTCGACCTAAGCTCGACGATAATTGTATTTGCCTCAGCTCTAAGTCTGAATTCTTGAATGGTCCTGGGGGCAACTTCAAACCTAAGTTCTAAGCCCTAGACACATTCTAACTTGACCTTTTCAACTATACAACTAGGTCAAACTGATTTCCTAAAAACATAGTGATTCTTGCCCAAATTAGTAATAGGGTGTTCCAACATACACTAACAATATGTTAATCACAAGAATAATATTTAACTAAACTTATAAAAATGCCCATACAAATTTATAAGTTAAGGATCGGGTACATCAAAATAACTTAAGATATAAAAGTGTCCATACAAATTTATATGATGAGGATCTCATGCGGTGCAATGCAATGTTATGATATGAATACAATATGATGACTCACCCATGCTCACACATACACACATTTATTATGCCGACATAGACCTTTAGTTCCCACTTTTCGAGCAGGTAACTAACCTCTCAGGCGTCGTCCGTCATGGCCAAATGGTGAAAGTAAAGTGGGCACATCTACTACTAGGCAGGCATCCACACTGCCAAGCCAAGGCCTCCATACGCCTCAATGCTAAGAACACAGCAGCGGAGTCCCTGCGTACTACGACTCAGAAGTGGTCTTGGGTAGATGTGAACCAAGAACACAGCCCAACTAGCCTACAATTGGCACGAAAAGGGTCTTCGAGAGCGTACCACTGAAGAACACAGCACAACCGTCCATTTATATGGAAGGAGCCTACTAGAATGAGCACCGAAGGACCAAGACCAACCGCCCAAAGTCGAACTGTCAGCTCCCGTCGATATGATGACTTGCGAGCCCGTAGTCCTGCCACCATGTCCTCTTCACAGGATCATATGTCATATTTAAACACACAACCAACCCATATCGTTCACATTTATCATGCCATCACACATTCAAGGGATCCAACCGAGTCCCTTCACATCATAACCAAGGTCGTGCTCCAAGGCACGCAAGGGTCCACATTTAACACAGGTGACAGTTCATCTCAATTACCTCACTGCTACCCATAGGGAGTCAACATAACTCAAAGCAGTGGACTACATCCTTCATCACTTCAATATTGAGATCAAGGTTCAACTCATCTCATGGCCATAGGATATACCTCATCCAACTCTTCCTCTAGAATTAAACATGTGCACATTAATTATATCGTTTCAATCATCTCAAACATAGCTCATTTCATAAACATGCAAATCATCACAACATATACTACTCCAAAATTCATTAAACATGCAAAGATGTGATCACAATATCATCAGTTATTTGCCATCTAATCTCCCGGTAATTAATTAATAAACAAAGTAATCATCAATTATTAAGACACTACAACTACGCACCAAAATTTACTAAAACCAGATTTAAAGAAGTTAAATCCACCAATAATTACGAGCAACCCAAAATCGGAAAGGTATCTTCAAGGGCACAACTTCTGCGCTGATCCTGGTGTCTAAATCCAAATCCATCACACCCGATATCGGATTTCAATCCATCCGTGTACACTTGGACTGAACGCAGCCTGCACTAGTGTTATTACAGTGCAACAACTTTGACTGAACATTCTCCAAGCTATAGAGCTCGTATGAAAACGTGCAACAATCCGTTGTAAAGTTATTTCCGAGGGATAACACTTTCGTGTTGAGCCCAAGACCCGAATCTGGCTGGATCGTACCTAAAAATGGCCTCGAAGTCTATTACGCACAGAAAACATATTTTTGTACAGCACCCTACACACATCAAAAAGATTAACGAGCGACATTGGTTCATCTTCTTCTTCCAGCCATCATACAAAGCACAACCAAATTTTCTCTACCCCTTTTCTACCTCATTAGACAACGGTTCTTCACGAAATCAAGTCCGTCATCTTCATAATGAAGAGAGGAGATGATTGAAGTTCATCATGCGGCGATCGTCGCCCTAAAATGAAGTTCTAGTGTGGTCCCTTCCTAGGAAATCTACATTAAACTCCCAAATCAAGCTCTCTTGAGCCGATGTCTCTCCTACACTTTAGATCTAAAGATCTAGCACCAAGGGAGAGAGTAGGAAGCTCACCTCATTTCCGTCCATGGATCATGTCCTTTGTCTTAGAGGCATGGCGATGTCCAATTACTCTTCAAATCGTTCTCTGTAAACAAGGAACACTTAGAGAAACTTCTTCAAGAAGTTTGAGTCCCTCCAGGAAAGTCCTGCACCGGCGCTTTTCCATCGTCCTTCCTTGAAATCCACCACCGGCAACCTCTTCGTTCTCGTCGAGCTCAGCACAAACAACTCGAGAAGGAAGAATGAAGATGGCTAGAGTTTTTGAGCATTCCTTTTTATAAGTAAATATTGGAGTTAGGGTTACTCCGCCACATGTCACTTCCTCATTGGACCGCCCAATATTTCCCATAACATATACTTACTGAAAAGACAAGTCATAAAAGTCGTTCAGCACATATCCCGAACCAGATTTATCATGTGAGTATTAATCAGCAAACACAGCCTGGGCCGAAAATCTTCTAAGTCCTATTCATCGTATATATCCAATGAATCGTAGGAATTCTCTATATAATCTCGACGAATCGGCTAAACACTCTAAAGCAAATCCGACGAATTCGTCGAGTATCTCCGATGTGATTCGACAAACAGTACTTCCTTTCGACGAGTTTATCTGAAATGGCCGAACCATCTTGAAAACACTCAAGTCATATCAGACTTATACATCGAGTATCACTCGACAAATTCGTCAAATATCCTCGACGATATCTGATGAATTGTGCAAGTCTCACCGGAACTACCCGAGTCATTTCCGACAAATTTTTTGTATATCCTCGACAATATCTGATGAGTTACACTTATTCCACCGAATTACCCAAGCTTTTTCCGACGAATTCGCGTTTAGTATCACTCGATGAATTCATCGGGTATATTCGGCGAAATCCTACTATTCTGACTTAACCCAACGGAAAACTCCTCAAGCATATCTCACAACCTACCCATGGCCCATTCCCTCTTCCCCAACCTTCATACAAGCCTAAACCACCCAAGATGACACCACACGCATAAAGGGGGTCAATCTCAAAGTGGGACGTTACACCAAGCAAAGGATATGATGAACACTAAGTAAGCACTTCCACAACTGGTTCACATGGAACACATCTTGAACACCAGGTAAAGTAGGAGGAAACTCTAGCCCATAAGTAGACACTCCGACGCGGTCAAAAATATGGAAAGGTCCCACATACCTTGGATCCAACTTACGGACCTTCCTAAATCTCTTAACACCTGTCATCAGATAAACATTCAAGAAAACCATGTCTCCAACTGCAAACTCCAGATCAATCCTCCGTCGATTCACGTACTTCTCATAATGCTCCTGAGTCACTTAAAGCTTCTCACGGATATGTGTCACAGCAATGCCAATCTCTTCCAAGGCCTTTAGACCTAACAATGGTCTCTCACCAACCTCACCCTAAATCAGGGGAGTTCATCAATGCCTCCCATACAAAGCTTCAAAGGGCGTAATCTACAAATTCCTGATACCTATTATTGTAGGCAAACACTATAAGTCCAACATGATGATCCTAGGCTCCACCATTGTCCAGAATACACATCTAATCATGTCTTCCAAAATCTGATTCACCCTTTTCGTTTGACCATTAGTTTGTGGATGATAAGCGGTAAATACCTAAGGTTAGTGCCCAAAGCTCAATACAAGCTTTGTCAGAAATGAGACATAAATGTAGAATCTCGATCTTACACAATACTCACTGGTGCACCATACAACATAATAAACTCATTCAAATAAAGCTCTGTTAACTTCTCTGTGAGATAATAAATCTTTAAAAGCACTAAATGAGCACATTTCATCAATCTATCAACTATAACCCACAGGACATCATGCTCTCTAGGGGACCTTGACAACCAAGTAATAAAATCCATAGAAATGCTCTCTCATTTCCACTCGTTATGTCCAAGGGTGTTAACTTACATCCAGGACTTCTATGATCTGCCTTAACTTGCTCACAGGTATGACATTGAGACACAAACTTTTCTATATCATTTTTCATACCTGCCCACCAGACAATCTGCTTCAGATCTCGATACATCTTCGTAGAACCAAGATGGTATGAAACACTAGAACCGTTTGCTTCATTACAAACCTTTGACTGAATATCCCCAACCACGGGGATACAATATTTGCCTCGATACTTCAAGGTGCTATCATCATCTACTGAAAATTCTGGTAATTCTATCTTTTTAGTTTTACTTCAAATATGTTGCAAATCAGGATCATCCTTTTGATGTAATCTTGTAAGTGTAATCCTCGAAGGCTCTTCAAATTCTAAGGTAGTCGGCATGATGCTACTTTTAGAAGTTATATTCATCAATAAGAACTCTTCCACCAGGGATTGTCAAGAAATAATAAAGACATGCAAGATATTTTGGCGCAAGGAATCAACCACCACATTAGCCTTGCCCGGATGGTAAAGGATGTCAACATTATAGCCGAACACAAACTCAATCCACCTTCATTGATGAAGATTCAACTCCTTCTATGTGAATTTACTTCAAGCTTCTATAATCATTATAGATCTTGCATTATGCCCCAAATAATAGATGTATACGTAGATTCAAAGCATAAATGACTGTTGCAAACTCCAAGTCATGCATAGGGTAATTCCTTTCGTGAATTTTCAGTTGCCTTGAATCATACACAATCACTTTACCTTCTTGCATCAAAACGCAACTAAGCCCAACTTGCAAAGCATCCACAAAAACTCTATACTCCACACCCTCACTACGCAAAACCAAGACTGGGGTACAACATAACCTCTTCTTCAATTCCTAAAAAGCTTCCTCACAATCATTGGTCCAAATAAATACTGTTTTTTTCTGCATAAGCTTGGTCAAAGGCACAGACAATACTGAGAAACCTTGCACAAACTTCCTATAGTAACCTGCCAACCCTAAGAAAATTCTTATCTCCCTAGGTGTTGAAGGTCTCTTCTATTCCAAAACTACAACTATCTTTGTTGGATCTATAGAGATTTCATCTTTACTCACAATATGACCCAAGAAAGACACCTGGGATAGCTAAAATTCACACTTGCTCAACTTTGCATACAACTTATGCTCCCTCGGTATATACAGTACGAAGCGCATGTGCAATGCATGCTCTTTAGAATCCAAAGAAAACACCAAGACATCATCAATGAAATGATCACAAAATGATCTAGAAAATCCTTGAATACTCTATTCATCATATCTATAAAAGCAGAAGGTGCATTTGATGAGTTGTAAATATACCTATATTTTCGTATTTTATTTAAGTCAATTTTGTTTGTTTTTTGTGTTTTTTTATCTGTATTATCTAATAAATTGCTTATTTTTGTAAATATTATTTCTAACTTAGCTTTATTTTTATTGCAGAAAATTTCCAGAAAAATTCCAAAAATAGTCAAAAAGTTGACTGACACGCCCGTGTCACATGACCGACACGCCCGTGTCATGCCCTCGACGATCGCCGACCACAGGTGCCAGCTCGACGATCGGCGATCATCAAACCCAGCTTGACATGCCCTTCGACAAGCCCGTGTCAAGGTGTGACACGGGTGTGACCTTGCCACCTGGCCCGACGTGACGCGCGCGACTTTGCGGCCGGACCGCGCCCAGATCGACCTTCCCGACACGCCCCAGTCACGCCCGTGACTGACACATGTCACGCCCGTGACCTAGGGCGTGACCGCCACGTTTTCAGCCGAAGTCAACTTTCCAGTCAAGTCACCCGATCAGCTCATGAATAGTGTCGACACGCCCCCCTGTCACGCCCTAGTCACGGGCGTGACCAACCCGAAATTTTGCCTATAAATAAGAGCTTCCAGGAAGCTTATTTTGTCCACTTTTTTGACCACTTTGCTTAGGGGAGGTGCTGCCCAATTGGATTCCATACTTATGTAAGGAGAATTTCTCCCCCCTCTCTCTCTCTTAGTTTGTATTAGGGTTTTTACTTTAATAAAATTTGAATTTTTCTCTCTTAATTAGTATGAATAATCCATTTGAATGCGCCTACTTAAGCAATTTTTCGTTCATCTTTTTGTGTTTCTTTTATGTTTTCATCTTTTTAGCTTTCATAACTTAGTTAGATTTAGGATTTATCGGCATTTCTAGCCGTTGTGTCGTCCGTTTAGTTTTCATTCTCCGCACTTTTTAGCTTTAGCTTTTTCTTCTTTATCATTTTCATTCATATAGTTTTTATAAAAACTCCCCTAAAAGTGTTCGTTTTTATTTTCTTTAACTTAGGCTCTTAGAAATGTAAAACTTCTCGTTCCTTTTTAGTTTTATTCTCACTTTTTTGGAGGTTTTATAAAAACTTATGAAAAAAAATGTAGTCGTTACAATTTTTCGCTCACTTCATTTTAACTTTTTAATTTCAAAACTTTTAGTCCCTTTAATTTTTATTTCATCTTTTTATGCATTTCTACCGCATTCTAGCGGTAGAAATGCAGTTGTATTAATTTTTCGAGTACTTCCATTTTGCATTTATTTGCAAAACAATTTCGCTCGGTTAATTTTTATTTTCACTTTTTATGCATTTCTACCCCATTCTAGCGGTAGAAATGCAGTCGTTTTAATTTTCTGAGCACTTTGTTTTTCTTATTTTTGCAAGTGTGTGTGCGTGTATGAGTTAGGTTTTACTGCTTTATTTCATTTCTGTAGAGTGCGTGTGTGCGTATGCATTTATTTCCGCCTACTCGTTAAGAGTTAAATGGCGCTCTGCTTTCATTTCCCGCCCACTCATTTGAGTGGGACTTGTCTTTTTACTGCTTTCACTTTCTTCCTACTCACTTGAGTAGGAAAACTTTGTGTGGGTGCGTGTGTTTTCATTTTTGTAGAGTGCGTGTGTGTGTTTTATTTTCAAGTAGAGTGCATGCGTGTATGAGATAAATTTACTCCCGCCCACTCATTTGAGCCGGGACTTGCAATTTTATCGCTTTCTCAATTATGTAGAGTGCGTGCATGTAGGAGATAATTTTACCTCTTTATTTATCGTTTTCTTCAATTAAGAAGAGTGTGTGCGTGTGTGCATTTATTTCCGCCTACTCATTTGAGTAGGGCTTGCTTTATTTAATTTTCTTTATGGTTTTGAAGTGTGCATGAGTGCCTGCATCAATTAGCCTTCAATTTATCTAATTGTCCTATTTTTCGTGTTTTCTCTTATAATTGTTCAGTGCTTAATTTAACACTCACGTTTCACCTAAAAATATAAAGCCGTCCCCATACCGATGAGTGGGTAATCTCTTTTAGCCTTCGGCATCGAAGAGCATTGGGACATAAAAAATGATTTGAAATAATTAAAAAACTTTATTTTTATTTTAATTTAAGGACTTAAGGTTTACCCCGGGTGAACGACGCATAGGACCACATAATCGATGTGTGGGCTCTATTTCCGTTATCTATACGCGACGCCGAGAGGCTGCACGTATGGACCGATCCCCCTTGGGTAAAGAGAACTGTGTACGCCCCCTCGAAAGAGGAGAAACGTAGTTCTGCCGGATTGGGTTCCCCACCCAATAGCGGGGTTCTTAGCGTAAAGCGGGCATTAAGAGGAATCCTTCGTCGGTCTAACGATCGGTCGAATAGTCTTAATGTTTAGGTGAGCAATATTCCTAGAGATAAGTGCGCTCATATTTTTGGAACCCCCACGGCCAAGTGCCTTTTATTAAATTAAAAACAAAGTTTAATTATTGTTAAGAATTATTTTAGTCTTAATCCGATTCGATGCCGAGCGTTAACCCGTCATCGAACTAACTTAGCAAAATTCTACTTTCTTTCTTTCCGTTTTAATTAAACTAAAAAATCCCACCTTACTGATAGTAAGATAATAGTATTCCTGGAAGAGTAGATATAATCAACGCATCCCCGAGAATAATACGACCTCGGTATTTTCCCGAATACCGAGTACTACTTGCGATAGGTGCACTTGCCTCCTCTCGTTAGAAAACTCGATCTTCTAACCGGCCCGCGGAATCTGACCATTTCGAACCAACCATAGTAGGTCTCTGTTCCGCGACAATCAAGTTTTTGGCGCCGTTGCCGGGGAATCTGGTTGTTATATTGAATCCGGGACTCTATTAATTTTACTTTATTTTCAAATAAAAAATTTTATACAAAAAAAAAAAATCCTTCCCCCTTTCGTTTTTTTAGGGTGTATGACCCGTGGACAACCTTCGAGTTCTGAAAATCTTGAATTCGACCCCGAGATCGACCGCTCTCTTAGCGTATCCGATCTCTCCGTCGAATTCCCTTTTTAGACCCCGCAGAATCTATCGGAGAACCCTCTTCTTCTTCTATGGCCGACCCGAATAATGCCCAACCGGCCGAGCGTACTATGTCTTACTATGCTCGGCCCAACTTGGATGATACGGGGTCGAGTATTGTTCGGCCCGCTGCGGCCAACAATAATTTTGAAATTAAGTCAAGTGTGATTCAAATGATCCAAAATGCCGTGCAGTTCGACGGACTGCCGGATGAGGACCCCAATAATCACTTACCTAATTTTCTTGAAATTTGCGATACTTTGAAAATTAATGGCGTCACTGATGATGCCATTCGTTTGCGCCTTTTTCCCTTCTCTCTTAAGTCCAAGGCTAAGGCGTGGTTACTCTCCCTCCCGCGGGGATCCATCACGTCCTGGGCGGAATTGGCTGAGAAATTCCTTACGAAGTATTTTCCGCCCGCGAAAACTGCAGGACTGCGGGCGGACATATCTTTGTTCATCCTAAACGACTCCGAGTCTCTTTACGAGACTTGGGAACTCTTTAAGGAGTTCCTCCGCCGGTGCCCGCACCACGCTCTGCCAACGTGGTTGCAGGTACAAATTTTTTATAATGGACTGAATAGTCAGACGCGTCAAATGATTGACGCGGGTGTCGGGGGCACTCTGAACAATAAGACCCCCGAGGCCGCCCAGGCCCTTTTCGAGGAAATGGCGGTGAATGCCTACTAGTGGAATGTCCCGCGGGCGCGCCCTAAGCAGGCGGGCATTTTTGAAGTGGATGTCACTGCTCAGCTAGCCCTCCAAGTGGAAAGGCTAACTAAGCAGGTGGCAGAGATGTCTGTTGCCTCCTCCACTCCGCCTTGTTTTCTCCCCCCCTCTAACGTCTGCGTAGTCGACGAATTCGTGGACTACATGGGAAATCCGGTGCGTCCCTCCTTTCAAAACAACCCTTATAGTAGCCACTATAATCCGGGTTGGAGGAACCATCCGAATTTCTCCTGGAGCAACCCGAACAACGCGCAGCGTTCCCATCCCCCTCCTTTTGCGCCAACGTTTCCTCCTCCCCCTCATATGAAGCCATCCCTGGTGGAGGAAAATTTTAATCGTTATGTCGCGTCCAACGAGTCCAATATCCGGAACATCACCGGATCGCTAAAAAATTTAGAACTCCAGGTTGGACAGCTGGCGCGACTTATGTCGGAACGCGCCCTGGGGGCACTGCCAGGGAACACGGAGCCCAATCCAAGGGAAACCGCCAACGCTATAACCCTCCGTAGCGGTAAGGAGGTGGTCGATCCAAAACGGATCGATCCTCAGGTACATATTTCACCTCCGACCCCTCTTCCCTCTTCTTCGATTACGCAACCCTTACCGATTTTTAACGATAAAACTATTTTAAACAAGGCGGTGCCCTACCCGCATAAGTTAGATAATGAGCGAGTAAACGCGCAATATAAAAAATTTATTTTATTACTTAAACAAATTCATATTAATGTTCCTTTTTGCGAGGCTATCTCGCAAATGCCTAAATATGCGAAATTTTTAAAAGAACTACTTTCTAATAAACGCAAACTCGAGGATATTTCGCATATATCTCTCAATGCTGTCTGCTCGGCGGCTCTTACTAGTAAATTGCCCTCAAAACAAAATGACCCGGGACGGTTCTCCATCCCGTGCCTTTTTGGCGATGTATTAGTAAAATATGCCTTGGCAGACTTAGGCGCGAGCATTAATTTGATGCCGTTCTCGCTCTTCCTGTGTTTAGGTTTGGGTACTCCTGCTCCTACCAATATGCGCATCCAACTAGCGGATCGCTCGGTTAGGTTCCCCATCGGGGTTGTTGAGGATGTCCTTGTCCGAGTAGACAAGTTCACCTTCCCGGTGGACTTCGTCATCTTGGACATCGAGGAAGACGCCAACATACCAATAATACTTGGTCACCCTTTCCTCGCGACCTCACGTGCATTAATTGATGTAAGTAATGGTCAGCTTCTCCTTCGGGTAGGAGACGACCAAGTTACTTTTTCTATTAACTCCTCTATGGAAGACTCGTCGTTGAGCGACGATTTCTGCTATTCTTTAGATTATTTTTATAGAGATTGTTCTTCTCCGGTTTTCGAGTCCGAATTTTTAAACGAAAATATTTTTTCGCTCGAAAATTTTTATTGCGATGAGGACGAGTCTACGAATATGCCTTTTGAACCAATTGGTTCAAAAGACATTAGCACTAAAACCTCACTAGAAGAACCGCCCATCCTAGAACTCAAACCATTACCCGAATCCCTAAAATACGCCTTTTTGGGGAAAAATGATACACTCCCAGTAATCATTTCTTCGTATTTAAGCGATTCGGAGACCTCCGATTTATTGGAGGTTTTGCTTAAACATCGTCACGCAATTGCGTGGCAAATTTCTGACCTAAAGGGGATTAACCCTTCTTTCTGCACTCACAAAATTTTCTTAAACGATAATTGCCGCAAAACCATTCAGCCGCAGCGGCGTCTTAACCCAAACATGAAAGACGTCGTGAAAGCTGAGATAATTAAACAATTAGATGCGGGGATTATTTATCCCATTTCTGATACTGCATGGGTTAGTCCCATTCATGTCGTGCCCAAGAAGGGCGGTCTAACCGTAGTGGCGAATGAGCACAACGAGCTCGTCCCAACTCGTACTGTTACGGGTTGGCGTGTGGTCATCGATTATCACAAACTTAATGATGCCACCCGCAAAGACCATTTTCCACTACCGTTCCTTGACCAAATTCTTGAGCGTCTTTCTGGTCATCCTTTCTATTGTTTTCTCCACGGTTTATCGGGGTTTTTCCAAATCCCTATTTCCCCCGAAGACCAAGAGAAAACAACTTTTACTTGCCCCTTTGGCACCTTCGCCTATCGAAGAATGCCATTTGGCCTCTGCAATGCGCCGGCTACATTCCAAAGATGTATGCTAGCAATCTTTGGCGAGCTAGTAGAAGATATTATGGAAATATTTATGGATGACTTTTCTGTATTCGGATGCTCATTCCCGGATTGTCTTCGTAATCTCGATCGTGTCCTCCAGCGATGCGAGGACACGAATCTTGTTTTAAATTGGGAAAAGTGTAACTTTATGGTTCGAGGAGGTTTGGTCCTCGGCCATAAGATTTCGATTAAGGGGATAGAGGTCGATAAGGCCAAAGTTGAAATCATAGAAAAACTTCCTTAGCCGACAAACATAAAATCCATTAGGAGTTTCTTAGGCCACGCGGGCTTTTATAGGCGCTTCATTCAAGATTTTTCAAAAATAACAAAGCCGCTTACTCACCTCTTGGAAAAAGAATCACCTTTTGTCTTTAGTAGCGATTGCGAGTCTGCTTTTAATTTTATAAAACAAAAACTTATCAATTCTCCGATTCTGGTGGCCCCTAATTGGTCCCTTCCGTTCGAAATCATGTGCGACGCTAGTGATATTGCCTTAGGCGCCGTTCTTGGCCAACGCGTAGAAAAACATTTTCATCCTATTTATTACGCTAGCAAGACGCTCACTTCCGCACAAGTGAATTACACGACGACGGAAAAGGAACTCTTAGCCGTCGTTTTCGCTTTCGATAAGTTTCGCTCGTACCTTACGGTATCTAAAGTTATCGTTTTCACCGATCACTCCGCCCTTAAATATCTATTAGCTAAAGCCGACGCGAAGCCCCGCCTTCTTCGATGGATTCTCCTCCTACAAGAGTTTGACTTGGAGATCCGAGATAAGAAGGGCGCGGAGAATCTTGCGGCAGACCACCTCTCCCGTTTAGAAAATCCGGGTGCGGAAGCGCTCGTCGAATCTGAAATAAATGACAGATTCCCCGAGGAACGCCTTCTCGCCATTCATTCGTCTTCGTCATCTTCGCCTTGGTTCGTAGATTTTGCGAACTACTTAGTTGCGCGGGTACTTCCAAAAGATTTTTCAAGTCATCAAAAGAAGAAATTCTTTTCCGACTTGAAAAATTTCTTTTGGGATGACCCATTTCTTTTCCGTATCTGCGCGGACCAAGCGGTTCGAAGATACGTCGCGGGAGTGGAGTGCACACAAATATTGAGGCACTGCCGCGAGGGTCAAGCCGGGGGCACTATCAAGCCAACCGGACCGCTAGGAAGGCGCTAGAGGCGGGCTACTTTTGGCCCACTCTATTCAAAGACGCGCACAATTTTGTGCGCGCAAGCGATAGCTGTCAGTTGTCGGGTAACATCTCACGTCGCGACGAGATGCCCCAAAATATGTTTTTAGAATGCGAAGTCTTCGATTTATGGGGCATAGATTTTGTTGGCCCCTACCTCCTTCTTATAAAAATATTTATATTTTAGTAGCGGTCGACTACGTATCACGGTGGGCGGAAGCGCAAGCTCTCCCCACCAACGATGCGCGAGTCATCGTTACATTTCTAAAAAAATTATTTTCTCGCTTCGGCACGCCTCGCGCTATTGTTAGTGATAGGGGAACGCATTTCTGTAACGCTCTAATGGCTAAGACGTTAGCTAAATACAGAGTCACGCACAAGCTTGCCACCCCCTACCACCCGCAAACAAGTGGCCAAGTTGAGGTAGTAAATTGAGAGATAAAACGCATATTAGAAAAAACTGTTTCACTTAATAGGAAAGATTGGTCTGCTAAGCTCGACGACGCGTTATGGGCATATTGTACGGCGTACAAAACCGCTACCGGTTGTACCCCGTTTCGATTAGTCTATGGCAAAGCGTGCCATTTACCCGTAGAACTGGAGCACCGCGCACTTTGGGCATTAAAACTCTTAAACCTCGACTCTAACTTAGCCACTCAGAATAGAAAACTGCAACTAAACGAGCTCGATGAATGGCGTGCGAACGCTTACAAGAGCAATAAGTTCTATAAGGAGCGTTCTAAGTTTTATCACGATCGAAAAATTAAAACCCCCAAAAATTTTTCTCCGGGCGATCTAGTCCTTCTTTATAATTCTTGTCTTAAACTTTTTCCTGGAAAACTCAAATCTCGTTGGTCCGGTCCCTTCTTAGTTGAAGAAGTTTTTCCATATGGGACCGTACTCGTCTCCCACCCGGAAAAAGGCTCGTTTAAAGTAAACGGTCATCGATTAAAGACTTACATAGCGGGCGACCCTGTGATCGAGTATAGCGAGACCATATCCCTCCTCGACTTATAAACCCGCCACTATAGTCAAGCTACGCGACTATAAAGAAAGCGCTCCTGGGAGGCACCCCATGTCTATCTTTTTTACGTCTTTATTTATTATGTTTTCAATTTTTCTAATAAATGCAGGGTTTCTAATGGGCTTCCCCGAGCGCGGATCAGGGACGTTTTCTGCCCCCCTCTTTTTCCTTTTTTGTACATATACCTGCTGTCTTGTTCCTCATGCTTAGCATACAACATTGGGGATAATGTTGGATCTAAGTATGGGGGTGTTTTCGTATTTTCGTACTTTCTTTTTCACTTAAAAAAAAAACAAAACAAAAAAAAATTTTTAAAAAAACAAAACTTCAAAAAAAAATAGATATAACACAAAAAAATCCAAAAAAAAAAATTTATTTATTTATTTTTTTAAAAAAATTTTTGAAGTTTCATTTTTGAAACTTTGACTTATTTTTAACTCGGTCCGCGAGATCCGGCTCATCGAGCCATCCACATAACGAGTCATCTCGCGGCTACCTAGTTTGTATTTTTGTAAATATTCTTGTAAATATTTTTGTAAATAATTTTTATAAATACTTTTTGTAAATATACTTTCACTTTCCCCTCTCCCTTTTTCCCTCTCATCCTTGTAAATATTTTTTCTTTTTCCCAAATTTTTGTAAATAGAATGAAAATTTCATTAAAAATAAAAAAAAATTCACAAAATGTAAAAATACAAAAAAATTCACAAAACTTAAAAATCCAAAAAAATTTTATTTTCGCTTTTTTTTTCTCTTTCTTTTTAGTATGTATATATTAAAGATATAAATACAAAAATACAAAAAAAAAAGCATAACTTCAAAAAACAACAAAAAATTTTTTTTATGTAAGTTTTGAAACAAATAAATCAAACATTTCATTCTTAAGTTTCTTGTTATCCAAAACTTTCGTTTTGAGTTTATTTATATGCGAATTTGATCAATTCTTTGTTCACTATTCGTTTGTTAATTATAGATTGAAAAATCTAAATAGCCGGGGTTAAGTTTTAAAGAATTTATTATACTTTGTTAAAAATAGGGGACTCGTTTTAGGCACTACTTCTAATTTTTCATAGATAGGAGCATGTGTACCATGTTAGAAAATAACGACTATAGAATTCAATTATGCTTGCTTTTAGCTTTCTGAAAAATTGGAACGTACAATTTATAAAGGTTGCTCTCAATTATTTTTCAATTAAAAATCTAGTTCTCTTTTCTCCCCTTACCTATCATAACCTACTCGGTATGATAACAATATTTCCTCAAAAAGATCTTATGTCAATGGGAATAAGATTTCATTCCGTAAACATAGGCACCCAATAAATTAAAAGATTATACGTTACGGAGTAAGAGGATAAAATTCATTACTCCAACACATATACATTGGGTTATTTTTATTTATGAAGAAGAAAAAATTTTATGTTAAGGAAAATAAGATTTCGTTTTCCTTTAACATCCAAATCAAAAAAATTGGAGGTTCGAGAAAAAAATAACCTCGCCTCAAAATCCAAGCATCTTCATAAACCAACATCAACCCCCTTAGCCAATTTCATGACTCTAGAATTAATTCAAAAATCTTTTTGAGAGCATAATTCGTAAATTGCATTATTTCCGATAACACTCCTATAAGCTAAAGTTCGTATAACTCCAAACTATTTTCTGTTAATCTAACCAATACAATTATTGCTTTCTATTTGATTACATCAAGAAGTCTTTTGGCCAAAACTTTTGCCCTATTTAAATCATCTAAATAATTTTAGGACTTAACTCTTATACCCCGTATATTTTTATTTGATCTCTCTTATAATTAATTTAGCGGTAGCAGAACTTAGGATTTTTTATTATTTCTTATAAGTTCACCTCAAACTTTTGCTCTGGAATAACAAAAGCTTAACTATGGGGGTGTTTGATGAGTTGTAAATATACCTATATTTTCGTATTTTATTTAAGTCAATTTTGTTTGTTTTTTGTCTTTTTTTATCTATATTATCCAATAAATTGCTTATTTTTGTAAATATTATTTCTAACTTAGCTTTATTTTTATTACAGAAAATTTCCAGAAAAATTCCAAAAATAGTCAAAAAGTTGACTGACACGCCCGTGTCACATGACCGACACGCCCGTGTCATGCCCTCGACGATCGCCGACCACAGGTGCCAGCTCAACGATCGGCGATCATCAAACCCTGCTTGACACGCCCTTCGACACGCCCGTGTCAAGGTGTGATACGGGCGTGACCTTGCCACCTGGCCCGACGTGACGCGCGCGACTTTGCGGCCGGACCGCGCCCAGATCGACCTCCCCGACACGCCCCAGTCACGCCCGTGACTGACACATGTCACGCCCGTGACCTAGGGCGTGACCGCCACGTTTTCAGCCGAAGTCAACTTTCCAGTCAAGTCACCCGATCAGCTCATGAATAGTGTCGACACGCCCCCCTGTCACGCCCTAGTCACGGGCGTGACCAACCCAAAATTTTGCCTATAAATAAGAGCTTCCAGGAAGCTTATTTTGTCCACTTTTTTGACCACTTTGCTTAGGGGAGGTGCTGCCCAATTGGATTCCATACTTATGTAAGGAGAATTTCTCCCCCCTCTCTCTTAGTTTGTATTAGGGTTTTTACTTTAATAAAATTTGAATTTTTCTCTCTTAATTAGTATGAATAATCCATTTGAATGCGCCTACTTAAGCAATTTTTCGTTCATCTTTTTGTGTTTCTTTTATGTTTTCATCTTTTTAGCTTTCATAACTTAGTTAGATTTAGGATTTATCGGCATTTCTAGCCGTTGTGCCGTCCGTTTAGTTTTCATTCTCCGCACTTTTTAGCTTTAGCTTTTTCTTCTTTATCATTTTCATTCATATAGTTTTTATAAAAACTCCCCTAAAAGTGTTCGTTTTTATTTTCTTTAACTTAGGCTCTTAGGAATGTAAAACTTCTCGTTCCATTTTAGTTTTATTCTCACTTTTTTGGAGGTTTTATAAAAACTTATGAAAAAATGTAGTCGTTACAATTTTTCGCTCACTTCATTTTAACTTTTTAATTTCAAAACTTTTAGTCCCTTTAATTTTTATTTCATCTTTTTATGCATTTCTACCGCATTCTAGCGGTAGAAATGCAGTTGTATTAATTTTTCGAGTACTTCCATTTTGCGTTTATTTGCAAAACAATTTCGCTCGGTTAATTTTTATTTTCACTTTTTATGCATTTCTACCGCATTCTAGCGGTAGAAATGCAGTCGTTTTAATTTTCTGAGCACTTTGTTTTTCTTATTTTTGCAAGTGTGTGTGCGTGTATGAGTTAGGTTTTACTGCTTTATTTCATTTCTGTAGAGTGCGTGTGTGCGTATGCATTTATTTCCACCTACTCGTTAAGAGTTAAATGGCGCTCTGCTTTCATTTCCCGCCCACTCGTTTGAGTGGGACTTGTCTTTTTACTGCTTTCACTTTCTTCCTACTCACTTGAGTAGGAAAACTTTGTGTGGGTGCGTGTGTTTTCATTTTTGTAGAGTGCGTGTGTGTGTTTTACTTTCAAGTAGAGTGCGTGCGTGTATGAGATAAATTTACTCCCGCCCTCTCATTTGAGCCGGGACTTGCAATTTTATCACTTTCTCAGTTATGTAGAGTGCGTGCATGTAGGAGATAATTTTACCGCTTTATTTATCGTTTTCTTCAATTAAGAAGAGTGTGTGCGTGTGTGCATTTATTTCCGCCTACTCATTTGAGTAGGGCTTGCTTTATTTAATTTTCTTTATGGTTTTGAAGTGTGCGTGAGTGCCTGCATCAATTAGCCTTCAATTTATCTAATTGTCCTATTTTTCGTGTTTTCTCTTATAATTGTTCAGTGCTTAATTCAACACTCACGTTTCACCTAAAAACATAAAGCCGTCCCCATACCGATGAGTGACTAATCTCTTTTAGCCTTCGGCATCGAAGAGCATTGGGACATAAAAAATGATTTGAAATAATTAAAAAACTTTATTATTATTTTAATTTAAGGACTTAAGGTTTACCCCGGGTTAACGACGCATAGGACCACATAATCGATGTGTGGGCTCTATTTCCGTTATCCATACGCGACGCCGAGAGGCTGCACGTATGGACCGATCCCCCTAGGGTAAAGAGAACTGCGTACGCCCCCTCGAAAGAGGAGAAACTTAGTTCTGCCGGATTGGGTTCCCCACCCAATAGCGGGGTTCTTAGCGTAAAGAGGGCATTAAGAGGAATCCTTCGTAGGTCTAACGATCGGTCGAATAGTCTTAATGTTTAGGTGAGCAATATTCCTAGAGATAAGTGCGCTCATATTTTTGGAACCCCCACGGCCAAGTGCCTTTTATTAAATTAAAAACAAAGTTTAATAATTGTTAAGAATTATTTTAGTCTTAATCCGATTCGATGCCGAGCGTTAACCCGTCATCGAACTAACTTAGCAAAATTCTGCTTTCTTTCTTTCCGTTTTAATTAAACTAAAAATTCCCACCTTACTGATAGAAAGATAATAGTATTCCTGGATGAGTAGATATAATCAACGCGTCCCCGAGAATAATACGACCTCGGTATTTTCCCGAATACCGAGTACTACTTGCGATAGGTGCACTTGCCTCCTCTTGTTAGAAAACTCGATCTTCTAACCAGCCCGCGGAATCTGACCATTTCGAACCAACCACAGTAGGTCTCTGTTCCGCGGCCATCAGCATTCGTTCCCACAAAGGACATTACCAGGAATTCAAAATGACCATATCGTGAATGAAAAGCAGTCCATGGTGCATCAGATTCACGGATCCTCAATTGCTGATAGCCTTAACAAAGATCAATCTTCGAGAAAATAAAACTACCTCGCAACTAATCAAATAAATCATCAATACGAGGTAACAAGTATTTGTTCTTGATTTTCACCTTATTTAGCTCCCGATAATCGATACACAATCTCATCAATCCATCCTTTTTCTTCACAAAAAAAATTGGAGGACCTCAAGGCGAAGAACTGAGTCTGAAAAAGCCATACTACAATAACTCACCCAACTGAGTGTGTAACACCTCCTTCTCATACGGTGCCATATGGTAAGGTTCCTTCACAATAAGATGAGTACCCGGCTCCAGATCTATAACGAATTCCATATCTCCTGTATTTACCCTCATCCGTCACATGGGATATAACAAAAGGTCCGGCCGAGGCCCCACGCTATATTCTACGGACAGTCAGCAGAGTTACATATTAATACCAAAATACTACTATAGGAATTCGAATCCTAACTCAGAGCATTCTAGCGGAAACTTTTAAAACAGTTATAAGAAGCCATAAACATAACATGAATGTCCACTACAGCCACAATAGGAGTGAAAGAACATAAACAAAAGTCTCTGCCTTATGGCCTTACAACCGTTTACTTAGACAATAAGTGTTTTACATACTTCGAAACGCAGGCCTGCCACACATGAACATAGAAAAGAAAACACTTCGCTTTGGCCTTCAAAGGTCAGCAAAGCATCAAGCGCTTTTGCCCTCTACTTGACACCCGGCTCACCTATTCCTGCATAAAAACAATCCACCGAACGATGATAAAACAAGGCAACGGTCTGCCAAAGCTAACCAAATTATAATGACCCCACCCCTTACTCGGGGCAGCGATGCTCCTTCCCTGCATTTCATTAGTATAACCAATCACGATATTGAAAGTACAATTTAATCACACTTCACCACAGGCGTAGGCACGCACGACCACACACCCCGTGCTCTCAGGACACATTCTCGGTGAATCCGGTCCATTCCGAGGCTTTACCACTGCCCCTAGGACGGCAACCATCGTGAGCATTTAAGTCTTTTTGGCTGAAGCCTAAGACTCTATGCCCCCATTAAGTTCCACGTACATTAGGTCTCTTTAACCGAACCACATAGAGCGGGTACGGTTCAGCTCAACCCGTTGCTTACATCGCCATGTCAATTTAAGTTATCGACGCGGGTCAGCCTCCCTGATTCCCAATGTATCGATCATACAATAATACATAACCAGGATATGCATAAGGTTGGCTCTCAGGCCACCAAGCTGGGCTCCTAGAGCTCTCAACCTAACATACTAGCCCCAGGTCTGCACGAGACATGCCTCACAATAGCCCTCTTACAGAGCTACCGCTGGCGATATCATTAATGTCGCGCGGTACCTGGCCGAAATGCATTTCTGGCAAGTTTTTCGGGCGCTATTTGGGGTTAGTCCCCAAGGTTCCCTGCTACAATCTACCGCATAGAAACCCGAAAAACAAACGGCACGGATTCTTTTCCAGCAATACATGCATAATGAAAACATCACTAACCCAGACCAACCCGTCCGGATAGGCTTCACACACCATGCCTATGTCCGTACTTCGATTCCAAACTCTACATGCAAAACAACGGGGATAATCCATATCTACCCGAAGGAATACCTTACGCTCACCACACACTCGCGGGTGAGGGTTTCCCATGTAAAAGGAAGAGGACTTCATATGTCAAAATAGAGAATCATCACACTTTGTGTAACATCCCATTTCCAACTAGACCTCTAAGATTGGTTTTGTCATGACTAGGTTATGATAAAACCCTAGGAAGCTCAAAGGACCAAGTGAACAAAGGCCAAGGTGAAGATCACCTTGGTCTGCCTATAGCACAACCTCACCACCATACCAAGGGGTTGACCTTAGGACTTCAACTTGACTCCATGACCCCACCACAACACCCCTAACCCCTTGGGTGGTCCATAGGGTCACTAAGGACCCATTGGGGCCAATCAAAGTGTTCACAAAATCCATGAAGTTAAAGTGGTCACAAAATCCCACCATAATACCCAAATTTTTTCGGTACAGGTGTACATCCAACTTCCTAAGGGATGTTACATTCAGCTACTCTCAGTAGAAACCCCGCAGACCTAACCTGAATTTCGGGGACAAATTTTTTATTTTTGTTTATTAGGATTTGTAACATCTCATTTCCAACTAGACCCCTAAGAGTGGTTTTATCATGACTAGGTCATGACAAAACCCTAGAAAGATCAAAGTACCAAGTGAATAAAGACCAAGGTGAAGATAACCTTGGTCTGCCTATAGCACAACCTCACCACCAGACCTAGGGTTTTACCTTATGGCTTCAACTTGACTCCATGACCCCACCATAACACCCCTAACCCCTTGGGTGGTCCATAGGGTCACTAAGGACCCATTAGGGGCAATCAAAGTGGTCAAGTTAACCAAAGTCCACCCTAACCCTAAATGGGTCAAACTGACCTACTTAGGGTCAATTGACCTTCTCTTAGCTAAGTGGACCCCACACATGCCTTCCTAACCCTAAAGTGAGGTTAATAGATCACCAAGGATCAATTGGGGTCAACCAAAGAGGCTAAGTTGACCCAAGTCAACCCTAGCCCCAAAGTGGTCAAAGTGCCCTTATTAAGGGTCAAGTGACCTTCAATGTGCCAAGACTACCATACCCAACCATACCTAGACCTTAGGGGAGGCCAATGGGTCACCAAGGACCCATTGGGGACCACCCAAAAGGTAAAATTGATCGAGGTCAACTCCACCTTAGTATTTAGTCAAACCAGTTCAAATGGGCTAACTCAAGCTCAAGCCCAATCCACTTGGGCTAAACCATATTTAAATTAATAATATGGGTTAGTGGGTGCCATTAGGCTGGAGTGGTGTTCAAATTTGGCCTTCAAGATTAGGAGAGAGAAAAGCTCAATTTTCCCCTTTAATGAAGGAGAGAGAAAGTGGAGAGCAAAAGCCATCCATGGCATAGGGAAGCCAAGGGCCACCCTTTTTTGTTGGATTCAACTCTCCTGTTGAAGAGGAGGAGGTTATAGCTATTTCCCGGCCTGGTTGAGCCCAGGTTCACCCCCCCCCCAAGCCATGGCCGAAATAAGCCTTTAATGGCCATTGATGGCCATCAGTGATAGGCCCTTCCCCTTCCAAAGTTAACCACCTTAAAAGCATCCCTGGACCTAAAGGTGTCGGTTCCACACTTTACCTGAAGGACCCGAGAAAGTTGACAGTGCTATTGAAGAACACCCGACGACGCCACCACTGTTCATGGCAACTCGACGATCTGTCCGACTCCTGCCCTCTACTAAGGTCCTCCTCTACTCCTTCTATGTATAGATCTTAGGAATCTTTAGGGATAAGAATCAAGCTCAATTGATCCCGATCGGGTGGATCTTTACACCGATTTTTCCGTGAAAAATGAGCTTGCGGGTTCGCTGAAAATAGCCCCTCTGGAGGCTTGCCGCCGCCCAGCGATAGCCACCACCTCAACGGAGGTGGTGGTGGCGGTGGCCGGCTAGGGAGGTGGTCGGGTGGCCGGAAAAGTGTCTTGGAACTTGCTCCAGGTCGGGTGGATCATGGTCGTTGGATGGAGTAAGGATAAACCCAGCAGTTGTTGAATTTGCTTCAAGATCTATGCAGATCTAATTATATTAAATGTTTTATATGTGCATTTTTATCACTTAATATCAGTTACTTTAGGAGTTAAATTAAAAATACTTAGTGTCCTTTTATGAAAAAGTGGTCAACATGAAACTTGTAGATCTATGATTTTAGATTATTTTAAAATTTATTTGAACCAATTTGGAGTTCATGACAGACCTCAGCACTCATTTTGGTGAGGTGTATAAATAGGGCTGAACAGAGATTGATTAGAGTGCCCCCATCAATCTTGACCTCCAAATGACTTGAAATTTGGAGCATATGCAATTCATACCTAGACCTATATCATACCCAAAAATGGGAATTTTTGATAATATTGTTTCTAAAGTTTTGGTAAACATTTCATTTTTCATCAATGGATTAATTAATGGACCTAATGACCTCTAAATCCTCCTAAATTTTGGTGATTGGTCCTTGGGATCAATATAAGTGTCTGTGTAAAATTTCATCCCATTTGGAGATGATTTGGTTTGGAATTTAGTAGACCCAAGCCTAGGCAAAAAAGTGATATTTAGGTCAAAGTGTCCCTTGTGAGTATTAGGTGGCCAAATCACCTCAACAGAGGATGAAACTTGGGCCACTTATTTTTTATGACATTAAACTCCTTCACATGGAGTTTTTGGTGGATTAGGGTAGATTTGCCCTATGACCCAAGTTCAAACCCTAAGGTTGAACTTTGGGGATTTATGAAGGACATGGGGTGATATGCCCTTGTATGGACTTGGTCTTTAGTCCATATGATCTTAGGTTTGTGAAATGCCCTATGAAGGAATTTTGTTGTATTTGGACACATGCACCCCACTATAATCAGTTTGAAATTATTTAGGTCTATACACCTTCTGGATTAATTAAGGGGTCATATGACCTTGGATCATCATGAGATTTTGGTAAGAGTAATTTTATAGTAATATTAACCTTTGGAATTTATTATAGGATATTTAGATAACAGTAGCTCATACTTATAGCTATAAACTTCATCTTGCCCTTTTTGATGATATTGAAGTAACTAGGGTTTAATTATCTTAGAATGATATGAAACTCTGGCAAAGTAAGTCAAATACCATTTGTATGCACTGATAAATTATTTGGAATAAATGGGCATTTCTTCTTAGTACTTCTTATGTAAAGTGAACTAGTGCACCTTATTTTGATAAATAGATGATAAATACTATAGCTTGCTGGAAAACTATGTTACTTAGCCAGAGAACTTTTTAGGGCATAATAAAGCTTAGAAAATTATTACATGTTGTTTGGATGAGTTTATAAGAATGTTTCTTCACAAAGTGCACTATCATGGATTCTATTGAGGAATTTTAATGTATAGTTTAGTGATCTTGGAATTCCATGAAACTTAGTCAGTAAGGGTTTATGATCATAATAATGCTCTTTTAATTTTTGTATAATTTTTGTAAAAGGAATTATGGTACTCCCTTCATTACCTCTAATTATTTGAATTACCATGAGTTAATTATTTAAAGGATAATACATTTATGAAAACCTAAGAAATTTGGTATTCACTGATATCTTGCTATCCTATTGTCACAACCCGCATTTTCTCCGAATTAAAGAATTATCAGAGTATGAGAAAACACACGTCATGATGCCACGTCAAGCAGCGCATAACTGCTGACGCTCAGACAAAACCATCTACTATACTTTATGAAAGAAATTTATTAGTTTAATGATTAGAAAATCAGTTATATTTTAGAGGCCGTATCCCTCAGCTCAGTGGATAACCTAGTCCACAGTTAAAAATAATACTTAAGCGCTGTGGAAAAATACTTTATTCAGGTTTGACATCCTAAGAAGTTCATAAGAGCCCTAAGAGGACCACTTATGCTATGCAAGAATCTACATTTAATTTGTATTATATATAAGAAAATGATCTTTATACGTTGTTTGGAAAATAGTGATTTACTTTTATAAAACATGCTGATTATGTAATATACTTACAATAATAATTGTACTTTTAAAATAACTAGCAACCTAGCATAAATCCTCCCCAGAGTAAGTAGACTATCTCCAGAAAATGATAGCAACAAAAGTAATATATTTAGTACAAAGGTAAACACTACCAGTGGGCGCCAACAACCTTACACGAACCCACTGGCAAATATGTATGTCTGTAAGAAAAGTACTGAAAAACTACCTCACTAACAAAGCAACAGGACTTCCAAAGCCCAAGAGACCACCAGCAACTCCACCGCAACCTAGCCACCAAACTGGCTATTGCTCAGAACCTGAGGCATTCAAAAGAAGAAAGAATACCTCAGCAAGCAAAATAAGGAAAAATTGCATGAAAGTTTCAACCAGGGAAATAAATGAAGGAGGAGAACACACAGTAGTAAAAGTCATAAATGCCCAAAGCAAGACAACAAGAAATGCACTACGTGCGAGGAAACAGCATCAACCCTGCCTAGAAACTACATCCTGCGGGGTCTACTAGGCTACTAATAGCCCAAAGTGCTGCAATCTACCAAGGAAGAAACTTTTAACACCCTAAGCTGTGGGAGATGGTAGTAGCAAAACAAACAATATGGATCCGGGTTGGAGGCAAACTCAGTTCCCCAACCACCATTTCCAAGCAAACAAGCTCAAGGGTCCACATGTGAAAGCACAAGGGACCTTCCACCCCCTTGACCAACCCGTACCTGGAGCAAGATAGAAGAATAAGGGTGGCCTTGGCTAAATTACACAACACCTCTCTCATGAAGAGCTCCAAACCACCACTACTAACCACGACCCACGATTCGACCTTTAGTAAAGAAAAACATGGCCGACAAGGAAACTCAAAATATAAACAAGGAATTGACTCAGGAATGAAAATCGAGGTAGAGTAAAAAGCGTTGAGATGACTCAACAAGGCATGGCATTGAGTGAGCCCCACTCGCTCAACGCCTAACCAGAACTTGGCGTTGAGTGAGTTAGCCTCACTCAGTGCCAGAAACAACCATGGCGTTGAGTGAGGTTCACTCACTCAACGCCCTCCGCAAGAACAGCTCTGGCATTGAGTGAGCTAACTTCACTCAACGCCAAAACAGCTATGGCGTTGAGTGAGGTCCACTCCCTCAACGCCTTAAGCAAAAGAGGCAGTGGTGTTGAGTAAGCTAACCTCACTCAACGCCAAAACAGCTACGGCGTTGACTGAGGTCTACTCACTCAACGCCTTAGCACTAAACTGCAGGAAAACCAACCAACGCCAACAGGAAGAGGTCAGCGGGATTGCCGACTAATTCTGGCCGAATCGGCGGGAATCCAGATTGATTCTCTTCGAATCGGCGGGAATCCAGATTGATTCTCGTCGAATCGGCGGGAATCCAGATTGATTCTCGCCGAATCGGCGGGAATCCAGATTGATTCTCGTCGAATCGGCGGGAATCCAGATTGATTCTCGTCGAATCGGCGAGAATCCAGATTGATTCTCGCCGAATCGGCGGGAATCACTAACGATACTCGTCGAAATCGGCGAGAATCACTTAGTGATTCCCGTCAATTTTGACTTAGACGAATTTCTCACTCAGTCGCCTCACTACTTAGCCGCAAAAGAACAGACCAAACTATAGCTTTGAGTGTGTGCACCACACTCAACGCCAAGCCCGGGCGGCTTTTGGCTTTGAGTGTGTGCACCACACTCAACACCAAATCCCGAGAACCCACCAAGACTGGTTCTAACCAGAGCACTACCACTAAAACCTCCCTCACCCTCTCTCTCGGCTCCACCCGCAAAAGCACCAAACCAAAACAAAAAAATCTGGAGTCTAAACGGTGAAACAACCAGCGGGTTGAGCAAAAACACACAAGGAGGGGGCTCATAAAGGGAAACTGAAGCACAGAGTATTAAGCAAACAAAAAGAGAAAAACTTGGCTTCTATCCTAAGGCTAACCGGGTAGTTAAGAGGGGGAAAAACAAAACAGCAAGTGCAAGGACCCCTTGCCTCGGTTTCCGACGAAGCTTGGTCGGCTTTCCCTTAACTGCATACGCCACCAGCAGCAGTAACACCCTAAAAGCAAAAATCCCGAACTTTAATGACGGAAAAAGGCCAAAACAAGAATCCAAATCTCCTAAAAACCCTACGAAAAACAAATCTCTTACCGTAGAAACGAAGTTTAAAGAGAGAGCAAGACAACGCCGCTTTCAGAATCGAAATTCGTCCACGAACACCCCCGGAATCACCATCCGAAACCAAGGGCTAACCGTCGTTCCGCCTCTGTTTTTCCGCGAATAGGAGCAGACGGTTTTCTTCTTTTGATCTCGGGAAGAAGGAGGAAGGAGAAGTGGACCCGACACTTCTTAAAAAGATTTTATATAAGCTTTAAAAACATCGGTTCAGCAAAACCGAATCCCAACCGTCGGCTCCCTTATGTAGATAAGAGGATTTCTACTAGGCTTTACTAATGGCACACCCAAAACAACGCTAAAACCAAACTATCTCGGAATTCGACGAAATTCGCACCGTAGCTAAATATCCACTCTACGAACGCAACGGCGAAGTCGAAACTAACTTTCGACGAACAGTACTCAAGTTATACCTGCCCGAAGACAAAACACAAGCATCCCCCGAGAGTCCACACTGGGTCACCCAAAACAACTCGACTTTCTAGGGAGATCTTACCAACAGGCTACAAAATAGGCCACTCAGTTCTAAGGAGCTAAACCACACTACACATATGGAACAAGCTAAGAAAATGCGTCGACATAACGCCAAACGAGAATTAAATAATCGCAGAAAAAAATCGGGGGCGTTACAGTCACTCCCCCTAAAAGAAAGTTTCGTCCCGAAACTTTACGCACGACACTTCTACTATAGAAGGAAAGTAATAAACCAAACATTACAAGAAGGAAACGAACCAAACTAATCAGGGAAACAGTTGAGGGTGAGCCTCCCTCATAGCCGACTCTAACTCCCAAGTCGCGCTTTCCAAACCCTGATTCTTCCATAGAACTTTGACCATCGGAATGGACTTCCTTCGCAGCACCCGTTCCTTAGTATCCAAAATACCAACCGGCACTTCAACAAAAGAGAGGTTGGGCTCCAATTGGGGCACAACGTCCAAAACTTGCCCACTACTGCGCACACACTTCCGCAATTGACTAACATGGAATACATTACGAACACCTGGGAAGTTTGCTGGCAAATCCAACCTGTAAGCTGACACGCCAATCCGCTCCAAAATCTTAAACAGGCCCACATACCTCGGGTCCAATTTCTGATTCTTACCAAACCTCTTTACACCCACCATCGGGGAAACCTTAAGAAATACAAGGTCCCCTATAGAAAACTCCAAGGCAGACCTATGCCGATTGGCGTTCTTCTCGTACCTCTCCTGAGCTATACGAAGCTTCTCTCGAATAAGCTTCACTGCGACTTCCATTTCCTCAAGCGCATCAGGAGCCAACAAAGGCCTCTCACCATCCTCTGCCCAAAACAACGGAGTTCTGCAGCGCCTCCCATACAAGGCTTCGAACGGAGCCATCTGCAAGCTCTCCTGATAACTATTGTTGTATGCAAATTCCATAAGTCGCAGCCGCTCATCCCACGCTCCACCGTGGTCTAAAATGTAGCATCAGATCATATCCTCAACTATCTGATTCACCCGCTCCGTCTGCCCATTAGTCTGTGGGTGGTAAGCAGTAGAATACCTCAGATCCGTACCCAAACCCTCCTGCAGACTCTGCTAAAAATGAGAAGTAAACTGGGAGTATCGATCGGAAATGATGCTAACCGGCATACCGTGCAGTCGGATGACTTCATTCAAGTACAACTCTGCTATCTTCTTTATCGGGAAATCAATCTTATACGGAACGAAGTGAGCACACTTCGTCAGTCTATACACTATGACCCAAACCGAATCAAATCCCCTCGGGGATCGCGGTAAACCCGTGATGAAATCCATAGATATACTTTCCAACTTCCAAGTCGGGATCTCTACCAAAGTCAACTTGCAACAAGGCCTTCCATGATCGGCCTTCACACGATTGCAAGTGTGGCACTCAGCAACAAATCGGGCTATATCACCTTTCATGCCATACCACCAAGAAATTTGCTTTAAGTCACGATACATCTTCGTAGATCCTGGATGGTAGGCAATGCTGGATCCATGAGCCTCTCTGCAAACCATACCCCTAATGTCCCCAACAGCGGTGATGCAAAATTTGCCGCGGTACTTCAAAGTACCCGTATCATCGATAGCAAAGTCTGGCAACTCCCGCTTCTCGGTCCTGGTGAATAAGTGTAGAAGATCCGGATCGTCCTTCTAGTGCAGTCTGGTCAAAGAAATCCAAGACGGCTCTGCCATAGATAAACTACTCTACAAGACACAGCATCCCACTGATATATCCATAAGGAGGAACTCCTCCACTAAACGATCGACGGAGAGGTTAAAGATCTTTCCTGTCTTATGGCTCAGGGCGTCGGCCACCACATCGGCCTTGCCTGGATGATACTGGATCTCTACATCATAATCGGCCACATACTCTAGCCACCGACGCTGGCGCAGATTTAACTCCTTCTGCGTTAACACATACTTAAGGCTCTTATGATCAGTGAAGATCTTGCACTGAGACCCATAAAGTAGATGCTGCCACAGCTTCAACGCATAAATTACCGCTGCAAACTCAAGTTCATGCGTAGGATAATTTCTCTCGTGAGTCTTTAATTTCCTTGACCCATATGCAATCACTTTTCCAACTTGCATCAACACGCAACCTAGACCAACATGCGAAGCATCCACGTAAACATCATACTCTACACCCTCAGTAGGTAGGGTCAGGACGGGAGCAGTGCACAATCTGTCCTTAAGATCACGGAAGGCTTCTTCGTACTTATCGCTCCAAACAAAGGCCACGTTCTTCTGAGTCAACCTGGTCAAAGGTGCAGCCACGGTAGAGAAACACTCCATGAACCTCCTGTAGTAGCCGGCCAACCCTACAAAGCTCCTGATCTCCTTAGGCGTGCCCGGCCTACTCCAATCCATCACTGTTGCGATCTTTTCCGGGTCGACCGAGATCCCATCCTTATTCACCACGTGGCCTAGAAATTAAACCTGAGGCAACCAAAATTCGCACTTGCTTAGCTTGGCGAATAACTTGTGATCCCTTAATTCCGATAGAACCAAGCGCAGATGCTGCTCATGCTCCTCAGTGCTGCGAGAATAAACCAACACATCATCGATGAAGACCACCACGAACTTATCTAGGAAATCCTTGAACACCCGGTTCATCATATCCATGAACGCTGATGGTGCGTTGGTCAATCCAAACGACATCACTAAGAACTCAAAATGTCCATGCCTCGATCTAAACGCAGTCCGTGGAATATCTGCCTCACGGATCCTAAGCAGATGATAGCCCGAACGAAGGTCGATCTTGGAGAACACTGTGCTACCGCGCAACTGGTCAAATAAATTATCGATCCTCGGCAGAGGGTACCTGTTCTTAATTGTGACTTTGTTCAACTCCCTATAGTCGCTGCAAAGCCGCATTGACCCATCCTTCTTTTTCACAAATAGAATAGGAGCACCCCAAGGCGACGAACTCTGCCTGATAAACCCTTTTGCCAACAACTCATCTAACTGGACTCGCAACTCCTCTAGCTCACGAGGGGCGATCTGGAACGGCGCCTTAGCAATAGGACGCATACCCGGCTCCAAATCGATCACAAACTAAACATCCCGCTCGGGAGCAAGACCAGGAAGGTCATCAGGAAAAACATCGGCGAAATCACGAACAATAGGAATCTCCTCCAAGCGCGGTACACTAACAGCGGTCCCAACCACTGAGACCAAACAAGCAAAACAATCCGAAACAAACAGCTTCTGAGCACATACCGCAGAGATGAAAGTAGAATCCTGGCTTAGATCTACACACACGCTTTTGGGCTGACCGTCGTCCCTAATGAAGTCCAAGCGCTTCTCTTTGCACTGAATAACCACATCATACCTAGACAGCCAGTCCATGCCCAGAATAATATCAAAGTCCTCCAGATCAATCATCTTCAGGTCTGCCTTCGCAAGGAAGTCCCCCAACAAAACAGGGCAATCTAACATGCAAAAATCTGACAACATAGATTCACCAGAAGGGAACTTGACACGGAAGGTACCCCGAACTCGATCTAAAGTCAACCGATGTCGCTCTACAAAGGCTCTAGCCACGAACGAGTGGGTAGTGCCGGAGTCAAACAGAACACGCGCCCAGCGGTTCTTCACCTTAAACTTCCCTATAGGAACATATAAAACTAAGGAACTACCACAACAATACTGCAAACATTCCAGCAAAACAAGAACAAAACATTCAGGCTAGAAAGAAAACTAACATGAGATGACCCGAGTCGAATCTTGAGCCTCCTCGGAAGAGATCATGTTCAGCTTTCCCTTTCCCTTGTCCACACGTTGGGGTGGAGGTAATGCCTGTAGAGGAACTCCATGAAGAACAGGCTGGACCTGAGGACACCTAGACTTGATGTGTCCCTTCTGCCCACACTGAAAGCAGACTTTATCCTTGGACCAGCACTGGGCAGCATCATGCCCGGGTCGCTTGCAAACAGAACAGGAGACATCTCTCCTAGGAGCACCCTGAATCACATGAACCTGCTCCTTCCTCTGAGCTGCTGCCTTCTTAAAACATCTCTCGACAGGGTGGCCTGATCGGCCACAGAAGCTGCACACCACTTTTCTCTTCTTTCCCGGAGCCGCACCGGGTACCTGGTGTTTCTTCTCCTCCACAGACTTCTTCTTGTCCTTCTTCATTTGTTGGCCTCTGCTCTTCGCGGTCTCAATTGCCTCCACCTTCAGAGCAGCCTCCACTACTCCTGCATAAGTCTCTGACCCATAAGCATTGGTCAACTGCTGCACCTCGCTCCTCAAACCACCGAGAAATCGCTTAACACGATCAGCCTCAATGCTGACCAATCCTGGGGCAAAACGGCTCAACTTGCTGAACTCTATCTCATACTCACCCACCGTGAGTTGCCTTTGCTTCAAATGGAGGAAGTCGTTCATGAGGCGGTCACGCTCGACCGAGGGTAAGAACTTCCTCAACCGCATCTCCTTGAAAACCTCCCAAGAGCATCCAGCTACCAAGCTCTCCTTCTCTCTCAGCCACCAACTCTTAGCCAAACCTTTAAGCTGATAGGCGGCTATCATCACTCTCTGATCATCTACAATCCCTGAGTACGAAAACATCTCCTTCATGGATATAAGCCAGTCGTCTATTACCATGAAATCTGCCTTCCCGTCATAAGTGGGAGGGCTCAGCCTCTGAAACTTCGAGATGAAGGCCATCTCTGTTGGCACCACCACTAGAGGTCTTAAGGGTGCAGGAGGAGGAGGGACAGCTAAACCCCCTGTAGGACCTTGCACTCCTTGAGTCTGACCTGCCATAATCGCCACTAGGGACTGAATCTGGGCCTGCATCTCTACCATCTGCCTGCTCATGGCATCGCTACTCTGTCGCAGGCTCTCGATCACCGTGTCATTCTGAGCTCCAGATGACTCACCCTCAAACAGGGGAGTCGATCAAGTCGAAGGATGTCTCGCCATCCTAAAATCATAGCAACACTAGTTAGATCCTAGTACAACGGCTCGACCCACTAACAGTACAGACAATACATATATAGATATAAACTTAAAGCTGCCAAACTTGCTCTGAGAGTTTATTATTATTTTTTTACAAAAAAATTGATGATATGTCCTAACCTAAGATGGTTAACCACCACCATACTAATTCTTGTTCCTAGATCGGGAATGCATGAATTTGTATTACTTTTGACTTGAAAGCTTATGTGTGTACATATGTCATCCTGCCAGTCTTTAGCTTGGCACGTTGTGCTTATGCAATGTTATGCTATGCATGATTGTGCTATGCTTTCTAAAAAGGCCCTAATGCATGTTATGAGTGGCGTACGTATGACAATGTTATGCATCCCATACTACATAACATTCGCATGCAACGAAAAAGAAAACGTGCTAAAAGCAGCCATGTGGTGAGGTTATGCATCTCATACTACGTAACCCTCAGATGTTTCCCCTATGGTGGATCCATATACGAACACATAGTATGCATCCCATACTGCATAATATGCCCCGTATACTTCATGTTATGCTATGAGTGTAGTGTTCGTGCTTTTGCCAAGACGGGCTGATGACATATCGGTGTGTGAATGACATAATGCTGAATTACTAAAGCAATCAAAGGAAGGTTGCCCGACGAACTTGTCAAGCAACCTCCCTCTGATACTAATTGTCACAACCCGCATTTTCTACGAATTAAAGAATTATTAGAGAATGATAAAACACGCGTCATGATGCCACGTCAAGCAGGGGATAGCTGCTGACACTCAGGCAAAACCATCTACTATACTTTATGAAAGAAATTCATGAGTTTAATGATTAGAAAATCAGTTTTATTTTAGAGGACGTATTCCTCGGCTCGGTGGATCACCTAGTCCACAGTTAAAAACTATACTTAAGCGCTGCGGAAAATACTTTATTCAGGTTTGACATCCTAAGAAGTGCATAAGAGCCCTGAGAGGACCACTTATGCTATGCAAGACTCTACATTTAATATATATTATATATAAGAAAACGATCTTTATACGATGTTTGGAAAATAGTGATTTACTTTTATAAAACATGCTGATCATGCAATATACTTACAATAATAATTGTAGTTTTTAAATAACTAGCAACCTAGCATAAATCCTCCCAAAGTAAGTAGACTATCTCCAGAAAATTGTAGCAGCAAAAGTAATATATCTAGTAGAAAGGTAAACACTACCAGTGGGCCCCAACAACCTAACACAAACCCACTGGCAAATATGTATGTCTGTAAGTAAAGTACTGAAAATCTACCTCACTAACAAAGCAACAGGACCTCCAAAGCCCAAGAGACCACCAGCAACTCCACCGCAACCTAGCCACCAAACTGGCTACTGCTCAGAACCTGAGGCATTCAAAAGAAGAAAGAATACCTCAGCAAGAAAAACAAGGAAAAACTGCATGAAAGTGTCAACCAGGGAAATAAATGAAGGAGGAGAACACACAGTAGTAAAAGTCACAACTGCCCAAAGGAAGACAATAAGAAATGCACTACGTGCGAGGAAACAGCATCAACCCTGCCCAGAAACTACATCCTGCGGGGTCTACTAGGCTACCAAGAGCCCAAAGTACTGCAATCTACTAAGGAAGAAGCTTCTAACACCCTAAGCTGTGGGAGATGTTAGTAGCAAAACAAATAACATAGATCCGAGTTGGAGGCAAACTCAGTTCCCCAACCACCATTTCCAAGCAAACAAGCTCAAGGGTCCACATGTGAAAGCACAAGGGACCTTCCACCCCTTGCCCAGCCCGTACCTGGAGCAAGATAGAAGAATAAGGGTGGGCTTGGCTAAATTACACAACACCTCCCTCATGACGAGCTCCAAACCACCACTACTAACCACGACCCACGATTCGGCCTTTAGTAAAGAAAAACATGGTCGACAAGGAAACTCAAAATATAAATAAGGAATTAACTCAGGAACGAAAATCGAGGTAGAGGAAAAAGCGTTGAGATGACTCAACACGGCATGGCGTTGAGTGAGCCCCACTCACTCAATGCCTAACGAGACCTTGGCGTTGAGTGAGTTAGCCTCACTCAGCACCAGAAACAACCATGGCGTTGAGTGAGGTTCACTCACTCAATGCCCTCCACAAGAACAGCTCTGGCGTTGAGTGAGCTAACCTCACTCAACGCCAAAAAAAGCTATGGCGTTGAGTTAGGTCCACTCCCTCAACACCTTCAGCAAAAGAGGCAGTGGCGTTAAGTGAGCTAACCTCACTCAATGCCAAAAAAGCTACGGCGTTGAGTGAGGTCTACTCACTCAACGCCTTAGCACTAAACCGCAGGAAAACCCTAAACCAACGCCAACAGGAAGAGGTCGGCGGGATTGCCGACTGATTCTCGCCGAATCGGTGGGAATCCAGATTTATTCTCGTCGAATCGGAGGGAATCCATATTGATTCTCGTCGAATCGGCGGGAATCCAGATTGATTCTCGTCGAATAGGAGGGAATCCAGATTGATTCTCGTCAAATCGGCGGGAATCCAGATTGATTCTTGCCGAATCGGCGGGAATCCAGATTGATTCTCGTCGAATCGGCGGGAATCCAGATTGATTCTCGTCGAATCGACGGGAATCCAGATTGATTCTCGCCGAATCAGCGGGAATCACTAACGATACTCGTCGAAATCGGCGAGAATCACTTAGTGATTCCCGTCGATTTTGACTTAGACGAATTTCTCACTCAGTCGCCTCACTACTTAGCCGCAAAAGAACAGACCAAACTATTGCTTTGAGTGTGTGCACCACACTCATCGCCAAGCCCGGGCGGCTTTTGGCTTTCAGTGTGTGCACCACACTCAACACCAAATCCCGAGAACCCACCATGACTGGTTCTAACCAGAGCACTACAACTAAAACCTCCCTGACCCTCTCTCTCGGCTCCACCCGCAAAATCTCCCAACCAGAACAAAAAAATCTGGAGTCTAAACGGTGAAACAACCAGCGGGTTGAGCAAAAACAACACAAGGAGGGGGCTCATAAAGGGAAACTGAAGCACAGAGTATTAAGCAAACAAAAAGAGAAAAACTTGGCTTCTATCCTAAGGCTAACCGGGTAGTTAAGAGGGGGAAACACAAAACAGCAAGTGCAAGGACCACTTGCCTCGGTTTCCGACGAAACTTGGTCGGCTTTCCCTTAACTGCATACGGCACCAGCAGCAGTAACTCCCTAACAGCAAAAATCCCGAACTTTAAATGCGAAAAAAGGCCAAAACCAGAATCCAAATCTCCTAAAAACCATACGAAAAACAAATCTCTTACCGTAGAAACGAAGGTCTAAAAGAGAGCAAGACAACGCCGCTTTCGGAATCGAAATCCGTCCACGAACACCCCCGGAATCACCGTCCGAAAGCTAGGGCTAACCGCCGTCCCGCCTTTGTTTTTCCGCGAACAGGAGCAGACGGTTTTCTTCTTTTGGTCTCGGGAAGAAGGAGGAAGGAGAAGTGGACCCGCCACTTCTTAAATAAGCTTTTATATAAGCTTTAAAAGCATCAGTTCAGCAAAACCGAATCCCTACCGCCGGCTCCCTTATGTAGATAAGAGGATTTCTACTAGGCTTTACTAATGGCACACCCAAAACGACGCGAAAACCAAACTATCTCGGAATTCGACGAAATTCGCACCATAGATAAATATCCACGCTACGAACGCAACGACGAAGTCTAAACTAACTTTCGATGAACAGGACTCAAGTTATACCCACCCGAAGCCAAAACACCAGCATCCCCCGAGAGGCCACACCGGGTCACCCAAAACGACTCGGCTTGCTAGGGAGATCTTGCCAACAGGCTACAAAATAGGCCACTCAGTTCTAAGGAGCTAAACCACACTCCACATATGGCATAAGCAGAGAAAACACGTCGACGTAATGCCAAACGAGAATTAAATAATCGCAGAAAAAAAAACCGGGGGCGTTACACCTATAGTGTTTATAATTTTTGTATGGTCATAAGTCAAGGAAATCTAGTACATCATGTTCAAATCACCAATGGACTAACTTTTGGGAAAATTAAATAAATGCCAAATTATTTAGGAAAATTACAAGTTTTTTTATTTACGCTAAAAAGGTTATGATTGACACCCAATAAATATCTAAGGTCTATTGGATGAAAACTAGGGGTACCACTATCGTATACATCATATAACTTAGATTGGTCTGCATATAGTAAAACTGCAAAAAATGTGATATGATGTGAAATGGACATAGGGAGTTGGGGTTATTATTTTACTGGTTATGGTGAAGTATAAATGAGTACATCATTGGGTGTCGTGATGAGGAGTAGTGATGAGTTGACTAGCGTATGTGGTGCTCGGGATCGACGAAGGATCTTCTTCCCTATGGAGAGAGAAGTCATAATACACTAGGGTTAAATCCAGTATAATATTAAAGGGATCGGGGAATTGGGTAATAACCAATAATAGTAAGTGCCTTGCGAAATGGAATGATGGGCTTTAGCTACCATCATAGTTCCTAGTGCCCCCGAGAGCCCTTAATAGGGAATACCCTGGGCAGTCCAAGGTTAACCCAAATCATAAGAATAAATGTTAATGAGCAACTAGTATAACTAGTGATTCACCTTCACATACCCCGGTATCTCGGGAGGTTAGATTGTTGAGTTATTCGAGAGGTAGGCTCGGGGGTAGTTATAACGGACGGGTTAGTCCCGGGAGCCGATGGCTCGGGATTTCTTGGATACATGAGCAAAAGGTGGTGGGTCTTCGGTGTTGGGTATTGTATCCACAATGTACCTGATTTGAAGAAGCCCCTGAACAAGCTAAGGTAAATTGACAATGTATTTGATTACTTGTTTTCAAGTTGTGCTTGCAGTTATTCATTGCTAAGTACACACCAATGTCAGGGTGCAGTAGGACAATATACACGGGTCTGTGCAACGTAATCGCTCGTTGAGCAGATTAGTGTGTTGGCTTACGTGTACTCTCTTTATTGGAGTGTACTTATTTTCAAGCACATGGTTATGTAAGATCAAGAGCAGTCAAGGAGCAAGGATGGGCCAAAGACCAGCTCACGGGAAGAAATACGAAAATCGTCTAAGTACAAATCGACGAGAATCACTAAGTGATTCTCGCCGATTCGACGAGAATCACTAGTGATTCTCGCCGAATCGTCGAGAATCACGAACTGATTCTTGCCGATTGCTGTCGGTTGTCTCGAAGCCGCCTTGAATTCCTCTAAGGAAGAATCGTCGAGAATCACAAAGTGATTCTCGCCGACTCGTCGAGAATGACTCTGTATTCTCGACGATTCGGCAAGAATCAATTGTGATTCTCGCCGATTCTCACCGGCTTGTGTTATCAGTAGAGATTGAATTCTTTCAAGTAGAATTCGGCGAGAATCACCTACGATTCTCGCCGAATTTGACTTAGGCAATTTTCACCTATTCTCTGGACCGGTCCAAGTTAACTGAACTATTTTGAACCGGTCTTAGGGTTTCCTTTTGGTGGGGCCCACAACGGTCATGTGGAATGACCTAATGTATAAATACCTCCGTATGGTTGAGCGGAAGAGATACAGAGATATACGAATACATGATTCAAAAAGAACAGCCGCCGACGTGACCTAGAACGCGATCTTGCTCCGCGGCCGTCGTCGCCGCTCGTACAGTTAGTCGCCGTTGCTGATCAAGGTTCTTCCAGATCTCCGGCGACAGAAGCTCAGCCTAGCAAGCGTCTCATGCGTCTAACCAGAGATTTTTTGTCTCTTGATTCGTAGATTGGGAAAACCATCCCCTTCCGAATCGATCGAGACGATCGATCCTAGTGTGACCGTTGGAAGACCTTGCTACCTTTGCTACGAAGGTTGAATCTCCATTGCATCGCCGCAGCACTCCGTTGTCGCCGCCAATCCCGAGAGCCAAGCTGCCGCCCTTTTCCGCCGCCGATTACGGGGAGATTCCCTCCAAGAGAGATCTAGGGTTGTGGACTCTTCGTTGACTTCAAGAACACGTCGTCGAACGAAGAGGGACACCTTAGTCTCCATAAGTTGTTTATATTTCTAATATATTCAATTTTCATTTTCGTGTAAAGGAACGTTTGGTTCCTAGTTTTAAGGGTTGGGTGCAACCCGTGGTGTGGGAGTGGTGACTCCTACGTGTGGAAGGGTTCCTTCCATTAGTGCAATGATTGGATTTCAATCCTGTCGGTGAAGTGACCGAGTCGTCCCTGATAGGGAGATAGGTCGAAGGGGGAAAGTGGACGTACCCAAATCGGGGAATCACTATAAATTGCTTGAGTCTTTTCTGTGCTATGTTGTTTGATTTATTTATGCAGGTACAGTTTTTAATTCCGCAAAAATGCTACAAGACACCTATTCCCCCCCCCCCCCATAGGTGAAGCTAGTTGGCACTAGGTGGACTTTCAAGTGGTATCAGAGCGAGGTTACTCATCAAAAGGGTTCACACCTTGAGTAGAATCCTGCCACCAGTGTCAAGAAGAAGACATATATCTACTATGGACGGACTCAAGTACTCCGGCAAAATCCCAGTGTGCACCAGACTGAACTTTCCTATCTGGAAGGAAAGAATCAGATTCTACATGGAAGCTGTCGACCCACGACTGTTTATGATTGTTGAGGAGGGACCTTATGTTCCCACAAAGGCCTCCACCATTGATCCTACTAAACAAGTGCCAAAGATGTTGTCAGAAATGGACAAGGATGAAACGGTGCTGGTAGGACTCGACAAGAAAGCACATAACATCTTGGTAAACGCAGTTGACGACTCTATGATGCAGAACTTCTACAACTGCAGTACAGCCAAGGATCTCTAGAACTGTCTGATTGTACTAATGGAGGGCACAGATGACGTGAGGGACGATCGGAGATCCCTCCTTAACCAGAAATATGAGGCCTTCAGGAAAGGGCCCAAGGAGGAGATCGGAGTTACCTTCGAAAACTTCCTCAAGATCGTCAATGCACTCAAGGGATATGGAAGAGTGTTCACTGACGGTGAACTCAATGATAAATTCCTTAGGTCCCTTACTAAGGAATGGGACACAAAGATCTGCGCCATCCGAGAGTTTGGCAGACTTGCTGAAACCGACCCTCAAATTCTGTTCGGGAAGCTCATGTCCTATGAGCTTCAACTCAATACAAGGAAAGCTGAAGAGGAAGCAGAGAAAGCCACAGCCAAAGAAAAGACGGTGGCCCTAAAAGCCATTCATTCCAGAGAGGGCAAGGGTGCTGCTTCTTCCCGTGCATGGAAGAAGGATGTGGAGGAAGACTCCGAGCCATGCTCCTCCGGCTCAGAATTGTCTGAAGAAGATTTCTCCCTCATCACCCGAGAATTCAAGAAGTTCTTCAAGATGAGGAATCAAAGAAAGAGAGACGGCTCCTCCTCTAGATTTCAGAAGAAGAATTATTCTTCTGACAGGTATGAATCAAAACCAAACAAACATCGTAATGCTGACATCATCTGTTTTGGATGCAATAAGAGAGGAAACGTTGTGGCCGACTGCCATCAAGGCAAGAGGGAGAAGGGAAAGGGAGAGGAGCACAGGTCCTCAAAAGACAAGAAGAAGGAGAGGAGTTACATCGCGAAGAAGCCAAAGACGCTAAGTGAATATAACACGTCAGACACCAGCGATGATGAGGAAGCCTACTTTGGGCGAATGGGTCGCTGTGAATCAGAAGGAGAATGCCCCCCATTTACTAGGAAGGTAAAAGCTCACACCCCTCTCTCTGACTCTGACTCTGATCCTGAGTCTCAGGATGATGACCCTGAGGATAGCCCTTCGGCCCGTGAAGCTGAGCTCCTCGATAAGTATGAGCTTCTGCTCAATACTTTCGAGGAGTGTCGAAAGAGACTGAAGGCTGAGAAAAAAGAAGTTAAATTCCTTAAAGGTGAGAGTGTATCCCTGAGGGAAGAGATCAACAGTTTGATCTCCCTCCAACAGGAGCACTTGGACCTGACTTCTAAGCATTCAGAGTCTCTTAAGCTCCTCGATCTTAAGCAGGAGGAAATTCACAGGTTGGAAGAACAACTTGCAGTAGAAAAGAATATCGTTAAGAGCTTCTCTATGCCAAAGACAGTTCTTCCACTGGTTTATACCTTCACTGCTCAGGCCAAAGGAGCTGGTTTGGGGCACGTAGGGGTACCTGGTTCCTCATCCAGGAGAAACAGGAATCAGAGGAAGAATAAGGATGCTAAGAAGGCCTCTGCTGCTGAAAAGGGAAAGGCCCCACTCAGTCCTATTGCATTCAGAAAACCCAGCTTTCCCTGTAACCAACTTGACTTTGAGTCAACATATGGCCATCACTTCAGGACCTCGGTTGCAAAGCCAAAGAGCCGATATGATGGTTGGACCTTCCCCCGTAATTTTGGCGAGAGTGTCTTCAAGGCACCTTATGAGGAAGTTCAGATGAAGGATTATGGCCACTTCTCTAGCGGTCATAATAAGAAGCAGGCACCCAAGGCCAAGCCTGTTACACTGAGAAGCTAGGAGGTGAAGAAATCATGCGACTGTTGTCATCATGATGCCTCCACCTCTAGGTCCGAGGCCCCTGCTGAAGCTTCCGTTCCAAGAGTGAAGCAGGTGCCTAGGAGAAAGTATAACAAATTTGACTGTTGGTGCTGTGGCAAAGTTGGTCACTTTGCCATGGATTGCTTGTTTAATCCGAGGAATAACGAGACTCCTCACGTTGGCAATGCGAGGCATACCACTCGTAGGGCTAACCATTTGAGGGGGAGCATGCTAACGAGGAATCATGGACCCAAGTTCGATTGGGTTCCTAAGGCAAATTAATTCTGTTTTGCAGGAATGTCCAAAGGCCACCAAAACTCTCATATGGTATTTGGACAGTGGATGCTCCCGTCATATGGCTGGGACAAGAAGCCTACTGCGGGAGTACTCTCCAGTCGAGAATGGACCCAAAGTCATCTTTGGGGATCTTATCGGGGAGTCACCAGAGGTTACGGTATGATTTCCAACGGTATACTCTCTATCACTGACGTAGCTTATGTTGAAGGGTTAAATCATAACCTGATCAGTGTAAGCCAGTTATGTGATAAAGGGTATGACGTTAAGTTCTACAAGGATAAATGCCTGATAATATCATGTGCCTCTTCGGAGACGGTATTAACCGGCATTAGGAGCAGAAATATTTTCTGTTTAGATTTTCTCAGTCTAGATTCTTCTACCCCCGTATGCCTAGTAGCAAAAAGCAGTGCATCTCTTTGTGAACAATGGCACAAGAGATTGCCACATATTAATTACAAGACAATTAATATGCTGTTTTCCAAAGATTTAGTAAGGGATGCTCCCATTATTAAGTGCATCAAAGATAGTCCCTGTCCTGCATGCCAGATGGGCAAACAGACTCGGGCTACCTTTAAGGGCATCTCAGACAAAGACTCCTCCAGATGTCTTTATCTTCTGTACATGGACTTGTTTGTTCCAATGCAAGTTCATAGCTTAGGAGGGAAGTCTTATACGCTAGTGATTGTAGATGATCACTCTCAGTTTACTTGGGTGTTCTTTTTAAAACGCAAGTCTGATACGTTGGACATCTTCACCAGCTTTGTCAAGCAGATTCAGAACGAACTTAACTGCTCAGTGGTCAAAATCAAAAGTGACCATGGAACAGAGTTCAAGTCTGGTGCTATGACAGAGTTTTGTGAAGAACTTGGTATCTTTCATGATTTTTCCTCCCCGCGCACTCCTCAACAAAACGGAGTTGCGGAGAGGAGAAATAGAACACTCATTGAAGCCTGCACGACAATGTTGAATGATGCTTTACTCCTAGAATACTTCTGGGCCGAGGCTGTCAATACGGCTTGTCATGTTCAAAACTGGGCATTGATCAACAAAAGTCATCGTAAGACGTCCTACGAGCTACTGAAAGGCAGGAAACCAACCATGTCCTATTTGAGGATCTTTGGTTACAGATGTTATGTACTGAATAATGGGAAGTACCCGCGTACTAAGTTTGGTGAAAAATGCTTCGAAGGCATATTCATGGGCTATAGTAGCCATAGGGGGTCTTATAGAGTTTTCAACAGGAAAACCCTAGTGGTAGAGGAATCAATAAATGTTGTATTTGATGAAGGAAGTTTGCTTAATTGCAAGTCTTCTAGTGGTCTTCTTGAAGATGCAGGTGCCAGACTCGAAAAGCTACACCTGGATGAGCCCGAGAAAGATGCAACTCCAAAATATGTCAAGGTCTCCACCTCTACGCCAATCAGAGAGGATGACAATAAGGATGGAGCAGTCCTCCCTGAAGAGGAAGGAGCCCCAGAAATTGCTAGAGCTCCTGATGCAAGACTTCTAGAGCTCCGACATGTGAGGGATCATCCTAGAGATCAGATCATCGGAGATCCTCGCGACGGTGTCAGAACTCGAAGAGGTACTATTAATGAGATTTTGCATCTTAGTTTCCTATCACGGGTTGAGCCAAAGAAGTTCGACGAGGCGAACAAAGATGCAGCATGGATATTGGCCATGCAAGATGAACTACATCAATTTGAAAGATGCAACATCTAGACGCTGGTTCCCAGACCAAAGGGGCAGAATGTGATCGGCACCAAGTGGATCTTCAGAAACAAACTGGATGAACATGGTGTCATCATAAAGAATAAGGCCAGGCTGGTGGCTCAAGGATACAGACAGGAGGAGGGGATTGACTTCGACCAGACGTTTGCGCCAGTTGCACGGCTCGAGGCAATCCGTCTGTTCCTAGCTTATGTCTCTCATAAAGGATTCACAGTCTATCAGATGGATGTGAAATCGGCATTCTTGAATGGAGACTTGAAAGAGGAAGTATACGTCGCTCAACCTCCAAGTTTTGTCAATCCTACTTATCCTAATCATGTCTACTTTCTTAATAAAGCTCTATATGGCTTAAAACAAGCTCCTCGAGCTTGGTATGAGACCTTGTCTAGTTTTCTTCTTGAGAACAAGTTCTCTAGAGGAAAAATAGACAAGACATTGTTTCACAGGGAAGTCAAAGGCAAGATCTTGCTTGTGCAAATCTATGTCGATGACATTATATTCGGGTCAACGGACAACAATCTTTGCAAAAAGTTTTCTAAACTTATGCAAGGAAAGTTTGAAATGAGCAGTATGGGAGAGCTGAAGTATTTCTTGGGACTTCAAGTGAAACAGTCTGAGGAAGGAATTTTCATTTCTCAGACAAAGTTCACCAATGAACTCCTCAAGAAATTCGGAATGGAGAATGCAACCTCTAGGAGGACTCTAAGGGGATCCACCATGTCTCTGGATAAGGATGAGAAAGGGAAACCTTTTGATGAAACCAAATACAGAAGCATCATTGGATCCCTGCTCTACCTTACTGCCAGTAGACCGGATATCATGTTCTCCACATGTCTTTGTGCCAGATATCAGGTGAACACTAAGGAATCTCATTATGTCGCTGCAAAGCGAATTCTTAGATACCTTAAAGGTACCCCTAATCTTGGCTTGTGGTACCCGAGAAACAATGATGTCGAGCTAATAGGTTTTTTAGATGCTGATTTTTCAGGGAGTAGGGATGGCAGGAAAAGCACTTCCGGGACGTGTCAATTCCTCGGAAGAAGGCTCATCTCATGGAATAACAAGAAGTAGAATTGTGTAGCAACCTCCACAGTAGAGTCTGAGTACATCTCGGCTGGCAGCTGTTGCGCACAACTCCTATGGATCAAAAATCAGTTAGCAGACTGAAAGTGAGGGTAAGATCTATCTCAACTCTAGAGGGGGGTGAATAGAGTTTATTTAAATTAATTTCACAGTTGAAATGTAATCAGCAAATACAAAATTCAATTTATAGTATAGTGTAGAGTGCTAGTAAGAGTTAAAAACAAAGAAGTAAAGAGCACAGCACACAGCAAACCAATCACACAAACAACCAAGAAGACACAAGGAAATATAGTGGTTCCCCAAAAACCTGGGTACATCCACTCTTCTACCACCCTTAGTAGGAATCCACTCAGGATGAGTTGATCAGGTGTCCTGACACCAATGAGCTTTTGATAAGGTGCTCAAAAACCAAAACTGGATTTTTTTAATAAGGTGTCTTGCCACCACTGAGTTTTGACAAGGCTCTCAGAACTAGACAAAACTTTTGAAGGGAGTTCAAGAACCCTTTTACAGTAGAAAAAGAAAAGATAAAGAGGTGAAGTTGTCTTCTCTGTTCTCAAATCAAATGAGAGAAGACTAGTGGATCTTTTATTGTCAAAGCTCCCCCTGAGTTGTAGACAGGTTCAGGAATGGAAGCTTTTCTCTAGGGTGATAGGCCTTCAGAACTTTAGATCTCCAGCAAAGGATTGTTTCAGCAAAAAGGCTGAAAGAAGAGGTGTCTGGAGTTCTTGAGATGAGGCTGTGATCACTTTTCTGTAAGCAAAAAGATTGTTATTCTATTTCTTTAGAAAATGATCACTTGTTATCTGTCACAGCTTAATTCTTCTTGTTGTGTTCTCTGTGTATTGTGTATTCTCTCTATTTTCTGAAGACAAAAAGGAGGATCTTATTCTCTGAAAAATTCTTGTCAAGAATAGCCGTTGGCAGTCATAAATGTCTTCCATAAAGAGTCTTGTCTTTTAGAGGAAGGTCCAATAAAACATTCCCTGAATAATTCCTTGAAACTTGCTCCAGAATAAAGACAAACGGCTGGCAGATCTCCATATCATAAATGCTGAGGGATTTCAAAAACATTCCAAAGACTGGCAGCATTTGAATCCTTAGAATCATTGATCTCTCAGAAAAATCGTCGATCTGAGCTCTACTATCGTCGAACCGAGCTCAGAGATGGAAACAGATCAAACAGACAGAAAACGTCGAACTGAGCTCGAAGATCGTCGAACCGAGCTCAGTGACCTGAAGAATAGCAGAAGAGAGATCGTCGAACTGAGCCAGAAAATCGTAGAATACAGTTCGACGACTAAGCAAAACTGACTGAAGGTAGATTGTCGATCTGAGCTCGAAGATCGTCGACCGGAGATCAATGATTTATCAAGTTGAGCTCAGAGAGCGTCGAACTGAGTTCGACATTTCGTCGACCGGAGCTCGACGAAAATTGCCTTAGACTTGGCTCTATATCCTTGATCTTGGAAAGGTCCTGGGGGCAGCTTCAAACCTGAGTTCTAAGCCCTAGACTCATTCTAATGTTTACCTTTACAACTATACAACTAGGTCAACCTGGTTTCCTAAGACAAACATAGTGATCCTTACCCAAATTAGTAATAGGGTGTTCCAACAATCTCCCACTATTTGGGTTAGGATTACTATTTACACACAAACTTAGGAAATAAATAATCATACATTTCAAGACAGAAACTAAAACAACAATGCAGAAGAAAAGATATAGCAGCAATGCAGATCACAGATAAGAAATCAGCAAATATCCAAAGGAGGATGAATGTTCAGCTTACACAATTCACTTCTTCTCAGTTCCCTTTTTAAACAAAATTTCTCTGTTGGGGTTGAGGGCTTCCTTCTTGGATCTTCTATCATCTTCTGCACCTAAGGAAGTTTGAGATTTGGGACTTGGAACTACAGCCTCAGGGTGCAGCTTCATATAACCTTCTGGATTAAAGAATTTTCTTGATGCATATCTCTCCAATTCTATCTTTCTCTGATCTGATAGAGTTGTTATGTTTGAAGTGTCCTTGCCTTGCTCTCTGGCCTTTTTTATTTGATCAAGAGTAGCCAACTCTTTCATTCTAGCTGTCCAGGATAAGGGGTTGTTCTCAGGATCCTCAAATGAAACAGGAGGTTCATATCTGTTGATGGATTCAGAATCAGTAGGAGGAGTCCTGGAGACAACTGCATTTTTTAGCTTATAAGGGAAAGGACCTGAAGTAGAATCAGTATGGCCTTGTCCTTCCCTTTGATGAAATCTGTGCCCTCTCTGGCTTCCTCTATATTGGCCCCTTCTAGATTGATATCCCCTTTGATGTTGCCCCCTTTGATAGTATTTTTGAAACGACTGGGAGGAGCTTTGCCTGGAGGCTGGAGCTTGAGAGGCTGAGCCTGAACCAGAATCTGGAGGAGGAGGAGGAGGCTGATACTGAGAAGATCCTTTTTCATACTTATTTAGCTTCCTTTTCTTCATCATAGCCTTTGATTGGTTCTTGGAATACTGCATTCAGGGCTCAGATATGGGGCAGTCATGCAGAATATAGTAGGGAATGTCATTAGAATCCTTTGCCTGAGCTGGGGGGACTGACATCATGGCCTTGCTTCTGGCCTTCCTCTTCTTGGCAATAGCATTTGCAGAGTCATCTGAATCAGTTTGAAATTGATCACTCTCTAAACTTTGAGGATTGTCATACAAATCTTCAATGCTTTTTATGTATTTCTCTTGTAACTTCAACTGATCAGCAGTCAGGGCAGGAGCAGGATCAGAAATTTGAGCAGAAAGAACTTTTGAAGCAACAGCAGTAGGTGCAGGATCTACTAGGTAAGAAGCAACTTCTTCAGCAGATGTATCTTCAAATGCAGGAACCATTTCAGTATCTTTAGTAACAGCAGCAGCTGCTTCAACAACAAGAGGCACAATAGCCTTAGTAGCAGCATCAGAGATGGAAACACAGACATCCATAGCCTTCCAGGAATTTACATGTGCTTCAATTTGGCTGGGATCACAGACAGAAATGGGCACAATGGCCTTAGACAAGTCTTCAGTATGAGGAACTGGCAAAGATCTGAGGTAAACTGTATCAAACACAGAGAGCAAGCTCTGGAGGTCCATTGCAAAAGCAGGAGCAGACTCAGGCATAATCACTACTTCAGAAGGCATCTCTCCCTGCCTGGATTCAGGGATAACTGAGTCAAGGCACCCAGAAGAGGTAATTGCCTGAGAGGGAATGAAGTAGGAGAGCTTGGAAGACAGCTCCTTGACATGGGTCAGGAGTGGAGCCAGAGTGGTCTCCAGTAATGAGGTTAGCTTTGGAGCTAGCAGCTCATATAACCTGTCAGCCAGGGCAGATAAATCTACATGCTCAAGAGGGGCTTGAGCAGAGGTAGGAGAGAAGGTTGTTGGAAGGATGATTGCTGGAGCTGGTGGCATGGAGAATGAGGGTATGGATGGCTCTGAAAGGGGAAAGGAGGGGATTGAAGTTGTTGAGGTGTAGATAGGTGAGGCAAGAGAAGGTGTGAAGGATGGTTGGGAGAGAATGTCTTGCAACATTTGTTGGAATGAGGAGGTGGAGGGAGGCTCAAGAGGAGAGAGGGAGAATCATCCATAAAGGAATCATCTGTAAAGGAAAATGATGATGGGGTGAAGCTTGGATAAGAGAAGAGAGGATGGAATTCCTCTGAGGTAGATGCTGGAGGGGTTGAAACTGGTGAAGAAATGTTAATGGGGGAAGATACCAAAATGGTGGTGATTGTAGGTGAGGATGAAGTGGCTGGGGTAGAGACAGCTGGATGAGGAGGAGAGGCAGGCAACACTTCTACTGGGCCAGAGACCAGAGGTGGATTGACTGAGACAGTCCTGGTGCCTGAAGATAGTGGTGCAGCAGCTCTGGAGGGGTTTACAATCTGCCTATCCCATTTGCTGAAAAGGGCACAGGAGAGCCTCTTGGATGCATTAATGAACATCCTAGAAGAGGTTAGCAGCTCAGGGCATCTGGAATTCAGATAGACCCCTAGAATTCTCCCAAAACTGACAGCAGTCTTACTCAGCTTCTTCTTAATCAGGTTGAAGAAAATTGATCCTCAGTCTATATGTTTCTTATCAAGCAGAGCTCCCATTAGACAAAATTGATATCTTGATATGGTATCATGGGCTGAGTGCTTGGCCAGAAGCACTTTCCCAACTACATCAGCCAAAAATTGAAATTCTATCGACAGATTTTTCTTCAGCAGTTTACTAGGGTTCACAGCATTGTGACCCATTCTATCAAGCATGGAGTCATACTCCTCTCCAGATAACTCTATGGAATCTTCTCCAGAACTAAGATGAAAAACTTCAGTTAAAAGAGCAGGGGACAATTGTACCTGAGTCCCTTTTATGACGCCGACGACGGAGTTCTCATTCTCATCTGTCGTAGTATAACACCATTCTTTAAGTTCTTCGGATGCAATCTTCATTCTGATAGTCATTATTTGCGATAGCTGCTGATCTCTGAATAGATTGAGAATATCCTTGAAGTGCTGATCGCTTCCATCAAATGAGTTCATGTCGATATCAAACCCAGTGTCGAATTTCATTTTGGAGATTACAGTATTGGAGCCAGCAATTTGTACCTGCAACAAAGAACCAAACACAACCAAGCGCAGAAGATTTGGAGGGAAAACGAAGAAAGTTGCAGAGAGTATGAAAGCGCAAAGATGAACGACGGCCGCGGAAATGATTTTATATTAGGGTTCGACGGCGAAACGGAAAATCGTTGAGCTCAGTTCGACGAAACGTCGATCTCAGCTCGACGATTTGGGCTAATGAAGGAATCTGAAGAGACGTCAATATCGTCGATCTCCGTTCGACGATGTTGAAAAGCATCGAGATTCGCTCGACGGCCTCTAAACAGAAGGAGAGAAAACCTGGAGCTAACGGAGGCGCTGAACTCAGATCGACGATTTTGGAAATGTCGATCTCTGGTCGACGATTTTTAGAGAAACATCGATCTACGTTCGACGATTTCTGGGAAAACGTCGAGCGCAGTTTAGAGACAAAGCCTATTCTACAGACACAAAAAGAACTGATTTTTTAGCCTAGTCTTGGTCTGTTTTATCTTTTCAAAAAATCTTGTAAGTTAGTTTAGGCTTCCTCCATCTAACATGCCCAACTGATTTAGGAAGAAACTGTGTTTCTTTTCATCCAAGTGCTTGGTGAAAATATCTCTCCTTTGCAAATCAGTAGGGATATATTGAAGTTCTATTTTGTTTTTCTCTACATTATCCCTTAGAAAGTGATGCCTAATCTCTATATGTTTTGTCCTACTATGGAGGACTGGATTTTGTGCTATAGAGATTGCACTAGTATTATCACAAAAAATTTTAGACTACTCTAAGTTGTAGCCATAGTCTATGAGCTGATTTTGTATCCACAATATTTGTGAACAGCAACTGCCTGCAGCCATATATTCAGCTTCAGCAGTTGAGGTTGACACAGATGTTTGCTTCTTATAAAACCAAGAGACAAGTCTGTCACCAAGGAACTGACATGTTCCACTGGTGCTTTTCCTGTCTATTCTGCATCCAGCATAATCAGCATCTGAGAATCCAGTTAATTCAAATCCTGAGTCTTTTGGATACCAGAGTCCTAGATTTGGACAACTTTTTACATATCTAAGAACCCTTTTAACTAATGTTAGATGTGACTCTCTAGGGCTAACTTGGAATCTAGCACATATGCATGTAACAAACATTATATCTGGTATACTGGCTGTAAGGTACAATAGAGAGCCAATCATTGCTCTATATGTTGTCTGATCAACAGGTTTCCCATGTTCATCAGCATCCAATACAGCATTGGTAGGCATGGGTGTTTTCATGCAAGATGCCTCAGACATACCAAATCTCTTAACCAATTCTTTAGCATACTTGGTTTGGGAAATAAATATGCCCTAAGCATGCTATTTTACTTGCAATCCTAAGAAGAAGGAGAGCTCACCCATGTTACTCATTTCAAATTTGGAATGCATCAGGTTGGAAAACTTTCTGCACAAGTTTGAATCAGTAGATCCAAATATGATATCATCTACATAAATTTGTACTAGTAGGGTGTGGGACTTATGGGTTCTGATAAAAAGAGTTTGGTCTACTCTCCCCCTAACAAAATCATTTTCCAGAAGAAAGCATGCTAGGGTCTCATACCATGCTCTAGGAGCTTGCTTGAGATCATATAATGCTTTATGCAATTTGAAAACATGATCAGGGTGAGTTAGAGAGATAAAACCTGGAGGTTGTCTAACATAGACTTCCTCTTTGATGTCCCCATTGAGAAATGCACTCTTCACATCCATCTGGTAAACCTTGAAGCCTTTGTGAGCAGCATAATCTAGGAATATTCTAATGGCCTCTAACCTTGCAACTGGTGCAAAGGTCTGGTCATAGTCTATTCCTTCTTGTTGAGAGTAGCCTTGAGCAACTAGCCTTGCCTTGTTTCTGACAATAGCTCCTTGATCATCCAGCTTGTTTCTAAACACCCACTTTGTTCCAACAATGGAGTGATCCTTTGGCTTAGGTACAAGTTCCCAAACCTTATTCCTTTCAAATTGATGCAACTCCTCTTGCATTGCAATGATCCAGTGTGGATCTTGCTCTGCATCTTGAATGGATTGAGGCTCAACTTGAGATAGGAAGCAAGTGTGCATCAGGTTATGGTTGACCTGACTTCTGGTTTGCACACCAGCTGAGATCTCTCCAATTACTTGGGTGATTGGATGATCTCTGGTTGTTACTAAATCAACAGGGGGTGTTGATTGTTCACCAACTAGTGTTGTTGTTTCCTCTTGTGGAATAACAACTGTCTCTTTAGGATGATTTTCTTCAAGAGGTTGAACTTCTTCTTCATCATCACTGCTCTCATTCTTTTGTTGAGAGGTTGTATTCTCTTCTTTAACCTGTAATCTGTCCATAATTTCTGAAATAGAGTGTACCTGCAAAGGTTCTATGGTAGAAGTAGACTTCTCCTTATAACACATGTTAGTCTCATCAAAAGTAACATGAATAGATTCTTCAATTTTATAGGAAGATTTATTATATACCCTATATGCCTTGCTGATCATAGAGTATCCCAGAAACACTCCTTCATCAGCTTTAGCATGGAATATTGCTAGATACTTCTTGTCATTGTTATGAATATAACAAGTACATCCAAAAATTTTAAAATAATCTATTTTAGGTTTCTTCCCTTTGAGCAATTCATAGGGAGTCTTGCCCTTTAGTTTATGTATCAGACTTCTGTTTAGCACATAGTTGGAGGTGTTCACTGCCTCAGCCCAAAAGGATAGAGGTAGGTGAGCATCTGTCAACAATGTAGTAGCAGATTCAATTAGGGTTCTATTTTTCCTTTCAGCTACCCCATTTTGTTGAGGAGTTCTAGGAGCTAAGAATGTGTGCCTGATCCCTTCACTTTGACAGAACTCTTGCATAAGAAGAGAATCAAACTCTGTCCCATGATCACTTCTGATCAGGTCAATGTGAGTGTTGAACTCAATCTGTATACATTTGAGAAACTCTGTCAAACACTTAAAGTTATTAGACTTCTTCCTCAGAAAGAATACCCATGTGAATCTTGAGAAGTCATCTACAATCACTAAAGTATAGGACTTCCCTCCTAGGCTCTATACAGATATGGGTCCAAAAAGGTCCATGTGCAGCAAGTACAGAATCCTAGGTGAATCACTCTTATTAAGTGACTTAAAACTATTTTTAGTTTGCTTGCCTAATTGACAAGCCCTGCAGAGTCCTTCCTTCTTGTAGGGGCCAGAAGGTAGTCCTCTGACAAGGTTGTCCTTGGAGAGCTTGGCAATGGTTCTAAGGTTTAGATGTCCTAATCTCTTATGCCATAAAACATTTGGCTTAGATATAGAATTAAATAAACAGATATCTACTTTAGATGAAAGAAAATCTACTAAGTAAATGTTACCTGTCCTTTTACCTGTTAACACAGTTGTGTTATCCTCTGACTTGATCTTGCACAGGGATTTGTTGAAAGTCACCTTGTATCCTTCATCACATAGCTGACTGATACTTATCAGATTGTGCTTCAGTCCTTCTACATATGCCACCTTCTTGAAAGTGACTGAGCCTATCTGAGCAGCACTATATCCTTTGGTTTGGCCAAAATTTGAATCACCAAAAATCACTTTGGGTCCAAGTTTGGTTATGAAGGATGATAGGTTCTCCCTATTCCCTGTCATGTGCTTTGAGCACCCACTATCCAGATACCATTGTTGGTTAGATACTGGATAGGTCTTCACCTGCACATGAACAGCTTATTTGTTTTTGACCCAGTTAACCTTGGGCCTAGGCTGATATCCTTTGAATTCAGAAATGAAAGACATCTCAGGTTGACTCTTATAGCCTTCAGGATGATATCTCCTAGGAGGTATTATCCATTCAGTATAGGGGATAAAGCCTTGGGATGTGGGACTTCTAGGATTGAATCTAGATGTGCCATTTAAGGAATGTTCACAGACCTGATCTCTGTTCGACGATCGTCGAACTGAGGTCGACGATCTTGGGTCAGATCGTCGATTTCTGTTCGAAGATCGATTATACTGAAGTTCAGAGTTTGGATGTCATCGAGCTGAGGTCGATGATCTTGGATTAGATCGTCGAGCTCTATTCGACGATCGTCGAGCTCTGCTTGACGCAATCTGTTGAACTGAAGTTTTCTCTGGCAGATCTGCATTCTTCCTAGCTACCTCTATTACTCCCTTTACTTTGTCAGAGACAAATTTGATTGGAGTTGTTAACATTATAGGTTGGCTGGATGAGGAACCCAAGCCTAGTGTACTTTTGAATCTAGAGTTCACTGTGCTTGTAATGTCCATCAGTCTGATACTTCTCCCATTTAGGGATTCTTCAAACTTTTTGGCCTTTGATAGTTCACTTTTCAGTGAAGCTATCTCCTCCCTACAGCATTCTAACTCCTCAGAGAGTTTGAGGTTATTTAAGTTTAGGACACTGTATTCAGATAATTTGTTTCTGAGAGAGATTATCTCTTTCTCAGATTTTAGTAAGTCCAGACACAATGTCTTAAATTCAATTTTAAAGTCCTCAGAATTAAAATCAAAAGAGTTAATTACTTGATCTTCTTCTGGTTGAGTTTCTGAGTCTGAATCTGATTCTGCATCAGAGTTTTGCTGTGAGGCATTGATAGCCATCATGCAAAATTCTTTTTCATCTGCATCATCTTCATCATCACTGGAGCTGGATGAAGTTTCAGAATCCTCTTCTGTCTCCCTCCATGTCTCAGCAACAAAGCCCTTCCTTGTATGTTTGTTCTTGCTGAAGGAGGCTTTATCTGAGCTGTTCTTTTTGAAGTCTTTCTCTTTCCTTCTTTCTCTTCTATCCTTTTTGTCCTTGTTCTTGTTTTCTGGACAGTCAGGCACAATGTGGCCTGGTTTCCTACAGCCAAAGCATATAATTTCTTTATCATTATTTGACTTATCATACCTTGGTTTATCATGTCCTTTGTATGGCCTTTTTCTGAAGTCTTTTCTGGCCAGTTTGTAAAATCTTTTGGCCAGTAGGCTGACCAACTCCTCATTGCCTGTGAGCTTTTCTTCAGGCTGATTCTCAATGGCTTTGAAAGCTATTGACTTCTCTTTCTTTGAGGCTGGTGAGACAGCCTTCTGTTCTTCTTCTCTGTTCTCAATGCGCAGCTCATAAGATTTGAGCTTGCCTAGGAGAGCTTCAGTAGTGATTTCATTTAGACTTCTGGCATCTTTAATTGGCCAGATTCTTGAATCCCAAGTGCCGTGGAAGCACATTAGGATTTTGTCATTAAGCTCAGTCAATGAGATTTCTTTATCCAAGGTCTTTAGCTCATTGACAATCAGACTCAATCTGTTGTATATATCTGATACTGACTCAGTCTCTCCTTTCTTGAAATTCTCATATTGGGTTATGAGGTGAGATCTCCTGTCTTTCCTTTCAACAGCAGACCCTGAGACAATTTCAGAGAGCTTGTCCCAAATTCCTTTGGCTGAGTTGCAGTCAGCTACCTTCTGAAATATCTCATCAGACATTGTCTGAGCTAAGATATTCATGGCCTTTGCATCTGCAGTTTTCCATTTCTTTATGTCTGCATCTGTTCCTGAGGGAGGTGGAACAGCATTTGTGCTTGAGCTTGCAGGTGGACTTGGACAGACTGTCAAGATAGAATTGAAAATATCTTCATCAATAGAGTTCATGTATAATCTAATCCTTGCCTTCCAGAGTGCAAACTTAGATAGATTGCACACTGGAGGTCTGGTGCTTGCATAATCCTTGTTCTGTGCCATGTCTTTGAATAATATAAGATATAAAGAAAATAACCCTCTTAAGAGATTGATCTTATCAAGGATCTTTTGGTTCAGGTGTTAGCCTGTGTGAACAACCAACCTCGCTTTGATACCAATTGAAAGTGAGGGTAAGATCTATCTCAACTCTAGAGGGGGGGTGAATAGAGTTTATTTAAATTAATTTCACAGTTGAAATGTAATCAGCAAATACAAAATTCAATTTATAGTATAGTGTAGAGTGCTAGTAAAGAGTTAAAAACAAAGAAGTAAAGAGCACAGCACACAGCAAACCAATCACACAAACAACCCAGAAGACATAAGGAAATATAGTGGTTCCCCAAAAACCTGGGTACATCCACTCTTCTACCACCCTTGGTAGGAATCCACTCAGGATGAGTTGATCAGGTGTCCTGACACCAATGAGCTTTTGATAAGGTGCTCAAAAACCAAAACTGGATTTTTTGATAAGGTGTCTTGCCACCACTGAGTTTTGACAAGGCTCTCAGAACCAGACAGAACTTTTGAAGGGAGTTCAAGAACCCTTTTACAGTAGAAAAAGAAAAGATAAAGAGGTGAAGTTGTCTTCTCTATTCTCAAATCAAATGAGAGAAGACTAGTGGATCTTTTGTTGTCAAAGCTCCCCCTGAGTTGTAGACAGGTTCAGGAATGGAAGCTTTGCTCTAGGGTGATAGGCCTTCAGAACTTTAGATCTCCAGCAAAGGATTGTTTCAGCAAAAAGGCTGAAAGAAGAGGTGTCTGGAGTTCTTGAGATGAGGCTGTGATCACTTTTCTGTAAGCAAAAAGTTTGTTATTCTGATTCTTCAGAAAATGATCACTTGTTATCTGTCACAGCTTAATTCTTCTTGTTGTGTTCTCTGTGTATTGTGTATTCTCTCTATTTTCTGAAGACAAAAAGGAGGATCTTATTCTCTGAAAAATTCTTGTCAAGAATAGCCGTTGGCAGTCATAAATGTCTTCCATAAAGAGTCTTGTCTTTTAGAGGAAGGTCCAATAAAACATTCCCTGAATAATTCCTTGAAACTTGCTCCAGAATAAAGACAAACGGCTGGCAGATCTCCATATCATAAATGCTGAGGGATTTCAAAAACATTCCAAAGACTGGCAGCATTTGAATCCTTAGAATCATTGATCTCTCAGAAAAATCGTCGATCTGAGCTCTACTATCGTCGAACCGAGCTCAGAGATGGAAACAGATCAAACAGACAGAAAACGTCGAACTGAGCTCGAAGATCGTCGAACCGAGCTCAGTGACCTGAAGAATAGCAGAAGAGAGATCGTCGAACTGAGCCAGAAAATCGTAGAATACAGTTCGACGACTAAGCAAAACTGACTGAAGGTAGATTGTCGATCTGAGCTCGAAGATCGTCGACCGGAGATCAATGATTTATCAAGTTGAGCTCAGAGAGCGTCGAACTGAGTTCGACATTTCGTCGACCGGAGCTCGACGAAAATTGCCTTAGACTTGGCTCTATATCCTTGATCTTGGAAAGGTCCTGGGGCAGCTTCAAACCTGAGTTCTAAGCCCTAGACTCATTCTAATGTTGACCTTTACAACTATACAACTAGGTCAACCTGGTTTCCTAAGACAAACATAGTGATCCTTACCCAAATTAGTAATAGGGTGTTCCAACACAGACTATGACCTTCAGTTCAAGGAAGTACCAATGTACTGTGACTCCTCCAGTGCAATTGTCATTGCCAACAATCCGGTATCGCACAACAGAACGAAGCATATTGAAGTGTGCTACCACTTCATTCGGGAACATGTGGAGAACAAGGACATCTCTCTCTGCTATGTCCCCACAGACAAGCAGATTGCAGATATTTTCACAAAGCCCTTAGACGAGGCCAAGTTCATTCTTTTCAAAACTGAATTGGGGATGCTAAACTATGAGGAATGAAGACTACAGAAGCTCCAGGCTCGTGCATCTAGGGGGAGCATCTGCCAGGAACTCAAGTGTAAGCACAGGTGCAAGAACTGAGGGGGAGCATGGTGTCAAATGCACCAGACCCAGATTTGCAGAAGCCGAAAAGGGGGAGATTACCCTCTCGGCTAAGGTGCTAAGGTGTATGCTCCAAATGCTATAAAGATAATGGTATGGAATTTCAACTCACTCTCGTTTTTTTTTAAGTTGTGTTTTCTTCCAAGCCGTTATATTCACCTTAGCTTGTAGGGTTTAGGCTTCTTCAAATAGGGGGAGATTGTTGGGTATTGTATCCACAATGTACATGATTTGAAGAAGCCCCTGAACAAACTAAGGTGAATTGACAATGTATTTGATTACTTGTTTTCAAGTTATGCTTGCAGTTATTCATCGCTAAGTACACACCAATGTCAGGGTGCAGTAGGTCAATATACACGGGTCTGTGCAACGTAATCCCTCGTTGTGCAGATTAGTGTGTTGGCTTACGTGTACTCTCTCTATTGGAGTGTACTTATTTTCAAGCACAGGGTTATGTAAGATCAATAGCAGTCAAGGAGCAAGGAAGGGTCAAAGACCAGCTCACGGGAAGAAAGACGAAAATCGTCTAAGTACAAATCCATGAGAATCACTAAGTGATTCTCGCCGAATCGTCGAGAATCACGAACTGATTCTTGCCGATTGCTGCCGGTTGTCTCGAAGCCGCCTTGAATTCCTCTAAGGAAGAATCGTCAAGAATCACGAAGTGATTCTCGCCAACTCGTCGAGAATGACTCTGCATTCTCGACGATTCAGCAAGAATCAATTGTGATTCTCGCCGATTCTCACCGGCTTGTGTTATCAGTAGAGATTGAATTCTGTCAAGTAGAATTCGGCGAGAATTGTAGTTGATTCTCGCCGATTCGGCGAGAATCACCTACGATTCTCGCCAAATTTGACTTAGGCAATTTTCGCCTATTCTCTGGACCGGTCTAAGTTAACTGAACTATTTTGAACCGGTCTTAGGGTTTCCTTTTGGTGGGGCCCACAACGGTCATGTGGAATGACCTAATGTATAAATACCTCCGTATGGTTGAGCGGAAGAGATACAGAGATATACGAATACACGATTCAAAAAGAACAGCCGCCGACGTGACCTAGAACGCGATCTTGCTCCGCGGCCGTCGTCGCCGCTCGTACAGTTAGTCGCCGTTGCTGATCAAGGTTCTTCCAGATCTCCGGCGACAGAAGCTCAGCCTAGCAAGCGTCTCATGCGTCTAACCAGAGATCTTTTGTCTCTTGATTCGTAGATCGGGAAAACCATCCCCTTCCGAATCGATCGAGACGATCGATCCTAGTGTGACCGTTGGAAGACCTTGCTACCTTTGCTACGAAGGTTGAATCTCCATTGCATCGCCGCAGCACTCCGTTGCCGCCGCCAATCCCGAGAGCCAAGCTGCCGCCCTTTGCCGCCGCCGGTTACGGGGAGATTCCCTCCAAGAGAGATCTAGGGTTGTGGACTCTTCGTTGACTTCAAGAACACGTCGTCGAACGAAGAGGGACACGTTAGTCTCCATAAGTTGTTTGTATTTCTAATACATTCTATTTTCATTTTCGTGTAAAGGAACGTTTGGTTCCTAGTTGTAAGGGTTGGGTGCAACCCGTACTGTTGGAGTGGTGACTCCTACGTGTGGAAGGGTTCCTTCCGTTAGTGCAAGGATTGGATTTCAATCCTGTTGGTGAAGTGACCGAGTCGTACCTGGTTGGGAGATAGGTCGAAGGGGGAAAGTGGACGTACCCAAATTGGGGAACCACTATAAATTGCTTGAGTATTTTCTGTGCTGTGTTGTTTGATTTATTTGTGCAGGTACAGTTTTTAATTCCGCAAAAACGCTACAAGACACTTATTCCCCCCCCCCCCCATAGGTGAAGCTAGTTGGAACTAGGTGGACTTTCATTCGGTATTAGACTGTCATTCACACTGACGTCCTTCTAGAGGCGTACGTAAGGGCTAGGCCTGGTAGTGTGGATACCTGCCTAGGAGTGGGGGCCCGACCCACTATCTCTGTTTTCCACTACGGAGGTTCCTGGGAGTGAAGCTAGCTGCCAAAATGGGGGGAACTAATGGTATGTGCGCATAGAGTCATGTGTGTGTGTGTTGCACTGCATGAATATAACATTAAACCCACATAACATAGCACACCATGACATCATTATTCAAACCTTACCCCTAACGTAAAAATCAATATGAGACTTTTTATATGTTAGGCTTTGCAAAACAACCCCTTAGTTTATAAGCTTGTGTGGGCATGCTTATAAGTTATGGTTATATTCTTATGGATATTTATTACCTGTCTTGCAATGCACTTTTTCTTTTATACTTTTTTCTTGCTATTATAGAACTGCTAGCTTGTACTTCCCTTTATTAGTTCTATTTACCATTATAAATAACTGCTAGAGTAGCTCCACCGCCGCCTGCTTTATTTGTACTCCCCACCTTCATTACCTTACCTTTCCTTCTCCCCACTCGGTGCCTAGGAGCCATGGAGGAGGGGTAGGGGATGATAGGACTTTGTCTTTTTATCTAACGGAAGACGACCACAACATTTCAAGGGCTCCGTATGGAAGGCAGGGAGCAGCAGTAGGGAATACAGCACCAGCGGAGTACGGCGCTCATGGAGGTAGGCCAGTCTAGCACAGGAGCACCTGCTACTAGCTCCATGAGTGATTAGTTTACTTAACTTCTGTGAGAGTTTGTAGTGAGGATTTGATGTACCGGGCTTGAGCCGTTTATATTTCTATGTACTGTTCTATTACAGTACTTTTATTACCTTGTGGGCTTGATGTGATTTCTTATATTTAATATTATATGTGATTGTGGACTTGGTTTTATCTAACTATGTATAAGCTTCTTTATCTTTGGAGATCGTAAATACCGGCAGGATCGACTTTTTGTAGTGGCGACCTTCCTGAGTGTCGGTGTTACCGCAAAATGGCGATTCTGGGCATAAAACCCCGGTGGTTTAAAAAGAAAAAAAATGGGGTCTTACACTTTGCGCTCTCTTCGGTGCCATGCCAAAGACCAAGATGGATGAACGCGACCGCAATGATCTTGCCTCCACAGATCTGGACTCAGCTTGCGAATCGGAACTCCGGAACACCAACATTTGCGAGATCTCCTTCCTCTTCTTCCTTCTTCGCTCTCACTTCTCTCTAACCCTAAGAAAGAGAAGGTCCAAAGGAAAATTAGATGTAAACCCTACACACACGGCCATATACCCGCAGGGATAACCTCCAACCGTCGGATCCCTTACAGAAACCAGCGGACGACCACGATTTAAAGGAGAAATCAGTTTACGAGTGCTACTGCCATGCGGTAAGAAGTTACCGCCGCGCGGTACCTAGAACGGTTAGCTTCTTAAGGACGCCACCGCCCCTAAACTCGAATCAGGCATTGACATATGGATGCGTCATAACTGCTCTACTACCACTCTACGGTAAGGATAACGCCGCACGGTAACATCCCAATAACTTGGCCAAATAAATCGCCAAAACTACCGCCAGTGCTAATTCTACCGCCACGCGCTAGCAAGAGTTGAGGCGTTGAGAGCGTTGAGTGATCTGAGCTACCTTCACACAGTATTCACTACCGCTACGTGTTACCGTACAGCTCGACGCGTTCTCGAGAGCTCGATGCACACCCTGGAGCTACCGTCACGCGGTAACTAGCTACCGCCGGGCTATAACCCCCAGAGAAGCATCTCAGGCCTCAAAAAATTTGGGGCGTTACAAATTTCCCCCACTTAAAGAAATTTCGTCCCGAAATTTTACTTTACGGGAAGATATAAAAAGTAAACAATGCATCTGATTACCTTAGAGAAATAGCTCAGGGAACTCCTCCCTCATTGTTTGCTCGCGCTCCCAAGACATCTCCTCTCGGCCACAGTTGTCCCAAAGGACCTTGACCATTCTAATGGACTTGTTCCACAGCTGCTTGACCTCTATGTCCTCGATCCGAATGGGCTTGACCTTCATCGTCAACCCATTATCGACCAGCACTTGATCCGCATCAATCACTTGAGTAGGCTCTTGAATGGCCTTATGTAGCACTGAGATGTGAAATACATCGTGCAAACCGCTCAACTCCACCGAAAGAGCAAAACGGTAGGCAGCTTCACCAATCTACTCCAAGATCTCAAAAGGCCCAACATACCTCGGACTAAGATTCTTTAAGCATCGAATCATTGATACACCCTTAAATGGTTTTATTTTGAGGCATACCCAATCGCCCACAGCAAACTCCACATTCCGATGCTTGGCATTGTAGTACTTGGCCTGCCTATCTTGAGCAATAAGTAGCCGTTCTCAAATCAAACGTATTATTGAAGTATCATCTTCAACGTCTCTTTCTCCCATTTCTTCCCAAGCCAATGGCATACGACACCTTCTTTCGTACAGAGCCTCAAAAGGTGTCATCTGTATACTGGCTTGGTAGCTGTTATTTTACGCGAACTCAACCATAATAAGATGGTCCTCACACCTTTTCCTGAAATCTAAAGCACACATGCAAAGCATATCTTCCAATGTCCAATTTACCCTTTCAGTCTGACCATCTGTCAGTGGGTGAAAAGTCATGCTGAAGTTCAACTTGGTACCCAACAACTGATGAATGAGTCTCCAATCGTTAGATATGAAACGACCATATTGGTCACTAACGATGCTCCGGGGTACGTCGTGCAAACAGACTATGTTGTCCACATAAAGTTTCGCTAGTTTTTCAACTGAATCATCCTTCCTATTGGGTATGAAGTGTGACACCTTCGTTAAACGATCAACGATCACCCAAATGGCATCATTCCCCTTGTGCGATCTCGGCAAACCGTGCACGAAATCCATGGAGATGTCATCAAATTTCCACTCCGGTATAGGCATGGATTTCAGGAATCCACTAGGCTTTAGGAATTCGGCCTTCACCAAGGCACAGGTTTGACAATTCGCCACATACAATATTATGTCTTTCTTCAAACCCAGCCACGAAAAAATTTCTTCATGTCCTTGAACATCTTAGTGCTCCTAGGGTGAATCGAGTACTTCGTAAATTGCGCCTCGTACATCAATTCTTCTCGCAACTTTCCCACATTGGGGACGTACAATCAGCTGCCTTTCCATAAGAGGCCATCGTTGATAGAGAACTGGTCGTTAGACCCATCAACGGCTTCTGCCTAGTGACGTTTCAAGCTCACGTCCAACTCCAAGGCCCGCCAAAACCTATCTGCGAGGTTGTATTGAACCTCCGTCCAACCCAAATATGCATTTGTACTAGATCACTTGTCAACACAAGAGATTTCCAAGGCCTCCAGATCCCGAATAAGCCGCTCGTGGTGCATCTATAACCAATTTGCTTATTCAAGGGTCCTACGGCTCAAAGCATCTGCCACAACGTTACCCTTCCTAGGAATATAATAAATCTTGTAGGTATAATCCCTAAGGAACTCCATCCACCTACGTTGTCGCATGTTTAGATCCTTCTGATCCATCAGATACTTCGGGCTCTTGTGATCTGAATAGATATCGACCTTAACCCCATACAGATAATGCATCCAAAGCTTAAGAGCGAATACCACAGCCGCCAACTCCAAATCATGGATTGGGTAATTCCTCTTATGCACCTTTAACTAACGCGATCCATAGGCTATCACATTCCCGTGTTGAAGCAGACACAGACTAATCCACTCCCATGGGCATCACTGTAAATCTCAAAGCCCTCCGAACCACAAGGCGAACATAAGACAAGCGTTGTTGTCAGACGACACATTAGTTCTTCGAAAGCTTGTGCACACTCCGGCGACCAAACAAACTTCTGATCCTTTATTGTCAAAGTAGTGAGAGGCAGTGCTATCCGTGAGAAGTTCTCTACGAAGCACCTGTAATAGCCGGCAAACCCTAGAAAACTCCAGACTTTCGATACAGAAGACGTCATCGGCCAATCCCGTATCACATCTACCTTCATCGGATCTACTGCATTTACCTCACCACTAACCATGTGACCAAGGCACGCTATTGAGGATAGCCAAAACTCACATATGTATAATTTGGCATACAGTTGGTTCCTTCTCAGGGTCTCCAAAACCATATGAAGATGCTTGAAATGATCCTCCTCACACTACGAGTACACCAGTATATCAACGATGAAGACTATGACGAACTGGTCCAAGTATTCTCCGAATGACCTATTCATAAAATCCATAAACACAAATTGAGCTTTCGTCAGCCCAAACGACATGACGGTGAATTCATAATGCCTATAACGTGTGCGGAAAGCTGTCTTGGGAATGTCACTTTCCCTAATTCTCAGCTGATAGTACCCAGATTTCAAATCTAGCTTCGAGTACACAGTTGACCCGACCAGTTGATCGAATAGATCATCAATCCTCGAGATTGTATATCTATTCTTCTCTGTAAGCTTATTCAACTCTCAGTAATTAATACACAGTCGATCCAAACTAGCTGATCGAACAAATTATCGATCCTAGGAATTGGTACTTATTCTTCTCTGTTAGCTTATCCGGTTCCCGTTAATCAATACAAAGCCGCAGACTTCCGTTCTTCTTTACCACAAAGACAACTGGGGTGTTCCAAGGTGACGAAATTGGACGCACAAACTCCTGCTCTATCAATTCTTGAAGTTGCGCCTTCAATGCCGCCATCTCTCTCGGTGTTAAGCTGTAAGGAAACCACGACACCGGCTTGGCACCAGAATTAAACTCAATGGTGAACTCGATCTCTCCCCGGTGTGGGGCTCCAGGGAAACTTTCGTGGAAGAGGTCGGACAGTTCCGAATCCAACGAAACACTGAACAACCCAGGTTCGGGATTTGTAGTCTCTAGTTAAGAACAACTCTGCCCCTCCTCAAGAACTGCTAACTTTGTTTTTCTTTCGGTGTTTAGCCCTAGTGCGACCACCTTAGGGTCACACCACCTACAATCTTTAATGACCATGTTTCTGTTTGGTTTGTATATACATAATCGATACATCGAAAAGCAAAAATACGGACCACAAGGAAACCTTGGACGCTAAGGAACGAGAGGTCCCACAACGAACAGTACTCTCCACCACCAAGAGTGGGACAAAGCCCACTTAGACAAATCATAAGTCACTAACTAAACAAGTCATAGGTATAAAAGCTATAAGCTAAACCGTACCTGTCATCTCGTCCCATTGCTTATGGCCTTCTGCATTTTTCTTTGTCTTCAGAAACCTACCCCAACAGTCATGAGCTATATATCCCGGCTTCCCACAGTTATAACAGTGGATTGGGCCTCCTCGCCCAAAGGTTGCTCTAGACTTAGCTTTCTTTGTCTCTGGGGCATCAACATGAAAATCACGGGTAAGGTGTCCTGACATTCCATAAGTATGGCAAGCATAAGGAGCATGACCCGTAGAGATTCTAGACCTCTTATGCCAACTCCTGAGGTGTTTAGACTTTGCAGAAACCGCGGAGTTCGGTACCCTGCAAACTGGCGTCTGGTGGACTTTCCCCAAATCTACTTCCAATGATCTTGCTGACTCCACCAACGCTCGGAATCCCAATAACTTCGGTCCTACCAATAGAAGTCGTAAATCATCACGCAGATCGCTAACACAAACACAAACTCAAACTTTGAGTAGAGCCTTATCGTGACAAACACATACAAATACTCGCCAACAGAGTCCGTCCCTTACGCAAAAAGCATGTTCAACTGCTGATCTGATGATCTTCTAACTTCCACTTGCTCTAGACCACCAACCAGCATTAAAGCCACCCCAGGGACAGGGGGTTGCACATGCCTTCTATGCTGGGCATTGATCATAGAGAGCACTACTTCCGCTACTATTTTGATGGTTTCAGCAGAAGGAGGGGTCGTAGGCATGCCATTAAGCGCACTTCTCTCCACATAGTGTTGACATTGTGACAGCACTGCACCACTCCTAATCACCTATAATCTGGAAACACTCAATTAGGTGACGAATAATTGCAAAAAAGCAATCATAGGAACACTCAGGTTCCTCAAACATGTGTATTTTCATTCCTAAGTGGACATTCATGGGTTCTTTTCATGTTATAACGATGACGCACATGGCTGTGCTCACCACCCCTTAGAAAGAATTTGTCCACGAATTCTCCTAAGTAAGACTGACGCCTTAGTCTAATACCAAATTGTAACACCCTCATCCGTCACATGGGATATAACAGAAGGTCCGGCCGGGGCCCCACACCATATTCCATGGATAGTCAGCAGAGTTACATATTAATACAAAAATAGTACCATAGGAATTCGAATCCTAACTCAGAGCATTCTAGCAGAAACTTTTAAAAATGTTATAAGAACCCATAAACATAACATGAATGTCCACTATAGCCACAGTAGGAATGAAAGAACATACACAAAAGTCTCGACTTTATGGCCTTGCAACCGTTTACTTAGACAATAAGTGTTTTACATACTTCAGCACGTAGGACAGCCACACATGAACATAAAAAAGAAAACACTTCGCTTTGGCCTTCAAGGGCCAGCACAGCATCAAGGGCTTTAGCCCACTACTTGCCACTTGGCTCACATGTTCGTACATAAGAACAATCCACCGAACGGTGGTAAAACAAGGCAATGGTCAGCTAAAGCTGACCAAATTATAACGACCCAACCCTTACTTGGGGCGGCGGTGCTCGTTCCCTACATTTCATTAGTATAACCAATCACGATATTGAAATTACAATTTAAGCACACTTCACTATAGGTGTAGGCACGCATGACCACACACCCCGTGCTCTTAGGGCACATTCTCGGTGAATCTAGTCCATTCTGAGGCTTCACCACTGCCCCCAAGACGGCAACCATCGTGAGTATTTAATTCTTTCCAGCCGAAGCCTAAGACTCGCCCTCTATGCCCCCGGTAAGTGCCACGTACATTAGGTATCTTTAACCGAACAACATAGAGCGGGTACGGTTCATCTCAAACTGTTGCTCACATCGCCCTGTCAATTTAAGTCATTGGCGCGGGTCAGCCTCCCTTATTCTCGATGTATCGATCATACAATAATACATAACCCGATTATGCATAAGATTGGCTCTCAGGCCACCAAGCTGGGCTCCCAGAGCTCTCGGCCCCACATACTGGCCCTAGGTCTCTGCGAGATAGGCCTCACAATAGCTCTCTCACATAGCTACCGTCGGAGGTATCATTAACATCGTGCGGTACCTAGTAGAAATGCGTTTCTGCCCAGTTTTCCAGGTGCTCCTTGGGGTTATTCCCCAAGGCTCCCTGCTGCAATCTACCACATTGAAACCCGAAAAAAAATGGCACGAAGTCTTCTCCTACAATACATGCATAAAAAAAACATCACCAACCCAGACTAACCCATCCGGATGGTCTTCACACACCATGTCTATGTTCGTACTTCGATTCCAAACTCTATGTACAAAACTACGGTGATAATCCATATCTACCCGAAGGAATACCTCACGCTCACCACACACTCGCGGGAGAGGGTTTCCTATGCAAAAAGAAGAGGACTTCACATGTACAAGTAGAGAATCGTTACACTTTGCGCTCTCTTCGGTGCCATGCCAAAGACCAAGATGGATGAACGCGACCGCAATGATCTTGTCTCCATGGATCCGGACTGGGCTTGCAAATCGGAACTCCGGAACTCCAACGATGGCAAGATTTCCTTCCTCTTCTTCCTTCTTCACTCTCACTTCTCTCTAACCCTTAGAAAGAGAAGGTCCAGAGGAAAATAAGATGTAAACCATATAGACTCGGTTATGTACCTGCAGGGATAACCTCCAGCTGTCAGATACCTTACCAAAACCAGTAGATGTCCACAATTTAAAGGAGAAATAAGTTTATGAGTGTTACCGCCGCGCGGTAAGAAGTTACTGCCGTGTGGTACCTCAAACGGTTAACTTCTTAAGGACGCCACCACCCCTAAACTCGAATCAGGCATTAACACGTGGATGCGTCATAACTACTCTGCTACCACTCCGCGGTAAGGCTAACGCCGCGCGGTAACATCCTGAGAACTTGGCAAAATAATTCGCCAAAACTACCGCGTGCGCTAATTCTACCGCCACGCGCTAGCAAGAGCTGAGGTGTTGAGATTGTTTAGAGCGTTGAGTGATCCGAGCTACCGCCACGTGGTAGTCACTACCGATGCGCGGTACTGTAGAGCTCAACACTTTCTCGAGAGCTCGATGCACATCCTGGAGCTACCGCCGTGCAGTAACTAGCTACCGTCGGGTGATAACCCCCAGAGAAGCATCTCACGCCTCAAGAAATTTGGGGCATTACATCTCTCTTGGGTGGAAGTCTGGATAGGTTTATAGGAAAAAACATCAGGAAACTCTCGCATCACCAAAATTTCCTCAACACACACATGTTATGGGTAGCTTATAAAACTGAAACAAGATAAGCAACACAACTAGACTCTAAAAATTGTCGAGCATATATCGTAGAAATGTTGGGAAAATTCTGATACGTCAAGCCATATTATCTCATTAGTTGGTCGTTGTCCATCACGAAATCCAATCATTTGACTTTGTAATTGATGAATGCATCATATCTGGTCAACCAATTCATGCCCAAAATCACATCAAAATCATCCAAATCCAACAACTTCAAATCACCTCCAAAAACTATAAGGCATTTCTGAATACCCTGATTCAACAATACTGAATCTCTAGAAGGGAAACTAACATTTAGAGGATCATCTAACTGATCCATAGCCCAACGTTGACAGTCTACATAACTCTTAGCCATGAAAGAGTGAGTAACACCTAAATCAAAAAGAACATGCACCCACTTATTCTTCACCTTAAACTTGCCAATAAAATCACATATATAACTTATATAACGGAAATTGAATCCACAACTATAAGATAATAACTTGGTCAGTGTTTAACCTGAAATCACATGGGCAGATAACTCAGCTTCTTCCTTGGTCAGCACGTTCAACTTTTAATTTCCCTTATCCAAATATTGTTGCTGTGGCGGTGACAAAGCTAACAGTGGAATCGCCTGCAACATGAGTCGGGACAATAGGTACCTAGACTTTAAATGGCCCTTCTAACAACACTAAAAACAAACCTTTTCCTTTTTTTCAGTTACTGCCATCATCGTGCCCTCTCTGATTACAAAAACCACAGATAAGATCTCCCTTGGGCGCATTCTGAATTGCATGAACCTAAAAAAACTTCTGATCACCCAATCTCTTGAAACATCTATCAAATGGATGGTCGGGCCGACCACAAAATCTACACACTTCCTTTCTCCCTTTCTTTGAAGTAGGGCCAAATGCCACGATTCTTAGCACTATCGATAGCCTCTACCTTCAAGGCATCTTTCACTGTTTCTGTATAACTTTCAAACTTATATGTGTTGGCTAGCTATTGGATGTTACCTCTAATACAACCCAAAAAATACTTTACTTTATTCTTCTTAAGGGCGATCAACTCCAGAGCAAACCTTCTCAACTTGCTGAACTACAGCTTACACTAACTAACTGTGAGTTGTTGCTACTTCAAATGCAAAAAAAATTATTCACCCCTCTATCTCGCTCGACAAAAGGTAAGAACTTCTTCAGCAACATTACCTTGAACATTTCCAAGGAACACCCCTTAGAGAGGCTCTCTTTTTCCTTGATCCACCCACCTTTAGAAAGGCCTTTTAACTGATAAGTATCCACCATCACCTTCAAGTTTGCAGAAATTCTAGAATATGTAAACATCTCCTCAATAGTTATAATCCAATCATTTAATGCCATAAAATCGTCCTTCCCATCATAGGTTAGGGGTCCTAGATGCCGTAAATGTGAAAGAAAATTCATCTCTAGCGGCAACTAAGCAGGATGAACAATGGTAACAGGAAGTACATGAGGAGTGGAAGGATTAGGTACAATTTGACCCACCTCAGGGTCATGCACCCTAGGCTGCTGCCCTAAACTGGAAGGCAACAAAGCCTGAATATAAGCTTGCATCAAAAAAATCTGCCTCGACATCATCTCGTTATTCTGACAGAGATCCTTGATCATTTCCTCATTATACGAACCTAAAGACTCGCCCTTAGACTGGGATTCAACCTCAAATCATATCGCTTTGGAGCCATCTCCTACGAATATGAACGAACATCACATCAACCCTGAGTTTATTACACCTTAGCTAGAAGACTAGAATTACTCAACTCAGATCAGTTCAAAAATGTGTCGATACTTGCTCTTTCTGCTACCTTGCTCTTAGAATTCATGAAATGATGCTATGCTTTAACTCATGATGATATATTATAATCTCCTTGACTCTTGTGCATATAATATGAATGTATGAATGCTTGATCTTCGTTTTAAATCATGTGTTTACAAGTGTTATCATGTAGATCTTAACTTTGCACGCGTGCTCATGCTATGATATATTATGCATGTCATGCTATGAATTTTGAAAAGTTTTTAGTTCATGCCATGTGCAATCGTACACATGAGATATTATGCATTGTTTCACTACATAATATAGCGTGTAACGCAAAAAAATTTAATGAACATTTATGCAATGTTTAATTTTCATTTCAAGTTCTTTCAAACATTACCTTGCTTTTATCACGTCTTGAATACTATCTTCTAAACATGCAATGAAATTTATTGTAGTGCAGATATGTCAGACTTTTTAGCATGTCTCTAAGTATGAGTAATGTTTTATGTTTGATAATGATAATTTCACTCACACACTTTTGATAACCAACATGTGTTGGTAATTTTAAATTCTCATTATTGTGTGATGTAATACAATGCCATCTCAAATTGCATAAATAAATTACCTACACACTTTTAAAATTGTTTCTTGCAACTTTATGTTCTTTCTTGCACTTCTCTATTGTGAAAATGTGGTTCAAAAATTAAAATGCTATTATTTACAAAACAAGTGAATCCTGAGTTCTTTGGTCGCAAATAAAAACAAAATAAAACCGACAAGGAAAATTCAGCTAAGCACTAATCACCCTCCTGATAAGTTTTAATGAGCATTGTTTGGTTGAGCACCTTGGATAAGACTTGTAAAGTGTCTTATAGCAAACAACCTATTCCACTTTTCTTAGTACACTAAATCATATATTACAAATAAAAAATTAATAAAACATATATATATGTGATCCCACAAAAACTACTCTGTATTCTGATAAGTTTTAATGAGCTTTATGAGGTAGAACACCTTGGTAGTGGTACTTAATATTTATGTGCATTGAAATTGTGCGAAAGTAAAGTTATTTATGTACTTAAATTCTATGTGTATTCCATTATATATGACATGTGTTTTAATTAACTATCATGTATAAATTATCAAAACACTATATTATATACATCTTTATCTTACATAACACTTCTACATCATTATCTTGAATCAGGTGAAAACAACACCCGTTTAAGCCCTGCTTATCTGTTGATTTATCGTGAGTTAAATTTATTTCTTGTGTGTGATTGGAAAAATCAATCTTGTTGGCATAAGATTGTGAGGCAGAGTAAAATGTTGACTCTTGTAGTGCTCCTAGTAGAGTGCTCACATCTCGTGTAAAATGTGAGCAGAATTAATTTTTCTTTATGATTATAGTTTTTCATTTTACTATTTGCGTAAATATTGTTTATTCATCATAATAATTGTGAATCCAGTGTGAATTTGATGGTAGTGTAAGGATGTATGTAGATAATCATTAGACTCATATTGCTCGAGTCGAGAGGAAGGATAGTCTTTCTCGGTGGCTAAGAACTTACCCACAAGCGACTATCTATGCATGAGTATAGGTTAGTTCAATTATGTGAGTGTGATGTAAGCTATCTCTTTGGCCCTGTTGAGCCTTTGTACTGTTCCTAACGCTCTATCCTCGCTAGCCTCTATGTGCCTACCCTTTCTTTTGATTCAGCCCCACCACTATTTCACTAATGCAAAAAAGCCTAGCCTATTCACACACCAAACTCCAAGCTTTGCATTTTATTCATTTCTATGTGGGGGTACCGATGTAGTATTCTTATTATGAATACATGGATGTTCTCCATTGATAATGATGTAACTTGCTGTTGAAAAAATATAATAAATAAAATGAAAAAAGAAAATGAAAAAAAATGAAAGAAAAAAATTGTGAAAAAAATTGTGAAATGAAAAAAAGTTGAGATGTATATTTAGGAGTAGGCAGTGCACACACACATTGTTTCAAGTCCAAGTCTGGTTGTGTGGTGCACCCGTGTTTAGTTATGCGTTGATAATTTCTTTTGTAATAGCTCATTTGGATTAGGTGTGTTGAGCACTTGCTTTTATCTTTGTATGCCCCACCGTAAACCAATCACCATCTTAACCTAAAGTCCTACTAATTTGTGCATTTAACCAAACCAGTGTCGTGGAGAGGTTGCGAACGAGTGAGCTTATGGTTACCAACATTGATGGATTTCTTTGGAGGTTGTCCCGAGTCTAGGTCTTTGGTAATGCTCACCTCAACGATAGTCTACTTTCTCCTTACGTGTGACCATACGATTCACCGTGATTCTAATTATGAGTAGAAATAATATGTAGATACATATTTAGAAAATTTTAAACTATTGTGCAAAATTTAAAAAAATTCTACTATAATTCTACGTGCACGAGTATGTGACTTTGCATGGTACTCCGCTTTGCAATTTCTATGTCATCTTTTGTTTTTCTAGTTTGCATGGGGAATGGTTTGCTCAGGACAAGCAAACAGTTATGTTTGGGGGTGAATGTGATGTGTCCGAATTTTATAGGGTTTTCAGACTCATCTAGGCTTATTTTCATGCACATGCACTTCACTTTTAGTTCATAATCACTATATTTCACTTGTTCTCTATTTGTACATGAAATGCACATTTTGGCCCATTGTGGTGTGCAATTGCATACTATTTTTTGGGGGGGTAAGCACGTGGTGATGGCCATTGCTTTTTTTATTGTTTCGTGTTGTTCTATGCCGTTGTGGCCTAGTTTGTGCTTTTCATTGCAGGTGGGCAGATCCCCATTTCATTTTGTTCCAAACTTGTATGAATCACATGACCGTGCATTTCCTTCTCATAAAGTTGATTCCAATCGTGTGTTTTTTGCAATGCCCTGAAACGGTGATCTTCCCTGGCTCATGCATTTTTTTCATGCATGGTCGTTTTCGCTTGTGCGTGAGTAAAATCGCACGAGCTTCCCTTTTTGTATAAAAAATTTATGATTTAATTGGCCATGTGTTTCCTTGAAGCATGGTTGGATTCAACCGTGTGAGAAGGAAATTGAATGATTTCTTCATTTTGGCCTAGATTATTGTGATCTGTCGTTATGGTCGTGCCTATGCAATATATTCACGCACAGTCGGTTTTGGCCATGCGTGAGCAAAATCACACGACCAATTGTTTGGCCCTTCTGGGAATTCTACTCTATAAAATTCACATGTTTTGCATGCATAGTCGTGCGTTTGACCGTGCATGAACATTTTTCACGATTGTCTCTATTTAAGCCACTGGTTTTGCCCTATTCAGGATCACACTTATTTTCCTCCCAGTGTTGTGCCACAAATCCTAGGGGAATGCTCGGACTTCTCCTTCCACTAACCATGAGGGCTTTGCCCTAGGCTACTTTACATTATCAAAGCACTTCAAGGAGAGGATTCTACGCTCATCTTCATCGCCAAGCAAGGAGTTCTTCGCATCAAACGTAGTCTGATTATATTTTACTAAAGAAGACAACCAACCTTTACCCAGGATAATTGTTGGGTCCGAGCTGGGATGCGGGTTGACAACCCGATGATTCCTAACGTGAATCTACAAAAAACCTCTGGATTTGATTTTATCTTTTACCTTTTTTCTCATGGATTATTCTTGATAAGTGTAATCTCCTTTATTTTGATGATGTATGCCTTCTAAACTATGATTTGTAATTTTACTTCATGTTTATGAAAATCTGTTTAGTTTAGATTGTGCTTGAAGTGCATTGATTCTGCCATCACCCTCCACTCCATTACGCAAGCCTTCTCTTCCATCCCGCGAGCCTTCTCTTCCATTACGTAAGCCTACTCTTCCAATCTGCAAGCCTACTCTTCCATCTTGCTTGCCTACTCATCTATTCTGTGAGTCTACTCTTCCATCTGCCAAGCGAAAAAGCGCATAATGACTTGTGTAATCCAACACCTTGTGAAGCGGTGCTGGAGACCCATATTGTTAGTTTAGATCTCTTTCATACTTATTTTCACAACCAAACCAAGACTTCCATAATCCATCTGACCGTAAGGGCTTCAATCTTAAGTCCTTCCTCAAAAGATTACTCCACCTTACTGTGTTTCATGTGAGATCGATACTTGGGAAAACTCTCCCATTTTATATTACTTGTGTGACCGGTACACTTGTCGTAAACACATCAGTAGATGCTTACTTAAGTTTGTCAAAATCTAGCTAATTTTTTAACACATTATTATAAATCTCTATTCACCCCATAAAGAATTCTCAGAGGTTTAACTGTTCACTTTCAACTGGTATTACAAGCTGGATGATCAGAAAAGGTTCACACCTTGATCAAAAGATCTATACAGTTTTTAGTCTATACCTGTTAGCATAATAACAAATTTATAAAATGAGTTTAAATCATTTTAAAGAGTTTGCATCCATTAGACCGCCATTCTATAACCTAAAAAAGTTTACACCCTAGAAAACTAGAATTAAACATTATAAGAATTCTATTGATGAAGATATCTTTGATGTAAACTTTGCAGGATCCCCAATAACAAATAAGAAGGAATCTACTGAAAATATAACACCAAAGATTGCCCATAAATCTGAATAGATAGAAGAGAAGAAAAAAAATGCATGTGATGTCATGGCCATGAATATCTTAGTTTTTATCATGTTAGATAAAGTATTTCAAAAGGTTGCTGATTTCCAATCTGCCAAAGAAATTTGGGAGTCACTCTCATAAATAATGGAAGAAAGCTCTAATGAGAGAAAGGTTAGAAGCATTACATAGTATGAGAACTTCCAAAACAAAGTAGAAGAGTCAGTTGCTAATATTTATATTAGATTTAGCACAATTTTCAATGAACTCAAAAGACTAGACAAGGAAATCTCATTGACAAAAAATAATGAGAAGCTACTCATGTGCTTTCCAGGCATAAGGGACTCAAGAATTTGGGCTATAAGATAATGAAGATTGTTGGGAACCTTGCCCTAAATGTTCCTAATTTGAAGAATCACTCAAGTCAATGATAAATATATTTTGTATTTAATGATCATCTGATTTGATATGTGTGGATTATTATAAAATCATGTTAACCACTCTTAGTAAGTCATGTGAACAATAGATGTTAAAGGATACTTAACTTATTCACAGAAGTAAACTAAGTATAATATTGTTATGGTATGCTAAGAATATCATTGAGGCCACTTCAACATAATTGTGAAGAATCACAATATTACTCAAATCGTCGTGACATGGTAAAGCAGTTCATGCTCGTGTATGTCGTCAAGATAATATATAGTTCATGACAATATCATTTTAACAAGAATCAATTATGCAAACATCATTTTGAAAGAGCTGAAGTATATATGTAATATCCCTCAAATAATTAGACCCCCAAGAGTGATTTTTTCATGACTAGGTCATAACAAAACCCTAGGAAGCTCAAGAACACCAGGTGAACTAGGGCATAAAGGTAGAAATCACCTTGGTCTGTAAATAACATATTTCAAATACCAATCCTAGGGTTTGACTTTAGGGCTTTAACTTGACTCCATGACCCCACCATATCACTACTAACCCTTTGGAAGGTCCATTGGGTCACAAAGGACCCATTGGAGGCAACCTAAGTTGTCAAGTTGACCAAAGTCAACTCTAATACTAATTAGGTCAAACTAGCTCACATAAGGTCAATTGACCTTCCCTTAGCAAATTTGACTCCACCTAAACCTCCCTAGCCCTAAGGGGGTTCATTGGGTCACCAAGGACCCATTGGGGTCAACCAAAGAGGTCAAGTTGACCAAAGTCAACCTAAACCCTAAAATGGTCAAAGTACCCTAATAAGGGTCAAGTGACCACCAAGGTGCCAAACCAATCCTACACAAGTCTCCCTAGACTTTAGGGGAGGACAATGGGTCAATAGGCACCCATTGGGGTTAACCCAAAAAGTCAAATTGACCAAAGTCAACTCAACCCTAAAATGGGTAAAATTAACTCAAGTTGACTTAACCTAGCCTAATCCACTTGGGCTAAGCCTAATTGGAGTGGCTCATGTTGGGTATTGTATCTACAATAACCTAGATTTGTGTGAAGTCATCCTTAAACTAAGCTGAATTAATTATGTATTTGATGATATTCTTTAGTTGAGTGTTTGTAGGTCATTATTGCTAAGTGTAGACCAATGTCAGTTTACAATGAGTCACTAAACACATGACCAAACAATATAATACCTCTTTGTGTGACCCATGATGTTGACTCATGTGTAACCTCTCTATTGGGATGCATTTCATTTTCAACTACTAAAGCAATGGAAGAAAGGAAGGGTTGTTGTTTTCAAGAAAGAAGAATAAGTTATTCAGAGAAAATATTTTAAGTCTTTTTCTCAAAAAATGAAGTGTGTTTCTCGAGAAGTCTAAGTTTAGTTCTCGAGAAAGCAATGCTTTTCTCGAGAAACCTCAAGACTTCTCAAAAAATTCTCAGAAACATTCTCCAAGTCTCTTTTCTCGAGAAAGCCCTGAAGATTTCTCGAGAAACCAAGTTCATTTCTCGAGAAAGGAAAGTAGTTCTCGAGAAGTCAAAAATTGTTTCTCGAGAAGCCAAGTATATTTCTCGAGACATCAAGTTCATTCTCGAGAAATAATTCCTTCATTCCACAGATTCTGCGATAAGTATTTTCTCAAGAAGCTAAGTTAATTTCTCGAGAAAGCAAAGTAGTTCTCGAGAAGTCAAATTCCTTTCTCGAGAAGCTAATTCTTTTTCTCGAGAAACCAAGTTCTTCCTCGAAAAATCAGTTCCTTAGTTCAAGGATTTTGCATAAAGTATTTTTCTCGAGAAGGCTATGACCATTTCTCAAGAAACCAAACTCTTCTCGAGAAATCCTATTTCTTCTCGAGAAATAAAGTTGCAAAAAATTTCTTTTTAAATCTGTCTGATGGGATTTTGATATAATCTAAGTATCTAATGATTGGTCCACGTGGATCATTCCATAATAATTTCAGACTGTTAGACAATGTTATATATAAAGTTTTTTTAGAGGAATCACAAACCGTAATAACAGTAATCAGAATCGCACCGTAATTTGAAGATTGGGAGAAGCTGCGCCATCATCATCATTCTTCATTATCGCTCATCTTTCGATCCAGCAATTCCAAGAAGAAAATATTCGACAGATCACAGACCAAAGTTCTTCAAACATCTACTTGATCGTGTCGGGTCCTAATTTTTCAGATCGAAGTTTTCTCGGGATTTCTTCCTCAACTTCTTCACAGAAATTTTCATTTTCAAGAAGGAAGAAACTTGAAGATTTTTAGATCTGAGAGTGTAAAGTTTTTTTATTGTTGTTGTAAACATCTATTTTCACTTTTTGTAGGAAGTTTGTTCTTTCGAGTGTAGATCCCATTTTGGGGGATCGAGTTTGTTGGAGCTTTGCTCTCCGAGTTTATAGGAGTGTTTTATCTCCGAGTTATAGGAGCGTTGCTCCAAGTTATAGGATTATTGCAATCCGAGATTTAGTGAAGTAGCCGAGGCTAGCCGTAGTTCTAGATAGGCGAGGTAGAGAGTGGACGTACCTAAGATTAGGGGACCACTATAAATTCCTTGTGTCGTCTCGGTTATGCTTGATTATTTTCTATATTGTTTACTCTCAAGCTTTTATTCTTCAAAAGACAGATCTCACCTATTCACTCCCTCTAGGTTATTTAGGTAGACAACTAGATACTTTCAATTGGTATCAGAGGGAGGTTGTTCACAAAAAGTTTCACACCTTGAACAGATCTACTTCTAGTTGTCATAGAGATTATCAAGCATGGACAGATCTATGGATTTTGCAAAGGTTTCGGTGTGCACCAAGGCTAACTTTCTCATGTGGAAAGAGAGAGTAAGATTCTTCATGAAAGCTGTTGATCCCCGCATTTTCATGATAGTGAAAAAAGGTCCCCATGTTCCCATGATTGCTTCTACTATCGATCCAAAAAAGAAAGTGCCGAAGAAACTGATAGATCTTGTTAAAGATGAGATTGCCCTTGTCTCCTAGACAAGAAATCCAAGAATATCATCGCAAGTGCAGTCAATGATTCAATGTTGCAGAACCTAATACACTGTCAATCTGCCAAGGAAATGTTGAAGTCTCTGATTGTTTTGATGGAAGGCACCGAAGAAGTAAGGGATGACAGTAGGTCCCTTTTGAACCATAAGTATGAGGCCTTCAAGAAAGGCCCCAAGGACACAATAGTTGATGCATATGATAACTTCTTCAAGATCGTCAACAGGCTGAAGAACTACGGCCGGGTTTTCACAAATGGAGTGCTTAATGACAAGTTCCTAAGATCCTTGACTAAGGAATGGGACAACAAGATTTGTGTTATTTGGGAGTTTGGGAGAATGGCTGATACTTACCCCCAGAACCTCTTCGGGAGGCTTATGTCCTATGATCTTCAAATCAACTCCAAAAAAGTTGAAGAAGAGGGTAGCATATCTTCATCAAAGGAGAAGTCTGTTGCACTGAAGGCAGATAGCTCAAGAAAGGCTAAAGCAGCATCTCCTGCTCCCACTCTAGAAGAAAGTGAAGAGGAAGACTCAGAGCCGAGCACCTCGGGCTCAGTGTTATCTGATGGAGAATTATCTCTTCTCTCCAGACAGTTCAAGAAGTTTCTCAGTAAGAAGAAACAAATGAGAGGCAAAGACTCCTTATACAGAAGATCACGTCACGATGGTGATCATCAAAAGAAATGTTACACAAATGAAAGGTAGAAGTCTAAACAAAACAAACATATTTCTGCTAACATTGTGTGATATTGCTGTAATAAGCCAGGTTACGTGATCGCCGACTGCCGTCATAAGAAGAAGGAGGGTTAAAGAAGAGAAGAACATAAGTCCTCCTACGACAAAAAGAAGGAGAAGAGCTTCATGGCAAAGAAGAAGAAGGACTTCCGTGACACTGACTCATCTGAGTCAAGTGAGAATGAAGAAGCCTACTTCGTGCTCATGGATCACTTCGACGAAGAAGAAGCTGCCCCCTAATTTCATGGGGAGGTAAATTCTCACACCATTCTTTTAGAGTATGATGTTCCAGACGATGTTCATGAGGACTGTTCCTCAGATGATGAATCAGAGCTCATGGTTCAGTATAAAGAGTTGATCAAGGCCAATGACCGGTGACAAAAAGTTGTTAGAACTCGGGCCAAGGAGATCAAATCCCTTAAGGATGAGGAGATCACTCTGAGGGAGGAAGTTACAAGAATGAACTCACTAAAAGAAGAACTTCATGCCCTAGCTGATGACAACAATAGCTCACACGAGCTCCTTAACAAAACAGAGAAAATCATCGAGAAGCTTGAAGGACAACTTGCTGCCGAAAAGAAACTTGTTGTAAGTTTCTCCAAGCCCAAGAGAATCTTTCCATTTGTTGCTGAATTCTCTACTCAGGCTAAAGGAGCTGGCTTAGGTCATGTGGCTGCTCCTAGTAAATCTTCCAGGAGGGCCAAGGCTAAAAGGAAAAATAAGGCTGCTACAAAAGCAACCGCCGAAGGTAAAGGGAAGGGCCCTATCAGTCAGACCACATTTAAGTAGGTTATTTTTCCTTCAAATGAATTTGATTTTGATAGCTCCTCTAGTCACTTGACAAGACCAATTCAGTTTGAACTTGTCAAGGACTGTTGGAACACCCTATTACTAATTTGGGCAAGGATCACTATGTTTTTAGGAAATCAGTTTGACCTAGATGTATAGTTGAAAAGGTCAAGTTAGAATGAGTATAGGGCTTAGAACTTAGGTTTGAAGCTGCCCCCAGGACCATTCAAGGATCAAGACTTAGAGCTGAGACAAAGACAATTATCGTCGAGCTTAGGTCGACGAAACGTCGAACTCCGTTCGACGATTTCTGAGCTCAACTCTGCTAAGTCGTCGAGCTCAAGTCGACGATCTTCGAGCTCAGATCTATGATCTGCCTTCATCTTATTCTTTAGGTCGCTGAGCTCCGGTCGACGATCTTCGAGCTCAGTTCGACGTTTTCTGTCTGATGTTCAATCCAATCTCTGAGCTCAGTTCAACGATCGTAGAGCTCATATCGACGTTTTTCTGAGAGATCGATGACATTAAGGATTCAAATTCAGTCCGCTTTCGGAATATTTTTCAAATTCTCTCAGCATTTATTTCAAGAGATTTGTCAGTCGTTTTCATTTATTCTGGAGCAAGTTTCAAGGAATTTCTCAGAGAATGTTTATTGGACTTTCCTCCAGAAGACAAAATATTTATGGAAGACATTTATGACTACTAACGGCTATCTTGGACAGAGGATCATCAGAGAATAATATACACAACAGCAAATCAAGAAAAAGAGAACTTACTCATCACACACTGAATACAGATATACACAGATAGTTAGATCAACAGAGAGAAAAATCAAGTGATCAATCCTTAAGAGTTTTATTGAAAATTAGCATACTAAAAAGTGTTCATAGCTTCAACATCAAAGACTCCAGATTTTTCATATTTCAGCCTCTGCTGAAATCATCTTCTGCTGGAGATCTAAAGCTTCTGAAGGCCTATCACCCTAGCAAAGCTCTCACTCCTGAACTATCTACATCTCAGGGGGAGCTTTGATAACACAATCAATCCACTAAGTCTTCTCTCAGTGATTGAGACAGAGAAGACAACTTCACCTCTTCTTTTTTCTTTTCCTACTGTAAAAGGGTTATCAAAACTCCCTTCAAAAGTTCTGAATCTGGTTCTGAGAGCCTTGTAAAAACTCAGTGGTGGCAAGACACCTTATCAAAAAATCTAGATTTGGTTTTTGAGCACCTTATCAAAAGCTCATTGGTGCTAGGACACCTGATCAACTCATCCTGAGTGGATTCCTACCAAGGGTGGTAGAAGAGTGGATGTACCCAGGTTGATTGGGGAACCACTATAGCTTCTTGTGTTTGGTTGCTTGTGTGTATTCTTTGCTGTGTGCTGTGAATCTTTTGTTCTCTTTTTATTATTACTTCTGTTTTACTGTTGCACCACAATACACATACTGTATTAACTTAACTCTTCCTCTGCAAAGTTTTATTTTGAAAAATTATTTTAATAAACTCCATTCACCCCCCTCTAGAGTCAGACTGATCTTATCCTCCACTTTCAATTGGTATCAGAGGGAGGTTGGTTGTTCACACAGGCTAACACCTGAACCAAAAGATCCTTGATAAGATCAATCTTATAAGAAGGTTATTTTCATTATATTTAATTTTATATAAAGATATGGCACAGAACAAAGATTATGCAAGCACCAGGCCTCCAGTGTGCAATCTATCCAAGTTTGCACTTTGGAAAGCTAGGATTAGACTTTATATGAATTCTATTGATGAAGACATATTTAATTCTGTTTTGATAGTGTGCCCAAGTCCACCAGCAAGCTCAAGTACAAATGTTGTTCCACCTCCTTCAGGAACAGATGCTGAAATAAAGAAGTGGAAGACTGCAGATGCCAAGGCCATGAATATCTTAGCTCAGACAATGTATGATGAGATATTTCAGAAGATAGCTGAATACAACTCAGCCAAAGGAATTTGGGACAAACTTTCTGAGATTGTCTCAGGATCTGCTGATGAGAGAAAAGATAGAAGATCCCATCTCATATCCCAATATGAGAACTTCAAGAAAGGAGAAGCTGAGTCAGTAGCAGACATGTACAACAGATTAAGTCTGATTGTCAATGAGTTGAAGACTCTGGATAAAGAAATCTCATTGACTGAGCTGAATGACAAAATCCTAATATGTTTCCCCAGCACTTTGGATTCAAGAATCTGGCCAATCAAAGATACCAGAAGTCTAAATGAGATTACCACTGAAGCTCTCCTAGGCAAGCTCAAATCTTATGAGCTGCTCATTAAAAATAGAGAAGAAGAACAGAAGGCTGCCTCACCAGCCACAAGGAAAGAGAAGACAATAGCCTTCAAAGCTGTTGAGGACCTGCTTGAAGAAAAGGTCACAGACAATGAGGAGCTACTCAGCTTATTGGCCAAAAGATTCTACAAAATGGCCAGAAAAGACTTCAGAAACAGATCATACAAGGGACATGATAAGCTAAGGTATGATAAATCAAATAACAACAAGGAAGTTATATGTTTTGGTTGCAGGAAACCAAGCCATATTGAGCCTGACTGTCCAGAAAACAAAAAAAAGGACAAGAAAGATAGAAGAGAAAGAAGAAATGAGAAAGACTATAAGAAGAACAGCTCAGACAAACCCTCCTCCAGCAAAAACAAACATACAAGGAAGGGATTTGTTGCTGAGACATGGAGTGAAACTGAAGAGGATTCTGAAGCTTCATCCAGCTCCAGTGATGATGAGGATGATGCTAATGAAAATTAATTTTTCATGATGGCTATCAATGCCTCTCAAACAGATTCAGAAGCAGAAGAGTCAGAGTCAGATTCAGAAATTCAACTAGAAGAAGACCAGGTAATCAATTCTTTTGATTTCAGTTCTGAGGACTTTAAACCTGAGTTTAAAGTACTATGCCTAGATCTATTAGAGTTTGAGAAGGAAATCGTTTCCCTCAAAAAACAACTGTCTGAGTATAGCACTTTAAAATCAGAGAACCTCAAACTCTCTGAAGAGTTAGAATGCTATAGAGAGGAGATAGCTTCACTGAAAAGTGAACTATCCAAGGCCAAGTAGTTTGAAGAATACCTTAATGGGAGAAGCATCAAACTGATGGATATCACAAGCACAGTGAACTCTAGAATTAATAGTACACTGGGCTTGGGAGCTTTATCCAGCCAGCCTATAGTTCTGACAACCCAATCAAATTTATCTCTGATAAAGGGAAGGAAGTTGTAGAGGTAGCTAGGAAGAATGCAGATTTGCCAAAGAAAGTTATAGTTCAACAGAATGCGTCGAATAGAGCTCGACAATCGTCGAACGTCGCTCGACGATCCAAGAAAAAATCATCGAACTCAGATCGACGACACCTGAACTCTGAACTCCAGGAAAGTCGATCTTCGAACAGAGCTCGATGATCTGACCTAAGATCGTCGACCTCAGCTCGGCGATCGTCGAATGGAGATCAGGACTTTGAACAATCTTTCAAAGGTACATCTAGATTCAATCCTAGAAGTCCTACATCCCAAGGTTTCAACCCCTATACTGAATGGATAGTACCTCCTAGGAGATACCATCCTGAAGGTTATAAGAGTCAACCTGGGATGTCTTTCATTTCTGAATTTAAGGGATATCAACCTAGGCCTAAGGTAAACTGGGTCAAAAACATATAAGCTGTTTATGTGCAGGAGAAGACCTATCCAATATCAAACCAGCAATGGTATCTGGAGAGTGGGTGCTCAAAGCACAAGATAGGGAACACGGACAACTTTACATCCTTTAAATCCAAGCTTGGACCCAAAGTAATTTTTGGTGATTCAAACTTTGGAACAACAAAAGGATATGGTGCAGTCCAAATTGGAACAGTCACCTTCAAGAAAGTAGCTTTTGTTGAAGGACTCAAGCACAACTTGATAAGTATCAGTCAACTTTGTGATGAAGGATATCAAGTGACTTTCAACAAAGCTATATGCAAGGTCAAGTCAGAAGACAACACAACTGTGTTGACAGGTAACATAAAAGGTAACATTTACTTAGTAGATTTTCATTCATCTAAAGTAGATATTTTCCTGTTCAATTTCATATCTAGACCTAATATACTATGGCATAAGAGACTAGGACATATTAACCTTAGAACCATTCCTAGGCTATCCAAGGACAACCTTGTTAGAGGACTACCTTCTGGCCCCTACAAGAAGGAAGGACTTTGCAAGGCTTGTAAATTAGGAAAGCAAACTAAAAATAGTTTTAAGTCACTTAACAAGAGTGATTCACCTAGGATTTTGTATCTGTTACACTTGGATCTTTTTGGACCCATTACAGTACAAAGCCTATGAGGGAAATCCTATACTTTAGTGGTTGTAGATGACTTCTCAAGATTCACATGGGTGTTCTTTCTGAGGAAGAAGTCTGATAACTTTAAGTGTTTGACAGAGTTTCTCAAATGTATACAGAGTGAGTTCAATACTCATATTGCCCTGATCAGAAGTGATCATGGGACAGAGTTTGATTCTCTTCTTATGCAAGAGTTCTGTCAGAGTGAAGGGATCAGACATACATTCTCAACTCCTAGAACTCCTCAACAAAATGGGGTAGCAGAAAGGAAAAATAGAACCCTAATTGAATCTGCAACTACATTGTTGTCAGATGCTCACCTTCCTCTATCCTTTTGGGCTGAGGCAGTGAACACCTCAAACTATGTACTGAATAGAAGTTTGATACATAAACTGAAGGGCAAGACTCCCTATGAATTACTCAAAGGGAAGAAACCTAAAGTAGATTACTTCAAAATTTTTGGTTGCATTTGTTATATTCACAACAATGACAAGAGATATATAGCAAAATTTCAAGCAAAAGCTGATGAAGGAGTGTTTCTGGGATACTCCATGATCAGTAAAGCTTATAGGGTCTATAATAAAACTACTCAAAAAATAGAAGAATCTGTCCATATTTCCTTTGATGAAACAAATATGTCTTCCAAGAAGAAGAATGCTTCTACCATAGAACATTTGCAGGTACATTCTCTAGCTGAATACTTGGACAGATTGCAAGTTACTCAAAAGGATGAAAGTAGTGAAGATGAAGAAGCTGCTCAACATCTGGAAGAAAAACTTCTTGAAGGGCCAGTTGCTGTTCCACAAGCGGAAACAATAACACAGGTTGGTGAACAATCAACAACCCCTGTTGATTTAGTAACATCAAGAGATCATCCAATCTCCCAAGTGATTGGAAACATCTCAGCTGGTGTGCAAACCAGAAATCAGGTCAACCAAAACCTGATGCACACTTGCTGTCTCTCTCAAATCGAACCTCAATCCATTCAAGATGCAGAGCAAGATCCACACTGGATCATTGCAATGCAAGAGGAGTTGCATCAATTTGAAAGAAACAAAGTTTGGGAACTAGTGCCTAAGCCAAAGGATCATTCCATTGTTGGAACAAAATAGGTGTTCAGAAACAAATTGGATGATCAAGGAATTATTGTAAAGAACATGGCAAGGCTAGTTGCTCAAGGATATTATTAAGAAGAGGGGATAGACTATGACCAGACCTTTGCACCAGTTGCAAGGTTAGAGGCCATAAGAATCTTCCTGGCTTATTCTGCTCATAAGGGATTCAAAGTCTACCAAATGGATGTGAAGAGTGCTTTTATCAATGGGGAGATCAAAGAAGAAGTCTATGTCAGACAACTCCCAGGTTTTGTCTCTCCAACTCACCCTGATTATGTTTTCAAACTACATAAAGAATTATATGGTCTAAAGCATGCTCCTAGAGCATGGTATGAGACCCTAGCATTCTTTCTTCTTGAAAATGATTTTATTAGGGGGAGAGTAGACCAAACTCTATTTATTAGAACCCATAAGTCCCATACCCTACTAGTACAAATATATGTAGATGACATCATCTTTGGTTCTATTGATTCAAACTTGTGCAAAAAGTTTTCCAAGCTGATGCACTCTAAATTTGAAATGAGTAGCATGGGTGAGCTATCCTTCTTCTTAGGATTGCAAGTCAAACAACATGCTGAAGGCATATTTATTTCTCAAACCAAGTATGCAAAAGAGCTGGTTAAGAAATTTTGTATGTCTGATGCATCATGTATGAAAACACCCATGCCTACCAATGATGTATTGGATGCTGATGAACATGGGAAACCAGTTGATCATACAATATACAGATCAATGATTGGCTATTTATTGTACCTTACAATTAGTAGGCCTGATATAATGTTTGTTACATGTATGTGTGCTAGATTCCAAGTTAGCCCTAGAGAGTCACACTTAACTTTAGTAAAGAGGATTCTTAGGTATGTTAAAATCTGTCCAAATCTATGTCTCTGGTATCCAAAAGATTCAACATTTGACTTAACTGGATTTTCAGATGCTGATTATGCTGGATGCAGAATAGACAGGAAAAGCACTAGTGGAACTTGTCAGTTTCTTGGTGATAGACTTGTCTCATGGTTTTGTAAGAAACAAACATTTGTGTCAACTTCAACTGTTGAAGCTGAATATATGGCTGCAGGTAGTTGTTGTTCACAAATTTTGTGGATTCAAAATCAACTCCTAGACTATGGTTACAACTTAGAGAAGTCTAAAATATTTTATGACAACACCAGTGCAATTTCCATTGCACAAAATCCAGTCCTCCATAGTAGGACAAAACACGTAGAAATTAGGCATCATTTTCTAAGGGATAATGTTGAGAAAAATAAAATTGAACTTCAATATATCCCAACTGATTTGCAAAGAGGAGATATTTTCATCAAGACTTTGGATGAAAAGAAACATAACTTCTTCCTCAATCAGTTAGGAATGTTAGATGGAGGTAGCCTAAAATAAATTCCAAGATTTTTAAATCTAAAAACAGACAAAGATTAGGCAAAAAACTCATCTCTTTTTGTGTCTGTAGGATAGTTTCTGTCTCTGAACTGCGCTCGACGTTTTCCCAAAAATCGTCGAACGGCGATCGACGGTTTCCCAAACATCGTCGAACGCAGATCGACGTTTCCCGAATCATCGACCGAAGTTCAGCGTCGCCTGATAGATCTAAGCTATCCTTCCTTCTGATAAGCGGTCGTCGAGCAGAGCTCGACGCTCGTCAATGTCGTCGAACGGAGATCGACGACATTGAAACCTCTTCGTATTCCTTTAGAAGACCAAATCGTGGAACTGAGTTCAACGATTCTTCGTTTCGGCGTCGAACCCTAATATAAAAATATTTTTTCAACCGTCGTTCTCCTTTGCACGTTCATAGTTTCTGCATAAAAACCCATTTTCCCTCCAAACTCTTGCTGCACTTGGTCGTGTTTGTTCAATCTTTGCAGGTACAAATGGCGGCGTCGGTTGCCGCTCTTTCTAAAATGAAATTTGATACAGGTTTTGACATAGATATGAACTCCTTTGATGGCAGCGATCAGAGGTTCAAAGATATTCTCAATCTTTTCCGAGAACAGTAGTTAGTTCAGCTTATGACCACCAGAATAAAGATTGCGGCAGATGAAATCAAAGAATGGGTTTTTACTGCATCCAATGAGAATGAGAATACTATAGTCGGCACGATCAACGGGACTCAGGTACCATTGTCCCCTATTCTTCTGACTAAAGTATTCGCCTTAAGTACTGGAGATGACTCTATTAATTTGTCTGGAAAAGAATTTGATTCCATGTTAAATAGAATGGGTCATTCTTCTGTACACCCTAATAAGCTATTGAAAAAGAATCTATCATTAGAATTTCAATTTTTGCTGATGTTGTGGGAAAAGTGCTTCTGGCAAAGCACTCAGCTCATGATACCATCTTAAGGTATCAGCTCTGCCTAATGGGAGCAATAGTTGAAAAGAAACATCTGGATTGTGGAACTATCAACTTTGACTTGATCAAGAAGAAAATTAACAAAAGTTGTGTCTTTTTTGGAAGGATTCTAGGGGTTTTCCTGCATTCCAGGTGCCCTGAATTACTGGTTTCAAATGGGATGCACATCAATGCATCCAAAAGGCTCACCTGTGCCCTTTTCAGCAAGTGGGACAGGCAGATTATCAACCCTAATAGGGCTGCTGCAGCACCATCTGCTTCAGGCACAAGGACTACTACAGTCACTTCCCCTCAGGTCTCTGCCCCAGCAGAAGATTTGCCTGCTTCCTCCTCTGCTCCTCCTTCTCCACCTCCTATTATTTCTGCCTTAACTTCCTCATCAACCATCCAATCAGCCATCTCCTCCCCCATCACAATTTCATCACCTATTTCATCTCCTCCAGCCACCACCTCAGAACCATTTCACCCTCTGTACAACTATCCACCCATTGATTCTTCCATTCCATCTTTCAACATTTTGGATGACTCCTTCATGGATGATTCCCCCTCCTCACCTCTTGATCCTCCATCATCCTCCTCATACCAACAGCTCCTCCATGACATCCTTAATCAACCATCTTTCTCACCATCTATCTCCACACCCGTTTCATCTATCTCCACAATCCCAATATCTCTACCATCCATCTCTATACCTCCTACCACCACACCATCCACCATTATGCCAACAACATCAACTCCTACCTCTACTCAAGCCCATCTTGAGCATGTAGATATTCCTGCACTGGCAGACAGGCTATATGAGCTGCTAGCCCCAGGCTATCCTCATTGCTGGAGACCACAATGGCTCCACTTCTGAAACATGTTCAGGAGCTATCTGACAGGCTATCTTCCTTTCTCTCCTCTCAGGCAATCCCTTCCTCTAGGTGCCTTGATCCAGTTCCTACTGAATCAAGGCAGGGGGAGATGCCTCATAAAGCTAATGAAGTGCCTGCTGCTGCTCACGTTCCAGTGTTTACAGTGGACCTCAGGTCACTGTTGAGTGCTTTTTATTCTGTTCACAGAAGATATTTACCAGTTCAGCAAGTTGAAGATCTTACTAAGGCCATTGTGCCTATTTCAGAATGTGATCCCAGCCTGATTGCATCATATGTCAACTCTTTTAAGGCTGAGGATGTTGTTGCTTCTGATTATACTACTGTTATATCTGTTGGAACTACTGACTTTGAAATGTTGTCTGCTGATGCTGATGCTATTGCAGATAAAGATCTTGCTACTTATCTGGAAGAACTTGCTGCTCCAATTCCTTCTGCTCTTGTTGCTACTTCAATAGGTTGTGTATCTGCTGCTGCTACTGCTCCTGTTCTGACTCTTGATCAATTGAAACAACAAGAGAAATACATCAAAAGTATAGATGATTTGTATGACAGACCACAGAGTTCTGAAAGTGATCAGTTCAATACAGAATTTGATGACTCTGCTAGCACTATTGCTAGGAAAAGGAAAGCTAGAAGTAAGGCCATGATGAAGGTCCCTCCTGCAAAGGCCAAGGATGTAAATGACATACCCTATTATATTCTACATGATTGCCAGATAACTGAATCTTGGATGCAGTATTCTAAAAACCAGCTAAAGGCCATGAGGAAAAGAAGAAAGTTGGATAAGTATGAGAAAGGTTCATCCCAGTTTCAGCCTCCTCCTCCTCCTCCTCTAGATTCAGGATCAGGTGGAGGCTCAGCTTCTCAAACCTCTGCTCCAAAGCAAAGCTACTCCCAATCTTCACAGAGATATCATCCTAGAGGGCAATATCAAAGAGGTTATCAGTACAGAAGGGGACAATACAGAGGTAATCAGAGAGAACACAGGATTCAATCAAGACAACAAAGGGAAGGACAAAGACATATGGACTCAACTCAAGGTCCTTTCCCTTATAAACTTAGATAAACTATTGATACAAGGATTTCTACTACTTCAGAAACTGTTAATAGATATGAACCTGCAATCCCTTTTGAAGATCCAGAGAATAATCCTTTATCATGGACTGCTAGGATGAAAGAACTTGCTGCCTAAGATCAGTTGAAGAAGGCCAGAGAGCAAGGAAAAAACAGATCCAACATCACTACCTTGTCAGAACAAAGGAAGGCAGAACTTGAAAGATATGCTTCAAGGAAGTTCTTTGACCCAGTGGATTACATGAAACCGCATCCTGAGGCTGTGGTTCCCAGACCAAGATCTCAAACCTCCTTAGGTGTAGAAGATGACAGAAGGTCAAAGAAAGAGGCTCTCAATCCCAATAGGGAAATCTTATTTAAGAAAGGAAGTGAAAAGAAGTGATCTCTGTAAGCAGTCAGTACATTCATTTTAAAACATTTGCTGATATTCTATCTCAATGCTGATATGCTGCATGTTCTGCTCTATTGCTTTAATATTTTTGCTTTTCTGTATATGCTTTTGTATTTATTACTGAGTTCTGTAAATAGTAATCCTAACCCAAATAGTGGGAGATTGTTGGAACACCCTATTACTAATTTGGCAAGGATCACTATGTTTTTAGGAAATCAGTTTGACCTAGATGTATAGTTGAAAAGGTCAAGTTAGAATGAGTCTAGGGCTTAGAACTTAGGTTTGAAGCTGCCCCCAGGACCATTCAAGGATCAAGACTTAGAGCTGAGACAAAGACAATTATCGTCGAGCTTTGGTCGACGAAACGTCGAACTCCGTTCGACGATCTCTGAGCTCAACTCTGCTAAGTCGTCGAGCTCAGTTCGACGATCTGCGAGCTCAGATCGACGATCTGCCTTCAGCTTATTCTTCAGGTCGCTGAGCTCCGGTCGACGATCTTCGAGCTCAGTTCGAAATTTTCTGTCTGATGTTCAATCCAATCTCTGAGCTCAGTTCAACGATCGTAGAGCTCAGATCGACGTTTTTTCTGAGAGATTTATGACTTTAAGGATTCAAATTCAGTCAGCTTTTGGAATGTTTTTCAAATTCTCTCAGCATTTATTTCAAGAGATTTGTTAGCCGTTTTCATTTATTCTGGAGCAAGTTTCAAGGGATTTCTCAGAGAATGTTTATTAGACTTTCCTCCAGAAGACAAAATATTTATGGAAGACATTTATGACTGCTAACGACTATCTTGGACAAAGGATCATCAGAGAATAATATACACAACAGCATATCAAGAAAAAGAGAACTTACTCATCACACACTGAATACAGATATACACAGATAGTCAGATCAACAGAGAGAAAAAACAAGTGATCAATCCTGAAGAGTTTTATTGAAAATTAGCATACTAAAAAGTATTCATAGCTTCAACATCAAAGACTCCAGATTTTTCATATTTCAGCCTCTGCTGAAATCATCTTCTGCTGGAGATCTGAAACTTCTGAAGGCCTATCACCCTAGCAAAGCTCTCACTCCTGAACCATCTACATCTCAGGGGGAGCTTTGACAACACAATAGATCTACTAAGTCTTCTCTCAGTGATTGAGACAAAGAAGACAACTTCACCTCTTCCTTTTTCTTTTCCTACTATAAAAGGGTTATCAAAACTCCCTTCAAAAGTTCTGAATCTGGTTCTGAGAGCCTTGTCAAAACTCAGTGGTGGCAAGACATCTTATCAAAAAATCTAGATTTGGTTTTTGAGCACCTTATCAAAAGCTCATTGGTGCCAGGACACCTGATCAACTCATCCTGAGTGGATTCCTACTAAGGGTGGTAGAAGAGTGGATGTACCCAGGTTGATTGGGGAACCACTATAGCTTCTTGTGTTTGGTTGCTTGTGTGTATTCTTTGCTGTGTGCTGTGAATCTTTTGTTCTCTTTTTATTATTACTTCTGTTTTATTGCTGCACCACAATACACATACTGTATTAACTTAACTCTTCCTCTGCAAAGTTTTATTTTGAAAAATTATTTTAATAAACTCTATTCACTGCCCCTCTAGAGTCAGACTGATCTTATCCTCCACTTTCAAGTACTATAATTGGTGGACTCGTCATCAAAACTTCGGTGGAAGTGCCTTCAAAGCACCTATAATGAAGAGATCACTCTACAGAGCTATGGTCCCTATGTTCATGGCCGTAACAATAAGAAGGAACCAAAAGCCAAAACTGGTGTGCCTAAGGCTAAAGAGATGGGGAGCTCTTATGTAAGCTGCAAACAGGAGGCCTCCACCTCAAGGAATACAACCACTGCTAGACCTCAGCTCCAAAAGGTAAAGAAGGAGTACAAAAGGAGGTAGAACAGATTTGACTGTTGGTGTTGTGACAAAAGTGGGCATTTTGGCGTAGATTGTTGGTGCAACCCTACCAATTTTGTAAACCCACGAGTTATCTATGCGAGACTGACCACTCGCAAGGTTAATGTTCCTAGTGGTGTTCATCTAACTAAGGACCAAAATACATTTGGGTTCCTAAGGTAAAATGATCTATTTTTGCAGGTATGTCCAAATGCCAACAAAACGTCTATCTGGTATTTGGACAGTTGAAGCTCTCGGCATATGACCGGGACAAGAAGCATACTTCAAAATTATACTCTAGTCAAAGACGGTCCAAAGGTTATCTTTGGTGGCTCTGACTGGGGAATTACAAAATTCTACAGTTTGATTTCTATTAGTGTAGTCTCATTCACTGATGTGGATTATGTGAAAGGATTAGAACATAATCTTATTAGCATAAGTATGTTATGTGATAAAGGTTTCATTGTTACTTTCTCTAAGGATCAGTGCCTGATAAAATCGGCATCTACTATGGAGACGGAATTAACAGGCACTAGGAGTAAAACTATCTTGTCTTAATTTTCTATGTTTAAACACTTCTACACCAGTGTGTTTTGTTTCTATGTTTAAACACTTCTCAAGACCTAGTACGTGTGTAACATACCAATGTTACTTCTAGACCCCTAAGCTTAGATTGGGTTAGGCATGGGGTGGGTGTTAGGGTAATAAGCTAGGTTTGACCCTAGATAGTGGGTTGTAGCCATGTGGGGCCCACCATGGGACCAAAGTCAAACTAGGTCAAACTAGCCTAAACAGGAACCCTAGTCACACCATGACCCCACCATGATGCCCTAACCCTAAATACAATCTAAGTGGATCCTAAGGTAGGCCATGGGGTCAACCAGTTGACCTATGTGGAATCAAGTCAACACTTTTGACCTAATTAGTAAAAATGGTGCCCTAGCCCAATTCACTAGGTTGGGTCCACCCAAACCAACCCAAACTCATTAGGTGGGCCTAAAGTGACCCTATACCCCCTATGGGAGAGAAAAATAGGGACATGCAATAGTAATTTTGGGAAAACACCTAGGAGAGAGAAAAGAGGAAGAATAGGAGAGAGAAAATGTTAAGAATTGGTTTGGGCCACTTGGGCTCATCCCACCAACCCATAATGGGTTGGCTGACCATATAGGTGTACTAGAAGGTGTGGGGACCCACCATGCAGCATTGGGTCAAGCCCAAGCCCAAAACCGAGCCCCCTCTCTCCTATCTCATTCATGTGAGCCAACCCCTTCTCTCCACACACCCAATTCAGCTCCTACCCATGGAACCCGACCCATTAGGGTCTAGTTAACCCAGCTGGAGCAGTGGAGCCCACTCCCAAACACCAAACCCGAGCCCAACCTTGGTGAAATCGCCCAACCTTGGTGAAATCGCCCTACCTTGGTGAAATCGCCCCCCTCCTCTTATCTCAGCCCAAACCGAGCCCACCCCCTCATTCCCACTTCGTCCCTAACCCAGAGAGAGAGAGAGAGAACCAGCTGCAGCCATGGCTAACCGAGGAGATCGCCGGAATTTTCATTCCATGGGAACCCGCCGCCACCCTCATCCACAACCGCCACCGATGGTCTGTATCCCTTCCCCTCTTACTGTGCTAGTATCCTAGATCCTCTAGGCTAGAGGTCGAGCTCAAACGAGCTCGACAATAGGATTCCAAAAGCTTGAAATTTTCTGTTAAAATGTCATTTCCTGGGATCTCGGCTTGGTTGCGCCGCCGCCGTCCGCCGCTCTCCGCCGCCCAGCCGCCGGCCAACTCAAGCCCCGACCACCGTGTGGCCGGGGAAGAACTTGGCCGGAGGTCCCGCCGCCGGCGATGGCCGGGAACGGCCCCGCAAAACCACCCAGCACGGGTTGGCCTTGCATGCATGCATGGAGAAGATGATCCAGATGCCGTCCGATTTGCTTTTAGATTCGTGCATGATTAAATATTTTTCTTTCTGTTATTATCATTATTGCTGTTATGATTAAATAAATGAATAGTGAATATTCCTGTGACTTTTTAGCAGTCCCTTGCATGTTAATTTTAGGGTACGTAGAGACCTCACCATAGGTTAAGCCCTGAATAAAAAATGTAGGTGGATGTGTTAACTTTAATTTGCCACCCTAAATATAAGTTTTGGTCCAGTAGTTTGTCCTGTAGGGCTGATTTGCTAGGACTGCTCCTAAGCTAGGGCAGAAATTTAAAATGATGCCCAAGCCAAACCAAGTGTCCTCATGACCAGAAATTTTGTTCATGTGCATATTTAAGGCATGTCTAGGCCCTGCCAAAAATTTGGAATTTTTGGAAAACATTTTCCTATAATTTTTATCATTATATCAAAAAGTAAAGTAAGGGTATAATTGTAATTATATGCACCCAAATGGCCCCAAATTTTGGTGGCATACCCTTAGGGACATTATTAGTGTCTGGTAGAAATTTTAGAGCAATTGGACCCCTGCATGATGGGTTAACCCGTGTGCATGTGTTGGCTAATTATAACCTTGGGGTGCATTTAGCAAGAAAGGATATTTTGTGTATTTAGCCTAGCTGAGGCATCGAAAAATTGTGGAATTTATCCCAGGGATTAATTAGAGTAAAGTTCACCCCTAGAATTTATTATGAAATTTTTGGGATTAAAAATCCTATTATTTGGTATTTCCAAAATAAAAGCCTTTTTGGAAAATAAATTGTAGGAATATGTTTTGATCAATGAAAGATCCCCAAAATCAGTCAAGGCAAAAATGAGTCTTTTAATTGACTTAAGAAAATTTCATATCTCTGTTTGACAACTGTTAGAGCAAAATTCATGGAAATGACCATTTTACCCTTTTTGTAAATGTTTATGAATTGGTATAAATACTTGTTGGAAAATTGTGAAAATAATCCTAGAGTTGCATAATTGCTATATTAGTCTTGTAGATTTATATCAGAATTTTTGGGTACACTGTTAATTATTAATTAGCATAATGACATTTTTGGTAAATAATTAGGAATGGATTTTGATAGACCATTACACTGTAGAAATTAATGAAACTCTGCCATTAGTCATAAAATAGTAATATAAATGCTCAGTAATTTTCCTGGAATTTTGTTGTATATATTTCTTGTACTTCATTTGGAAAGTGATAAATAGGTAGAATTTGTATTAATTATGGGAAAAATAGAAATATAAAAAGGGAAATTATGAAATGTTGTAGACAGTAATATTTTATTCATATGCAACTCAGGAAAATTCCATTAGGTCAGAAGATTTTAATTGATAATACTTCTTGTGTAAAATGACCTAGGGAATAATTTAAAAGATTTAATTAAAGGCTTTAATGACCTAGGAAAATTATGAAAAATCAACACACTCATTTCATTAGTCCATACCACCCTAGGATAAATATTTGGGGTCAGTTGGACCAAGAATTTAGAAGTTCGATTTCAGGGTGGTGTTAGGTCATGAGATGCGCTTAGTAAAAGTAGGCTGGACTATAGGCCGCCAGAGGATGAATCAACAACTGAGTTAGAGTCTAAGTTCGGAAGTATAACCCTGGATGGCAGTTGCATTCTAGGGGCGAGAGTAACAGTGCAACATTAGACTTGCCTAGGAAGAGTTGACGGAAGACCGTCACTCCTTAATCCATACCTTAAGTCACTAGGTCACTCTATGTAACAGGAGAGAGAATAAGGGATTCGGGGTAGGCAACAACTAAAGTAAATATCCTTGAGAAAGGGAGCTTTGGGTTTCAGCCCATCGTAGCTCCTAGTGCCCTTGAGAGCCCTTCACCGGGAATACCTTGGGCAGTCCTGGGATTAACCTTAAGACTCTAAGTATGATAATCTGTAGACAAGAGTAGTCTAATAGGTTAAGTGAACTGGACATGTGCTCACTCGTGCCGGGTTGGAGGGACCTGGAGTCTTTTGACTACTTGCTCACCCATGCAGAGTTGGAGAAAGGGATTGGTTTATATACACTCACCCAGGCAGGGTTGGAGTTTTTGTAGCACATACTCACCCGTGACGGGTTGGAGAGATTTGGGGACTGGATAGTCCATCGAGCTGGAGGCTTAATATACTATACTTGCATGTGCATATACTAGTGGCGGGCCATGCGGTACTGGCCGGTCGTCACACCGACGGCAGTACGGTGGACCAGGCGGGTGCGAGGGTTAGAAGGACCAGTAGGATGTTTATACTGGAGTCTGGAGGACTTTTCCTAATAACGCTCACCCGACCCAACAAGACTGACGGGTCGTCAGCAAAGTGGTACGCAGAGACTCTAGAGTGCACTGGCGGTGTACAGAGGCGTACAAGAGAGGTCTAGGCCTGGTAGTGTGTATACCCGCCTAGAAGGCGGAGACGCCCGCTCCGCTGCTGCCGTAGCCACAACGGTAGTACCTGAGAGTGATGCTAGCTCTCGAAAAGTGGGAACTAAAGGTCTGTAATCACGGAGTCGAGTGTGTGTGTTGCACTGCATGTTCATATCATACCCACCATATAGTTGCATAACATTAACCTTCATAACAACTTAAGTCACCTAATGTATAAGTGGTATGGGACGCTTATACATTAGGACCTGCTTTACGATCCCTTAGCCTATAAGCCTGAGTGGGCATGTTTATAGGTTGAGGTTACTTTTCATTTATATATATATGCTTGTGACACCTGACACCCCATTGTATAAAATGGTATGGGACATTTTATACAATGGGAGCCCTGCAGAAGACCCCTTACTTATGCGTACCCGCATAAGTGAAGGTTACTTTTCATTATTTACTTGATTACATATTCTGCTTAGTTTCCTGTCACCTGCTCCGCTTTTGTCACCCCTTTGTTGTCCTCCACTTTGTCCTCCCGCACGGTGCCTAGGAGTTGCAGGAGGAGGTGTTGAGGATACGACTTAGTCTTTTTGACTAATGGTCGTTGACCTTACTATTTTAGGAGCTCGAGGAGGTGGACCAGCACGTCGAGGAGGCAGGACTTGAGGGGCAGATACCAGCTACTACTACCGGAGCACGTCTACAGGTGTGATGTGAGAGAGTTTTAGCATTTCCGCTGCTGTATGTGAGAGTGAGAGTGATCATGATGTACTGGGCATAAGCCTTATTTACTTATATTTGTTGTACTCATTGCGGACTGATATTTCATTCTCTTTTGATATATATATGTGCTGTGGCTGTGGACTTCTTCTGCATTTACTCTGTTATTATGCATTTATTCTCATATTGGCCGACAGGTTATGATCGTACTAGCCGGCAGAATCGGCGTCTTGCGGTGACGACTAACCCGTACGTTAGTGTCACCGTAAGGCGGCGGTTCTGGGCATAAGATCCGGGTTAGCCTCGGGATGAGGAGACAGGATCTTACAAACTGGTATCACTTGAACACACGATCATATGAGAATACAGTCCACCACACTGGAACACCCCGCGCGAGCATTAGTTTGCGGACAAACTATGTAGCAAAAGCAATGGTGTGCCCATGTGTAAAAGCCACATAAAACAGTCCATTAAACAATGAGTTAGGCCAATTTTGACATTATCTTACCTTTATGCAGCCTCCACAGGATGCGGTTCCTCCCCCTCCGGCTGCCATTCCGTTCATGCAGATAGAGATGGGGCAAATGCTGACGGCGATCCTGGATGCATTCAGAGATCAGCAAGCCCCGGTACAGCTACCCAACCCAGGGTCGAACTGGCTGAGTGCGTTTAAAAGTCTGTCTCCACCATTGTATCACGGGACAGAAGATGCTGTGAAGACAGAGGAGTGGTTGGAGACCATCCAGGAGCTGCTAGCTGGCATCAGCTGCCCCGTCAGACAGGCAGTTCCTCTTGCCACCTCGGCACTAGAGGCTCATGCAAAGAGGTGGTGGAAGTCGGTGCGAGACTCTACATTCCCCGACAGGGAGCTGATGGACATATCTTGGGAGGAGTTCAGTGATGTATTCTTGGAGCACTTTGTATCCTCCACAGACCGAGATGCTTTGGAGGCGAGGTTTCTGAACCTCCAGCAGGGGAGCCGATCAGTCATCGAGTATCAGAGAGAGTTCTCCCACCTGGCTAGGTTTGCAGGCTTCCATGACTGGGACGACCAGAAGTATGCGAAGAGATTCTATCACGGACTCCGCGATTCTTTGAGGCAGCCCTTGCTGTTCATTGCTCACAGTACCATGGCGCAGATCATCGAGATGGCAAAGAAGCTGGAGGCTGACCAGCTGATGGTGCAAGGCAGAGGGAAGAGATCGCTGGATGGGCAGTCTTTTGGGGAAAGCAGCAGATCATCTCAGAGAGGCAAGACTATTGGATACAGGAGAGGTGGGGGACGTCGTCGTCCTAACTACAGGCAGGATCAGGGGCCCCCTCCACCATTGGCTCCCCCACCTATGCAGATTCCCGGGCCGATGAGACAGGATGATCGAGGTCAGAGGCAGATCACCTGCTATGGTTGCGGCCAACCTGGGCACATCAGGACGCAGTGCCCGCTTCAGGTCCACCCTCTTCCTCCTCCTCCACCTCCAGTGGCCCCTCAAGTTCACCAGGGCCGAGGCCGAGGCCGAGGCCGAGGCCGAGGATATCACGGCCGAGGCCGAGACCGGGAACAAGTGTACGCGCTGGACCTCACGGAGCAGGGGAACCCAGAGGAGGTGATTACAGGTACTTAAAATTTTGTAAGATTTATAAATTTTAAATTTTAAGAGTACCTTAGACATTAAATGTAATACTATTCTTTGAACTCAAACGAACCCAGGCATAGTGATGATTAGTGGCAAGCCCGCTCATACCCTCTTCGACACGGGTGCGTCACACTCCTTCGTGTCGGACTCGTTTATTGAAGGATTAGAAGGAGTGGAGAAGTTTTCCGGTTTGGAAAAGAGAGTGCGACTCCCTGAAGGTACGGAACTTCGAACCACAGACTGCTGCAATATGGATGTCGAGATAGGAGGCAAAGCGTTCGAAGCTCCGGCAACAGTTTTGAGGCTACCGGATTTTGATCTGATCCTAGGCAGGAACTGGCTTCATTGGAACTACGCGCAGATAGATTGCCCCTCGATGAGGATCACACTCAGACACGGAGACTCCTACGTCACCATTGAAGGTATCCGTTCCATCCCCCGACTTTCTTTATCTTCAGTACAGGCTGTTAAGGCCTATGAACAGGGAGAAGAGGTATACCTCATTTGCTTCGAGATGGCTGTGGTAGAGAGTTCCATAGCCGATGTTCCGGTGGCACGAGATTATGCTGATGTCTTTCCAGAGAAGCTACCTGGACTACCACCCTCTCGGGACTTGGATTTCAGAATTCAGTTGGTGCCAGGGGCGAGACCAGTGTCCCGGGCTCCCTACAGGATGGCACCTAGAGAATTGGCAGAATTCCGGACACAGTTACAGGAACTGGTGGAATCGGGTTTTGTACGACCGAGTTCTTCGCCTTGGGGAACACCCATTCTATTTATGAAGAAGAAGGACGGTTCGCTGAGACTATGTATAGATTATAGAGAACTGAACCGATTGACGGTTCGGAATACATATCCACTGCCACGGATAGATGAGCTCTTCGATCAGCTTCAAGGAGCTTGCTGGTTTTCAAAATTGGATTTGCGCTCGGGTTATTATCAGCTCCGCATCAGGGAAGAAGATATACCGAAGACGGCTTTCAGCTCACGCTACGGGCTATATGAATTCACGGTGATGCCATTTGGGCTCACGAATGCCACCTCGGCGTTCATGACGCTCATGAACCGTGTATTCGAGCCTTATCTAGATCGGTTTGTCATAGTTTTTATTGATGATATTTTGATTTACGCACGGTCTCGAGAGGAGCATGCAGAGCACCTAGCGCTGGTATTGCAGAAGTTAAGAGAATTCTAGATGTATGCGAAGTTCTCTAAGTGCCAGTTCTGGCTTCAGGAAGTGGCTTTCCTAGGACACACGATCAGTGGAGCTGGATTAGCAGTGGATCCGGCTAAGATAGAGGCGGTGCGGGATTGGCCACGGCCAAAGACAGCGTCGGACATCCATAGCTTCTTGGGCCTAGCAGGTTATTATCGCAAGTTCGTGGAAGGGTTCTCGAGGATAGCCCTCCCCCTCACGTCCTTGACGAAAAAGGATGCAGCATTTGACTTGACAGAGCAGTGTGAATCAGTATTTCAAGAGCTCAAGGACCGGCTCACTTCATCCCCCATCCTTGCACTTCCCTCTGGGAGCGAAGGATTCCAGATATATACAGATGCCTCCTATCAGGGGATGGGTGCAGTCTTGATGCAGCATGGACATGTTATCGCTTATGCTTCGCGACAGCTGAAGAAGCATGAGCATAACTATCCAGTACATGATCTCGAGCTCGGGGCCGTAGTCTTTGCCCTCAAGACATGGAGACATTACCTCTACGGGATTCATTGTGATATATACTCCGACCATAAGAATCTCAAGTACATCGACACACAGAAGGTTCTGAACCTGCGACAGAGGAGGTGGCTTGAGTTCCTCTGCGATTACGACTATAAGATGCACTATCACCCGGGGAAGGCGAATACTGTAGCAGATGCTTTGAGCAGGAGAGCCAACACTTCTGGACCGGAGCCCCGGGTGATGTCTATGGAGCTGCTACGCATGATGGAGGATATGCACATTACCATGGTTTCGGAGGCCGAGCCAGTGATCTATCGAGAGTACCTGGACTCTTTGGTCAACGATGATGATATACAGAAGCGTATTCTTACACATCAGAGATTGGATACTGATCTAGAACCTATTTTTGGCGCTTTGGAAGGAGGCAAGTATGAGGACTACACGCTGGAGGACGATCTTCTTCGATTTCGTGGTCGGGTGTACATTCCAGCAGGAGGTGGATCCGGGATGACATCCTCAGAGAGGCACACTACTCCAGATATTCAGTGCATCCCGGCATCACCAAGATGTGGGCTGACTTACGACGGACCATGTACTGGCCAGGAATGAAGAGGGAGATCATATATCTTGTGACACACTGCGAGACTTGCCAGCGAGTGAAGGCCGAGTGCAAGAGCCCAGGCGGTGTATTACAGCCACTGCCAGTCCCAGAATGGAAGTTCGAGGATATTTCCATGGATTTTGTACACGGACTCCCTCGCTCCCATTCTGGGCACGATGCTGTCTGGGTCATTGTGGACAGGTTGACCAAGGTAGCACGGTTTATCCCGGTCAGAAAAGATGCCCCAGTTGCTGTGTTGGTGAGGTTGTTTGTAGAGCAGTTCATCCGGTATCACGGAGTACCCAGGTCTATTGTTTCAGATAGAGACGGTCGCTTCACCTCCAGGGATTGGAGGGCAGTGCATGCTTACTTGGGGTCCAGGCTTTCTTTTAGCACTGCCTTCCACCCGCAGACCGACGGTCAGACAGAGCGGACGATACGGACTATGGAGGACCTGCTCAGGTTATGTATTCTGGATATAGGGAAGCCCTGGGAGTGGCTACTGCCACTGATCGAATTCTCTTACAACAACAGCCACCAGGCCAGCATTGGGATGGCTCCTTACGAGGCACTTTATGGGAGGAAATGCCGGACTCCGTTGTCTTGGGTTCAGGATGTGGATACTCGAGCCCTCGGGTCAGATTTTGTGGAAGATACGGAGGCCCAAATTCGCTTGATCAGGGATCGGCTTTTGGAGGCTCAGAGCAGACAGGCAAAATATTATGATGCACGACACCGGAAGATGGAGTTCCAGGTTGGGGACAGAGTTTTTCTGAAAATTTGACCGGTACACGGTGTTTCTCGGATACGGAGACACAAGAAGCTCAGCCCCCGGTACATGGGACCCTATTTGATTTTGGAGCGTGTGGGCCCCTTGGCTTACCGGCTGCAGCTACCTCCGGAGCTGAGCAGCCTACATGATGTTTTCCATGTCTCTTCCTTGCGAAGAGCTCTTCTTCGACCTGAGCAGCATATCACTACTGCAGCTGGACCGGTAGAGCCTGACCGTTCAGTTAGATTGGAGCCGATCCGGATCGACGATTCAGCCGTCCGAGTGTTGAGGAAAAAGAAGGTTCCGCTCGTGAAGGTGTTGTGGTCCAACCATGGAAAGGAGGAGCACACCTGGGAACCTAGGGATCTGATGCTGGAGCGCCATCCGGAGCTATTTTCATCAGGTACCTTTTATGTTATCTTTTAAAAGTCCCTTTAAGTTTCTACAAATAGAACCCGTAGACCCGAACTTAAATTTCGGGGACGAAATTATTCTTTTGTTTATAGGATTTGTAACATCCCAATGTTACTTCTAGACCCCTTAGCTTAGATTGGGTTAGGTATGGGGTGGGTGTTAGGGTAATAAGCTAGGTTTGACCCTAGATAGTGGGTTGTAGCCATGTGGGGCCCACCATGGGACCAAAGTCAAACTAGGTCAAACTAGCCTAAACAGGAACCCTAGCCACACCATGACCCCACCATGATGCCCTAACCCTAAATACAATCTAAGTGGACCCTAAGGTAGGCCATGGGGTCAACCAGTTGACCTATGTGGAATCAAGTCAACACTTTTGACCTAATTAGTAAAAATGGTGCCCTAGCCCAATTCACTGGGTTGGGTCCACCCAAACCAACCCAAACTCATTAGGTGGGCCTAAAGTGACCCTATACCCCCTATGGGAGAGAAAAATAGGGACATGCAATAGTAATTTTGGGAAAACACCTAGGAGAGAGAAAAGAGGAAGAATAGGAGAGAGAAAATGTTAAGAATTGGTTTGGGCCACTTGGGCTCATCCCACCAACCCATAATGGGTTGGCTGACCATATAGGTGTACTAGAAGGTGTGGGGACCCACCATGCAGCATTGGGTCAAGCCCAAGCCCAAAACCGAGCCCCCTCTCTCCTATCTCATTCATGTGAGCCAACCCCTTCTCTCCACACACCCAATTCAGCTCCTACCCATGGAACCCGACCCATTAGGGTCTAGTTAACCCAGCTGGAGCAGTGGAGCCCACTCCCAAACACCAAACCTGAGCCCAACCTTGGTGAAATCGCCCAACCTTGGTGAAATCGCCCTACCTTGGTGAAATCGCACCCCTCCTCTTATCTCAGCCCAAACTGAGCCCACCCCCTCATTCCCACTTCGTCCCTAACCCAGAGAGAGAGAGAGAGAACCAGCTGCAGCCATGGCTAACCGAGGAGATCGCCGGAATTTTCATTCCATGGGAACCCGCCGCCACCCTCAACCACAACCGCCACCGATGGTCCGTATCCCTTCCCCTCTTACTGTGCTAGTATCCTAGATCCTCTAGGCTAGAGGTCGAGCTCAAACGAGCTCGACAATAGGATTCCAAAAGCTTGAAATTTTCTGTTAAAATGGCATTTCCTGGGATCTCGGCTTGGTTGCGCGGCCGCCGTCCGCCGCTCTCCGCCGCCCAGCCGCCGGCCAACTCAAGCCCCGACCACCGTGAGGCCGGGGAAGAACTTGGCCGGAGGTCCCGCCGCCGACGATGGCCGGGAACGGCCCCGCAAAACCACCCAGCATGGGTTGGCCATGCATGCATGCATGGAGAATATGATCCAGATGCCGTCCGATTTGCTTTTAGATTCGTGCATGATTAAATATTTTTCTTTCTGTTATTATCATTATTGCTGTTATGATTAAATAAATGAATAGTGAATATTCCTGTGACTTTTTAGCAGTCACTTGCATGTTAATTTTAGGGTACCTAGAGACCTCACCATAGGTTGAGCCCTGAATGAAAAATGTAGGTGGATGTGTTAACTTTAATTTGCCACTCTAAATATAAGTTTTGGTCCAGTAGTTTGTCCTGTAGGGCTGATTTGCTAGGACTGCTCCTAAGCTAGGGCAGAAATTAAAAATGATGCCCAAGCCAAACCAAGTGTCTTCATGACCTGAAATTTTGGTCATGTGCATATTTAAGGCATGTCTAGGCCCTGCCAAAAATTTGGAATTTTTGGAAAACATTTTCCTATAATTTTTATCATTATATCAAAAAGTAAAGTAAGGGTATAATTGTAATTATATGCACCCAAATGGCCCCAAATTTTGGTGGCATACCCTTAGGGACATTATTAGTGTCTGGTAGAAATTTCAGAGCAATTGGACCCCTGCATGATGGGTTAACCCATATTCATGTGTTGGCTAATTATAACCTTGGGGTGCATTTAGCAAGAAAGGATATTTTGTGTATTTAGCCTAGCTGAGGCATCCAAAAATTGTGGAATTTATCCCAGGGATTAATTAGAGTAAAGTTCACCCCTAGAATTTATTATGGAATTTTTGGGATTAAAAATCCTATTATTTGGTATTTCCAAAATAAAAGCCTTTTTGGAAAATAAATTGTAAGAATAGGTTTTGATCAATGAAAGATCCCCAAAATCAGTCAAGGCAAAAATGAGGCTTTTAATTGACTTAAGAAAATTTCATATCTCTGTTTGACAACTGTTAGAGCAAAATTCATGGAAATGACCATTTTACCCTTTTTGTAAATGTTTATGAATTGGTATAAATACTTGTTGGAAAATTGTGAAAAGAATCCTAGAGTTGCATAATTGCTATATTAGTCTTGTAGATTTATATCAGAATTTTTGGGTACACTGTTAATTATTAATTAGCATAATGGCATTTTTGGTAAATAATTAGGAATGGATTTTGATAGACCATTACACTGTAGAAATTAATGAAACTCTGCCATTAGTCATAAAATAGTAATATAAATGCTCAGTAATTTTCCTGGAATTTTGTTGTATATATTTCTTGTACTTCATTTGGAAAGTGATAAATAGGTAGAATTTGTATTAATTGTGGGAAAAATAGAAATATAAAAAGGGAAATTATGAAATGTTGTAGACAGTAATATTTTATTCATATGCAACTCAGGAAAATTCCCTTAGGTCAGAAGATTTTAATTGATAATACTTCTTGTGTAAAATGATCTAGGGAATAATTTAAAAGATTTAATTAAAGGCCTTAATGACCTAGGAAAATTATGAAAATCAACACACTCATTTCATTAGTCCATACCACCCTAGGATAAATATTTGGGGTCAGTTGGACCAAGAATTTAGAAGTTCGATTTCAGGGTGGTGTTAGGTCATGGGATGCGCTTAGTAAAAGTAGGCTGGACTATAGGCCGCCAGGGGATGAATCAACAACTGAGTTAGAGTCTAAGTTCGGAAGTATAACCCTGGATGGCAGTTGCATTCTAGAGGCGAGAGTAACAGTGCAACATTAGACTTGCCTAGGAAGAGTTGACGGAAGACCGTCACTCCTTAATCCATACCTTAAGTCACTACGTCACTCTATGTAACAGGAGAGAGAATAAGGGATTCGGGGTAGGCAACAACTAAAGTAAATATCCTTGAGAAAGGGAGCTTTGGGTTTCAGCCCATCGTAGCTCCTAGTGCCCTTGAGAGCCCTTCACCGGGAATACCTTGGGCAGTCCTGGGATTAACCTTAAGACTCTAAGTATAATAATCTGTAGACAAGAGTAGTCTAATAGGTTAAGTGAACTGGACATGTGCTCACTCGTGCCGGGTTGGAGGGACTTGGAGTCTTTTGACTACTTGCTCACCCGTGCAGAGTTGGAGAAAGGGATTGGTTTATATACACTCACCCAGGCAGGGTTGGAGTTTTTGTAGCACATACTCACCCGTGACGGGTTGGAGAGATTTGGGGACTGGATAGTCCATCGAGCTGGAGGCTCAATATACTATACTTGCATGTGCATATACTAGTGGCGGGCCATGCGGTACTGGCCGGTCGTCACACCGACGGCAGTACGGTGGACCAGGCGGGTGCGAGGGTTAGAAGGACCAGTAGGATGTTTATACTGGAGTTTGGAGGACTTTTCCTAATAACGCGCACCCGACCCAACAAGACTGACGGGTCGTCAGCAAAGTGGTACGCAGAGACTCTAGAGTGCACTGGAGGTGTACAGAGGCATACAAGAGAGGTCTAGGCCCGGTAGTGTGTATACCCGCCTAGAAGGCGGAGACGCCCGCTCCGCTGCTGCCGTAGCCACAACGGTAGTACCTGAGAGTGATGCTAGCTCTCGAAAAGTGGGAACTAAAGGTCTGTGATCACGGAGTCGAGTGTGTGTGTTGCACTGCATGTTCATATCATACCCACCATATAGTTGCATAACATTAACCTTCATAACAACTTAAGTCACCTAATGTATAAGTGGTATGGGACGCTTATACATTAGGACCTGCTTTACGATCCCTTAGCCTATAAGCCTGAGTGGGCATGTTTATAGGTTGAGGTTACTTTTCTTTTATATATATATATGGTTGTGACACCTGACACCCCATTGTATAAAATGGTATGGGACATTTTATACAATGGGAGCCCTGCAGAAGACCCCTTACTTATGCGTACCCGCATAAGTGAAGGTTACTTTTCATTATTTACTTGATTACATATTCTGCTTAGTTTCCTGTCACCTGCTCCGCTTTTGTCACCCCTTTGTTGTCCTCCACTTCGTCCTCCTGCACGGTGCCTAGGAGTTGCAGGAGGAGGTGTTGAGGATACGACTTAGTCTTTTTGACTAATGGTCGTTGACCTTACTATTTTAGGAGCTCGAGGAGGTGGACCAGCATGTCGAGGAGGCAGGACTTGAGGGGCAGATACCAGCTACTACTACCGGAGCACGTCTACAGGTGTGATGTGAGAGAGTTTTAGCGTTTCCGCTGCTGTATGTGAGAGTGAGAGTGATGTACTGGGCATAAGCCCTATTTACTTATATTTGTTGTACTCATTGCAGACTGATATTTCATTCTCTTTTGATATATATATGTACTGTGGCTGTGGACTTCTTCTGCGTTTACTCTGTTATTATGCATTTATTCTCATATTGGCCGACAGGTTATGATCGTACTAGCCGGCAGAATCGGCGTCTTGCGGTGACGACTAACCCGTACGTTAGTGTCACCGTAAGGCGGCAGTTCTGGGCATAAGATCCGGGTTAGCCTCGGGATGAGGAGACAGGATCTTACAACGTGACTCACGACTATTAAGTGCATTAAAGAGAATTCATGTCACGCATGCCAAATGGGCAAGCAGACAAGGTCTACCTTTACGGTTATTGCTGATAAAGATTTCTCAAGGTGCTTGTATTTATTGCACATGGACTTTATCGGTCCAATGCAAGTTTGTTGCTTAGGAGGTATACACTGGTAATTGTTGATGATCACTCATGTTTTACTTGGGTGTTCTTTCTGAAACAAAAGTCAGATACCTTTTATGTGTTCACGAATTTTGTCAGGCAAATTCAGAACGAATTGAACTGTTCAGTGGTCAGAATAAGAAGTAACTATGGAACAGAATTTGAATCTAGTGCCATGAAAGAATTATGTGGAAGTCTAGGTATCTTTCATGAATTTTCCTCCCAGCATACTCCACAATAAAATGGAGTTGCAGATAGAAGGAATAGAACACTTATTGAAGCATGTACTATAATACTTACTAACTCCTCTCTACCAGAGTACTTCTGGGTTGAGGCCATTATACAACTTTTCACGTGCAAAATAGAGCGTTGATCAACAAGAATTATCATAAGACTCCCTATGAGCTACTGAAAGGCAGGAGACCGAGTGTGACAACTTCAGGATCTTTGGCAGCAAATGCTATATACTTAATAATAGGAAATATCGTCGTACAAAGTTTTGAGAAAAAAATTTTGAAGGTATTTTTGTAGGTTATAGTAGCCATAGTAAGGCTTATTGAATTTTTAATAAGAAAACTCTGGATGTAGAAGAATCTATTAATGTTGTATTTTATGAGACGAGCATGCTACAAAGAATCTCTTCCAGTATTTTTGTTGAAGATGCAGGTTCAAGGCTGAAAGAGTTAAGCTTGAATGAGATAGTTGAAGAAAATGCTCAAAAGTTCATCAAGATCACTCCTCCAACCTCAATTGGAGAAGAAGATCACCAAGATGAAGAAGTCATCCAAGTTGAGGAAGAAACTCTAGAAATAGAAGAAGCTCTCGATGCAAGGACCCTATAGCTCAGACACGTGAGGGATCATCTGGTTGATCAAATCATAGGAGATCCTCGTGATGGTGTAAGAACTCGAAGAGTTACTACTATTGATAATATGCATTTGAGTTTTCTCTCGCAGGTTGAACCAAAGAAATTTGAAGAAGCAAATAAAGACGCATCTTGGATAGTTGAAATGGAAGAAGAACTCAATCAGTTCAAGCACTGCCAAGTCAGGAAGCTTGTACCAAGACTCAAAAGCAAAAATATAATTGGAACAATGTGGGTCTACAAGAACAAGATGGATGAAGATGGAACCATCATCAAAAACAAAGCCAGACTTGTATCTAAGGGATATGGACAGGAAGAAGGGATCGATTTTGATTAGACCTATGCTCTAGTAGCAAGAATTGAAGCCATTAGGTTTTTCATCGTATATGCTTCTCTCATGGGCTTCATTGTCTATCAAATGGACGTGAAGTCAGCATTCCTCAATAGTAAAATAAAGGAAGAAGTGTATGCAGAACAACCTCAAGGTTTTGTTGATCCTAACCATCCTGATTATGTTTATTTATTATTTAAAGCATTATATTGTTTAAAACAAGCTCCACAAGATTGGTATGAAACACTGTCTAACTTTTTTCTTGAGAACAAGTTCACAAGGGGGAAGATAGATAAGACATTATTTCATAGGGAAGTAAAAGGCAAGATTTTGCTTGTGCAAATCTATATCGACGATATTATCTTTGGCTCTACTGATGACAACCTCTGCAAGATGTTTTCAAAACTTATGCACGGGAAGTTTGAAATGAGCAGTATGGGTGAGCTAAAGTATTTCTTAGGATTTCAGGTGAAGCAATCTGAAAATGAAATTTTCATCTCTCAGACGAAGTTCACCAAGGAGTTGCTAAAGAAATTCTGAATAGAGGATGCAACCTCTATGAGTACTCTAATGGGTTCAGCTATGTCTCTGGACAATGATGAGAAAGGAAAAACTTTTGATGAAACCAAGTACAGAAGCATAATTAGATTCTTACTCTATCTTACTGCTAGCAGGCCTGACATAATGTTTTTAACATATGTGTGTGCTAGATATTAGATGAACTCTACAGAATCTCACTACACAGCTGCAAAGTAGATTTTGAGATACCTTAAGGAAACACCAAATATTGGCTTATGGTACCCAAAAAGTAATGATTACGAACTAATTGGATTTTCAGATCACACTTGCAGGTAGCAAAGAAGACAGAAAGAGCACTTCTAGGACTTGCCAATTCCTAGGAAGAAGGCTCATATCTTGAAGTAGCAAGAAACAAAATTGTGTTACTATCTCAACCGCCGAGTCAGAATATCTCATCCTCGTCAATTGATGGCTCCTACTGCAATAATTGGCATCAGCTATGAGTTCGTTCGCTCGCTCAGGTATTGAAGAAATTTACGATGATTTACACAATATTATTTTACTCCTTGAAATTGCCAGCCTCACCTTCATTCTCGAGCATCCGTAGAAAGTTTTGCTTCCAGAAGTTGAAGAGTTCTTCAAAAATGCTAAGCTTAAGAGGAGTGGGAAACTGTTGAAAAGTTCTGTTAGAGATGTAAAGATTAAAATCAAGCTGTCCACCTTGACATAATTTATGATATTGCCCTCCATTGATGAAGAAGATTACTTGGAAGAACCCGATTACTCCAGGGCTCTGCCATTTTGTGGTCTCTCTCAATCCACTACCTCCATTCGCAGATAGCATATGAATGATGAAAGCAAGTTATTGGCCGACATTCTAGGAAAAGTCCTCCTCTGCAAAACAGGTTCACTTAGATATATATCCTCTGATTTCTTCTGCATGATGATTGTTATGGTATGTCGCAAGAAATTCGAATGGGGACACATGATATTTGACAAAATTAAGGAAAGAATGATGGCACCTTACTTTGGAAGAATCATTTCTATTTATCTGAATCAAGTGCACCATGAGATTTTTGACTTGTCCAAAGGTGTGTCCATTCACCAGCTAAAGAAATTCACCCTCTTATCCATCAATAGATGGGAAATCATAATTATAAAGCCAGGGCAAGCTTTAGCAGTTCCTAGGATTATAGTTGATGAGGATAGGACCCCATCTCCCCTTCTTACTGATACAGTTAGCATATCTATTTCAGCTGTTGAGGGGGAGTCTGCTCCTTCAGTTCATGAAGAAGATCAACAAGCTGAGGTACCAGACACAGAAATTCAGTCAGATGTTCCTATAGATCAGGTTACAAGGCAAGTTCTTTCTGATGATGTGCCAGTGGAAAAGGAAAATCAAGATCAGTCTTATAATGAGAAGAGCACCTATGTGCATGATGCTGGCTCAAGTATGGATATTGACTCTTCTTCTGATCACGAAAATTTTCATGATGCCCAAGTGAATGTTGAAGAGATTCCAAAAGATTCTCAGCCCCAGGAACAAGTTGAGGGGGAGAATGAGGTTATGCTCTCTAATGAGGAAGAAGTTATCACAGAACCTGTAGAACCTCCACTCAAGAATTTAGAATTCTCTCTACCTATTATTCTTGGTGAGGAAGGGTATGTAATGACATCAACCCAAAGAGGAAAAAGCATCGTTGTTATTAAAGAAATGCCAATCTGGATAGTTGGGTCCATTGTTCCCAATGTCCTAGATTTGAAGAAGGCCTAGTAAACAATGTATACACATGTTGTAATCTAACTTGTGTTTAAGATGAGTGATTGCATGATGAATACTGTAAATTGATTGGACAGGTTGCTTATATGGCCAAGTCAGGCATACACTTACCTAAGATGTGGGCTGACAAAAATCTGTCTAAGTCCAAAGGCATTGAGTGAAGGTGAATCACTCAAAGCCAGATTACTTATAGCGCATAGTGAAGCCTATAAAGTCAAAGAAAATGCAGGGGCAAGTTGAGAAAATGGCTAAGTTCAAAGGCATTGAGTGAAGTCAACTCACTCAACGCCATACAACAAAAAGTTGTAAGAGGCTAAAGTAGTAAAAGCCTAAGGTTAAATGAGCAGAAAAGTGTCTAAGCCCACTAGCGTTGAGTGAAGTCAACTTACTCAACGCCATGCAGCTAAAGGCTGATATATGGCTAAGTAGTTTTGCATTGAGTGTTTAAGACACACTCAACGCTATACAATAAAAAGCTGTGAGTTAAAATCAGTTCAAAATTATTCGAACCGAGTTCAGAGTTCGTCGAGCTGAGCTCACCATTCGCCGAACTCAGTTCAGTTCGTCGAACTAAGTTTAGAAATTTGGCTAAGGCAAAAAGCGTTGAGTGAGGCATGCTCACTCAACGCTCTCAACGCCTAAGATGTTGAGGAAGAAAATTGGCTAAGGCAAAAAAGCGTTGAGTGAAGCATGCTCACTCAACGCTCTCAATGCCTAAGTTGCAGAAAGCTTTTTCTAAGGCAAAAAGCGTTGAGTGATGAAGACACACTCAAATCTCTAAATGCCAGAGAAGCAGGAAGTTTTTACTAAGTCAAAAAGCGTTGAGTGAGGCTTGTTCACTCAACGCTCTCAATGCCTAGATAGACAAAATTTTGTCTAAGTGTTTTGGCGTTAGTGAAGCTCATTCACTCAAGGCCTATACTACTGATGTTTGAATTTTGACTAAGTATTCAGGTGCTGATGTCAGCAAGTCAAAAAGTCAACCATATTCAAATGGATAGCAGCAAAGCTACAGTACAAAAGGCACCGTAGGCCTACTATACGATAGTTAGGCATTAAAGCAAAGATGCAGCCATCATTACTGGTGTAGGTCCCACTGCTAATAGAGTCATTGGGTTACAATAAATAAAAGGAGAATCTCTTTATAGAAAGAGAAGTTGACACAGTAGTTCTTGAAAATCTCCATTATTGTGGCTGAAGCTGAAGAACAAGGAGCGTAAGACAAGCAGGTCTAGAGGCATATCAAGTTAGCTATTGATATCAACATCTTCAACAACAAGATTGTTGGAGCCATCTTCATCTTCACCAGCTAGCAAGCTCAGGGTGATTCACTTAGAAAGAGATAGCAGCTTGGGCCGACCCTTGCTGTAGGTTCTTCACAGATTCAGCCAATAAATCATTCTCTTGGGGAGCTGTGAAGAAGGAGATAGGGCTGAACTTTTGGTTCAGTTTCGAAAGGGGCAGAACAGTGTTCTGCAGGTCACTTCCAGCTTAAGTAGACATACTTGTTGTTGTGAAGTAGTTGGGACTAAGGAGTTCTTAGTCCAGAAAAGTAGACTCAGGAAAATCATTTCTGGAGTCAAAGTTGGGCAAAGTCTAACTCAGTCAAGGTAGATTTGCACAGAGAAATCTCTCTTGTGTCAAATCAAGAACTTCACCAACCCACTTCCACCTTGTAGGATCCTTTGTGGATCTGAGTGGTAGGAGCAAACTTGCTTTGAGGTAGGATCCAGAAGTGGATCTGAGTTGTAGGGCAAATTTTCCTGAGCTGTAGGAGAGGGTTCCTCTCTGAGTGTAGGATCCTGCTGGTATCTGAGGTAGGTGAGTGTTGCTCACTGAGAAGTAGGGCACTTGTGCCTGAGCATATTCTGGGTGTAGATCTGTGGTTGGGCTATCCTCCATAGCCTGAGTGGTAGGGCTTAATTGCTTGAGGTAGGTGATATTTGTATCACTGAGTGTAGGCCCTTGTGGCTGAGGTGTAATTCTTGGAGGAGACTGAGATATCCTGAGGGATCTGAGGTGTAAGCTCTTTGAGCACTATTTTTGAGAAGTGCCTTGACCAACAGGAAGTTGTCAAGGTGGGAGGAGAGTGGATGTACCCAAATATTGGGGAATCACTATAAATCTGTGTCTATTCTATGGTTCTTTTCTTAGTGCAGGTAGCTTGTCTTGAAAGCAAAACTTAATCTACCAATAAAGCAGCTAACTAAGAAAGAATCAAAGATAATTACTAAGAACTAAGAAACCTATTCACCCCCCCCCCCTCTAGGTTATTTAGCTACCCTTAAAATAAAGACTTTTTAGTGGTCAGAGGGAGGTTACTCAAAAAGGACCTAACAGCCTGAGTAGACCTTAAAGGATAGCTAAAAAGGTTTTAACTTATGTGTTCTAAAGTGAAACATAAGGTGTGGAGATCAATGGAGCCTCAAATCATTAAAAATGACAAGAAGACCATTTGATTGTTGACAGCTCTTTCATAAGACAAAGTCTGTCCAGATATAAGAGCAAAGATCAGGGCCCTTCTAACACATTCAGATAGTGAATCAGAGGTGGATGAAGCTGAGGAAGGTGAATGCAGGAGTTATGAACTGACAGCTACACCAGAAGAAGAATTCTTCCAGGAGCAGCCTAGATAAAGTCAGGTATATTCCTCATCTTGCCCATCCTTAGAGTCTGAATATGAGTCCTACTCAGACTCTGATGCATCCTCATCAAGTGATGATGAGAGTCCTCTATCATAAGATGACATCAATCAACTGATTGAGAATCATGCTGCACTTCTGAAAGCTTTCAAGAAAAGCAAGTTGCTTGCTAAGAAACAAGCAGAGGAAATTGCCTCCATCCAGCTAGTTTCTTCTCAGCAAGATGAGACTTCATCATTGCTATCTCTGAAAGAGAGGGAAGTAGCTTATCTGAAGACCATGGTAGATATCCATGTTTAATCCCTCAAATATAAGTACTCTATGATCAAGGTTCTTGAAGAGAAACTTGAAAGGGAGAAGCGGATAGTGGCCAATTTCTCTAAGATAGATTCTATCAAGAGAAAATCTGAATCTTAGTGGATTTCTAAAGTTATCCAATCTCAGAGGAGAGGCCAAGCTCCTATTGTTCCACAGTCAACCTTTCATAAGGTAATCCTCCCTTCTAACAGACATGACCAGGACTGCACGGATGGTCATAGTAAGAATGAGAATTCTTCCTTTAAGAACACTAGTGTATCTTATAATGGGAGAAGAAAGGGTAGGGGAATGAGTGCCTTTAAGGCTCCCCATGAAAAAGTACAAATGGCCCATGCTAAACCATTTATATTTGGTGCCTCAACCCCAACTCACAAGTGAAAGGCAGTGGCTTTCCCTCAAGTCCATCCAACAAGGACTCAGATCAAGGGTCAGTCTGCCAGCAAGCCTAACTTGGCTAGCTCTGATGATATAAACAACTTGTCATCTGCAAAGAAGACAGCTGTAAATACCATTCTGGGCAAGCAAAGGAAGCCTGCTGGAAGAATAACCTTCAGTCAGATCCCGGCTAAAAGGAACTTGAAGAAAGTTGTTGCTCCTCTCCTTCCATTCAGTCAGCAGTTAACCATACTACAAAACCTGCTCAAAAAAGAAGATACAATATTCATAAGTGTTGGTGTTGTGGTAAGGTGGGGCATTTTGTCATAGATTGCTGGCACAATCCTTCTGTGTCTAAAGCAAGAGTTAGCCCATTTAACACCCCAAAATGTTGTAGGAGAGAAGGGGATCGATTTTGGCCAAGACAAGGTTTTGGTGCAGGTGACACGGGCCCCGACACGGGCGTGTCGGAGGCCGTGTCGGGCGTGTCGAGCTCGGGCCGTCGAGCTGGCCGTGTAGTCGACCAGTTCAGGTAGACGATGGTCGTGTGGTGGAACACGGCCTAGGACACGGGCGTGTCCCAGGCCGTGTCACACCTGGGCTGTACGGTTGGGTACACGGGCAATGACACAGGCACGAACACGGGCGTGTCAGGTTTGACACGGGCGTGTCTGATGCCGTGTCACCAAGTCGTGTACCTCTCTGACTGCGAAGTGTTGATCAATTGCACACGGGGGGCGTGACACGGGTCCCGACACGGGCGTGTCGCAGGCGACACGGGCGTATCGCAGGCCGTGTCACACGCCGTGTTGCTGGTTTTCAATTTTGCTCGAGACGGCGAATGAGCTATGAAAGTGAAGGGATAGATACTACTCTAGAGGGGGGGTGAATAGAGTTATCAAATTTTGCACAGACAAAACTTAATATTCTACCCAACTCCCTTGGAGTGAAGTGCGGAATGAAAAGATTATAGATATTGATTTAACCTTAAAGCCTAACACAAGTGATGTGTACAAACACAAGCTAACTGTAATTACAGTAAAGCTTGGAAAAAACCTAATCAGCAACTAGCAACCTAGTTATATCTAATCACAGCCACAATGCAGGAATTAAACAATGGAATCCAGACGACACAAGGAAATTTATAGTGGTTCCCCAAACAACTTGGGTACGTCCACTCTTCTACCCACACGGTAGGAATCCACTCAGGTTTTTGATCAGGTGCCCTGCCACCAACAGGATCTGTTTCAGGTAGATCCAGAAACCCATTAGACTTTTGATCAGGTGTCTAAAAACCAAGCACAGGTTTTTGATCAGGTGCCCTGCCACCAAGGGATACTTTTGAAGGGAGTAATAACCCTGTACAGGAGGGGGAAGAAGGTTAAGATGTCTTCTCTATTTTACAATAGATTAGAGAAGCACAAAAACTTGCACTGAGCTAGAATGCTCTAAAGAATCAAGGCTCCCCCTGGCTCAAGAATGTCCAGGTGAAGTCTTGCTTCAGTGCAGAGAAACTCTTCAGAAAGTTCTGAAAGAAAAGCTACAGGAAGAAAGTAAATAATAAAATCAAAGTTCTTCAAGCAGCTATCTTCTTCTTCTTCTTCTTCAAAGGAACTCTGAGTTGAACTTCCTGAAAGCAGGAGAACTCAGGTGAAGAAGAGATGAAGATCTTAACACTTCTCAGTTAGATGGAGATTGCTGAGAGCAGGAAGCTTTTTCTTGCTGGAGGCTTGAGAGCTTGAATGAACAACTGGTTAGCTATTAGCTTCTATTAACTAGCTTGAATCCTTATTCAAAGGGTTCTTTATATAATCATCAGCAAGCAACGGCTCTCTTCCATTTGAATTATTTGTCTTCTTCTGAGCCTTGAGACCTGGGCTGTAAATATCAAGAAGACAGAAATATCTCTGCAGCAAAACATTCTATAAAGGGAATAAACCACTTTCTAAGAAGCTGCAGGCTTAAAACAAATAACAGAAGGACTAAATAAAGTCACATCAGAAATAATCTCTTTATAGCAAAAGAAGACTTTTCAGTCTAACGGCTATAAAGGGCTGACAATAGATAAAGTAAATTAAAATGACAGCTAATAAGACAAACAACTTTATCTTAAAAAGATTTGACTCAGGAAAAAGAGATGGAGCAAATATTGCCTGGTTATTTTATCATTCAGCTTAAAATACTGTGCCAGAAAATGTATTAATTAATTAAATATAATAAATAAATACAAAATACAAGGGCAGACAGAAAGCGTCGAACGACCCTCGAAGATCGTCGAACGACGCACGGAGATCGTCGAGCTATCGGGAAGATAGTCAAACGATCCAGATAGTCGACCTATCGAAGAAGATAGTCGAACTACCCCGGCAGATAGTCGAACTATCAGAGCAGATAGTCGAACTATCAGATAGTCGATCTATCTAGGACAGATAGTCTAACTATCAAGCGCACAGAGATAGTCGACCTATCAAGCAGATAGTCGACCTACCTCAGAAAACAGATAGTCGATCTATCAAAAGATAGTCGAACTATCAAAACAAACTAGATAGTCGACCTATCAGCAGATAGTCGAACTATCAGATAGTCGACCTATCAGGACAGATAGTCGAACTATCAAAGGCAACAGATAGTCGAACTATCAACAGATAGTCCAACTATCAAGACGAAACAGATAGTCGATCTATCAACAGATAGTCGAACTATCAAGGCGGAACAGATAGTCGACCTATCAACAGATAGTCGAACTATCAGATAGTCGATCTATCAGAACAGATAGTCGAACTACCTCGCCAAGCAGATAGTCGAACTATCAACAGATAGTCGAACTATCAACGCAAAACAGATAGTCGATCTATCAACAAATAGTCGAACTATCAACGCAGACAAAGCGTCGACCAACTGATAGACGATCGTCGATCAGCCGATAGACGATAGTCGAGCGGCGTTCGACTATCGTCGAACGAAAAAACTACTTAACCAAATTCTCAATCTGGAAAAGTGAGGACTCTACAGCTAGACTCCTAACCATTGACCATAAGTATTTCTTGGGTCAAGGGGCACAAAGGAGAGGACTAAACTCAAATCAAAACTAAGGTACCAACAATCTCCCCCTATTTGAGTTAAGTCTCTCAAAATCTAAAACAGCTAGCAATAGAACACTAGAAATAAATTCAGCAAATTGTTAACAATAAACTGGCAGATTATCAATCAGATAGACAAATATAGCACAGCAGTTAATTAAACTATTAAGAATCTTTAGAGTCTGGTAAAGGATCAGAAGAACTAGAAACAAAGGAAATTTTTCTTAGAGGGTCATCTGATTCTTTCTTTGACATTTTCAGGTCCTACGCACCAATGATCTTCAGTTCTGTAGCCCTTGGGACAACAGCTTCATGATGCTTTTCCATGTATTTTGATGGATCAAAAATCTCAGGATTGACCTGGAACTTTTCAAATTCTTTCTTTCTGTAAGCTGACATGGTAGTAAGACCAGTCGTATCTTTACCTTCGGCTCTTGCTTTTCTTATTTGGGCTGCTCCAACTAGCTCTTGAAAGCGAGCCATCCTAAAGTTAGGATCGAGCTCAGGATTTTCATACATAGGCTCAGGAGAAGCAGCATCATCTATTTTATCTAGATAAGACATTAGAGTATACTTAGCAGAGAGGTTCTTGCTAGATATTTTAAAGCAAAGTAAACTATTTACCTTTCGAAATACTTTTCTCAGATTGAACTGGAGTTGGAGATGAAATTCTCTTCTTTGGAGAAGGAGGTGGGGAAAAGGTTGGTCTTTGAACCACAGTCTCCTTCATTTGTCTTTGAGAACCATAAAATGATTTGCCTTGAGAGCTTTGATAACCTTGTCTTGGCTGGGGCTGAACAGACGCAGATTTTCCAGAGGAGGCAGTAGGATGAGCTGAAAGGTTCCCAGAGGCTCCTGCACCAGGAGGTGGAGGAGGACCTCTGGGAGTCCATCTTGAGACAGGAGTATCATACCTCTTAGTCCTTTTTCTTTCTTTCTGCTGATTCTTTGAAAACCTCATCCAGTGCTGATCAAAATCCTTGGATTTAGGGTCAATGCCCTTCAGAATGTAATAGGGAATATCATTATCCTTACTGGGAGGTGGAGGAGGAGCAGCTTTTCTTTTCTTTGAGGCAGCTTTCTTCCTCTTAGACTTCTCAGAAACATCAGAATCATCATCATCATCAGAATGAGATGAGGGAGGATTTTCATAAGGATCATAGGCTTCTGAAACAGCCTTTTCTTTAAGCTTTGAAGTAGATTTCTCCCTTTCCTCTTCCATGGCATCCAGAGCCAGAAGGGAATCTAAGTCCAACCCTGGAGAGTCATCCCAGATGGTTGACTTTTCAATTTGCAAATCTTTCTCTTTCTCTTTTAAAGATTGAACTCTTAACTCCCAGGCAGCTCTTGCTTGAGCTTCTTCCAAACTCAGAACAGGAGAGTCAACTTTGACTTCATCTTTCTCAGACTCATCTTCTTTATTATCTAAGAAAGATTCTAATTCAGGATCTACTTGACTATCAAGAACACTTGGGTCAGCTCCAACAACAACTGCTATGATCTGAGCAGTTAAATCTTCTTTAATAATATCTGTAAAATTATGAATACATATCTGCTAAATAAGCTTGAATCATTCCTTCAAGGTATTCACAAACTATCAAATTAATCGACTCATCAACAAAACGAATGAAAGAGTTACCTTCATACTTAACCATCTCCCATGATTCATTCAGATATGAAGTTATAATTCCTTCCAGGAATCTAGCAATCATAGGAGTGGTAAGATCTTCTAAGCAGACTTTAACTGCAATCTCAGATAGCAGGATTCCATCTGCTATTTCCTTCTCAGACAAAACTGGAACTTTTTCTTTCTCAGTAGGAGCTATCTCTTCCTGGGCTGGAGCTATTTCTTCTTCAGCTGGATCTATCTCTTTCTCAGCAGGAGCAGATTCTTCCTGGGCAGACATGACAACATCTGGAACTGTTTCTATCTCAGCTTGAGCAGATTCTTCCTGGGCAGACATGACTGTATCCTTTATTGCTGGAGGGGAGGCAGGATGGTCTGAGGCATCTTCATTGAACATCTCCCCCTGCCTGATTTCAGTAGATACTGAAACCAGGCCCCTTGAGGAAGATGGCTCAGCAGATTTTGAAAGGGATTTGATGGAGGCAGATAAGAGATCAATGGAGGCAGCAAGGGGAGCGATTGCCGCTTCAATCATGGTTTTGATTGATGGGGTAATCAGCTCCACAATGCGGGAGATAAGCTCAGGAGAGATCTCAATGGATGAAGGATGTGAAGAGGATGGAGCTGCAGCAGATATGGTAGTGGTGCTGGGATGAGAAATGGTGTGGACAGGGGATCGAGCAGGAGATGGAGCAGGTGATGGAGCAGGAGAGTTTATTGGGGAATGAATTGGAGAATGAATTGGAGAATGAATTGGAGAATGAATTGGAGATACAGGAGGAGTAAGAATTCTCTCTGATCCTAACAAATCAAAGCTAGGAGCAGATATCCTAGCCAGATGAGCAGGTAGAGGAGAGGCTGGAGGAGACAGAGGAACAACCGTAGTTGTTTCAGGAGCAGCAGAGGAAGAAGGTCGTACCTCAGCAGAAGTTGATGGTACTTCAACTGAGGTAGACGGCAATGCAGAGGAGGAGGAAGGAAGAGCTGAGCCAGCTTCAACAGGTTGAGGAGCGACTGATACAGTCCTTGTGTCCTCAGATGTTGCTGGAGCAGATTTCACAAACGTCCTCTTCCACTTAGAGAACAAGTGGGGATCCATCTTCTTGCTGGCGTTGATTGTTGTTGCAGTTGAACTTAGCAGCTGGGGGTATTTATCCTTAAGGAAGATTCCAATGACCCTTCCTAGGGTGACTTCCTTCTTACCAGTCTTCTTCCTGATTAAATCAAATACAACTACTGCCCAATCGATCCTTTTTCGATTAACAATTGTACACATGAGTGCGAATTGCTGCCTTGTTATATTGTCGTGGGCAGAGTGCTTACCCAGGAACACTTTTCCTACTATCTCAGCCAGAAACTTGATCTTGAAGGGGAAGTTTACTTTGAGCAGCTTGGTGGGAATGCCCTCAGCATGTCCCAGCTCAACCAGCATTCTTCCAAATTCCTGAGCGTCTTGCTCATAATCCTCATCACCAATAACTAATCCAAAAACATCAGATAAGACGGCCGGAGTCAGGATAACTTCTTCTCCGCCTATGGTACCAGTCATCGATTCGTCTGTGGAAGACGACGTGAAAGCCCATTCTTTGATTTCTGGAATGTTGATCTTAATCCTTTCAGACATTAACTTCTCTAAACCCTGATCCCTGCAGAGCTGGAGAACTTCCACGATTCCGGCATCGCAGCTACTGAATGCTTCGAAATCCACACTGAATCCTGCATCAAACTTCACGACGGCTAGAACAGCTGGGGAAACCGCCATGGATTCGCTGGAGAAAGCTCGAGAAAACTGCAGAGAACGAAGAAGACGAAACGCCCGGAAATCGCAAGCGGGAAAGCAGAATGCGAAAGGGCACGCTCCGTCGACGATAAAGCAAAAGATCTTTTAACCTAGGTCGACTATCGGCTTTATATTGGACCGGAAATAGTCGATCTATTAAAAAGATACTTGAACCGATAGTCGAACGGCCGTTCGACGATCGGCTCAGAAGCAGAGTAGTCAAACCATCATTCGGCTATTTCTGGCTTCACCAGCAACACGCTGTCGTCGTTCAGAGATCGACGATGAGCTCAATCTGTTCGACGATGGTCGAACGTCGATCGACGATCTTCAAACAGATAAGCTATCATTAACCAGAGGTCGACGATAGGCTCAATCCGTTCGACGATCTTCGATCATCGTTCGACGATCTTTAAGCAGATTTCAACAAAGGCAGATATAGTCACACTTAGTCTCGTCCATTAATCATGCCTAGTTGAACTAAAAAGAACAGATGCTTCTGTTCATCTAAAGGCTTGGTGAAAATATCACCTCTCTGAAACTCAGTGGATATGAACTCAAGACAGATCTTGTTCTTTTCCACACAATCTCTCAGGAAATGGTGCCTAATCTCAATGTGCTTGGTTCTAGAGTGGTGCACTGGATTTTGTGCAATTGAAATAGCACTGGTACTATCACACATGATCTTGGTGTTCTTGTGTGAGTAACCATAATCCACAAGCTGGTTCTGAATCCACAGGATCTGTAAACAACAACTAGCAGCTGCTATATATTCAGCCTCTGCAGTTGAAGTTGAGACAGAAGCCTGCTTCTTACAGAACCAAGAGACCAATCTCTCTCCCAGGAACTGGCAAGTTCCTGAGGTGCTCTTCCTGTCAACTCTGCAGCCAGCATAATCAGAATCAGAATATCCAATTAATTCAAACTCTGACTCAGCTGGGTACCAAAGTCCTAGATCTGGACATCCTTTCAGGTATCTCAGGATTCTCTTTAGAAGAATCAAATGAGATTCCTTGGGGTTGACCTGGAATCTAGCACAAAGGCATGTAGCAAATATTATATCTGGCCTACTTACAGTTAGATATAATAGGGAACCAACAATGGCCCTATAATTCTTTTGATCAACTGGCTTGCCGTGATCATCAGAATCAATAACTACATTAGTAGCCATGGGTGTAGGCATTGCTGAAGCATCAGCCATCCCAAATTTCTTTACCAATTCCTTGGCATATTTGGATTGGGAGATGAAGATACCATCAGCATCTTGCTTAACTTGGAGACCAAGAAAGTAAGACAGCACACCCATGCTACTCATCTCAAACTTGGAATGCATCAAGTTGGAAAACTTTTTGCACAGTTTGGGATCAGTGGAGCCAAAAATAATATCATCTACATACACCTGAACTAACAGGATTGTGTCCTTGTGATGCTTGACGAAAAGGGTTCTATCAACTACTCCCCTAGTAAAGTTGTGCTCTAACAGGAAACTAGCTAAGGTCTCATACCAGGCCCTAGGAGCTTGCTTTAGTCCATAAAGAGCTTTCTGCAACTTAAAAACATGAGAAGGCTGAGTTGAAGAAACAAACCCTGGTGGTTGTTCAACAAACACCTCTTCCTTAAGCTCACCATTTAGGAATGCACTTTTGACATCCATTTGGAACACCTTAAACTTCATGAAGGCTGCATAGGCCAAGAAGATCCTTATTGCTTCTAGCCTTGCAACAGGAGCAAAGGTTTGGTCATAGTCTATACCTTCCTCCTGTCTGTAGCCCTGAGCTACAAGCCTAGCTTTATTCCTTACTATAATTCCATTTGCATCTAACTTGTTTCTATACACCCACTTGGTGCCTATGATCAGTTGGCCTTTAGGTCTTGGAACCAAAGTCCAAACTTTACATCTCTCAAACTGATTGAGCTCCTCTTGCATTGCAATGATCCAGTGGGGATCTAGCTCTGCATCTTTAAAGGTGAGGGGCTCAACCTGTGAGAGGAAACAAGCATGCATCACATCCTGTCTTAATTGGTGTCTTGTTTGCACACCAGCTGATATGTCTCCAATCACTTGAGATGTGGGGTGATCTCTAAGTGTGACAATATCAGCAGGTGGGATGTGATCTTCAGCAACAGTTGGGATTAATTCCTCAGGAGGAATTTGATCTACTGTTGGTGGTACAATAACAGCTTCAACAGCTTCAGCAATGTCTTCATCACTGTCTGATTCAGTGATCTGAAGAGTTGATAGTTGAAGAATTTCTTGAGGGGCATCAGGTACCTGCAAAGAACTGGAGGAAGGAGAATTTTCCTTCTCCTTGTAAAACATCTGAGACTCATCAAAAGTCACATGCACAGATTCTTCTATCTTACAGGTAGATTTGTTATAAACCCTATAAGCTTTGCTTACTTGGGAATATCCAAGCATAATTCCCATTGAAGCTTTTGCTTCAAATTTTTTAATATATTCTTTATTATTATTATGAATATAAACAGTACAGCCAAAAATTCTAAAGTAATTAATTTTTGGTTTCTTTCCTTTAAGCAACTCATAAGGAGTTTTACACTTAAGTTTGTGTATCAAACTTCTATTCAAGACATAGTTGGCTGTACTAACAGCTTCTGCCCAATAGGATAGAGGCATGTTAGCATCTGCCAACAATGTACTAGCAGCTTCAATTAGTGTTCTATTCTTCCTTTCAACTACCCCATTTTGTTGGGGAGTTCTAGGAGCTGAGAAGCTATGTTTGATTCCTTCTCTCTCACAGAATTCTTGCATGAGAAGAGAGTCAAACTCAGTACCATGATCACTTCTGATCAAGGCCACATGAGTAGAGTACTCAGTCTGCACACAAAGTAGAAAGTCTGTAAGGGCTTTGAAGTTATCAGACTTAGTTCTCAAAAAGAAAACCCAACTGAACCTAGAGAAGTCATCTATAATTACTAATGTGTAATACTTCCCTCCTAAACTCTGTACATTTATTGGGCCAAAAAGGTCCAAATGTAATAAATACAGGATTCTAGGAGAATCACTTTTATTTACAGATTTAAATGAATTCTTGGTTCGCTTGCCTAGCTGACAAGCCTTGCATAGGCTCTCCTTCTTGTAGGGGCAAGAAGGTAAACCTCTAACAAGGTTGTGCTTAGATAACCTAGATATATTTTTAAGGTTTACATGACTAAGCCTTTTATGCCATAGGGAATTATTATTAAGGGTTACTTCATTAAACAGGCAGATTTCAGAATGAGATGAATTAAAATCTACTAAATAGATATTACCTATTCTAATACCTACTAAAACAACATTATTATTTAAAGTAATATTGCAAGAGAAATTAGAAAATGAAACCTGGTAGCCAGCATCACATAGCTGGCTGACTGAAATCAGGTTATGCTTCAGTCCATTGACATAAGCAACTCTCTTGAAAGTAACTGCTCCAATTGTGATCTTGCCATAGCCTTCTGTCTGACCACAGCTGGAGTCTCCAAAGATAACCTTTGGGCCAAGCTTAGCTTTGAACTTTGACAGTAGATCTTTATTTCCTGTCATATGCTTAGAGCATCCACTATCCAAATACCACTTATTTTGAGTGATTGGATAGGCCTTCACCTGCAAGACAATTATTTAGACAGAGTGGACCCAGGTAACCTTGGGTCCCTTGTTTTTCACATAAGAAAAACTGGAAATATAAGAGAATGCAGGCTGAGGGTGAAAACCTAGTGGGTGAGATCTCCTAGGTGGGATTCTCCATGCTGATGATGGGTCAACAAACCTAGGGTTTCTATTCTCATTTAGGTTTCTATGGAATTGATTATGATTTTGAAAATCATATTGAAATCGTCGATCGACGTTCGACGATGGGCGCTCAGATCGTCGAGCTTCGTTCGACCATGGAGCTTCCGATCGTCGAGCGGCGTTCGACGCTTTTTGCATTTCTTTGAAAAACTTCTTTCTCTTTTCTCTCTTAGCTTTATTTAAGGTTTTATTTACCAGATTTACTTGCTCAGTGTTCTTCTTTCCACTAGCTGAAATGAAGTTCACTGGAGTTGAAAGATTATTTTTAAGAAGGACTGGGGGTTCACTGGGAGAAGCTCCTAAGCCTAGTTTATCATTACCTGACCTAGTGTTAGTCATGCTGGTAATTTCTAACAGCTTAAGGCTTCTACCATTAAGGGATTCTTCTAATCTCTTAAACTTAGCTAACTCTATTTTAAGGAATTTAATTTCTTCACTACAAGTAGTGAGTTCTTCCTTTAACATAATATTTTCAGAGGCTATAGATTCTGAGTCAGCTAACCTATTTCTAAGTTCTTTTATTTCCTTTTCTGAGCTAATTAAATCTAAACATAAAGATTTAAATTTTAACTTAAATTCTTCTGAAGTAAAATCATAAGAAGAAAGTACCTCATCTTCAGTAGGCATCTCTTCATCAGAATCAGAACTCTCTGCAGCAGAGTGGTTGCTGCAGGAATCTATTGCCATTAGGCAAACTTCTTTTGCCTTCTTCTCTTCCTCATCTTCACTGGAGCTTGATGAGGAGGATTCTTCATCAGAATCACTCCAGGTTTCAGCAATGAAACCTCTCTCCTTCTTCTTGTTTTTGTGGGAGGATGGCTTGGAGTGCTTCCTGTGTTGTTCCTTTTCTTTTCTCTTTTCTTTGTTCTTCTCCTCTGGACATTCTGGCAAAATGTGTCCAGGCTTCCTGCAACCATAACAAATGATTTCTTTAGCAGGAGAGCGATCATACCTTGGTTTGTCTTCATATCGTGAAGACTTCTTTCTGAACTCCTTTCTTCCCATCTTGAGAAATCTTTTGGCAAACAATGCCATAAGTTCCTCATTAGATTGGCTGCCTTCAGAGACATCTGCAGCCTTAAGAGCTAGAGATTGCTCTTTTCTTGTTGGAGTGGGAGTCTTGGCTTCAGCTTCTGCTTCTCTGGTCTTCAGCACTTGCTCAAAAGACTTGAGCTTGCCGAGGAGAGCTTCAGTTGAGATCTCATTAGTACTCCTGGCTTCCTTGATGGGCCAGATTCTTAGATCCCATGTGCTAGGGAAGCACATAAGAATCTTATCATTGACCTCTGTCAATGATATGTCCTTGTCCAGGGTCCTCAGCTCATTGATGATTGAGCTGAGCCTGGTGTACATAGCTTCAACTGATTCAGCATCAGTTTTCTTGAAGTTCTCATACTGAGAGATCAGGTTGGACCTTCTGTCCTTCCTTTCATCAGCTGAACCAGCTACAATCTGGTTCAGTGTGTCCCACATGGCCTTTGCTGAGGAGCAGTCAGCCACCTTCTGGAACACCTCATCAGACATTGTCTGAGCCAGTATGTTCATTGCCTTGGCATCTGCAATTTTGGCCTTCTTGTATTCATCATTGTAGTCTGGAGGAGGCACTGCACTCATATCAGATGATGAGGCAGTGGCAGCAGCAGGTGCTCTTGGGGGACCTGACAAAATAGAGGCAAAAATACTTTCATCAATAGAGTTCATATATAATTTAATCCTTGCCTTCCAGATGCCAAACTTTGCTAAGTTGCATGCTGGAGGTCTGGTGCTAGAATAATCCTTAGACTGGGCCATGATAGTGAATATCTATAAGCTCTTGGTATCTATCAGGATCTTGTGACTTAGGTGTTAGCCTATACAGTCAGCTAACCTGGCTCTGATACCAATTGAAAGTGAAGGGATAGATACTACTCTAGAGGGGGGTGAATAGAGTTATCAAATTTTGCACAGACAAAACTTAATATTCTACCCAACTCCCTTGGAGTGAAGTGCGGAATGAAAAGATTATAGATATTGATTTAACCTTAAAGCCTAACACAAGTGATGTGTACAAACACAAGCTAACTGTAATTACAGTAAAGCTTGGAAAAAACCTAATCAGCAACTAGCAACCTAGTTATATCTAATCACAGCCACAATGCAGGAATTAAACAATGGAATCCAGACGACACAAGGAAATTTATAGTGGTTCCCCAAACAACTTGGGTACGTCCACTCTTCTACCCACACGGTAGGAATCCACTCAGGTTTTTGATCAGGTGCCCTGCCACCAACAGGATCTGTTTCAGGTAGATCCAGAAACCCTTTAGACTTTTGATCAGGTGTCTAAAAACCAAGCATAGGTTTTTGATCAGGTGCCCTGCCACCAAGGGATACTTTTGAAGGGAGTAATAACCCTGTACAGGAGGGGGAAGAAGGTTAAGATGTCTTCTCTATTTTACAATAGATTAGAGAAGCACAAAAACTTGCACTGAGCTAGAATGCTCTAAAGAATCAAGGCACCCCCTGGCTCAAGAATGTCCAGGTGAAGTCTTGCTTCAGTGCAGAGAAACTCTTCAGAAAGTTCTGAAGGAAAAGCTACAGGAAGAAAGTAAATAATAAAATCAAAGTTCTTCAAGCAGCTATCTTCTTCTTCTTCTTCTTCAAAGGAACTCTGAGTTGAACTTCCTGAAAGCAGGAGAACTCAGGTGAAGAAGAGATGAAGATCTTAACACTTCTCAGTTAGATGGAGATTGCTGAGAGCAGGAAGCTTTTTCTTGCTGGAGGCTTGAGAGCTTGAATGAACAACTGGTTAGCTATTAGCTTCTATTAACTAGCTTGAATCCTTCTTCAAAGGGTTCTTTATATAATCATCAGCAAGCAACGGCTCTCTTCCATTTGAATTATTTGTCTTCTTCTGAGCCTTGAGACCTGGGTTGTAAATATCAAGAAGACAGAAATATCTCTGCAGCAAAACATTCTATAAAGGGAATAAACCACTTTCTAAGAAGCTGCAGGCTTAAAACAAATAACAGAAGGACTAAATAAAGTCACATCAGAAATAATCTCTTTATAGCAAAAGAAGACTTTTCAGTCTAACGGCTATAAAGGGCTGACAATAGATAAAGTAAATTAAAATGACAGCTAATAAGACAAACAACTTTATCGTAAAAAGATTTGACTCAGGCAAAAGAGATGGAGCAAATATTGCCTGGTTATTTTATCATTCAGCTTAAAATACTGTGCCAGAAAATGTATTAATAAATTAAATATAATAAATAAATACAAAATACAAGGGCAGACAGAAAGCGTCGAACGACCCTCGAAGATCGTCGAACGATGCACGGAGATCGTCGAGCTATCGAGAAGATAGTCGAACGATCCAGATAGTCGACCTATCGAAGAAGATAGTCGAACTACCCCGGCAGATAGTCGAACTATCAGAGCAGATAGTCGAACCATCAGATAGTCGATCTATCTAGGACAGATAGTCGAACTATCAAGCGCACAGAGATAGTCGACCTATCAAGCAGATAGTCGACCTACCTCAGAAAACAGATAGTCGATCTATCAAAAGATAGTCGAACTATCAAAACAAACTAGATAGTCGACCTATCAGCAGATAGTCGAACTATCAGATAGTCGACCTATCAGGACAGATAGTTGGTGTCTACTAATCGTGAAGAAAATAAAAGCAACCGAACTAGCAATCCATCTAGGCAAGTATACCTATCGAATTGTAGCTAGGGGACACAAGTGTCGTATTGAAATCCGGGTACTGCTGAATACACTTACTCACACGAAGACTATTATTTTATCAAAGGAAAATCTTGAGGGCTAAAAAGGAACTTGCAATTAAGAAAGGAAATATAGTTAATCGCTAGAAAGAGAACCACTGCATTAAGTTAAAGAACTATTAGAGGCGATTACGATAAAGTGTTAAAGAACTACGACAAAGGGATGGAAATGTACTCGATCAAGAATCACCTCGGCCAGAGTAATAAAGAAATGCGATAAAAGCCTAAACTTAATAGGGAAGAGTTTCTTGACCGTGGAGGTTCCTTAAGCTTAAACACGCTTCTCTCGAAGTCGTGTCCGACTGAGTTTAGGAAGGTCCGACCGACTTTCGTCTGAATCAGAGGCCTAAAGCTCGCTTTACGCGGTGAACCCCACTATTAGATTTTACTCCAATCCGGGGGATTTGAATGTCTGCCTCTCTCGAGGGGTGCATACAAATCCCTTTCCTCTTGAGTGCTCACTTCAAACTATCGGCCTTTCGGCTTGCCAAGTATGAAAGCTAAGGCGGAGAGTATACATCGATGATATATCTCCAACCCAAAAGAATTCAAGAGCAATTCAAGATTAAACCCCTAAAAAGGAAAGGTAAAATTAAAGCATCATAACTTAATCACTCAAACCTCAGATCATCAAGATCGAGTACAAGGAGGATTTAGTTATTCATGGTATAGAAAATGAAGATCATATTAATAGTATGGAAAATAACACCGAGTAGAAGGGAAAGAGAATAGCGAACTATTTTATTTCGTAATGTGGAGGAATCACAAGTAGGGCACACAGATACTATAAGAACACCTTCTACAATGATTACAAATGTTGTAAAAAGGAAGTACAGAAATGCGAAAAAGGCTTGCATGAAAAGAAACTCAATTACTTGAAGTAAAAAGGAAGAGACAAGCTTAAGACATAAACACTAAAATAGCAGCACTTCTTCTTCTCTAATCTCTCTCTACCACCCCCCAAAACACTAGAAGATGATCCCTATTTATAGAATTTTTTCGGGCTGGGTCACGCCCTATGACACGCCCATGGAGGGCGTGACCATAGGGCGTGTCTGATTCGGTGCGACATCTAGAGCGTTGGCATTTAATTCTGGCGTGGTTGTTGAGTTACACGCCCATCGAACACGCCCCTGGAGGGCGTGACCATAGGGCGTGTCGGATTCGGTGCGTTGAAATTGAGCTCGGTACTGACTTCTCGGGACTTGGCGGGTCACGCCTGTCAGACACGCCCCTGGAGGGCGTGTCAGTGGGCGTGTCAGTGGGCGTGACAGCTAGTTTCTGGCGGAGATTGACTTCGGACCGGCGACTTCATTCCACTAGGTTACACGCCCTTGGTACACGCCCTAGGAGGGTGTGACCATGGGGCGTGTAACAGCAAAACTTGTAAAATCCTGCAAAAATAAGGGAAGATGTTAGTGACAATAATATATACAAAAAAAGGTCAAAATATAAGCATACAAGACATGCTTCGTAAATTGATAGATAGAAAATACCATTACGAAACGGACTATCAGCATATAAAATTATAATAATACTTAGAAATTTAAGCTACTAAATTACCCAAAAAAGGATGACTAAAAAGTAGTCATCAAACACCCCCATGCTTAGACATTTGCTTGCCCTCAAGCAAATAAAAAATGAAAACTAGGGAAGGAAATAGAAAATAAACAAAGCTAATTTAGGTTTCATAATTAAGAAAAACAAAACATGGAAAATTAAACTATCCTAGTATTCATATTATCAACTAGTGGGGTGAGAAGTGCACAATAGAAGATTTGAAAGGGAAAGCCTAAAAATCTCATTAAAACATAAGAGAAGTCTACTAATTTCTAAATCTTAAAAACAAGGCATCCAAAATAAATGAAAATAAGGAAAACAAAAGTAGAAGTTCTAAATAAACGGCGCATTAACAAACTACTAGGTTGCTAGATAAACATTAACCCTAAAACACTCCAAGATAACCTCCAAAGAAATCCATCAATGATGGTGGCCATAGGCTTGTACGTTCACACTTTCTCCACTACGCGAAATTAAGTTCTAAGATCATTAGGACTTCTACTAGGCATTAAACTTGGCTTAGGTAAATAATTAGGAAGTGGATTCAAAGGTAAACATGAAGGTTTTAGGCACTAAACCAAGATGAGCTCAAAAATAACCAAAAACATAAAAATTGAGAAATAACAAGTATGTCATTTCTCCAATATGAAACTACAAAACAAGGCCATGAAAATTTTTCTTTTCTAAACTTGGCCAACCATAAACTTTTTGCATTCATTTTTTTCTTTTTGATTTGGTAATGATATTTTTTTCTCACTTTTTGACTAACAATCGATAAGGAAACTCCAAAAATAAGCTTTATAATTGTCCTTTTCATTTCCAAAATAATATAATACCCCTCCCACAAAAATAATTTTTAAGCTCAAGGTTATAGTGCAAAAATTAGGACGGGCATTTGGCTTTGGTGAACAAGATGAAATGAAAGGTGGAGCTAAAAACAATGAAAATAAGGAAAAGGCCCAAAATTGTTTTGCAAGGGTTATGTTTTCGGTGGGCAAGAAAAGCTCAAACTATTCAAATGGTGGCCTAAATCATTTCTAAAGAACATAAAAACGGCGCAAATGCTTCGAGAGTAGCTTGGTACAAGTTCTAGACACCAAGAAAGACTACCCCGCAAATGAAAAAGAACTAATGATACCTAGCAACCATTCGTAAGTAACTAACCGAATAAAAAGACATAACTACGTATTGCTAGATTATAACTTAAAAACCGGATGCCTATATTTAAGAAAAAGAAACTAGTAGAACTAAACTATGTTAAAATGATAGGTTTAGAAAACCATTTTCAAAGTAATCTATATAGAACTACAAAAACCGCATGGGCCTACACTTCACTAGAAGCAACATGAAAATAAAGATAGAAAATAATTTTAGGTTTTGTTTTTCAAATCGATTTTAAGCACAAAAAATTTTTTGATCTTTTTGTTTTTCTAATTTTTTTGGGTTTTATATTTTATAGTTTTTTTTTTTGGATTTTTAGATTTAGATGACATAAAAATATATATTTTTTAAATAAGAAACAGAAAGAAAGGCAAAAAGAAACTAGACCCCCCCATGCTTAAATTCTTCATTGCCCTCAATGAAGAAAACATAAAGAAAAAGAAGGGGACTGAGAAGAAGAGAAAAAGAACAATGCAGAAAAATAAATAAGGAAAAGGAACAGGACTTCCCCGGGTTCGTGAGATGAAGGCGGATGTCGCTCCCCCATGCTTGCTTTTTGGAGTACTTGATCGTCAGCAGGTATGACCTGATCCATCTGATATCAGCAACGGTGGAGCGGCGACCACGATCATGGACTTGATGTGCCTCCGGTAGGAAGAGCAAAAATAAAAGCAAAAAGAAATAGAGTCCATGGGTAGATTGCCCGATAATGTTTTTATTATTACAACCATTCAAATAAAAGAGTAGAATAATAAGAAGTCCAAAAATAAAAGTAAACATGTCCATCACAGAAAAAAAATGTCCATCAGAAATAATAATAACTAAGAATCAAAAAGAAGATTCTCCTTTGCAGGAGTCACAGAATCATTAGAGAAGTAGCGTTTGAGTCTATGGCCATTAACTTTGAAGTCCCCCTTATCGGGGTGTGAAAGTAGCACAGTGCCGTAAGGGAAAACATCCTTGACCGTGAATGGTCCGGACCATCGAGATTTAAGCTTTCCCGGGAAGAGACGTAAACGTGAATTAAAAAGAAGAACCTGATCGCCGGGTGTAAACGTTTTAGGGTGGCGCAGGTTCTTATCGTGATATAATTTTGTGCGTTCTTTATAAATTCGATTATTTTCATATGCATACGCTCTCCACTCATCGAGTTCATTTAATTGATGTTTTCTATGCTCGCCTACCGAATGCGGATCGAAATTGAAAAACTTTAATGCCCAATACGCTCGGTGCTCTACTTCTACTGGAAGGTGACACGACTTTCCATAGACCAATCGGAAAGGAGTACAACCGATGGCGGTCTTGTACGCTGTCCGATAAGCCCAAAGAGCATCGTCTAATTTTAGGGACCAATCCTTACGAGAAGTAGAAACAGTTTTTTCCAAAATTCTTTTTAGTTCGCGATTGACTACCTCGACCTGACCGTTAGTTTGGGGGTGATAAGCAATTGACAATTTATGCGTGACACCATATTTTATTAATGCTTTAGTGAGTTGGGTGTTGCAAAAATGGCTGCCCCTATCACTAACGATCGCTCGAGGGAATCCAAAGCGAGAAAACAATTTTTTTAGAAAATTAACAACAACACGAGCATCATTAGTTGGCAGAGCTTGGGCCTCTGCCCATCTAGAAACGTAATCCACCGCTACTAAAATATATTTATTACCTAAACTTGAAGGAAATGGGCCAACAAAGTCGATGCCCCACAAATCAAAAACCTCGCACTCGAGAAAATAGTTTTGTTCCATTTCATTTTTATGTGAGAGATTTCCAGTCCGCTGGCATCGATCACATCCACCCACGAAGGTTTGTGCATCTTTAAATATGCTTGGCCAATAGAAGCCAGCACTAAGAACTTTGTGGGCGGTGCGGTTTGCTTGATAATGCCCGCCAGTTGGACCTTCATGAACATGTTTTAAAATTTGGTGACCCTCTTCCTGCGAAACGCATCTCCTTACCACCTGGTCCGCACAAATGCGAAATAGAAATGGGTCTTCCCAAAAATAATACTTCAACTCCGAAAAGAATTTCTTCTTTTGGTGAGTGGAGTATTCTTTTGGAAGGACCCGGGCAACAAGATAATTGGCCAGATCGGCAAACCAGGGGGTAGGAGATGAGGAAATATTAAAAAGGCGTTCATCCGGAAAAGAGTCATTTATAGAAGTTTCATTTAAAAAATCAAGTTTGGGATTTTCAAGACGCGAGAGATGATCAGCTGCTAAGTTTTCCGCTCCTTTCTTATCCCGAATCTCCAAGTCGAATTCTTGAAGTAAGAGGATCCAACGGATAAGACGCGGCTTGGCATCCGGTTTAGAAAGGAGGTATTTCAAAGCGGAGTGATCCGTGAAAACAATAACTTTAGAAAGAGTGACATACGGTCGGAATTTATCAAAAGCGAAAATAACTGCTAAGAGCTCTTTCTCCGTCGTAGTGTAGTTTTCTTGCGCAGAAGTGAGAGTTTTACTAGCGTAGAAAATCGGATGAAAGTTCTTAGCAATTCGTTGACCTAAAACTGCACCGACCGCATGATTACTCGCATCACACATAATTTCGAAGGGTAAATCCCAAACTGGGGCGATCATAATAGGGGCGTTTATAAGTTTTGATTTTATTAATTCAAAGGCCTCGAGACAAGATTTATCAACAATAAAAGGAGTGTCTTTTTCGAGCAAGTGGGTGAGAGGTTTAGTGATTTTTGAAAAGTCTTTAATAAATCTACGATAAAAACCCGCATGACCTAAAAAACTTCTAATCGCTTTAACGGTTGTGGGTGGCGGCAGCTTTTCAATTATTTCAATTTTTGCCTTGTCCACTTCAATCCCCCTAGCGGAAATGTTGTGGCCAAGGACTAAACCCCCACGTACCATAAAGTGGCACTTCTCCCAATTTAAGACTAAATTTGTCTCCTCGCAGCGTTTTAAAACTTTTCCTAAATTTTCTAAACATAATTCGAAAGAGTCGCCAAAAACGGAAAAGTCGTCCATAAAAACTTCCATAATAGTTTCTACATATTTATCAAAAATGGCAAGCATACACCGCTGAAAGGTGGCGGGTGCGTTGCACAATCCGAAAGGCATTCTACGATAAGCAAAGGTTCCGAAGGGGCAAGTGAATGTCGTCTTCTCTTGGTCCTCGGGTGCGATAGGGATTTGAAAGTATCCCGAGAGACCGTCGAGGAAGCAATAAAAATTGTGCCCGGACAAACGTTCTAGAATTTGATCGATAAAGGGGAGGGGGAAGTGATCTTTTCGAGTGGCATCGTTTAGTTTACGGTAATCGATGCACATCCTCCATCCTGTTATCGTCCTAGTTGGAACTAGATCGTTGTTTTCGTTTGGCACTACCGTGATCCCACCCTTCTTAGGGACAACCTGAACTGGACTTACCCACTGACTATCGGAAATAGGATAGATTATCCCGGCATCTAATAACTTAAGCACCTCTCCCTTCACAACCTCTTTCATTTTTGGATTAAGACGACGTTGTGGTTGGACTACACCCTTAGGATTATTGTCAAAAAATATTTTGTGCGTGCAGAAAGAGGGGCTTATGCCAGGAATATCACAAATTTGCCATGCTATGGCTCGGCGATGCTTTTGTAGTAGGTCGATCAACTGATCGTTTTCGGATTGGGAAAGAAAAGCCGAGATTATAACGGGCAATTTTGAATCTTTTGCAAGAAAGGCATATTTAAGATGTTCGGGAAGGGGTTTGAGTTCTAAGTTGGGTGGTTCCTCATAAGAATTTTTTAAGACTTTTTCATTTTCAAAAATAAGTTTTTCATAGTTTTTCCTACCAAAAATAGACTCATTTTCAAAATTTTCTTGTATTGACATCACCGTACTTTCAAAAACATTTGAAGAAATTTCAGAAAAGGAAGAGGAAAATTCATTAGAGGAGATGTTAGAAAGGGGAAGGGAAGAATCTTCATTTAAAACATCGATAAAGAAGCATGAGTCATCATTTTGTAAAGAATTTTTCATCGAGTTATTAATAGAAAATGTGACTTCATCATCCCCCACTCGCAAAAACAACTTTCCATTACTAACGTCAATAACTGCTCGAGAGGTGGCGAGAAAAGGTCGTCCAAGGATAAGAGGAACCTCGACGTCCTCTTCAATATCAAGAATGACAAAATCCACCGGGAAGATGAATTTGTCGACCTTTACTAACACGTCCTCAATGATACCTAGTGGATACTTTATTGACCTATCGGCTAACTGAATACTCATGCGCGTCGGGCTGAGAGTGCCCAAACCTAGCTTTTTAAATAAGGAAAAAGGCATCAAATTGATGCTCGCTCCTAGATCCGCTAGCGCATGTTTAACGAATAAATCACCGAAGACGCAAGGAATTGAAAAGCTACCCGGGTCATTTATCTTTTTCGGAAGATTTGAATTTTTAATGACTGCCGAGCATTCTTCATTCAATGTTACATGAGAAAGATTTTCCAATTTCTTTTTGTTCGTTAATAAATCTTTAAGATATTTAGCGTACTTAGGCATTTGGCTAATCGCTTCATGAAATGGCAAATTAATATGAATTTGTTTAAATATTTCAAGAAAGCGTTGATATTGATTATCTAGTTTTTCTTGCCTAAGTCTAGCCGGATAAGGAGGTGGCGGGAATTCATTTATAATAATCGGAGCATCATTTTGAAAATCATTTTTGTCTTTTTCAGAATTAGAAATAATAGAGCTATCCTTTTCTTTTTCAAAAATAGATTTGTCTTTTTCAAGATCTAAGTTATCATTTTCCGTGGGGGTAAGAACAGGAGGGATACTCACCATTGGCTCTTCCCTTGTGGTGGGCTCGTTAACAACTTTACCGCTCCGAAGGGAAATCGCATTTGCTTGCTCCCTTGGGTTAGGCTCAGTGTTCGAGGGAAGAGTTCCAGGTGGTCTCTCGGAAAAGGCCTTGGCGAGTTGGCCAACCTGATTTTCTAAGTTTTTCATGGATCCTGTTAAATTTCTAATAGTGGCATCGTTCGAGCTTATATATTTAGCGAGGATCTCTTCCAAAGGGGAAGGTTTTTGAAAATTTTGTTGCGGTGGTGGTGGCGGTGCGAAATCGTGCGGTGGGCGTATTACGTTAGCATTATTACTCCAAGAAAAATTAGGATGGTTACGCCATCCGGGATGATAAGTGTTCGACGAAGCAGAAAAACCAGGGGGAGAAGAAAAATTCGAAAAAGCAGAAAAATTATTCGCAGAGATATTTTGAGCAGGCCTGGGTATGTTCCCCAGATAATCCACCTGCTCGGCAGCAGCAGCATTTTCATATACCTTAGCGGTGGAGGGAGCAGTCATCTCCGAGATCTTCTTGTTGAGCATTTCCACTTGCATCGCCAGTTGCGTCACCGAATCCACTTCATAGATACCTGCAGGTTTAGATGGGCGAGACCTGGACGAATTCCACTGATAAGTGTTCATCGCCATGTCATCGATAAGCTCAAGAGCGGCTTCCGGAGTTTTGCGGTCTAAAGAACCAGCGGAAGCGGCATCTATCATTTGCTTAGTCACTTGGTTTAGCCCATTATAGAATGTCTGAACCTGCAACCATACAGGCAGAGCATGATGTGGGCATCTTCTCAAAAGTTCTTTGAACTTCTCCCAAGTGTCATAGAGGGTTTCAGAATCAATTTGAGAATATGAAGTTATATCATTTCGAAACTTAGCAGTTTTGGCGGGGGGAAAATAACGAGAAAGAAATTTTTCAGTTAAAATGTTCCAAGTAGTGATTGATCCTCTTGGAAGAGAACTCAACCACTGTTTGGCTTTAGTCCTTAAGGAGAATGGGAAGAGTCTTAGCCTTATCGCATCGTCCGAGACACCATTAATCTTGAAGGTGTCACAGATTTCAAGAAAATTAGCAATATGCAAGTTTGGATCTTCATCTTGCGATCCGTCGAACTGTACATATTGCTGCACCATTTGAATGATGCTAGGCTTAAGCTCGAAGTTATTGTTCGCAATAGCGGGATGAACTATGCTAGATTCTGTACCCTCCAGGTTTGGTCTTGCATAATGGGACATAGTCCTTTGCACGACTTCCTCTTGGTTGGGTCTTTGCAAGACTTCCTCTTGGTTGGGATTGTCCATTCTTAAGGTAGAATATGAATCGGAATGTTCGACCGGTATTTGAAGAGTCGGGCCTTGAAATCGCAATCTTCTCCGAAGAGTACGCTCGATTTCGTGGTCCAAGTCCAAAATAACCGACGGACTTCCCCGGGTCATGCACTGGAAGAAGAAAGAGAGAAGTATTGTTTATTATTATTAATATTTTGTTGTTTTTTTTAAGTATATATATATATTTTTTTGTTTTAGCTCCCAAACTTCCCAAGGACTACCCGATGAAGGGTTCGCAAGGTACTAGACAAGATAGCGGCACTTAAAACCGCATTGCCCTTTTTGAGAGGATTTTGTTGGTGTAGGAAACTTGTGATGTGGGTATCTATTGAAAATGATTATATTTATTATTATTATTATTATTATTATTATTTTTAAAGCGATTTTTTTTTTCTTTTTGGTTTGCAATAAGGAAGATAAAAGTAATAGATTCGTGTTTTCAATATATCAACAAGAGCTGATTCCCCGACAACGGCGCCAAAAACTTGGTGTCTACTAATCGTGAAGAAAATAAAAGCAACCGAACTAGCAATCCATCTAGGCAAGTATACCTATCGAATTGTAGCTAGGGGACACAAGTGTCGTATTGAAATCCGGGTACTGCTGAATACACTTACTCACACGAAGACTATTATTTTATCAAAGGAAAATCTTGAGGGCTAAAAAGGAACTTGCAATTAAGAAAGGAAATATAGTTAATCACTAGAAAGAGAACCACTGCATTAAGTTAAAGAACTATTAGAGGCGATTACGATAAAGTGTTAAAGAACTACGACAAAGGGATGGAAATGTACTCGATCAAGAATCACCTCGGCCAGAGTAATAAAGAAATGCGATAAAAGCCTAAACTTAATAGGGAAGAGTTTCTTGACCGTGGAGGTTCCTTAAGCTTAAACACGCTTCTCTCGAAGTCGTGTCCGACTGAGTTTAGGAAGGTCCGACCGACTTTCGTCTGAATCAGAGGCCTAAAGCTCGCTTTACGCGGTGAACCCCACTATTAGATTTTACTCCAATCCGGGGGATTTGAATGTCTGCCTCTCTCGAGGGGTGCATACAAATCCCTTTCCTCTTGAGTGCTTACTTCAAACTATCGGCCTTTCGGCTTGCCAAGTATGAAAGCTAAGGCGGAGAGTATACATCGATGATATATCTCCAACCCAAAAGAATTCAAGAGCAATTCAAGATTAAACCCCTAAAAAGGAAAGGTAAAATTAAAGCATCATAACTTAATCACTCAAACCTCAGATCATCAAGATCGAGTACAAGGAGGATTTAGTTATTCATGGTATAGAAAATGAAGATCATATTAATAGTATGGAAAATAACACCGAGTAGAAGGGAAAGAGAATAGCGAACTATTTTATTTCGTAATGTGGAGGAATCACAAGTAGGGCACACAGATACTATAAGAACACCTTCTACAATGATTACAAATGTTGTAAAAAGGAAGTACAGAAATGCGAAAAAGGCTTGCATGAAAAGAAACTCAATTACTTGAAGTAAAAAGGAAGAGACAAGCTTAAGACATAAACACTAAAATAGCAGCACTTCTTCTTCTCTAATCTCTCTCTACCACCCCCCAAAACACTAGAAGATGATCCCTATTTATAGAATTTTTTCGGGCTGGGTCACGCCCTATGACACGCCCATGGAGGGCGTGACCATAGGGCGTGTCTGATTCGGTGCGACATCTGGAGCGTTGGCATTTAATTCTGGCGTGGTTGTTGAGTTACACGCCCATCGAACACGCCCCTGGAGGGCGTGACCATAGGGCGTGTCGGATTCGGTGCGTTGAAATTGAGCTCGGTACTGACTTCTCGGGACTTGGCGGGTCATGCCTGTCAGACACGCCCCTGGAGGGCGTGTCAGTGGGCGTGTCAGTGGGCGTGACAGCTAGTTTCTGGCGGAGATTGACTTCGGACCGGCGGCTTCATTCCACTAGGTTACACGCCCTTGGTACACGCCCTAGGAGGGCGTGACCATGGGGCGTGTAACAGCAAAACTTGTAAAATCCTGCAAAAATAAGGGAAGATGTTAGTGACAATAATATATACAAAAAAAGGTCAAAATATAAGCATACAAGACATGCTTCGTAAATTGAAAGATAGAAAATACCATTACGAAACGGACTATCAGCATATAAAATTATAATAATACTTAGAAATTTAAGCTACTAAATTACCCAAAAAAGGATGACTAAAAAGTAGTCATCAATAGTCGAACTATCAAAGGCAACAGATAGTCGAACTATCAACAGATAGTCGAACTATCAAGACGAAACAGATAGTCGAACTATCAAGGCGGAACAGATAGTCGACCTATCAACAGATAGTCGAACTATCAGATAGTCGATCTATCAGAACAGATAGTCGAACTACCTCGCCAAGCAGATAGTCGAACTATCAACAGATAGTCGAACTATCAACGCAAAACAGATAGTCGATCTATCAACAGATAGTCGAACTATCAACGCAGACAAAGCGTCGACCAACTGATAGACGATCGTCGATCAGCCGATAGACGATAGTCGAGCGGCGTTCGACTATCGTCGAACGAAAAAACTACTTAACCAAATTCTCAATCTGGAAAAGTGAGGACTCTACAGCTAGACTCCTAACCATTGACCATAAGTATTTCTTGGGTCAAGGGGCACAAAGGAGAGGACTAAACTCAAATCAAAACTAGGGTACCAACAAGCTACATGGCCAGGCACACGGCTGTGTGTGAACCCGTGTTCAGCCCAGATTTTATGATTTCAGATCTAATCTTGGCCGTTCGTTTCCTTGGCTTTGGATCCGACGGTGGGGGGCTGCTCCTGGGTGGTTTTAGCCGGGAATAGGGTTTTGAAACCCTTATTTCACTTGGGTACTCTCTCTCTAAAATCTAGAGAGAAGGGAGATCCTGGAGGAGGAAGAAGGAGGTCAACTCCGGCGGCTGGTGGAGATTCGGAGCTCCAAATCGCGAGCCGTCTTCGGATCCGCAGAGGCAAGGAGATTGCGGTGCTTTTCATCCGCATAGATTTTCATGGCGCCGCGGAAGAACGCAAGGGTAACGATTTCTCATCCTTGGGCATGTGAAGCCCTCTTTTCCTTTGCATAGGAAGCCCTCTCTCGCGAGTGAGCGAAGAGTTGGAGCGTTCCTTGGGGTAGATATGTGAAGTCCCCCTTGTGTAGAGTCCGTATGCAAAAACGGACATGGGCATTGTGTGTGAAGCCTATCCGGACAAGTAGAGCCGGATCAGTGATGTTGCATTGCATTTGAACCGGGCAAGAATCCGGATGTTTGGGTGTTTTTCTGGTTTTCTACGTGGTAGATTGCATCAGGGAGCCTTGGAGATTAACTCCAAGGTGCACCCGGAAAACTGGGCAAAAGCGGGTTTTGCCAACACGATGGCCGGGGAGCCAACGTGAACATAACCGGGTTATGTGATTATTGTGGTGGAAACGGGACTCGGTGAGTCTTGGCCTGCGCATATGGCTTAAATTGTCGTTGCGGTGTGAGCACGGGTCAGGCGGAACCGTACCCGGTCTATGTCGTTCGGTAGGACCGTTGGCATGGATGAGGGTCTTCGGCGGTCTATGGCTTAAATTGTCGTGACCAAGGCCAGGAAGGCAAAATGCTCATATGGATGACCGTCCAAGAGGCGGCGGTGGATTGGGAACGTCTATGGCTTGAATTGACGTGACGTTGGCCGGTTCGCCGAGAATGTGCCCTGAGTGCACGGGGTGTGTGGCCGTGCGAGCCTACGCCTGTGGTGAAGTGCAAATACTTTATATAAATGTCTATGCTAATAAAGTGTAGGGAAAGAGCATCGCCTCCCCGAATGTGGGGGCGGGATCGTTATAATTTGGTCAGCATTGCTGACCATTGCTATTGTTTGCCACCGGACGGTGGTTTGTGGCTTGCAGGTGCTGTAGAGCAGAGCGGGAAATAGTGGGCTAAAGCCCTTGTTGCTGTGCCGGCCCTCGAAGGCCTAATTGCTTATGTTTCTTTCCCGTTTTTCATGTATGGCTGTCCTGCGTGCCGAAGTTTGGAAAACACTTCTTTTGTTAAGTGAACCGTATAAGGCCTTAAGGCCATTTCTCTTTTGGTGTATGTATAAATTCCTGAGTTTGTAGTGGACATTCATACTGTTGTGGCTGGGTTCTTATTTCTTTTGCAACCTAATAAATTGCTTCCGCTAGGTGTTGTGTAGGACGACATGATTGGTTGAATGGTTTCAACGCGTAACCAACCTGTCTGTCCGTAGTATATGGCGTCGGGCCCCGGCCGGACCTACTGCTATATGCTATGCGACGGATAGGGGTGTTACAAATTGGAATCAGACTACTGGTTTCGATCAAACTTAAATGAATTCGTGGACGAATTCACTTTAAGGGGTGGTGAGCACATGTGTGCGTCATCGTTATAACATGAAAAGAACCCATGAATGTCCACTTAGGATTGAAAATATACATGTTTGAGGAACCTGCGCGTTCCTATAATTGCTGTTTGCAGTAATTTTTGGTCGCTTATCGGTGTTTTGCACGATTATAGGTGACCAGAAGTGGTGTTGGGCCGTCTGAACGGCCAGGTTCTGAGGCGAGCAGTGCGCCAATCGATGCGCCTGCAACACCTCCGTCTGTCGAGACCATTAGGCTGGTGGCAGAAGCGGTCATGGCAATGATCAATGCGCAGCCTGCAAGGCAGGTGCAGCAGCCTGCTCCTACTGTGGAGCAAGTATCGCTTTAGACGACAGAGCAAAGGAGGGTTGAGCAAGTAGTCTTGGAGCCAGAGTTGCCTCGGAGAGCAACTGAAAGACAACTGAAGCACGCGATGGGCTTTCATCCACCGGTATTCACGGGGGCAGAAACCCCGACCCAAGCAAGGGATTGGCTCTCAAGGGTCAACAGGGTGATGACTGCGACGAAAACGGAAGAGTGGCAGAAGACAACAATAGCGACGTTCCTGTTGGATAGGGACGCAAGACTATGGTGGGAAGGCCTAGAGCTACATCAGTTGCGGGGAAGGCCGTTGGCTGAAGTTTCGATGGAGGAGTTTGTGAGACTATTCATGGCTCGATACCTCCCCTCGGCGCAGAGAATTGCGCTAGAAAGCGAATTTCAGAAGTTGGTGCAAGGGGATTGCACCGTTGATGAGTACCTCTACGAGTTTACTCGGTTGGGGAGATATGTCGGCGCTACCTTCGCAGACGAGGAGCGCAAGACGAGCCGCTTCTATGAAGGGCTAAGAGACGATTTAAGGTTGCTACTATCGGGGCCCAAGGCGCAGGGTTTCATGACCCTGGTCAGTTCAGCCCGGTCCTTGGAGAAGGACATGAAGAATGTCCAAGCGAAGAAGGAATCTGGTAGTAAGAAAGCGGAGTTCAAGTCACCGACTACGTCGAAGTCGGGCTACCGCAGATTCTATAAGAAAGCTAAGACGTCGGGTCCAACTTCTTCAGGTGCCTCGGGGGTAACTACCAATCGAACCCCGGGCACTTGTTTCACGTGTGGAAAGACGGGGCACTTTGCCCGTGATTGCTGGAGTGTACGCTCAAAGTCCGAAAGGAAACAAGGAGCTACCTACGAGGAGAAGGGCAAAGCGGTGGAGTCGACCGCGTCCCACTATGCTCCGACTCAGCCTAGAGTCTATAACTTGGGCCAACAGGAGGCCATCAAACAAGCTGACGTGGTGACAGGTACGAGTTAATTTATAGAAAATTAGCTTTAATACCGTTATCTATTGCTTGTTAGCCTAATATTGTTTGTATAGGCTTTGTTGTGATTAGTGCTAGTCCGGCACGGGCACTGTTCGACACGGGAGCTTCACATTCCTTCTTGTCCGAAAGTTTCATATCGCGCATCGGAGTCCCTTCTTCGATGGCGAAGGACAAGTTAGATGTGCTGCTACCGAATGGGTGCTCGATGCGTGCGGACAGGGTGTGCGCCGTAAAGGTTCACATTGGGAGCCAAGAGTTCGACTTGCTAGCGTCATTGCTGCCGCTAGTAGAGTTCGACGTGATCTTTGGGATGGTTTGGCTTTCGGAGCAGAAAGCTTGGATTGACTGTGACCGGAAGGAGGTCAAGCTGGGTGTTGGACGAGGGACAACATTCGAGGGACTCAAGGGGTTGAGCAAGACGCTGATGTCTGCTCTTCAAGTGGTAAAGGCAGTTCGTGCTGGTGTAGAGCTGTTCTTCGCAGTAGTGGGGGTTGTGGAGCCAAAGTCCACGTTGGATAGCATTCCCGTGGTTTGCGAATACCCTGATGTGTTCCCGGATAGTCTTCCCGGAGCCCCACCGCAGCGGGAGATTGATTTCACCATCGAGCTCGTGTCGGGGGCCAAACCGGTGTCACGTGCTCCGTATAGGTTGGCGCCTAAGGAGATGGCAGAGTTGAAAGTTCAGCTAGAGGAGCTGATGGAGCAAGGGTATGTGCGTCCAAGCTCGTCGTCTTGGAGCGCACCGGTCCTCTTCGTTAAGAAGAAGGAAAGGGAGTATGCGGCTGTGTATCGACTACAGAGATTTGAACAAGCTGACGGAGAAGAATAAGTACCCGATCCCGAGAATTGATGATCTCTTTGATCAGTTAGTCGGATCGTCGGTATACTCCAAGTTGGACTTGAAGTCGGGGTACTATCAGCTGAGGATCAGGGAGTGTGATATCCCGAAGACGGCATTCAGTACGAGGTATGGGCATTTCGAGTTCACGGTCATGCTGTTTGGACTGACGAATACGCCATCGGTATTTATGGACTTGATGAACAGGATGTTCCGAGACTTCCTGGATCGCTTTGTGATCGTCTTTATTGACGATATATTGGTGTACTCGCAATGCGAAGAAGATCACTTCAAGCACTTGCATTTGGTATTGGAGACTCTGAGAAGGAATGAGTTATACGCAAAGTTCTCCAAGTGCGAGTTCTGGCTACCCTCAGTAGCGTTCCTTGGGCACATTGTTAGTGGGGAAGGTATAGCGGTGGATCCGGCGAAGATTGTTACGATACGGGAGTGGCCTGCGTTATCTTCTGTTGCGGAAGTCCGTAGTTTTCTCGGGCTTGCCGGATATTACAGGCGCTTCGTAGAGAACTTCTCGCGGTTAGCATTACCTCTCACGAAGTTGACAAGGAAGGATCAGAAATTCTTGTGGACGCATGAGTGCGTGCAAGCTTTTGAGGAGCTGAAGAGGCGGTTGACCACGACGCTAGTGCTTAGTTTGCCGAGTGGGACCGAGGGCTTTGAGGTGTATAGCGACGCTTCGGGTAGTGGTTTGGGCTGCGTGTTGTTGCAGAATGGAAGTGTGATTGCGTATGGATCGCGTAAGCTGAAAGTGCATGAAAGGAACTATCCGGTCCACGACTTGGAGTTGGCGGCCGTGATATTTGCACTCAAGTTGTGGAGGCACTACCTTTACGGCGTAAGGGTCGATATATACACCGATCACAAGAGCCTAAAATACTTGTTGGATCAGAAGGACCTTAATATGAGGCAGAGGAGGTGGATGGAGTTCCTAGGGGACTACACCTTCAAAATACATTATGTACCCGGGAAGGGCAATGCAGTTGCGGATGCGCTGAGCCGCAGGGCTCCCGCCCAAGCTAACTTGTTGTCGGTGCATGATGAGCGGCTAGTACGGGAGTTGGAGGAGCTTGAGATCTGTTGCGTTGACAAGCAGACGAGCGCCAAAGCAATGTTAAACTGGACAGAGGTGCAGTATGACCTGGCTGACCGGGTTCGGCAGGCATTGGAGTTAGATGACTCCATGAAGGAGCTTATGGAGGCCGCTCTGGATGGGTCAAATTCCCAGTTCTCGGTGGAAGATGGTTTACTAAGGAAGGATCATCGGTTGTGCATCCCGAGTGGGGGTAACCTCCGGGCGGAGTTGATGTACGAGGCTCTTCATACCAAGTACTCAATCCACCCAGGGAGAACGAAGATGTATCGTGATCTCAAGAAGCTGTTTTGATGGCCGGGGCTCAAGAAAGATGTGGCATTGTACATGGCTAAATGCCAAACGTGCGCCTTGGTGAAGGCGGAATGCCAAAAGCCGGGAGGATTTCTGAGGTCCTTGCCTATACCGGAGTGGAAATTCGATGATATATCTATGGACTTTGTGCACGGGTTGCCAAGGTCGCAGAAAGGAAACGACGCCATTTGGGTGATCGTAGATCGGTTAACTAAAGTGTCGCATTTCATTCCGCATAGGAAGGATGATCCAGTGGAGAAATTGGCAAAGTTGTATGTTGACAATATAGTTAGACTGCATGGTGTGCCCCGTAGCATTGTGAGTGATCGCGATGGGCGGTTCAAGTCAAATGATTGGAGGTTGGTGCAGCAGATGCTGGGAACAAAGTTAAAATTCAGCCTAGCTTTCCATCTGCAGACGGATGGGCAGACCGAGAGGGTCAATAGAATGATGGAGGATATGCTCCGCATGTGTGTTCTGGATTTCGGTAAGCATTGGAAAGACCACCTGTATTTGGTGGAGTTCGCGTACAACAACAGCTACCAAGCAAGTATACAAATGGCGCTCTTCGAGGCCCTGTATGGTAGGAAGTGTCGCACGCTGTTATCGTGGCTTGAAACGGGTGAGGCAAGGTTGTACAAGAAGCAGGAGGTGGAGAGTGCTACCTCATTAGTGCGGATCATTCGGGAGCGATTGTTGATCGCTCAGGACCGGCAGGCAAAGTATTACAATGCCAAGCACCAGAACGTGGAGTTCGCGGTAGGCGATTAGGTATATCTTAAAGTGAAGCCGTTCAAGGGGGTTTCGCGGGTGAGACGCTTGAAGAAGCTGAGCCCAAGATACCTTGGACCTTTTGAGGTTCTGGAGCGAGTCGACGAAGTGGCATACCGTTTGAGGCTATCGAAGGAATTAAGTGGATTACATGATGTGTTCCACATTTCTGTGTTGCGGAAGGCGGTGCAAGAGCCTTCGCAGGTGATCGCGGTTGATCAAGTGCCGGTGGACGAAGGGTTGACGACTAGGGTCAAGCCCATTCGTATTGAAGATGCTGAGGTCAAGAGACTCCGTAACAAGGAGATCCGGATGGTTAAGGTCCGGTGGGATAATTGCGGGCGTGAGGAGCTCTCTTGGGAGCGGGAGCAGACTATGCTCGAGGAGTACCCGGAATTATTCCGCTCAGGTACTGATTTATGTTAAGTCCTTTTTTTCCTTTATTAATTTCGTGGACGAAATTCTTTAAGGGGGGTAGAATTGTAACACCCCAAAATGTTGTAAGAGCGACGGGGATCGATTTTGGCCAAGACAAGGTTTTGGTGCAGGTGACACGGGCCCCGACACGGGCGTGTCAGAGGCCGTGTCGGGCGTGTCGAGCTCGGGCCGTCGAGCTGGCCGTGTAGTCGACCAGTTCAGGTCGATAATGGTCGTGTGGTGGAACACGGCCTAGGACATGGGCGTGTCCCAGGCCGTGTCACACCTGGGCTGTACGGTTGGGTACACAGGCAATAACACGGGCACGAACACGGGCGTGTCTAGTTTGACACGGGCGTGTCTGATGCCGTGTCACCAAGCCGTGTACCTCTCTGACTACGAAGTGTTGATCAATTGCACATGGGGGGCGTGACACGGGTCCAGACACGGGCGTGTCGCAGGCGACACGGGCGTGTCGGAGGCCGTGTCACACGTCGTGTTGCTGGTTTTCAATTTTGGTCGAGACGGCGAATGAGCTACACGGCCAGGCACACGGCCGTGTGTGAACCCGTGTTCGGCCCATATTTTATGATTTCAGATCTAATCTTGGTCGTTCGTTTCCTTGGCTTTGGATCCGACGGTAGGGGGCTTCTACTGGGTGGTTTTAGCCGGGAATAGGGTTTTGAAACCCTTATTTCACTTGGGTACTCTCTCTCTAAAATCTAGAGAGAAGGGAGAGCCTGGAGGAGGAAGAAGGAGGTCAACTCCGGCGGCCGGTGGAGATTCGGAGCTCCAAATCGCGAGCCGTCTTCGGATCCGCGGAGACAAGGAGATTGCGGTGCTTTTCATCCGCATAGATTTTCATGGCGCCGCGGAAGAACGCAAGGGTAACGATTTCTCATCCTTGGGCATGTGAAGCCCTCTTTTCCTTTGCATAGGAAGCCCTCTCTCGCGAGTGAGCGAAGAGTTGGAGCGTTTCTTGGGGTAGATATGTGAAGTCCCCCTTGTGTAGAGTCCGTATGCGAAAACGGACATAGGGATTGTGTGTGAAGCCTATCCGGACAAGTAGAGCCGGATCGGTGATGTTGCATTGCATTTGAACCGGGCAAGAATCCGGATGTTTGGGTGTTTTTCGGGTTTTCTACGTGGTAGATTGCATCAGGGAGCCTTGGAGATTAACTCCAAGGCGCACCCGGAAAACTGGGCAAAAGCGGGTTTTGCCAACACGATGGCCGGGGAGCCAACGTGAACATAACCGGGTTATGTGATTATTGTGGTGGAAACGGGACTCGGTGAGTCTTGGCCTGCGCATATGGCTTAAATTGTCGTTGCGGTGTGAGCACGGGTCAGGCGGAACCGTACCTGGTCTATATCATTCGGTAGGACCGTTGGCATGGATGAGGGTCTTCGGCGGTCTATGGCTTAAATTGTCGTGACCAAGGCCAGGAAGGCAAAATGCTCATATGGATGATCGTCCAAGAGGCGGCGGTGGATTGGGAACGTCTATGGCTTGAATTGACGTGACATTGGCCGGTTCGCCGAGAATGTGCCCTGAGTGCACGGGTTGTGTGGCCGTGCGAGACTATGCCTATGGTGAAGTGCAAATACTTTATATAAATGCCTATGCTAATAAAGTGCAGGGAAAGAGCATCGCCGCCCCGAATCTGGGGGCGGGATCGTTATAATTTGGTCAGCATTGCTGACCGTTGCTATTGTTTGCCACCGGTCGGTGGTTTGTGGCTTGCAGGTGCTGTGGAGCAGAGCGGGAAATAGCGGGCTAAAGCCCTTGTTGCTGTGCCGACCCTCGAAGGCCTAATTGCTTATGTTTCTTTCCCGTTTTTCATGTATGGCTGGCCTGCGTGCCGAAGTTTGGAAAACACTTCTTTTGTTAAGTGAACCGTGTAAGGCCTTAAGGCCATTTCTCTTTTGGTGTATGTATACATTCCTGAGTTTGTATTGGACATTCATGCTGTTGTGGCTGGGTTCTTATTTCTTTTGCAACCTAATAAATTGCTTCCGCTAGGTGTTGTGTAGGACGACATGATTGGTTGAATGGTTTCAACGCGTAACCAACCGGTCTGTCCGTAGTATATGGCGTCTGGCCCCGGCCGGACCTACTGCTATATGCTATGCGACGGATAGGGGTGTTACAGCCCACCTGTCAGAAATCCTGCAGGTAAGCAAGTTAGAGTTCAGTCAAATCAGAACCTAGGGCCCAATACCTATTGGGCTCCTAAGGTAAGATTATTCTGTCTTGCAGGATAGTCCAAGTGATAATGACCATTTATGGTCCTTAGATAGAGATGTACCTGACCTAAGTCTTGGTACAAGGAATGACTCAACTAATCATTGTGCACAAGATGTCTAAGACATGTGCAACTGTTGAGGGGGAGCTTGCATAGAAAATTCAGATGCACATCGAAGGCTAAAGATCAAAAGAAAGGTTGCTGGTATGCTCAGAGACTATGAATCTGGTATAGGCTTCAAGTCTACAGGGCAGAGATAAGTAGAATTCACCTAGCTTTTAATTCTACTATTTAATATATAAATTGATTATGCTTGCTAGATATTAGGTAATTGAAACTAATGTCTGAAAAGATGTGAAAATATTTGTCTAAAGAATTCTTCTCAATAAAAATATTAGTTGCTCACATGTTCACTATTCCACAAGAAGTAACTAGTCTCATCATAGCCAAAGAAACATATTAAATATGCAATACTAGGATAGATAAGTATCAAAAGTTAGTTTAAATCAATTGAGTTTGGGGGCAAACACACTCTTAGTTGAAACTAATTTAAGGATTTTTAAATTATGTCTAATTGCACCCCACTAGAACACATACTTATATGTGTACTGCAGGACAACCTTAACCCTGCAAGTTAGGCCAACACAGTTAGGGGCTTGTGCAATCTAATTACTAAAGGAAACAGATGTTGAGCAAAATAAGTTTACTCAACAAAAATTGTAGAAAAGACAGACTGTAGAAAAGTGGTTGGATTCAATCCTGGCCATTGATCCAAATTAATCAACAAAATAGGAGTGTGATCTTCTGCCTTCTTTTTAGGAATAACTATAAATAGAAGAGCTTGTGTGATAAGCAAAGTCACTATTCCTTACCCTCTTCCACCCGCATTTGCCAAAACGACGGAAAGTTACTCTCGCTAGGTGTCTGGAATTCATAAGTGAAATGACGCCCATGGGACTGGATTTCCTCTTTGAAAGTTCAGAATTGGTGAAGATTGGATTCAAGGATGCCCTAGAAGAGATATAATTTGTTCTTCATCTTCTCAAGGCTTCTTACCTAGAATTCATCCTGTCAGAACCTTGTCTTCTGTGGAAAAGGCAAGTATTGGAGTTGTTCGCCAATGTCAAGGGAAATGTATATGCTGTCAAGTTTAAGACGACTATGAATGGAATGAAAGTCAAGATAACCCCAAGGAGGCTAAGCAAATCCCTCAAGCTGCCCAACTTCTCTACCGCAGACGACGAAGATGAGCTATCCCGGGATGACATCAAAGATGCAATAAAATGGTGTGGACTGTCCAAGCACACCACCGACTCCATCCTAAGGACAAAACTTAACCTGAGAGGTAAGTTTTTAGCCGATGTAATTGGAAAAGCCTTGCTCTGTAAGACAGGGTCACATGATAAAATTTCTAAGAAGATGTTTGTGCTGATGGCACGGGTCATTCTGACCAAAACGACTGACTGGGGTAGGATAGTGGTTGATCGAGTAGTGTACTGCATGGCTGAACCGAATTTGGAGAGAATCCTATCACTATTTCTGCGAGAAACAGCTCCAGTAATCTTGAACTTGAAGCTTGGTGCAAGGATACACCACATGAGAAGAATGGACATCAAGATGCTGGATAGGTGAGACAGGGTACTTCAACCCCATGGACCATCAGCTGTGGAAGGGAATGGAAAGAAGATTGTTACTACTGAGCCCATCTCCTCTAGCAACTCATCTGAGGAGGAAGAGCCTCATAATCTAGAACTATCATCATCTACTGAAGTGTCTAGAAGGGACATGAATATTCAGGTATCTGCCTCTTCTGAACTTACCCCTCTAAGTCGTGTAAGAAGACCTGAGTCAGATATTGTCCCTGAAGATGACGAGCCTGCTGCTGAGTTTGTTGAAACAGTTTCAAAGGAAGCTATTGACAGGATATCTGCAAGAATGGTTGAAGATGCCTCCAAACTGGATGATGCAGATAGGCATATGCCTATGTCTGATGATGATGATGATGCTCCTAGGCATCAGAGTGAGGGGGAGATCAAACTTGCTTCAGATAAAGAGACTGTTATGTCTGAAGAAGAACATCCACTGGATAAAGATATGGAAATTACAAGTGCTGAGAAAAGGAATAATCCAATTGAGGGGGAGCATCTGATATAAGAGATAATGCAAGATGCATTATTTATAGGGGAGCAAATAAAAGTTCCTCCAACAGTGGTACTGTCTGCTACAACTGATAAAGAAGTTACTGCTACTGCTGGCATACATGCAAATGAAAGCATGGCAGAGGTTGAGGGGGAGATACCATCTGATCTCCCTGCTCATGAAGTGCATGATCTAGTTTCCTCAGAATCATAGGAGGAGGAATCTAGTCATGAGAAGGAACAATCCTCAGATTATACAGTGGATGACCCCGCTCTAAGAACAGGGGTCAGGCAAGCTCAGCAAAACCAAAATAAAGGCACATAAGCTGGAACAGATCAAATTTCACCAATGCTCCTGGCCCAACTGAAAATCTTATTAGATGAGCAAAGAAGAACCCTGGAAACTTTTGTAGATGATGCATTAAAGAACATCAAGATTGAGCTGGCTACAAAAATCAAATCAATTGGATTTGATGTAAACTTACTAAAGGGCAAAACTGTGAAGTTTTTCACCAGGGTTACACCAGCTATCGACTATACAATGGAAAAGCTAGATGAGTCGAAAAAGAATGTGGTCATTACCATACAGAATCAAGAAATTCAGGCCCAGAACTCAATGGATGTATATAATGCTACCTATATATTGTTGAATATGCAGACTGTTGTTATACTAACCAAAGCAGATGAATGCACCAAACTGCTAGATGACCACTTATTGGTGGTCAAAAATAATGTAATTATAGGAGTTAATCATCTGGAGATCAAAAGATCTAAAGCTAGAACCTCCCAGACTACTCAAGTAATTGAAGAAGTCAAAAAGGGGGAGGGAAATATCATCAAGACAAATACTGAGAATATGGTCTGGGCCACAAATGTTGTGAGAGGCTCATTGGGAATGGAGACACTACAATATAATAACATCCCAATGATGCCTAATCATGTACAAGAAGCCTTGAACAATATGTATATTACTGCCCAAGTTCAAGACAATCAAGAATATGTTCAGTACATTGAAGAGGGTGACATCGCTAATGCTTAGTGGGGAGAGAAGACTACTGTTTCTCAGAATCCCTCCTTCAGCCCCACAGTAGACCGGTCACTACAGGTCAAAGAAAGAATCACTATTGATGCTGAAGAGGAGGTCAAGCTAAGAAAAAGAGATATAGAGAAGAAATGGAACAGAGGCCTGATTTTGAGGTATGGAGCCCAGAATCCAGAGCCATCATTCTCACTACTTGGGTTGTGGTCAAAAACAAGCCAACAGACAGAGGAAAATGGTATAGCTTCTCAGAATGGGAGAAAACAGAAAAGAGGGATACCTCTAGGAGAATCTACTGGAAGAATAAGAACTCAAACCTTCTAAAACCTGGTGTAGTTTAGCCCACCAAGTATTTTCCAAAGCCCTTGAGCTCTTTCTAAAGGCAAAAAGCTAAGAGAGAAGTGGTTGAAGCAACAAAGGAGAAAGTAGCTGATGAAGAAGATAAGGCTGATAAGAAGGGAAAGAAGCCATCTGATGCAGAAGATAAACTGACAAAGAAGACCAAAGGCAGAGGAATAGTTATAAGGGAACCTAGAACTTGAAAAGTTCCAGGTTCTTCTTATAGGGCTTAAGGAACATGTTATTTTCTTTTATGAACAAACAATATAATTTTTCATATGATAAATGAAATAGACTTTGTTTTGTCTGTGTTCATTTTATATATCTAAGATATACAGTTTAAATTTCTTACTGTATAGATTTCATAGGTGTGTTAGTGTATACATTGTCTTAGGGTTTTGACTTCTTCAAATAGGGGGAGATTGTTGGGTCCATAGATCCCAATGTCCTAGATTTGAAGAAGGCCTAGCAAACAATGTATATACATTTGGTAATCTAACTTGTGTTTAAGATAAGTGATTGCAGGATGAATACAGTGAATTTATTGGACAGGTTTCTTATATGGCTAAGTAAGGTATACACTTACCTAAGATGTGGGCTGATAGAAATCTGTCTAAGTCCACAAACGTTGAGTGAAGGTGAATCACTCAATGCCAGATGACTTATAACAGTGAGTGAAGCCTATACAGTCAAAGCCAAAGCAGTGGCAAGCTGAGAAAATGGCTAAGTCCACAGGCATTGAGTGAAGTCAACTCACTCAACGCCATATAGCAAAAAAGTTGTAAGAGGCTAAAGTAGTAAAAGCCTATGTTGAAATGAGTAGAAAAGTAGCTAGGTCTATAGGCGTTGAGTGAAGTAAACTCACTCAATGCCATGCAGCTAAAGGAAGATATATGGCTAAGTAGTTTGGCATTGAGTGTTGAAGACACACTCAATGCCACACAACAAAAAGCTGTGAGTTGAACTAAGTTCAAAATTCATCGAACTGAGTTCAGAGTTCGTCGAGCTGAGCTCACTTTTTGTCGAACTCAATTCAGTTCGTCGGACTAAGTTCAGAAATTTGGCTAAGGAAAAAAGCATTGAGTGAGGCATGCTCACTCAACGCTCTCAATGCCTAAGATGTTGAGGCAGAAAATTGTCTAAGGCAAAAAGCATTGAGTGAAGCGTGCTCACTCAACGCTCTCAACACCTAAGTTGAAGAAAGATTTTTCTAAGGAAAAAAGCATTGAGTGATGAATACACACTCAATTCTCTCAATGCTAGAGAAGCAGTAAGTTTTTGCTAAGCCAAAAAGCATTGAGTGAGGCTTGTTCACTCAACGCTCTCAACGCCTAGATAGACAAAATGTTTTCTAAGTGTTTTGGTGTTGAGTGAAGCTCACTCACTCAATGCCTATACTACTGATGTTTGAATTTTGACTAAATCTTTAGGTGATGATGTCAGCAAGTCAAAAAATCAACCATATTCAAATGGTGAGCGGCAAATACATAGTACATGACAAAAGGCGTCGCAGGCCTAATGTACGACAGTTATGCGTTAAAGCAAACATACAACCAGCATTAATGGTGTGGGACCCACTGCTAATAGAGCCATTGGGTTATAATAAATAAAAGTAGAAGCACTTTATAGAAAGAGAAGTTATCATAGTAGTTCTTGAAAATCGTCATTATTGTGGTTGAAGCTGAAGAAGAGAGAGCCCAAGACAAGCAAGTCTAGAGGCATATCAAGTTAGATGTTTATATCAACATCTTCAACAACAAGATTACTGGAGTCATCTTCATCTTCACCAGCTAGAAAGCTCAGGGTTATTCACTGAGAAAGAGATAGCAGCTATGGTCGACCCTTGCTGCAGGTGCATCACTGATTCAGCCAACAAATCATTCTCTTTAGGAGCTGTGAAGAAGGAGATAGGGCTGAACTTTTTGTTGAGTTCAGAAAGTGGTAGAATAGTGTTCTGCAAGTCACTTCGAGCTCAAGTAGACAAACTTGTTGTTGTGAAGTAGTTGGGACTAAGGAGTTCTTAGTCCAAAAAAAGTAGACTTAGGAAAATCATTTCTGGAGTCAAAGGTTGGCTGAGTCTAACTAATTCAAGGAAGATTGGCACAAATAAATCTCTCTTGTGTCCAATCAAGAACCTCACCAACCCACTTCCACCTTGTAGGATCCTTTGTGGATCTGAGTGATAGGAGCAAACTTGCTCTGAGGTAGGATCAAGAAGTGGATCAGAGTTTTAGGGCAAATTTGCTTGAGCTGTAGGAGAGGGTTACTCTCAGAGTGTAGGATCCTGCTAGGATCTGAGGTAGGTGAGTGTTACTCACTGATAAGTAGGGCACTTGTGCCTAAGGCAGATTCTGGGTGCAGATCTGTGGTAGGGCTATCCTTCATATCCTGAGTGGTAGGGCTAAATTGCCTGAGGTAGGTGACCATTCATGGCAAAGGGAAGCCAAGGGCCTGTCCATTCAATCCTAGTGGATGGATTCACCTCCTCTAGTATGTTAGGAAAAGTCCAGGGTTCTTTCTCGGCCATAACAATGGTTGGGTGAGGGGAATTTTAGGAGGTTCATTCCCCTCCCCCATGTCCATTAATGGTCATTGAAGCTTTGACCCCTCCCCTCCCCCATTTGATCCTTTTAAAAGCTCCCCCAAACCCAGAACAATCATTTCCACACTTCCCTTGAAGATTTCGAGCCCTCTGGAACTATGGTTGCAAATCATCGAGCACCTCCACCACCGTTGGCGACATGGTGATCGATAAGGCTTCAACCGCCCAAGAAGGTCGACTTCTCCCCCTCTCCCTCTATGCTAGCATCTTAGATCGACCAAGATAGATATCGAGCTAAATTGAGCTCGATCCAGTGAGGATATTTGTAGAATTTTCCATGAAAAATTGAGGTTGCGGGTTTGCCAGAAACAGCCTCTCCAGCGCCCGTGTCACCGCCCAACGATAACCAATACCTCAACGGAGGTGGTGGTGGCGGTGGTCGGCTAGGGAGGTGGTCGGTGGCAAGGAAATCATTGGCAAAGTTATCCCAGGATGGAACCATCTGGCCCATTTGCTCGATGGAGAAGATGAGGGGATGTCGTCGGTTTGGTGTATTAAGATTTGTGCTCGATTTAATTCATTAATTTATATTAATTAGATTTCTGGCACATTTTATGCAGTGGATGGTTTTAATTATTAAAAATACATAGAGCCCTCTACAGTAAAAGTAGCCAACATGAAAGCTGTATCCCTTGAGGTCTAATTTATTTTAAAATTTGTTTCAACCCATTGGGATTAGTGGTCTGATCACAACAGTAAAAATGGTGCAGTCTATACATAGGGTTAGCCAGAGACTAAATTGAGTTCCCTCATCAATCCAGCCATCTAAGTGACTTGAAATTTGGACCGGGGATAACTCTTACCTGTACCTCTGACATATCTAAAAAATGGGAATTTTTGGAAAACATTTTTCAATAGATTTTGTAAATATTTAATAATCCATTTATGAGTTAATTAGAGGGTCTAATGACCTCACAATTCACCAAATGTTTTGGTGGAAGACCCTTAGGGTCATGATAGGTCACTGGTAAAAATTTCAACAAATTTAGGTTTGATTTGAGTAGGAATTGGTGTGACCAAAGTTTGGTCCCTAAGGGGCAAACTAGGGCAAATGGTGTTTGATGGGTTGTGTGGCCAATCCTCACCCAAAAAGGATAAATCCTTGGCCACTGACCTAATGTCATATAAAATAAACTCATAAGAGATTTTGGGTGGTTTAGGGTTAGTATGCCCTAGAACCTTAGTGTGAAACCTAGGGTTGAGTTTTGAGCTCAATGAGGGACATGAGACCATATGTCCTTGGAATGTTTTGAAACTTGGTAGGAGAGTTCCTAGGGTGGAATTAAGCCCTAGTGAGTGATTTTAGGACCTTAAGGAACTTACATCCCCCCTAAAATAGTTTAGGACCAATTAGGGCACTTTTACTCATGATTTTATTACCTAGTTATATGATCTTGGATATCCATGAAATTTGTGTAGTGACCTTAAATAGTTTTCAATAATCTCTGAGAATTTTGTTATGAATTTTGGAGCATTATTTTCGGTACTTCATTCACAAACCTAGTATCTACCCTATTTATCAAGGAATTTATTATGAACTAATTAATCACTGAAAAGTCATGAAATTTGGTTTTAGGCCATCTTAAGCCTTCATCATGCTCTGTGGTTTTTTTATAAAAGTATTGGAAGCCTTTTTATATAGGATGCTTCACAAAGTGTCTTTTAGTAAAATGTTTTAAATGATTTATTTGGGTTACAAAAATGCTTAGAAAATTATGATTTTTGGTCAGTAGTCTTTTATGATCACTCTTGACATCTGGTAATTTGTCTATAATTGTTTGATGATTAATTATATTATTTCCTATTTTGCTCTATCATTTTGGTTATTTAGTTGATAATTAGTTTGGAGGTTAAAACCTTTTTGGAAAATTGTGAAATTTAGTAATTATCGTTATTTTGATGATATACTCTTGTTATATTTTTGTTAAGGCCATACCACGTCAAAATATTATACTTGGTGTTCAAAAGCACAGTTGGCCTGATTTTGGAAAAACTTTAATAAATGCCAAATAAATTAGGAAAAATATTATATTCTGGATTTATCTTTAAAATATCATGTTAGACCCCCAGTAATAATCTTAGGTCATTTGGATGAATATTTGGAGTGGGTCATCATTCATACACATCATGTAGCTCATTAGGTCTGCACATAGTAAAGCTGTAGAAATAAGATAACATGTAAGCCTTGACAGGGGAAGGTGAGGTAGTTGGTGTACTTGGTCTAGTTGGATAAGAAAGAGGTCATAAGTAGGAGTCAAGATGTGATTGTCTGGTTGACTAGGATGCAAGGTTATTCTCGGGATCGATGATGGATCGTCTTTCCCTTGGAGGAAGTCTAAATACACTTAGGTTTAGTTCAAGTGTAAGATCAGGAGAGTTGGGACATGGGTAGATACCAACAATGATAAGTACCATGCGAAAGGGAGCTTTGGGCTTCAGCCCATCGTAGTTCCTAGTTCCCTCGAGAGCCCTTCACAGGGAATTCCCTGGCTAGTCCAAGGTTAACCTTAAACCATAAGACTAAATTGATTAAAGAGCAACTAGTAAATAGTAGTACTTCACTTTCACTCACCCTGATGGCTCGGGAGACTTGCTTGGTGTTGGGTACATTGGAAACAATGTTCTTGATTTGAAGAAGCCCTTTCAACTCAATGATATACACAAGTATGTATTTGATGTATGTTTCAGTTCAAGCATGCAGATTGCCTATGTCATATTCATTGGGCAGGTGGACAAAGTTATATTGACAGATGGACTCAAAGAAGCTGACTGGTGATGCGTTTCAATGGCAAGTGTACTAGTCGCACAAGTAATATAAAATGGGTGGCTTTCCCAAGTATCGATCTCTTCAAGGAACACAGTAAGGGGGGAGTTAATTTCGAGGAGGACTTGAGATTGAAGTCCTTAGGTCGAAGTTATCAATGGGGGTTTTGATGGTTGCGATAAAATAAAGCAAAATACTAACAACTACTCATATGCAACGCCGCTATGCGATGCTTCGCCAGGCGGGATGGAAGACTACACGGGCCGCTATGCACCAAATCTCTAGGTGGATGGGCGAGTAGACAAGCGTAAGAACCAAACGAACCAAGGAATATGAGGGACGTAAGCACCTCTTCGCTACGCACGCCACTAACAATCGCTAGTACGGCAAGAATAGATGGATGTCTGATGGAAAATAAGGGCGCACCTCAAGCAAATAACGAAAACATACAATCACATAGACATGATTATACATAAACGTATATTACAATAAGCATACTTCATCAAATATAAGAGATACACTATACTATCAACAACAAGAGAAGAAAAGTGTGCGAAATCGACCGGATCCGAAGTCTTGTCGAGGATTCACTGTTGGATTCGTCGGGATGTCAATCTGCATCCTAGCTCGGTTCTCAACTACGTCCGGGGTAGAGGAGGCTGTCACTCACTCCCAATGCACCCGTATTCTTCATGTCACGAGCTGGTGGAGGATGGCACAACTTCTCTAGATTGGTGGAGAAAGCAAGATAAAATCCTCTTTTGAAGCCCTAGAATGAAGGAGGAGGTTGAGAGGAAGCTCCGGCTTGGATTTGGCATTGAATGCTTGCCCGGATCCTCTCCCCTTGGTGGAACAGCATATTTCTCCCTAAAAATGCGGAGGAGTTGGCGTGGAAGAAGTTGTATCACAATGGCTAAAAATTTGCGCATAAATAGAAAAAGATCAGAAAATTGGTCACGCACGGTCTGGCGCACCACCGTGCGTGATCCGTGTGATATTCGTGCGCAGATAATGCTTGAGGAAGAAGAAGTGTCGACCCGTGCATTTTACTCGTGCACGGGCGATTCTGCCCGTGCGTGAAGGAAATCGCACGGGTAAACACAGAGCGTAGGAATGCAGGAGAAAACAGTGGAACCGTGCGTTTTACTCGCACACAGGCGCTGTTGCCCGTGCGTGAAGGAAACGCACGATTAATCACAGATCTCTGGAAACCTTGGCAAATGGTGTAGGCCGTGCGATTCCTTCTCGCATGGTTTGGCTGAAACCGTGCAGGAACAAATCGTACGGGTAGAAACAGATGCCCCCAGGAAGGCTGTGTGAAATGCACGATTGCACTGAAACCGTGCGCGAAGAAATGCACACGACCGTGTGTTTTCAACAGAACTGAAAATGGAATTCTGGGCGTCAAAACTACCTGAACAGCAATGAATCCAACTAGAGCACAAGCTCCAAGCAAAAAAATGGAAACAATAACAACAATTAAAAGAAACATGGGGAGCACCATGTGCTTACCCCCAACAAAAGAATGCGCAATTGCACACCCTTGGGCCAAAATAGTGCACTCGGCATGATAAGCAAAATAAATGAAATATCAACGATAACATACTAAAAGTGAAGTGCAAGTGCGTTAAAACTAGCTCAGATGAGTCCGAAAAACCCTATATAAATCGAACTCATCACACCCCCAGACTTACCTGTTTGCGCGTCCCGAGCAAACAAAATCTATGTAGATAGGAAAAAAATTTTAGCTAACATAGAAATTACGATACGGAGTACCATATAAATTCGCATGCTCGTATGCGTAAAAATATAATAGAGGAAATTTCTAAGTATACAAAATAGTTTATACTTTTCACAATGCGTATCAAAATTTTATTACTACAAAAAAATAGAATCACAGTGAATCTACCGGTCACGCATAGGAAGAAAGTAGGCATGCCACTAAGGTGAGCTTTGCCAAAGACCGGGGCTCAGGATCACCTCCAAAGGAATCCACCAATGTCGGGGACCATAGGCTTTCCCATTCACACTCTCTCCACGGAGCTTGTTCGACTCAAGCGTGAATCCGTAGGACTTTTAGGATAATCGTGGGGCTTGGGTTACAGTGAGGTAAACAACGATAAACAGGAAGTCTATGCACCTAACCCAAATGAGCTATTATAAAAAGAATCCAATAGCGAACCAAAATATATGCGGGTACACCACGCCCCCAGACTTAACTTTTAACATATGGGTGTATGCACCGCCTACTCCAAATATAATCACATCTCCAAAAGGATTTTCAATCAAACTTTTTTCTTTTCACTTTTCTTTTTCACAACATTTTTTATTCATCTTTATCTTTAACAACTTCAGCAAATAAAAGACTTAGAGCACATCCACATATTCACATGTAATATCATCACATCAACACCCCAACATGAAAAATGTAAAACACTAAAGCTCGACTTGGGTGTTCGACTAGGATCCGCTATGAGGCTTTGGTGAAATAACTGTGGAGCTGAATCAAAAGAAGGGGTAGACACAACGGGGCTAGCGAGGATATGACGTTAGGAATGGTACAAAGCTCAACCGGGCAAAAATGATGGCCTACATCATGCTCACACTAGACTAACCATGCAACAATGCTTCGAGAGTAGCTTGGGGCAAGTTCTTAGCCAACGAGAAAGATAATCCTTCCTCACGACTCGAGCAAAATGAGTCTAGTGATGGCTACACACATCCCTACACTACCGTTTGATTCATACCAGATTCACCATTTTTTTTTAGTAGAATAAAAAATCTTTACCCAAATATAAAAATATAAAACTATAAGCATATAGAAAAATTAAATCTATTCAAATTTCTACACGAGACGAGAGCAATTGACTAGGAGCACAACAAGGTAAACATTTTACTCTGTCTCACAATCCTAAGCCAGCACCATAATTTTTCCCAAATATAACAAAGAAATGAGTTTAACTCGCAACACGTAAAAAGCTAAGCACGTGCTCATGTGGGTGCAGTGGTGTGCAATGCAATGAACTAATCAAAATAAAAATATAAAGCTTCTAGTATGCACATGAAATGTGCGTGTGCGAAAGGTAACAAAACTAGCTCTCCCCCAGACTTACACTAGACCACACAACATATGATAATGAAATTAAAATCTGATAGAGCTAAGGGAAGAGGTTACACAATACTCAGCTAGTGAGCGTACCAGAAGACGCTAGAAAAAATAGAAGCAGACCCGCCATACGAAGAATCACAACCCTGCCAATGCAAAGTTGTCATGAATACCTGCGGGGGTGAGCTCCGCAAAAGCAAAAGAAAAATATACAAAAAGAAATGCAAAAACTAAAATAGACATGAAAATAAAAATGCATCAAATGTAAGATAGCTACTGGGGTTATTGTCCTCCAAGCATGACTTATTAAATTCTATACAGTTCTAGCTAATGGGCCTATGAAATAAGAAATGCACAAGTAACTTTTTATTATCCGTTTTGGTAACGGGTACCGATACGGCGATAAAACAATTACCCCTCTTCCTAAATAATCATACCTACTTCTCGCAGGCAGAGGAAATAGGAAGTAAGAAGAAGAGTAGCACTGGTCCTCGCTCATCTCACCACAAAATAAATCCTTGCCCAACAAGGTATCGTCTACTACCTGGAGATAGCAGGAGGAGAAAGCAATCAATGGAGCTTCCTCAACAGAGGAGGAATCAACCTCCTCGCAAAAGAGGATGCTATCATCGATGACTCGAGCTGAAAGCTCCAATTCTTCCTGAAGCACCCTGCAAAGACTTAACCCGCACGGGCTCAGATATAGAAAGGGGATCAAGAAATAAAGGAGATGAAAAACTAAAATAATCAACAATAGGGGGAGTGGTCCCGGCCTCACTCCCAGCAGGATCCAAGCATAGGTCATCGTCAGTGTCATATGAGTCATAGTGAGGGGAATCTAAGAGCTCGAGGTCTTTAGTGGTGGTTTGGACCTCCTCATCCATCAAGGAAGTGGAAACTTCCTCAATAAAGAGGATCTCCTCATCAACTCACCTCGGTGCGTCCACATGTTCCAGGACGTAATACTTTCCATTAATGAAAATAATATCCTCATCACACATGGGCACATCATCAGGCTCAGAATCACCATCTGGCCTAACATCATCAACCGACTCACTAAAAATAGGGATAGATAATTCTTGCAAAGAAGGCGGAGGAACAACAACATCAGAGAAAATATGTGCGGGTTCCTCCGGGGGTGAATCAACAAAAGGGGAATAATGCATAGGGAGAGATGACACCACAATGTCGTCACACCAATCAGCAGAAAGTCTTAGGGGTATATCCGCAGCAGTCCCCCATCGACGAGGTGGTACTGCGAATATATCATCAGAATTAGAAGGGACAACCATTTGAGAGGGCGATAGAGTGAATCGTATACCCGGTTAATCATCCTCCTCCAACTAGCGCTGAAATTCTGCGTAATCTTTCAATACGTGCTCGGTGCTATGACAAGACAAACATTGTTTTCCATTACTCCTCAGTCAAGGTGGAACCAGAGAGGAATAAGAAAAAGGTGAAGTCGTAGAAGAGAAGTGACCATAAGACCTGGGTATAGTGTATGAAGTACCATAAGAGGACGGTGCTCCATACACTGAACCACTAGAATTATGCTCCCAATCTTCAGTGGGGCACTCATCACTACCATGCCTATAATCCCCGCACCATCGGTAAATGTTATTCATATAAGAATACATGGTGCAACCATAAATAATTCACCAATAGAATTTTCTAAGCAAAAATTAACTACACGCTAGCAGATAAATGAAAAGGAATGGTTGCTGCAGAAAAATTAAAACTAGAAAAATAACAAAGAAAATAAGCAACAAACTTTAAAAACTAAAGAAAAGAAGAAAATGAAATGAACAAATGGAAAAGGGCTTCTATCTCCTATCACCCTCTCCAAAAACTCACACGACTGTGTTCCCCGACAACGACGCAAAAAACTTGATGCGTTTGAACGGCAAGTGCACCAGTCGCACAAGTAATATAAAATGGGTTGCTTTCCCAAGTATCGTTCTCTTCAGGGAACACAGTAAGGGGGGAGTTAATATCGAGGAAGACTTGAGATTAAAGTCCTTAGGTCGGAGTTATCTATAGGGGTTTTGATGGTTGCGATAAAATAAAGCAAAACACTAACAACTAATCCTAAGCAACGCCGCTATGCGATGCTTCGCCAGGCATGATGGAAGACTACACGGGCCGCTATGCACTGAATCGCTAGGCGGATGGGCGAGTAGGCAAGAATAAGAACCAAACGAACCAAGGAATATGAGGGTCATATGCACCTCTTCGCTACGCATGCCACTAACAATCGCTAGTGCGGCAAGAACAGATGGATGGCAGATGGAAAATAGGGGCACACCTCAAGCAAATAACGAAAACATACAATCACATAGACATGATTACACATAAACGTATATTACAATAAGCATACTTCATCAAATATAAGAGATCAACTATACTATCAACAACAAGAGAAGAAAAGTGTGCGAAAACGACCGGATCTGAAGCCTTGCCGAGGATTCACGGTAGGATTTGTGGGGATGTCAATCAGGGTCCTATCTCGGTCCTCAACTGCGTCCGGGGTAGAGTAGGCTGTCACTCACACCCAATGGATCCGTCTTCTTCGTGTCACGAGCCGGTGGAGGATGGCACAACTTCCCTAGCTTGGTGGAGAAAGCTAGATAAAATCCCCTTTTGAAGCCGTAGGATGAAGGAGGAGGCCGAGAGGAAGCTCCGGCTTGGATTTGGCGATGAATGCTTGCCCGGATCTTCTCCCCTTGGTGGAACGGTGGATTTCGCCCTAAAAATACGAAGGAGTTGGCGTGGAAGAAGCTGTATCATAATGGCTGAAAATCTACGCTTAAATAGAAAAAGATCAGAAAATTGGTCACGCACGGTCTGGCAAACGACCGTGTATGAACTGTGCGATATTCGCGCGCAGATAATGCTTTAGGAAGAAGAAGCGTTGACCCGTACGTTTTACTCACGCACGGGCGATTCCACCCGTGCGTGAAGGAAATCGCACGGGTAAACACTGAGCGCAGGAATGCAGGAGAAAACATTGGAACCGTGCGTTTTACTCATGCACGAGCGTTGTTGCCTGTGAGTGAAGGAAACACACGATTAACCACAAATCACTGGAAAGCTTGGCAAAAGGTGCAGGCCGTGCGATTTCTTCTCGCACAGTTTGGCCGAAACCGTGCGGGAGCAAATCGCATGGGTAAAAACAGATGCCCCCAAGAAGGCTGTGTGAAACGCATGATTGCACTGAAACCGTGCGCGAAGAAATACGCATGACCGTGCATTTTACACAGAACAGAAAATGGAATTCGGAGCGTCCCAACTACCTGCACAACAATGAATCCCACTAGAGCACAAGCTCCCAACAACAAAATGGAAACAACAACAACTTAAAGAAACATGGGGAACACCATATGCTTACCTCCAACAAAAGAATGCGCAATTGCACACCCTTGGGCCAAAATAGTGCACTTTGCGTGATAAGCAGAATAAATGAAATATCAATGATAACATACTAAAAGTGAATTGCAAGTGTGTTAAAACAAGCCCAGATGAGTCCGAAAAACCCTATATAAATTGGACTCATCAACTGGAAAGGCAGAAAATCGCCTAAGTTCAAAAGCGTTGAGTGAAGAAAGTTCACTCAACGCCATACAACTAAAAGTCCTGAGTGAAGTCAGGACAGTCAACGCCTTGCAAGTTGCAGTGCATAGAAATGGCTAAGTACAAAAGGGTCAACACACTTCAACTATGTCGACATCTTTGCAGGAGCAGTATCGAGACAAGTCAGTTATCTCAACACTTCGAAGTTCAAGTCTGTTGTGTCTAGACAAGTCAGTTATCTCGACACTTTGAAGTTCAAGTCAGTAGTGTCGAGACAAGTAAGTTATCTCGACACTTTGAATATCAAGATAGATTTGTCGAGACAAGTCAGATATCTCGACACCTTAAGACAGAAGTGTCGAGACAATACAACAGTCTCGACATAATGAAGACTGAAGTGTAGACTTAAAGTGTCGACACTTGGCAGACTAAAGTGTAGAGACAATTCAATTGTCTCGACATAGTGAAGATTAAAAGCAAGTATAAAAGTGTAGACACCCGACAGACAGTTGTGTCGAGATAATTCAACTATCTCGACACAGTGCAGATTTAAGATTTTGACACAGTCGATAGTTGTGTCGAGAAAAGTCAGCTGTCTCGACATCTTCAAGTTCAGAATGAAAATTCTACTAAGTAATATAGTGTTGTGACACTTTGGACTTCTCGACACTTTTGATCCTGAAGTTTAACAGAGTAACCACAGAAGTGTCAAGTCAAGTCAAAAATGTCACATCAGCTATAGTAACGTGATATCTCATCAGAAACTGTTTGAAGGAGAACTAGAAGTATGATGGCGTAATAATGACATCATCAATCAGAAGCCAACAACCCGAGAAGTCTATAAATAGAGGGGTTGTCTACATAGAATAATGAGAACAATCAGAGCAATTCAACATATCAATTCTCTCATTCTAATTTCTTCCAAGTCAGGGGGACGACAACTCCAGGAAGAAGAAGGAAGACGAAGTTCTTCAAGAAAATCTTTTGATCCTTTCAACAAGTTGATCAGGGGATTAAGGTGGATCTGTTCTATAAGTTCTTCAAGGAAATCAAGTCGATCATCATCAAGAAGATTGCAGATCAAGAAAAGTATCTTTTCAGCAAATCTGTTCATCAAGAATTAATTCTTTGCTGCTGAATTGACGAATCTGAATTCTCAGATAAGTCAGATCACAGAATTACTATTTTCTGAAATTATTTTTCTCTTAATTTTGTAAGATCTCCTTGAGATCTGAGTGGGTAGGAGATTTAATCTCTGAGTTATAAGCCTGATTTATAAAGGTTAAGGTAGGGTTCTTGAGGGACTTGAGGTAGGTTATTTGTATAGGATCACTGAGGTGTAAATCTGTGTTATAAAGATTGAGGTAGGGTTCATGAGGGACCTTAGGTAGGAGATTGGGTTGATCTCTGAGGTAGGACCTATTGGTCTGAGTGTAGGTTTCTTAACAAAAACTGAGCCTATAAGAACTTTTGATCTGAGTTGAAGAGGAGGAGATATAACCTTGTCTAACACATTGCTAGTGAGGAAGAAGAGGGAAAGTGGATGTACCCTAGATAGGAGAACCACTATAAAATTTTTGTGTACTCTGTGGATTTCTTGTGCTGTGTTCAATGGTTTGCTTGTGTTGTATGCTTGTGAAGGTATATTTTCAAGATTCTGCTGAACACTTAATATAAGTGACTAAGAAATTTAAAAGACACCTATTCACCATCCCCTCTAGGTGATTAACAATCCATAGATTTATCTTTCAAGTGATATCATAGGGAGGTTATTCAAAGAAAGACCTAACAGTCCGAAAAAGATCCTAAGGGTGATTTAAATATATCAGATCTAATGGCTTCAAAATCTCACAGAGAACTAAGTTCTATGAAGCTTCCTATATGTACAAAGGATAACTTTGTTATTTTGAAGCAATGAGTGAGATTGTTTATGGAGGCATCAGATCCAAGAATCTTTATAACAGTACAAGAAGGACCATATATTCCCATGAAAGTATTTGTCTTAGATGCAAATGTGCAAACCCCTAAGAAACTGTCTGAGATGATAAAGAATGAGGGGGTTCTTGCCACCATGGATAAAAGAGCACAAAATATAATTGTCAGTGCAATAGACAATTCAACCTTTCAGAACTTAGTCCACTATAAAACATCCAAGGAAATGTTGGACACTCTCATAGTCTATATGGAAGGCACAGAAGAAGTCAGGGATGACAGAAATTCTCTACTTAACCAGCAGTATGAGGAATTCAGGCAAGGGAAGACTGATTCTATAGAACTATATTATGAAAGGTTCTTTAGTATAGTCAATGATTTAAAGAATTATGGCAGACAATTCTCAAACTATGAGCTTAATGACAAGTTTCTGAGATCCCTAAACAAAGAATGGGATATAAAGATTTGTGTTGTAAGAGAAATGGGCAATCTGATGAACATGTTACCGCAGGATTTGTATGAGAAGTTGTTGTCATATGAGCTTCAGTTAAATTCTAGAAAAGCTGAAGATGAATCTGCCAGAAGTTCAAATCAGACTAGATCTGTGGCTTTCAAAGCTAACACATCAAAGAAGGCTAGAAGGGAAATTCCATCATCGCCAAGAAGGGATGAAGATATAGTAAGCACTGGGACTAATTATTCATCAGAAGAATTGTCAGATGGAAAATTTGCAATGTTCACCAGGCAATTCAAGAAATGATGAGAAGAAGGAAGCAATGCAACAAGAAGACATCATCTGGTCCAAGTTCCTGCAGAAATAAAGACAATCAAAGAAACAAATCTGTGATCAGGTATGATACAAACTAGAACAAACAAATTAAGACTGACATTATTTGTTATTGCTATAATAGGCATGGACATGTCATTGCTTACTGTCCAGTAAAAAGAAAGAAGAACAGGAAGTCCAAGGAAAAGAAGCTCTATAAAGACAAGAAATCAGAAAAGGGTCTGATAGCTAATAAGTCAAAGACTTTATCTGATTGTGATATTGATTCAACTAAATACGAAGAAGAACATGCACACATTGGACTATTCTTCTGTGAAAAGGAATTCATCAGAGAGGCCATATACAATTGCAATAACTCCACAACTTCATCACACCATGGTGACTCTGAAGATGATATGGAGGTTAACTTGATGGCACAATCTGATGATCTAGAATCAGAAATTCTTGACTGTCAGGATACTCAGGTAATCTATGATAATTTTATTTATTCTAAAACTTCTGTTTATGAGATTGGGGATGAGTCAGACTCATGTAACTCAAATTTTGAGTCACATAAGTCCAACTTTGAGATTGAACTGCAGCAGCTCATAATTAAATTTTGAAAACTTCTAGAGGCACTTGTATAGAGGAAAAAGCTTGTCAAAGAACAAGCGTTGAGATTGTATCACTAAGAGGTCTTAAGTACCATCATGACATGGATACTCAAAAGATTGGTCTTCAAAATTCAAAGTTGGCTAAGCTAACTAAGATCATTTATGATCAAAGCATGTTGTTAAAACAAAAGGATGCAACCATTTAGGAGTTAGAACTCAAACTCCTGAATGAGAAAAGACTTGTTCAGTTGTTTTCCAAACCTAAGACTGTGCTTCCTATTATAGATAGCTTCTCTAGAACTCCTAGAAGTGGACTTGGTTATGTTAAACCTAAGAGAAAAAGAGGCAAAAAAGCTGATTGGACTAAAGGGTCCAATCATGCCACAACCTGTGTTTTAGACTAAGGGAAAAGAAATCCAAAAGTTTGGACTAGTTGGACAAAACTCATATGTGAATATGAAAGCTATTCCTAATGTGCTTACTCCAAGGAGGAATGTTGTGACTAAGAGGCAAAATACCATTTTTCTCCCAGTCAAAATATAACTGTCAAGTTTGCTGATTTCTGTCCTAAGGAATGTCAACATAAAGTTCCTAATGGTCCTCCAAAGAGGAGGTACAATAGATATGAGTGTTGCTATTGTGGAAAGATTGGACACTTTGCCCTGAACTATTGGTTTAATCAGATTGTGTCTCATGGGCAGAAAATGTTCCCAGCTAAGAAATTTTAAGGTGATCTCAATAGAGCCCCAGCTAACATGCACATAAGACCCAAGATAATTTGGGTTCCTAAGGATAAATAAATTCTTATTTTGTAGGTATGTCCAAGCACCAGAGATAGACCCATCTGGTACTTGGATAGTGGATGTTCCAGACACATGACTGGAAAAAGGAGCAACTTTAGGGAATTTATTCCAGTGAATAATGGACCAAAGGTGATCTTTGGTGGAGCTGATAAAGGGATTACCAGAGGTTATGGTAAGATCTCAAATAGCTTAGTCACTTTAACTAAAGTAGCTTATATGGAAGGGTTGCAACACAACCTTAGAAGTATAAGCCAACTTTATGATCTTGGCTATGGCATTTCATTCCACAAAGATGAGTGCCTCATAAAAAGGTCAAGTGACCAAGAGGTCATCTTGACAGGCACTAGGTGTGCGAATGTGTATTGTTTGAATTTTCTTTGTCTTAAGACAAAATCACCCATATGCCTAGTTGCAAATAAGAAAGCCTCACACTGTGTCAAATGGCACAAGAGGCTAGCTCATTTTAACTATAAGGACATAGGAAAGCTTTTCAATAAAGAGCTAGTTAGGAATGGCCCTAATATTAAATGCTCTAAAGAGAGCATTTGCTCTGCATGCCAAAAAGACTAGCAGACCAAAGCTTCATTCAAAAGCATTGAAACCAAAGACACTATGAGGTGTTTATACCTCTTGCATATATACATGTTTAGTCCTATGCCAGTTGATAGTCTAGGAAGGAAAGTCTACACCTTTGTGATGGTTGATGACTATTCCAAATTTACCTGGGTTTTCTTTTTAAGGAAAAAGTCTGAAACTCGTGATCTCTTCAAGACATTTGTCAAATAAATACAGAATGAATTGAACAGTTCTGTGGTAAGAATCAGAATTGATCATGGAACCTAGTTTCAATATGAATGCATGACAAAGTTTTGTGAAGAACTTGGGATTCAGCAAGAGTTTTCCTCTCCAAGAACACCCCAGCAAAACGGGATTGCTGAGAGAAAGAACAGAACTCTCAATGAAGCTGGAAGAACCATGTTGAGTGATTCATCTCTCCCAGAATATTTTTGTGATGAAGCTATTAACACAACATGTCATGTTCTTAATAGAGATTCAATCAACAAAAGTCTGAATAACACTCCTTATGAGCTAACAAAGGGCAGAAAATCAAACTTGGCTTACTTCAGAATCTTTGGATGTAGATGTTTTGTCCTTAAAAATGGGAAAACATACTTAACTAAGTTTGTTGAGAAGTCCTATGAAGGCATATTTGTTGGTTATAGTAACCATAGTAAGGCCTATAGGGTCCATAACTTATGGGATCAAGTTATAGAGGTGTCTATTCATGTTGTATTTGATGAAAGTTTTATGTATTACATTGATAAGCCAGGTGCATCAAGCACAACAGGAGAAGACTTGAAGCTAAAGGAGTTGTCAATAGAAGACTTATTTTCAACAAGCCAAAGTATACAAAATAGAGTCTATATTATTGAGGAAGAGCTTGCATAGGAACAACCAGAAGAAAAGACTCAACAACAAGATGAAGATGTTTAAAGAGAAGAGGTCACATTACCAGTTGCTGTCAAACATCTAAGGGATCATCCAAGGAAATTGATCATTGGAGACTCAGCTCATGGTGTGACCACAAGAAGTAGACAACACAACATTATAATGTACTCAAGTTTTTTGCCTCAAACAGAACCAAAGAAGTTTGAAGAAGCTAATGTAGATCCATTTTGGATAGGGACAATGCAGGAAGAATTGAACCAGTTCAATAGATGTAATGTCTGGAAGCTGGTTCCCATACAAGATGATTGTAACATCATAGGAACCAAGTGGATCTATAGTAATAAACTGCATGAGAATGGTGTTATAGTCAAAAACAAGGCTAGATAGGTTGTAAAGGGCTATAGACAAGAAGAGGATATAGACTTTGATCAAACCTTTGCACCAGTGGCTAGATTGGAAGCTATTAGACTCTTCCTGGCATATGCAGCCTACAAAGGATTCAAGGTTTACCAAATGGATGTGAATTCAGCATTCCTTAATGGTAACCTCAAAGAAAGGGTCTATATTGATCAACCCTCGAGTTTTATTGATTCTACTCATCCTAATCATGTTTATCTTTTATTAAGAGCTCTCTATGGGTTAAAACAAGCCCCAAGAGCTTGGAATGAGACCTTGTAAAAATTCCTTCTGGAGAACAAATTCTAAAGTGGGAAAATAGATAAAAAACTATTCCTAAGGGAAGTAAAAGGCAAGACCATCTTAGTACAAATGTATATAAATGATATTATATTTGGTTCTACTGATGAGTCCCTTTGCATTAAGTTTGCCAAACTTATGCAATGTAAGTTTGAGATGAGTTGTATGGGTGAACTCAAGTTTTTCTTGGGTATACAAGTTAAGTAAACTATAGATTGACTTTTCATTAGTCAGTATAAGTTCACCAAGGATTTAATCAAGAAGTATGGCATGGAAACAACCACTTCCATGAGAACTCCTATAGGGTCCAGTATGTCTTTAGACAAGGATGGTGCTGGTAAGCCAGTTGATATCATATTGTATAGGGGCGTAGTTGGATCACTGCTCTATCTAACAGCTAGTAGGCTAGACATAATGTATATTACTTGTGTCTATGCTAGGTATCAAGCTTGCCCTAAGGAGTCTCACTAAAGAACAGTCAAAAGAATATTGAGATATCTAAAGGTTACACCTAATATTGGTCTATGGTATCCTAGGAATAATGATTTTTAACTATCAGGCTTTTCAGATGTAGATTATGCAGGTTGTAAAGAAGATAGGAAAAACACTTCATGTTCATGTCAATTCCTTAGAAGAAGGCTGGTGTCATAGAGTTGCAAAAAGCAAACAAGTGTAGCAATATCCACTGCTGAATCTGAGTTTATTTCAGCTGGAAGTTAATGTGCACAATTGATTTAGATTCAACATCAATTACAAGATTACAACATTCAGCTAAGTAAAATTCCATTATATTTTGATTCTACTAGTGCCATTTCAATTGCAAATAACCTGTGTCACATAGTAGAACCAAACATATTTAAATTAGATATGACTTTATTAAGGAGCATGTAAAAAAGGAAGATATTAATCTAGAATTTGTTCCAATAAATAGACAAATTATTGATATTTTCACTAAGCCCCTAGATTAAGAGAAATTTAATTTCTTTAAATTTGAACTTGGCATGTTAAATCTAGAATAATTAATGAATACATAAAGACTGATAAAAATAAGAATAAAATATATTAGTCAGTAATTAAGTTTACTTACCTAAATATCAAGAATATACCTCAAAAATGTCAAGTATCTATAGTTTAGAAAACAAAATATTGACTAAGTCAAAAGTTGTGTTGAGACACCAGAGAATGTATCGAGACATCAAAGAAAGTGTTGAGACACCATAAAATGTGTCGACACTGTATAGTGTAATGTGTCGAGACACTAGAAATTGTGTCGACACTGTATACTACAATGTGTCGAGACACCAAAGTAAGTGTTGAGACATCAAGGGTGTCGCTAAGGTATGTGTCGAGAGACATTATCCTTGTGTCGACTTGTGTCGACACATCTTGACAGACAATTTTTCCCTGTGTCGACACTAGGTCTTTACCTAAAAATTTGGAATACACTAAATGCAGCGCACCCTTTCGTCTTCAGAAAAGATTAGCCTATAAATAGGGTGTGAGAAGAGAAATCGACTACGCTTTCTTGATATTATTGATTCTTGAGTGTAGAGCCCTAAAACCCTGATCAGTCGACACTCGTCAACCATTTCTCTCCACTCTCATGGCACCCAAGAATGATGATAACATCTTTGAAGGTTATGAACTTGTTCGCAATGAATTCGACTCAGCGTCTAAAGAAATTACGAATGTAATAACCCTAATAAATGAAGCAGGATTGGAATATCTACTTTCAGAGCCTTCAAATGTCTGGAAACAAAAAATTTTAGAATTCTTCTCAAATGCTCATCTCGACTCAAACTCAGAAAAGATTAAGTCCAAAGTGAATGGAGCAAAGGTCAAAATCACAACCAGGAGACTGGCCAAGATATTTCAATTGCCAAGGATTGATCAAGAAGATGACCTAGATTCTGCCAAGACTGCAAAATCTTTGAAGTGGTGTGGATTGGCTCCAACCACAAAGATTGGAAGCACCCTGATCAGGAAGGGTAAGAATACCCAGGGCAAATTCTTATCTGAGATAGTAGGGAAGGTGTTGTTATGCAAGACAGGAGCACATGACATTCTGCATATATGTTTGAACTGATGACTAGAATTGTCTTCAAAGTCAAGACTAACTAGAGCAAAGTAGTCTTTGACAAGATTGCAGAAAACATCAAGAAGCCCAATATGGGCATAATTATAAGCCTCTACTTGGTACAAGCCATTCCTAATAGTTTCAATCTCAAGATTGGATCTAAGATAAATTACATGAGAAGAATGGACATGAGAATACTAGCAAGGTGGGATAGAGTACTATACAAGGAAATACCTATTGTAGAGAAGGAGAAAAAGAAGAAAGCAGTGGTTGTGGAAGAAGAATTTTCTAGTGAATCTGAAGAACGGGGAAGTTCCAGTTCAGAGAAACAAGATAAAGCAGCTCCTGAAAAATCTCAAAGGACCTCTCCTGCTACTTGTGATCAAATGTAGGGGGAGACAATCCCACCTAGAGATCCAAGTGAGGGGGAGAACCTCAATATTCTGCCAGATATGGATTTTGATACTATCAATACAATAGTAATGGAAGTAGTACAGGAGCTAGACACTGTTTTGGAACAAGAAGAGGTTCTTGAATAGGAAATGCCTGATAGGGAAAGTGAGGATGCAGTCTCTAAGGATACTGAGGAAGAAATCTTTCTGAATAAAGATACTGATATCCAAGGGGGAGATGACTGCTCTTCTAGAGTATCCAGCTCCTGATGTCATAGATCTTGGTGAAGAAGTTGCAAGGAGTGAGGGGTAGTTAGCAGATTTGGTCTTAAATACAGATGGAGCTAAAGAGCCTAAATAAGTTGAGGTAGTTAGTTCTTCAGAATCTGAGTAGGAGGAAGCCTCTCAGATAAAGAAAAGAAAATTAACTGAAATCAAAAGGAGGAGTAGAAGCTATAAGAATACCATTCAGTCTGGAATTACACCTGCTCCTACTATGGATTTAAGCTCACTTCTAGTTCAAATGAAGATAATTCCAGATAAATAAAGAAATCAACTAGAAAATATGTAGATGAAAGCAATAAGGAGTTGCAGTTTCAACTTACATAAGAAATCAAATCGATTAGATTTGAGGTAAATTTGTTGAAGAAGGATATGACAGATTTCTTCTAAAGAGGAGCTAATGTTGTAGTGTACATTGCTAAACAGTAGCAGGAATCATAGAAAACTCAAGATGAAATAGCTGTTAAACAAGGCTATGTCCTGGAAAATCAGACTAGAATGAATGAGAACATGATAGTAATGCATGATACTACACTGGTCAAGATAGCTGAGCAAACTACTACTTTGGAGACCAAGATAACCTCTACCTCCAAAGATATTAAAACTCAGCTCTCTACTCAATCAGCCTCTATGATTTAGGATATAAAGGTTTCTTGTGAAGAACTGGATGACCACTTTCTCAAAGCAAAGAATCATTTGTCCTTAGGGATTACTCATCTTAAAGGTCAGGTCAGATTTCACAAAAATGATTTAAGAGATCATGTAGAAAGAGAAGTCATAAAGGGGGAGAGAATAATGATAAAGTCAAGCTTTGAGAATACTATTTGGACCTCCAATAACATCAAAGAAACTCTAGGCTTTCCTCCCTTAAGGTGTGATGAAGATCAAACTACTGAGTCTGGTAGCCAACCAACTCATTTTGAGTCCATTCAAACTGCATTACATTCCATGTACAGTCCTCCACCACAGATTCAGAATATAGTATGTGAGGAGGTGGATATGACTGCTTCTGCATTGCTTAAAGAGAAAGAAGCTCAATTATCTAAGAAAAGATTAAAAGAGCAGGCTGAAGCTCACATATCAAGCACGATTTTGAATAATGGAGTCAACTTCTAGATCCATTATACTCACTGCATGGAAAGCAGTCAATAATAATACAACTGATAGGGGAAAATGGTATTCAGAACACGAATGGGTCAAGCATACAAAGTGGCAGGAGATCATCTATAAATTTAGAAATGATTTGAAGGCATGGAAGATCCCAGCTGATTCTATTGAACCTAGCAAATATTTCCCCAAGGCATATCATTATCCTGAAAGGTAAAGGCTCAAGCATGAAGAAGTCTCTAAGGCTAAAGATGTCAGGGGCAAGAAAGTGGTTGATGACAAAGTGCCTGAAGTCAAAGATAAAATACAATTAAGAAAAGGCATTGTCATCAAAAAGCCAGAACAATCTTAGAATTTTGTTTCTTTTTCTTGGAACTATGTAAATTTTTTTTAGAACATTGTAATAAAAACTAAAAGGTGTAATCTTTTAACAAATTGTAATGAAAAAGTTTGGTTGCACTTTATTATATTTGAGTTATCATTATTGTGTTCTTTATAATTGTGGTCAACACTTTTCATGTACATCTTAATTCTCGTATTTTGATATTGTGGTGTATATCATTGAATTGGGGTTATGACTTCTCCAAATAGGGGGAGATTGTTGGGTACATTGGAAACAATGTACTTGATTTGAAGAAGCCCTTTCAACCCAATGATATACACAAGTATGTATTTGATGTATGTTTCAGTTCAAGCATGCAAGTTCCCTATGTCATATTAAATGGACAGGTGGTCCAAGTTATATTGATAGGTGGACTCAAAGAAGATGACTAGAAAGGTAAAAAATTACCTAAGTCCAAAAGCGTCGAGTGAAGCAAGTTCACTCAACGCAATATAGCTAAAAGCGCTGAGTGAAGTCAGGACAGTCAATGCCTAACAAGTTGTATTGCAGAGAAATGGCTAAGTACAAAAGTGTCAACACACTTCAACTATGTCAACACCTTTGCAAGAGCAGTGTCAAGATAAGTCAGTTATCTCAACACTTTGAAGTTCAAGCCAACTGTGTCGAGACAAGTCAGTTATCTCGACACTTTGAAGTTCAAGTCAACAGTATCGAGACAAGTAAGTTATCTCGGCAATTTGAAGATCAAGACAGTTGTGTCGAGACAAGTCAGATATCTCGACACCTTAAGACAGAAGTGTCGATACAATACAACAGTCTTGACACAATGAAGACTGAAGTGTAGACTTAAAGAGTCGACACCCGACACATTGAAGTGTCGATATAATTCAACTGTCTCGACACAGTGAAGATTTAAAGCAAGTATAAAAGTGTCGACACCCGACAGACAGTTGTGAGTGCAGATTTAAAGATGTCGACACAGTCAACAGTTGTGTCGAGATAAGTTAACTGTCTCAATAACTTCAAGTTCCGAATGAAAATTCTACTAAGTAATATAGTGTTGAGACACTTTGGACTTCTCGACACTTTTGATCCTAGAGTTGAATAAAGTCAACACAGAAGTGTCAAGTCAAGTCAAAAATGTCACATCAGCTATAGTAACGTGATATCTCATCAAAAACTGTTTGAAGGATAACTTGAAGTATGATGTCGTAATGATGACATCATAAATAAGAAGCCAACAACCGGAGAAGGCTATAAATAGAGGGGTCGTCTACATAGAATAATGAGAACAATAAGAGTAATTCAACAGATCAATTCTCTCATTCTAACTTCTTCTAAGTCAGGGGAGGACAATAACTCCAGGAAGAAGAAGGAAGACGAAGGTCTTCAAGAAAATCTTTTGATCCTTTCGACAAGTTGATCAGAGAATTAAGGTGGATCTGTTCTGCAAGTTCTTCAAGGAAATCAAGCCGATCATCTTCAAGAAGAATGCAGATCAGAGAAGTATCTTTTCAGCCAGTCTGTTCATCAAGAATTAATTGTTTGCTGCTGAATTGAACAATCTGAATTCTCAGATAATTCAGATCACAGAATTGTTGTTTCCTGAAATTATTTACCTCTAGATTTTGTAAGATCTCTTTGAGATCTGAGTTGGTAGGAGATTTAATCTCTAAGTTGTAAGCTTGATTTATAAAGGCTGAGGTAGTGTCCTTGAGGGACCTAAGGTAGGTTATTTGTGTGGGATCACTGAGGTGTCAGCTTGTGTAATAAAGGCTGAGGTAGAAGATTCGGTGGATCTCTGAGGTAGGACCTGTTGGTTTGAGTGTAGGTTTCTTAATAGAAACTGAGCTTGTAAGATCTTCTGATCTGAGTTTTAAAGGAGGAGATATAACATTATCTAGCACATTGGTAGTGAGGAAGAAGGGGGAAAGTGGATGTACCCTAATAGGGGAACCACTATAAAATTTCTGTATACTCTGTGGATTGCTTGTGCTATGTTCAGTGGTTTGCTTGTGTTGTATGCTTGTGAATGTCTATTTTTAAGATTCTGCTAAACACTTAATTAAGTGACTAAGAAATTTAAAAGACACTTATTTACCCCCCTCTAGGTGATTAACTACCCATAGATTTATCTTTCACTTGGTTTGGTTACCCGAGTGGTAGGCTCGGTGGTTGTGGTAATGGGCAAGTTAGCTCGGCAAGCCGAAGGCTCAGAAGGTAGTTGTAACGGATAGGTTAGTCCGGGGAGCCGATGGATCGAGAATTCATGGTTGTATGTTCATAAGGTGGTGGGTCTTTTGTATTTGATGGTCATTCAAACCAACGTCGATACGATGATTTGGCGGGTGTGGTTTACACTTAGCCAAGAAAAAGACTAGTGGATTTTCAAGCAGAGTACACAGAGGCTCCCTGGTGTGTTCTTTGCATTGAGGAATACGAAGGTCTAGGTTAGGTGGCATGAATGCCGGCTTAGAGGTGGGGTGGCCTAACCCACTGCCTTTGTTTGCCTTGACGGCAGGTACCTAAGAGTTTAGCTAACTCCAAATGGGGGAACTAAAGGTTTGTACGTATTGAGTCGTGTGTGTATGTTGCACTAGTATGAACATAACATAGCATATCATGTCATCATCACATTTCAACCCTTACCCCTAATGTATAAATTGGTATGGGACTTTTTATACGTTAGGCCCACCGAACGATCCCTTAACTTTATAAGCTTGTGTGGGCATGCTTATACGTTAAGGTTATTTTCTCTGTGCTCTCCTATCACTTTATTTTTTTTGATGCTCTCTACTTACTTTTCTATACTGCTCTATTCCTATTGAAATGCTAGCATAGATTTTGTTACAATGTGCTTGTGATTATATAATTACTAAGATTGGTCTACCGTCACCTACTCTTGTTCACTCTCCACCTCAATATCTTCCCTCTCCTTCTTCCCGCACGGTGCCTAGGAGTCGCGAGGGGAGGCAGGGACTATAGTTGGCTTAGCCTTTTGACTAACGGTCGGTGGACCAAACATTTATGGGGCTCCGGATGGGAGACACGGGGAAGCAATAGGAGATGCAGCACCATCAGAGTACGATGTACATGGAGGTGGGCCAGTCTAGAATAAGAGCACCAGCTTCTGGATCAGTGAGTGATTAGTATATTTTGCTTCCGCAAGAGTGTTGTAGTGAGGACATGATGTATCGGGCAAGAGCTCGTTTATCTTATTGATTTACTGCTTCCGTTTTCGTTCTATTACTCTGTGGACTGTGTTGTGATTCTCTTTCATATATTACATGTGATTTGTGGACTTAGACTTAATTGTTCTAACTATATACTTCTACTTCTTTGGTGATTGTTACAGCCAGCATGATTGGTATTTTGTATTGCCGACCTTCCTGAGTATTGGTGTCACCGCAAAATGGCGATTTTGGGCATAAGACCCCGGAGGAAAAAAATAGGGTCATACAAACTGGTATCAAAGCAAACCTTGATCCATAGAAAAGAAGTCCACAAAAACACTAGGAAACCCCGCGCAAGCTTAGTTTAAGGACAAACTAGCAGCGGAAACAATGATGTGCCCATAAGGGAAATCACATGCAGTGGTCCACTTTTCAGCTAATTTATGGGTAAACCACCTGACAATTGGCTTTTCCTTGTGTAGCCTGCAACAAACCCTACCCCTCGGCAGGGTGTACCTCAGGCTCAGAATGTTTCTCCACCTCCGCTGGCTCCTACTCAGTTTCAGCAAACGGAGTTGGGACAAACATTTACGGCCATTTTAGGGCATTCAAGACTCAGCAGGCTCCGGCTCCTCAGCCAAACAATGGGGCAAACTGGCTGAGCGTATTTCGAGGTCTTTCTCAGCCATCCTACATCAGGAAGGAGTCAGCAGTTCGTAAAGAGGAGTGGTTGCATATCATTTGCGAGATGCTGGTAGGGATTTGATGCCCGACGGAGGAGGCGATAGCATTATTAGTCTCTTGTTTGGAGTCCCATGCGAAGAGATGGTGGAAGTCACTATTGGACACTACCTTCACGGGGATGGAGTATGCAGACATTTCTTAGGAGGAGTTCATGGCACCACTGCTGGAGCATTTTGTATTGCAATCGTCAAGGGACGAGTTGGAGGATATATTCATGCAGTTGAGGCAGGGTAGCAGGAAAGTATTAGAGTATTATCGGGAGTTCACACATTTAGCCCGCTTTGCGGACTCGTACAAGCTGGATGATGCGGGCTATGCGAAGAGGTTCTACATGGGCCTTCACGATGATATAAGGCAGACCCTCCTTTTTGTTTCTGATGGGATCTTAGCAAGGATCTAGGAGATGGCCAAGAAGCTGGAAGCAGACCATCTCACAGTTCAGGGCAGGAAAAGATCGGCGAACGACGTCGTGACCGGTGACAGGAAAGACAACAGAGAGGTCGGGTCATTGAAGAAAGGAGGAACGGGGACAAACCTCGACAGTAGGATCGGTAGGAGCAGATAAATACGGTCGTGTTGGCTCCCCATCCCTAAAAGATGTGGGAGATGCCGAGGCCAGTGGAGTAGGCACTATTGTGCTATTAGTGCAATCAGTCGGGACACCTTCGGAGGATCTGTCCCATGAGGAAAGCTCTACCACTAGCTTTATAGGATTCCCCATCACTCTGCAGTTAGGTGGTCGAGGACGTGGACGAGGTCGTGTTTTCTAGGGTGGTGACTGTAGACATGACAGAGGGAAGTTTTATGCTTTGGATCCAGCTCAGCCCCAAAACCCGAAGAGGGTGATAGCAAGTACAAAAGTAGCATTAAATTCATTCCTAGAAGCTATATAGATGTTGAATTTCTAGAAATAGGAAGGAAATTATAACTAGACATCTAAGACATTTAATAAACTCAGGGGTAATGATGGTATGCGGCAAGTCTGCCCATACCCTATTTGACATAGGGGCATCACACAACTTCTTCTCAGAGGACTTTATCAAGGACCTAGAGGGCATCAGATATTACGAGGGAGTCACCAGGAGGGTGCGTCTCCCGAATGGGATGGAGGTCTGGTCTACGGCAAAATGCCTTCCAAGGGTGATCATTGATGGGTTGACCCTCGAAGCTCCGACGACAATCATAAACTTTCCGGATTTCGATCTTGTTCTGGGAATGTCATGGCTCGCCTAGAACCACACTCAGATTTATTGCCCGGCGAGGAAGGTTTTACTCAGATACTACAACACTTATGCGACCTTCGAATGTACTATTCCAGTCTCCTGCCATCTACTTTCTTCTATTAAGGCCATCAAGGCCCACCTACAAGGGGAAGAGGTCTATCAGGTGCTGTTCGAGATGATCGAGACCCAGGACCCTATGGTTAGCATTCAAGTGGTACGAGATTTTGCCGATGTGTTTTCGAAGAAGTTGTTAGGGCTACCACCGCATCGGGAGAAAGACTTCCAAATACAGCTCGTGTCAGAGTCTAAGCTGGTATCTAGAGCTCCGTATCGTATGTCCCTTTAGGATTTGTCAGAGTTTCGAAGCCAGCTATAGGAGTTAGTGCATCAATGAGTGCCACCAACGATGTACGAGATCGCATCAGAGACAGACAGTGGTTGGATGCGAGGATGGAGCCGATATTAAGAGCCTTGGAGGAAGGCTTGGTTGGTGACTACTCTCTAAGGGATGGGCTTCTATGGTTTAGAGGCAGAGTTTATATATTGCCAGGAGGCAAGATACGGGAGGATATTATGGTAGTGGTACATGACAGCCGGTACTCAGTGCACCCAGGTATTACAAAGATGACAGCTGACCTGAAGAGGACTATGTATTGGTCGGGCATGAAGAAGGATATCACTTATTTTGTGACGCACTACGAGCCCTGTCAGCTTGTAAAGGCAGAGTGTAATAGTTCGGCCGAATTATTGTAGCCATTACAGGTGCCAGAGTGGAAGTTTGACGACATAGCCATAGATTTCATTCATGGTCTCCCTCGATCACATACGGGAAATGATTCGATAAGGGTGATCGTCGATAGTTAACGAAGGTTGCCAGATTTATTCTGATCAGGAAGGACGCTCCGGTTGGTGATTTGGTGTGGAAGTTCGTGGAACAGTTTGTCCGCTATCATTGTGTGTCGATGTCAATTATGTCGGATCGAGATGGACGGTTTATGTCCAAAGAGTGGAGGTCAGTCCAGGCTTATCTGGGGTCCTAGTTGACATTTAGTATAGCCTTCCACCCTTATACGGATGGACAGACGGAACGTACCAACCGGACACTGGAGGATCTCTTGTGCTTATACATCCTGGATCGTGGAGAGCCATGGGATAGACTCTTGCCATTAATTGAGTTCTCGTATAACAACAATCATTAGTCCAGTATAGGCAAGGGCCCTTACGAGGCATTGTACGGACGGAGTTCCAGGACCCCCTTATCTTAGATACAGGATGAGCATCCAAAGGCACTCGTCTCAGAGTTTATAGAGGACACAGATTCATAGGTGAGACTGATCCGGGATAGGATGTTGGAGGCCCAGAGCAGACTGGACAAATATTACGATGTGTGGCATCGTCAGGGTGAGTTCTAGGTTGGAGACCGGGTCTTCTTCAAGATACATCTGATGCATGGAGTCTCGCGGGTACGCAGGCGGAAGAAGCTCAGCCGGATATATATGGGGCCCTACAGGATCCTGGAGCGGATCGGTCCCTTGGCTTACAGACTTGAGCTATTGTCGAGGTTGGCGAGATTGCAAGAAGTCTTCCATATCTCCTCCCTTCGGAGGGCTCTACTACGACCGAAGCAATATATTTTCATCACCGACGGCGCAGTAGCTTCTGATTGATCGGTCATCATGGAGCCAGTCAGGATTGATGATACGGCAGTTCGGGTCTTGCGGTGCAAGAATGTTCCGTTGGTCAAGGTCCTGTGGAGGAATCATGGGCAAGAGGAGCATACCTGGGAGCCACGGGATCTGATGCAGCAGAAATACCCGGATCTCTTCGAGTCAGGTATACCTTTAACTTTTAAGGGATGTTACATGCTTTAATTTTAGTAGAACCCCATAGGCCTAACCTTAACTTCAGGGACAAAATTTTTATTTCTATGTATTAGGATTTGTAACATCCCTGAAACAATTAGATCCCCAAAACCCTAAGAAGCTCAAGAAGACCAGGTGAACTAGGGCATAAAGGTAGAAATCACCTTAATCTGCAAATAGCAGAATTTAAATACCAATCATAGGGTTTGTAAATAGGGCTTCAACTTGACTCCATGATCCCACCATAGCACTCCTAACCCTTTGCAAGGTCCATTGGGTTACAAAGGACCCTTTTGAGGCAACCTAAGTTGTCAAGTTGACCAAAGTCAACCCTAACCCTAATTAGGTCAAACTAGCTCACATAAGGTCAATTGACATTACCTTAGCCAATTTGACCCTACCTAAACCTCCCTAGCCCTAAGGGTTTCATTGGGTAACCAAGGACCCATAGGGGTCAACCAAAGAGGTCAAGTTGGCCAATGTCAACCTAAACCCTAAAATGGTCAAAGTACCCTAATAAGTGTCAAGTGACCACCAATGTGCCAAACCAACCCTACCAAAGTCTCCCTAGACCTTAGGGGAGTCCAATGGGTCATTAGGGACCCATTGGGGTCAACCCAAAAAGTCAAATTGACCAAATTCAAATCGACCCAAAAATGGGTAAAATTAACTCAAGTTGACCTAACCTAGCTGTTGGATCCCTAGTTTGGATTTGGGCTAAGGTTCACTATTAGGATGTTTAACCCACCTTGTATAGCTAGGGTAAAGTTTGTTAGTCCTAGAGTTTAGGCTAGTCTTTAGAATCAAGCTTCTTGGACCAGCCTGCAGTGGACTTCAGGAGACTCAAGACTTAGAAGAATTAAGAGTTCAGATTATTAGTTCGAAGTTCTTCGAACTCGGCTCGACGATCGTCGATCTTAGATCTACGAACTCAAAGTTCCTTCTCTGAGTTGAGCTCGACGATATTCGAGAACAGGTCGATGAATTCTTCCCTCAAGATCGATTCTTTGATCGACGAACTTGGAGCTAAGAATTGACAAGATACTTCCAGATTGATGTTCGCTGAGCTCAGGACGACGAATAGGATTTCTCAACTCGACGAACTTGGAACTTTGGTCGACGAAATCTGTCTATAGGTCGACAAAATCTGCCCATAGGTCGACGAACTCTATTCCGAGTCAGAATGATAATTTCTCCCTATCTCTATCCCTAATTCATTCTATTATTTGGCAGTAATTCTCTGAGTAATTAATGCTCATATTCTCAATAATGTAGCCGTTCATGGCCGCATTAATTATGGATTTCATCAAAGTTAATTACTTACTTATTTTACGGGGACAGTTGGGGAAACTCATTAAAGACTATATTCCAGCCATTTCAATCTCCATAATCTAATCAGCAATTATTGCTTATAATTCAAAATTTAAAAGCATAATTAGATAGCAGGATATAAAAGAGAGTTTTTTAGACGACTCTAAAGAAGAGACACAGGCACACATAACAATATACAGAATAACATCATCTCCTTCTCTGTGTAGAAAAACAAGCTGTTTTCCCCTTGATCTTATAGAAGACTGAAGAAGAACATCAAACAAATATCAAGTGTCCTCTTCAACTTCTACTCCAGGAATCCTCAAAGACAATAATTCTAGATATGTCTACAAGTTCCTGGATTTCAACAAGTCAAGGTTGAAGACCTACATCCTGAGCAAAGCTCCAGTCTTCCTGAACATTTTAACATCTCAAGGGGAGCTTTGACACCAGCAATCCACTGAAGTCTTCTCCGTTGTTTAGAGAAAGAGCAGACAACATCACTTTCTTAACTCACTGTAAAAAGGGTTTATTAACTCCCTTCAAAAGTTCTTGTGTTAGTTTTTGGGCACCAGATCAAAAGCCTAAAGGGTTGTGAGATCTCCCTGTAAATAGATCTTGTGGTGACAGGGCAACTGAGCAAAAACCTGTGGTGGCAGTCACCTGATAAAAAAATTGTTAGTGGATTCCTACAAGGGTGGTAGAAGAGTGGATGTACACAGATTTGGGGAACCACTATAAATTCTTGTGTTGTCTGTGTGTTCATTTTTCCTTGCTCTATTGTACTGTGATTGTGTTGTTTACCTTAGTTCCTCTTTCATTTTATATAACTATTACTATCACTAATTTTACTGATAGATTTTTAAAACAGCAAAAGTTTTAAATCACTCTTTTCACCCCCCTCTAGAGTAAATCAGATTTATCCCCTAACTTTCAATTGGTATCAAGGGATTATCAATTGCCTAAGGTTTCTTTTAATTGGTATCAGAGGGTAGTTCATTTGGTTGTACAAGGTAACACTTGAACAAACAAATCCTTCTAAGATATAAATTTCTCTGGCACATTACTTATACCATGGCATAGAATAAAAACTATGCAAGCATCAGACCTCCAGTTTACAACTTGAATAAGTTTGCTATCTGCAAGGCAAGAATTAATTATATATGAACTTCATTGATGATGATATTTTTAATTCTATCTTGACAGGTCCACCAGCTCTAGTGGCAACATCTACTGCAACTTCCAGCACTCATTCTGTTCCACCACCTGAGTTGACAGATGAACAGAAATAGGATAAGATAGTTGAAGCCAAGGACAAGAACCATATAGGGCTCAGATAATGTCAGATGACATTTTACAGAAAGTGGCAGAGTGCACCTCAGCTAAAGCCATCTGGGATTCTCTAAACCAGATGGTTGCTGGAAATGCAGACGAGAGAAAAGACAGGAGATCAAATCTCATCTCCCAATATGAGAATTTCAAGAAAGAAGAGTCAGAGTCTGTGAGTGATATGTACAATAGACTCAGCTCAATCATCTATTGAGATGAAAACTCTAGATAAGGACATAACCATCCCCTGAGGTCAATGATAAAATTCTCATGTGCTTCCCCAGCTCATAAGATTCTAGAATCTGGCCAATCAAAGAGGCCAGAAGTCTGAATTAGATTTCCACTGAATCTCTACTAGGAAATCTCAAATCCTATGAGCAGTTAATAAAGACTAGAGAAGCTGCTGAGCAGAAGACTCCCTCATCAGCTAGAAATAAGCAAAACATAACATTCAAAGCATCTAAAGAAATAAAAGCTCCATTAGCTAGTGAAGAACTTCTGAGTCTCCTTGCCAAGAGATTCTACAAAATGGGTAAGAAATTAAGATTTCAAGAAGGAAGTCATCCAGACAGGATGACAAACCAAGATATGACAAAACACCTACTAAAGAGATTGTGTGTTTTGGATGTAGGAAACCCGAGACATATCATTTCAGAGTGTCCAGAGAATAAGAATCAGGAGAAAAGAAGAGAAAAGGAATCCAGAAGGCAGTACAGCAAGCCCTCCTCTAGCAAGTACAAAATAAAGAAACAAGGGTTTTGTTGCATGAAACCTGGAGTGATTCAGAAGAAGAATCCTCATCTTCCAGCTCCAATGAAGATGAAGAAGAGACTAAAGCAAAGGAGGTTTGCTTGATGGCTATTGATGCATCAGGAAGTCTCTTCAGAAGCTGAGCAGTCAGACAGTGAAGAACCTCAATCTGAAGAAGATCGGGTAACTGTCCTCTTTTAATTTCAGATTCAGATGGTTTTAGAACTGATTTTAAATCACTATGTATTGATTTAAAAAACTCTGAGAAGAAAATCAAACTCCTTAGAGAAAAACTAACTGAACAAGATAATCTCCTTTCTGAAAACATTAAATTGAAAGATGAATTAACTTTAGCTAATGAACTAATCATCTCTCTAAGAACATAATTAGCTTAAGGCAATGCAACTTGAAGAATCCCTAAATAGGAGAAGAATCAAGTTGATGAACATCACAAGGCACAGTAAATGCCAGACTTAAAGTGGCAAGCTGGGCCTTAGGTGTTTCATCAAGCCAACCCCCATTAATTCAGAAAAACATATTGTCAACTCCAATCAAATTTGTTTCTGAAAAAGGCAAAGAAAAGGTAGATGGATCATAGTACTAAGCAAATAGAAGTTAAACTAGAAAAATAAGAACAAAGAGAAATAACAAGAAAAATTCTAACTATAACAATGTTCAGTAGATTTCGTCAAACTCAGATAGACAAAATGTGTACAGTTTGTCGAACTCAAGTCAACGAACTCCGAACGTAGTTTTTTATTATGATTATTCTTTGAACTGCAATCGATGAAACCAGTATGGTTCTTCGAGCCGAGATCCACGATATTGGGGCACAGAGAATTGAATACTTTCATTATCTGAGCGGAGTTTGGCGAACTCATCCCCGTTCGTCAACCTCAGATTCGACGAATGCACCAGAATTCGTCAAACCTAGTTCAAGATAATAGAAATTTTAATTCTTTCAGAACCTTTAATAAACCTAGGGAATATCTAAATCCATTAACCCAGTGGATAATACCACAAAGAAAATATCACCCCCTAGGGTATAAAAATCAACCTGAATGTTCCTTTTTTTTCAAGTTTTAAGTTATGAAAAGCAATAAGGACCCAAGGTAATTCTGGGTCAAGAACATCTAATCTGTCCTTATGCAGGTGAACTCCATATCCTACCACAGAGGAACAGTGGTACTTAAGATAGTGGCTGCTTCTAGGAACATGACTAGCAGCAAGGAAAATCTAACGCCCCCAATTATAAGTCCAAGCTAGGTCCAAAAGTGATCTTTGTTACGTGACTCCAACTGTGGCCAGACTAAAGGCTATGGGAAAGTAAATATTGGAGTTGTCACCTTCAAAAAGCCCTGTGGCTTATGTAAGTGGACTGAAGCACAACCTAATCTCAATAGCCGAGTCAATTATGAGATGACCCGGTGTGGCCTCTCGGGGGGAGGGTTTCAGGTATCATTTAATAACTCTTCATGCATTATCACATCTATAGAAAATAATTTCGACTTCGTAGTTTTAACTGGAACTAGAATAAGAAATATTTACATACGGTGCGAACTTTAAGACTGCTAAGTCAAAAATATGTCGTTGGTGTTTAATCAAACAAGAAATATTTGTGACAATGAACTATGGCATTAGATTGATTAGGACATGTTAATTTGAAAAACTTTGCGGGAAATAATCTAAGGACATTTATTTTCCTTGTAAGTGGCGGCCGGATTGCTTACCTTTTCTTTTTGGTACCCCTATTGTAAGAAGGAAAGCTTGTGCAAGGCTTGTCAATTAGGCTGAACCGGCAAACTAAAAATAGTTTTAAAACCATTAATAAGAGTGATTGACCTAGGATTCTATATTTGCTCCACATGGATCTTTTCCTGAGAGAGAAACCGTCGGCATTGTTGTCGGACAGAGCTTAGGAGGGAAACCGCTCTCCTACACCTCCTTAGTGATTCCGGGCTTGTTGTGAAGATGACTTCTCAAGGTTCACTTGGCTCTCTCCGAGATCTTTTTGAGTAACAAGTCTGATAACTTTAATGGAGTTCTTAGAGATTTGGGTTTTCGGTTTTAAGAGTTTTCCGCATAATGGCCGTGAGATTGAGTATTCTAGGTACTGCGGCTAGTTCGTTCCGTTAGAAGTGAGCCGTCATGGTACTCGCCGAGTTTGAGTCTCATCCCTTGCAAGTTTCTTTTTTTTGAATTCTGTGAGATGGAAGGTATCAGGGAAGGCCTTGTTGTTTCTCTGCACATAGGAACTCCTCAACAAAATGGGGTAGCAAAAAGGAAAAAACAGGACCCTGATTGAAGCGGCAGGCACATTACTTGCAGATGCGTTTACTTTCCACTGTCCTGGTTTGGGGGCAGAGGCTGTAAGGGGGGTGATTTTTTTCCACAGAATTTGCTAATTATGTACTCGAATAGGAGTCTAATAGATATTCGAGTTTAAGGGCAAGACTCCCTATGAGTATTACTTAGTTCCTGAAGGGAAGCAACCTACTCGAGTAGGGGGTCTGTGTTACGAGTAGTGGTTTAGAATTCGAGTTTTGTTGTTTATAGAAGGTAACTACTCGAGTAGGGGTTTTGGTTTACGAGTAGTAGGTAATTCGAGTAGGGGATTGGATAACAATGACACTCGAGAGGGGTTTTGGGTTACTCGATAGTGGGCTCATAGAAAGTTTGAAGCTCGAGTAAGGCATCTACTCAATGTTTGGATACGCGATAGTTTTCTAGGATACTCCCAAGTAGGCAACAGTAAGGCGGGTTGGGGTACTATAGTTGGTATATAGTGCTGGATATGTTTGTAATCGAGTAGTAGGCGACTATGAAAATGTACTCGAAGAGGCGACTAGAGGGATGAGGTACGAGTAATTGGTAATATATCTGGAATTTACACGAGATAAAACTAACTGGAAGTTCCCTGCCTCTTTTTGTCTTATCGTTCAAGGATCTCTGAAGATCGTCGATCCTTCTACCAGTAAAACTTTCGATAGGTCGACAACCAGCTCCGTATTCTTGTATGAGAAGTTTGGTTTTGGCTTTAATGAGTTGACCCTCACAAGGTTTAGGTAAATGTTCTCAAACGCCTTGTCTGTTGATTCTTTTCAACACTCTTCCTTTCCTTGTTTTTCTCGAGTGGTTTTCTTGTTTTATTTCTGGTATTTCCTTGTCACCGTTTTCTTTACCTTCTTAAAGGCCGAATCGTGGGTCAGTGGTTAGTAGTGGTGTTTATAGCTCCATTCAGGGGGAAGTGGAGTTGTGTGAACCATAGCTAAGGCCACTCTTGTTTTTCGTGCTCCAGGTAACGGGCTGGGCATGTGTGGGTGGAGAGGAATTAACTCCCCAAGCTATGTGCTTAAACGTGTAGACCCTCGAGCTTGTTGACTTGGACATGGTGGATGGAGGATTGAGTTTGCCTCCGATCCGCAGTTCCTCATGCTGTTTGTTTTTAGCTACTACCACTTCTCCCACAGTTTAGGGTGTTAGAAGTTCCTTCCTTGGTAGCTTGCAGCACTTTGGGCTCTTGGTAGCCTAGAAGGACCCTGTAGGATGTTAGTTCCTGGGCAGTTGGGTTGTTGCTATTTTCCTTTGCTCGTTAGTGCTTTTCTTGTTGTCCTGTTGCCTTGGGCAGTTGTGACTCTTTCTACTGCATGTGTGTTCAATTACTCTTTTATTTATTCCCTGGTTGACTCTTACATGCAGTTTTTTTTCACCTTGTTTTGCTTGCTAAGGTATTCTTTCTTCTTTTGGAATACCCCTTAGGTTCTGAGCCAGTAGCCAGTCGTTTGGTGGCTAGTTTACAGTGGTGGTGTTGCTGTTGGTCTCTTGGACCTTTGGTGTTCTATTGCTTTATTGGTGAGGTAGTTTTTCTGTAACTTTTCTTACAGACATACATATGTGCCAGTGGGTTCGTGTCAGGTTGTTGGCGCCCACTGGTAGTTTTTACCTTTGTACTGGATATATTTACTTATGCTGCTACCGTTTTCTGGAGATAGTCTACTTGCTCTGAGAAGGAATTTATGCTAGGTTGCTAGTTACTTTTAAAACTACATTAAATATTATTATTGTAAATCATAGCTGCATGATCAGCACGTATTTATAAAACTTAAATTCACTATTTTCCAAAGCAAGCGTAGTAAAGACCATTTTCTTATACGTATAATATAAATTAAATGTAGGAGTCTTGCATAGCATGAGTGGTTCCTCCTTAGGGACCTCTTATGCGCTCTTCTTAGGGCATGTCAAACCTAAATAAAGTTTTTTTTCTTTCCGCAGCGCTATGAAGTATAGTTTTTAACTTTTGTGGACTAGGTGATCCACTGAGCCGAGGGATACAATCCTCTAAAACATAACTGAATTTTCTATTTCATTAAGCACATGATAAATTTCTTTCATAAGGATTAGTAGTTGGTTTTGCCTGAGCGTCAGCAGTTATCCACCTGCTTGACGTGGCATCATGACGCGCGTATTTTCTCATACTCTGATATTTCCTTAAATTCGGAGAAAATGCGGGTTGTGATAGTTGGTATCAGAGGGAGGTTGCTTGACAAGTTAGTTCGAGCAACCTTCCTTGGTGATTGCTTTAGTAGTTCAGCATCATGTCATTCACACATCGATATGTCATCAGCACGTCTTGGCAAAAGCACGAACACTACACTCATAGCATAACATGAAGTATACGAGGCATATTATGTAGTATGGGATGCATAATATGTGTTCGTATATGGATCCACCATAGGGGCTAACATGTGAGGGTTATGTAGTATGGGATGCATAACCTCACCACATGACTGCGACTAGCACGTTTTCTTTTCTTCGTTGCATGCAAATGTTATGTAGTATGGGATGCATAACATTTTCATGCGTACGCCGCTCATAACATGCATTAGGGCCTTTTTAGAATGCATAGCACAAACATGCATAATCATATCATTGCATAAGCACAACGTGCCAAGCTAAAGATTTGTCAGGATGACATATGTACACACATAAGTTTTTGAGTCAAAACATAATATAAAATCATGCATTCCCGATCTAGGCACATGAGAGTTAGCAATGGTGATGGTTAACCATCCTAGGTTAGGGCATGTAACATCAATTTTTGTTAAAAATGATAAACTCTCAGAGCAAGTTTAGCAGCTTTAAGTCTCATATCTATATATGTATGGTCTGTACGTAGTATTTGGGTTCTAGTCGTTGATTGGGGATACTAGGATCTAACTGGGGTGTTGCTATGATTTTAGGAATGGCTAGGACGACCTTGAACTAGACTCGTTTGACTCCCCTGTCTGAAGGGTGAGTCGTCCGGAGCGCATAATGATGCGGTGATCGAGAGTCTGTACGGTAAGAGTAGCGAATTCCTATGGGTAGAAGGCAGTTAATGGGGGAGGTGCGAGCCCAGATTCAGTCTTTGGTAGCACTTGTGGCAGGTCAGGACTCAGGGAGTGCGTAAGTTCCTGCTGGGGGGATTAGCTGTTCCTCCCCCTCCTGCACCCTTGAGACCTCCAGTAGTGGTGCCAGCGGAGATGGCCTTCATCTCGCAGTTTCAGAGGCTGAGCCCTCCCACTTATGACGGGAAGGCAGATTTCATGGTGATATTGACGATTGGCTGATCTCCATGGAGGAGATGTTTCTCGTATTCAGGGATTGCAGGTGACGATCAGAGGGTGATGCTAACCGCCTATCAGCTTAAAGGATTGGCTAAGAGTTGGTGGCTGAGAGAGAAGGAGAGCTTAGTAGCTAGATGCCTCTTGGGAAAGGTGTTTCAAGGAGATGCTATTGAGGAAGTTTTTACCCTCGGTCAAGCGTGACCGCCTCATGAACATGACTTCTCTATCTGAAGCAAAGGAAAGCTCACGGTGGGTGAGTATGAAGATAGAAGTTCAGCAAGCTGAGCCGTTTTGCCCCTGCAAGGATTTGGTCAGCATTGAGGCTGATCGAGTTAAGCGATTTCTTCGGTGGTTTGAGGAGTGAAGGTGCAGCGGCTGACCAGTGCTTATGGGTCAGATACTTATGTAGGAGTAGTGGAGGCTGCTCTGAAGGTGGAGGCTATTGAGACCTCGCAAAGAGCAGAGGACAGCAAAGTAGGAAGGATAAGAAGAAGTCTGTGGAGGAAAAGAAACCCCAGGTACCTGGTACGGTTCCTGGGAAGAAGAGCAAAGTGGTGTGCAGTTTCTGTGCCGGTCAGGCCACCCTGTCGAGAGATGTTTCAAGAGGGCAGCAGCTCAGAGGAAGGAGCAGGTTCATGCGATTCAGGGTGCTCCTAGGAGAGATGTCTGCGGTTCTGTTTGCAAGCGACCCGGACATGATGCTGCCAGTGCTGGTCCAAGGATAAGGTCAGTTCTCAGTGTGGGCAGAAGGGACACATCAAGTCTAGGTGTCCTCAGGTCCAGCCTGCTCTTCATGCAGTTCCTCTTCAAGCATTACCTCCGCCCCAGCGTGTGGATAAGGGAAAGGGAAAGCTGAACGTGATCTCTTTCGAGGAGGCTGAAGCTTCGACTCAGGTCATCTCAGGTTAGTTGTCTTCCAGCATGAATGTTTTGTTCTTGTCTTACTAGAATATTTGTAGTATTGTTGTGGTAGTTCCTTAGTTATATATGTTCCTATAGGGAAGTTTAAGGTGGAGAACCGCTGGGCGCAGGTTCTGTTTGACTCCGGCGCTACCCACTCGTTCGTGGCTAGAGCCTTTATAGAGCGACATCGGTTGACTTTAGATCGAGTTCGGGATACCTTTCGTGTCAAGTTCCCCTCTAGTGAATCTGTGTTGTCAGATTTGGGCATGTTAGATTGCCCTGTTTTGTTGGGGGACTTCCTTGCGAAGGCAGACCTGAAGATGATTGATCTGGAGGACTTCGATGTTATTTTGGGCATGGACTTGCTGTCTAGGTATGATTCAGTCATTCAGTGTAAAGGGAAGCGCTTGGAATTCATCAGGGACGACGGTCAGCCCGGAAGCGTGTATGCAGATCTGAGCCAGGATTCTTCTATCATCTCTGCGGTATGTGCTCAGAAGCTTTTTCTTTCTGACTGTTTTGCTTGTTTGGTCTCGGTGGTTGGGACCGCTATTAGTGTACCGCGCTTAGAGGAGATTCCAGTTGTTCGTGATTTCGCCGATGTTTTTCCTGATGACCTTCCTAGTCTTCCTCTCGAGCGGGATGTTGAGTTTGTGATCGATTTGGAGCCGGGTACACGTTCTATTGCTAATGCGCCGTACCGGATGGCCCCTCGAGAGCTAGAGGAGTTGCGAGTTCAGTTAGATGAGTTGTTGGCGAAAGGGTTTATCAGGCAGTGTTCGTCGCCTTGGGGTGCTCCTGTTCTATTTGAGAAGAAGAAAGATGGGTCAATGCAGCTTTGCATCGACTATAGGGAGTTGAACAAAGTCACAATTAAGAACAGGTACCCTCTGCTGAGGATTGATGATTTATTTGACCAGTTGCACGGTAGCACGGTCTTCTCCAAGATTGATCTTCATTCAGGCTATCATCATCTTAGGATCCGTGTGACAGATATTCCACGGACTGTGTTTAGATCGAGGCACGGACATTTTGAGTTCTTAGTGATGTCATTTGGATTGACCAACGCTCCATCAGCGTTCATGGATATGATGAACCGAGTGTTCAAGGATTTCCTAGATAAGTTCGTGGTTGTCTTCATCGATGACGTGTTGGTTTATTCTCGCAGTGCTAAGGAGCATGAGCTGCATCTGCGCTTGGTTCTATCGGAGTTGAGGAACCATAAGTTATTCGCCAAGTTAAGCAAGTGCGAATTTTGGTTGCCTCAGGTCTCGTTTCTGGGCCACGTGGTGAATGAGGATGGGATCTCGGTTGACCCGGAAAAGATCGCAGCAGTGATGGATTGGAGTAGGCCGGGCACGCCCAAGGAGATCAGGAGCTTTCTAGGATTGGCCGGCTACTACAAGAGGTTTGTGGAGGGTTTCTCTACCCTAGCTGCACCTTTGACTAAGCTGACTCAGAAGAACGTGGCTTTTGTTTGGAGCGAGAAGTACGAAGAAGCCTTCCTGGAGTTAAAGAGGAGATTGTGCACTGCTCCCGTTCTGACCCTGCCTACCGAGGGCGTGGATTATGATGTATATGTGTATGCTTCGCATGTGAGTCTGGGATGCGTATTAATGCAGGTGGGTAAGGTGATTGCCTATGGGTCAAGGCAACTGAAGACTCATGAGAAGAATTATCCTACGCATGACCTCGAGTTCGCAGCGGTTATTTATGCGTTGAAGCTGTGGAGACACCTACTTTATGGGGCTCAGTGCAAGATCTTCATCGACCATAAGAGCCTGAAGTACGTGTTCACGCAGAAGGAGTTAAATCTGCGCCATCGTCGGTGGCTAGAGTACGTGGCCGATTATGATGTAGAGATCCAGTATCATCCAGGCAAGGCCAATGTGGTGGCCGACGCCTTGAGCCGAAAGACGGGAAAGATCTTTAATCTCACCGTCGATCGTTTAGTGGAGGAGTTCCTCCTTATGGATATATCAGTGAGATGCTGTGGCTTGCAGAGTAGTTTGTCAGTGGCAGAGCCGTCTTGGATTTATTTGACCAGACTTCCCCAGAAGGACGACCCGGATCTTCTACACATGTACTCCAGGACTGAGAGAGGAGAGTTGCCGGATAATTCCATCGATGATGCGGGAACTTTGAAGTACCGTGACAGATTTTGCGTCCCCGCGGTTGGGGACATTCGGGGTATGGTTTGTAGAGAGGCTCATGGATCCAGCGTTGCCTATCATCCAGGATCTACAAAGATGTATCGGGACTTAAAGCAAATTGCCTGGTGGTATGGCATGAAAGGAGATATAGCCTGATTTGTTGCGGAGTGCCACACTTGCAAGCGGGTGAAGGCCGATCATGGAAGGCCTGGTGGCAAGTTGACTCTGTTAGAGATCCCGACTTGGAAGTGGGAAAGTATATCTATGGATTTCATCACGGGTTTACTGCGATCCCCGAGGGGATTTGATTCCGTTTGGGTCATAGTGGATATACTGACGAAGTGTGCTCACTTCGTGCCATATAAGATTGATTACCCGATGAAGAAGATAGCGGAGTTGTACTTGAATGAAGTTATTCGACTGCACGGTGTGCCGGTTAGCATCATTTCTGATCGAGACTCTCGATTTACTTCTCGTTTTTGGCAGTGTCTGCAGGAGGGTTTGGGTACGGATCTGAGGTATTCTACTGCGTACCACCCATAGACTAATGGGCAGACCGAGCGGGTGAATCAGATAGTTGTAGGATATATATGATCTGATGCTACATTTTAGACCACGGTGGAGCGTGGGATGAGCGGCTGCGACTTATGGAATTTGCATACAACAATAGTTATCAGGAGAGCTTGCAGATGGCTCCGTTCGAAGCCTTGTATGGGAGGCGCTGCAGAACTCCCTTGTTTTGGGCTGAGGCTGGTGAGAGGCCATTGTTGGTTCCTGATGCGCTCGAGAAAATGGAAGTCGCAGTGAAGCTTGTTCGAGAGAAGCTTCATATAGCTCAGGAGAGGTACGAGAAGAATGCAAATCGGCGCAAGTCTGCCTTGGAGTTTTCTGTAGGGGACCTAGTATTTCTTAAAGTTTCCCCGATGGTTGGTGTAAAGAGGTTTGGTAAGAATCGAAAATTGGACCCGAGGTATGTGGGCCCGTTTAAGATTTTGAAGCGGATTGGCGTGTCAGCTTACAGCTTGGATTTGCCAGCAAACTTCCCAGGTGTTCATAATGTTTTCCATGTTAGTCAATTGCGGAAGTGTGTGCGCAGCAGTGGGCAAGTTTTGGACATTGTGCCCCAGTTGGAGCCCAACCTCTCTTTTGTTGAAGTGTCGGTTCGTATTTTGGATACTCAGGAATGGGTGCTACGAAAGAAGTCTATTCCGATGGTGAAAGTTCTTTGGAGGACTCAGGATTTGGAGAGCGCGACTTGGGAGCTAGAGTCGGCTATGAGGGAGGCTCACCCTCAGCTGTTTCCCTGATTAGTTTGGTTTGTTTTTCTTCTTGTAATGTTTGGATTATTACTTTCCTTCTATAGTAGAAGTGTTGTGCATAAAGTTTCGGGACGAAACTTTCTTTTAGGTGGAGTGACTGTAACGCCCCTGATTTTTCTGCGATTATTTAATTCTCGTTTAGCGTTACGTTGACGCATTTTTGTAGCTCGTGCCATCTGTGGAGTGTGGTCTTAACTCCTTAGAACTGGGTGCCCTATTTTGTAGCCGGTTGGCAAGATCTCCCTAGCAAGCCGAGTCATTTTGGGTGACCCGGTGTGGCCTCTCGGGGGATGCTTGTGCTTTGGCTTCGGGAGGGTATAACTCGAGTTCTATTCGTCGAAATTTAGTTTCGACTTCACCGTTGTGTTCGTAGCATGGATATTTAGCTACGGTGCGAATTTCGTCGAATTCCGAGATAGTTTGGTCTTCGCGTCGTTTTTGGTGTGCCATTAGTAAAGCCTATTAGAGATTTCTGAATATTAAATTCTTGCGGGAGAATTTAATAAGCAATTTTCCTTGGGAGTCGGCGGTTAGGATTCGGTTTTGCTGAGCCGATGTGTTTAAAGCTTATAAAAAGGCTTTATTAAGAAGTGGCGGGCCACTCTCTTCTTTCTTCCCAAGACCGAAACCGTCGCTTGCTCCTGTTCGCGGAAAACAGAGGAAACGGCCGGACCTGCTTCTCCTTCGGACGGCAATTCCGGGAGTGTTCGTGGACGGATTTTGATTCCGAAAGCGGCGTTGTCTTGCTCTCGCTCAGATCTTCGTTTCAACGGTAAGATATTTGATTTTCGTGGAGTTTTAGGAGACTTGGATTTTCGGTTTTTGCCCCTTTCCGCAATTAAAGTGCGGGTTTGCTTGTTAGGTGCTGCTCCTTCTAGTGCAGAACGAAGAGGAGGGAAGGCCGACCAAGCTTCGCCGGAAATCGAGGCAAGTGGTATTCTTTCCCTTGCCATTGTTGTTCTTATGAATTTTGGAATGTTTTCCGGTTAGCCCTAGGGTAGAAACCAAGCTTATTCTCTTTTATCTTGCTAAATTTTAGGGCTTAGATTCTCCTTTGAACCCCCCTCCTTTTGTTGTTTTGCTCAACCCAATGTTCTTCCTATTGTTGTTTTAACCATTTAAACTCTAGATTTGTAGTTCTAGTTGGGTGCTTTTTCGGGTGGAGTAGAGAGAGTGAGTGAGGAAGGTTTTTGTGGTAGGGTTCTGGTTAGAACCAGTCTTGGTAGACTCTCGGGTTTTGGTGTTGAGTGTGGTGCACACACTCAAAGCCATAAGCCGTCTGGGCTTGGCGTTAAGTGTGGTGGACACACTCAAAGCCATAGGGGGCTTGTTTTGTTCTTTGCGGCTGAGTGGTGGGGTGATTAAGTGAGAATTTTCGTCTAAGTAAAAATCGACGGGAATCACCAAGTGAGGGGTTTTCCCGCCGATTTCGACGTGTATTGTCAGTGATTCCCACCGATCGGCGAGAATCATCCTTGATTCCCGCCGATTCGGCGAGAATCGAGTAAGTGGTTCTGGATTCCCGCCAATCGTCGAGAATCATCCTTGATTCCCGCTGATCATCGAGAATCCTTCTGGATTCTCGCCGATTCGGCGAGAAGTGGTCATCCTGCATTCCCTCCGATTCGGCGAGAATAAGTCGGCATTCCCGCCGACCTCCTCTTGTTGGCGTTGGCTCGAGTAGGGTTTTCCTGCGGAAATGAACTTTGGCGTAGAGTGAGTTGACCTCACTCAACGCCAAAGCTGTTTTGGCATTGAAGTACTCGAGGTAGACTCACTCAACGCCACTGTTAGGTTTTGTGGTTTTGCTGAAGGCATTGAGGTACACGAGTGGACCTCACTCAACGCCATAGCTATTTTGGTGTTTAGTACACGAGGTTAGCTCACTCGAGTACTGGATGCCGCTGCCTCTTTTGCTGAAGGCATTGAGGGAGTGGACCTCACTCAACGCCATGGCTGTTTTGGCATTGAGTGAGGATAGCTCACTCAACGCCAGAGCTGTTCTGGCTTTAGGAAGGCATTGAGGGAGTGGACCTCACTCAATGTATTACCTTAGTGGGATGGCTGTTCTGGCGCTGTCTTTAAGTGAGGCTAACTCACTCAACGCCAAGGTCTGGTTAAGCGTTGAGTGGGTCCCACTCGACGCCAAGCCGTGTTGAGTGATTTCAACACTGTTTCCCTTACCTCGATCTTCGTTCCCGAGTGAATTCCCTGATTATATTTGTAATTTCCTTGTCGGCCATATTTCTCTTTCCTAATGGCCGAATCGTGGGTCGTGGTTAGTAGTGGTGGGTTGAAGCTCTTCATGGGGGAGGTGTTGTGCAATTTAGCCAAGGCCACCCTTATTCTTCTATCTTGTTCCAGGTATGGGCTGAGCAAGGGGGTGGAAGGTCCCTTGTGCTTAAACATGTAGACCCTTGAGCTTGTTGGCTTGGAAATGGTGGTTGGGGGACTGAGTTTGCCTCCAACTCGGATCCGTTGTTTGTTTTTGCTACTACCACTTTCCACAGTTTATTTAGAAGTTCCTTCCTTTTTGCAGCACTTTGGGCTTGGTACTAGAAGGCCCGGCAGGATGTTGTTCCAGTTGGGTTGTTGCTCTTTTCTTTGCTCGTTGTGCTTTTCTTGTTGTTTTGTTTTCAGTTGTCCCACAGTTTTTCTTACTTCTTCCTTTTGGTTGACTCTTACATGGTGTTACCTTGTTGCTTGCTGAATTCTGTTTCTGGAATCCAGGTTTGGTAGATCGGGTGCAGTTTGCAGTGGTGGTGTTGGTGGTCTCTGGACCTTGGGCTGTTTCTTATTTGGTAGTACTTTCTTACAGATATACATATGTAGTGGGTTCGTGTAGGTTGTTGGACTGGTAGTTTTTACTATAGTACTGATATATTTACAGGACCGTTTTCTGTAGTCTACTTTCTGAGAAGGAATTATGCAGGGTTACTTTTAAACTATAAATATTATTATTGCTCATGTCAGCACGTTTTATAAAACTTAATTACTATTTTCCAAACAACTAAAGACCGTTTCTTATACGTTATATAAATTTGTAGGGTCGTACATGAGTGTTCTCTTGGGACCCTTTGCGCTCTAGGGCGTATTGTATTTTTCTTCCGCAGCGTATGAATATAGTTTTTCTTTTGTGGACTGGGATTCACAGTGAGGGATGATCTCTAAAACATAACTGACTTTAAGCACATATTTTCTTGCATAAGGATTGTAGTTGGTTTTGCTGAGCGTCAGCAGTTATCCCCTGTTGGCATTGGCGCGTATTTTCTCTTTTATTTATCGGAGAAAATCGGGTTGTGACCTAGCAGCAAGGAAAATCTAACCAACTATTCCAAGAGGTCCAAAAGTGACTTTGGTTCCTGTGTTGCAGTTGGGAAAGTTTTGGAGCTTCTTCAAAAAGGTGCTTATTTGGACTGCACAACCTAATCTTGCAATTATGAGATGAAGGGTTTCAGTATCATTTAATAACTCTTCATGTATCACATCTATAGAAAATAAATTAGTTTTCTTCTAGAATAAGAAATATTTTGTAAACTTTAAATGCTAAGTCAGAAATATATATGTTTAATCAAACAGAAACAACAATGTTCTAAGAGAGCAGTTAATTTGAAAAACATTGCTAAATTATTTAGGGATTAAGAGGGCCTTCTTACCCTACAAGAAGGGCTAGGCTTGGTTGCGCAAACTAAAAATAGTTTTAAAACCATTAATGGTGTTGCTGTTGTATTTGTCTGATCTTTTTGGACATTGTTTACAGAGCCTGGAGATACACCTTAGTGATGTAGATGCTTTATTACTTGGCTATTCTTTTTGAACAAGTCTGATAACTTTAAAGTTCTTAGACTTTTTAAGAGCATAAAGATTGTATTCTACGTTATATTTCAGAAGTGATAATTACTGAGTTTGAGTCTCATCCCACAAGAATTCTGTACGGAAGGTATCAGGCATTGTTTTTGCCAGAACTCCTCAACAAAATGGGTAGCAGAACGGAAAAATAGGACCCGTGTCAGGCACATTACTTGTTGCTTACTTTCCACTGTCCTTTTGGGCAGAGGCTGTAAGCCAGAAAATTATGTACTGAACAGGGTAGTTTTTACAAGATTTGTACTAAAGGGAAGATATATTACTTTAGAATTTTTGGTTGTTTTGCTACATTCATAACTGACAAGAAATATCTTAGAATGTTTGAAGCCAACCAATGGGAATTTAGGATCTCCCAAGGAGATAGTATATAATAAATCTACTTGGAAGAGACTTTACATATATCTGATAAAACTAACATGTCTTACAAGGAGGATCCTTCTACAAGTAATACAGGTACCACTCTTGTGTGAGAAGTTAGGTGACCCTGCTACTGTTGCACATCCCTTCCACATTTGAAGGCAGTGAAGAAAACTGAAGTGGATGTTGAACCAACAACAACTCCCATTTCCACAAGAGGAATTATCCCCAAGCTATTGTGAACCAACTCCATCTATTGCATGATCATCATGTGTCTCAAGTGATTGGAGCATGTCAATATTGCAGACCAGGCATATAAAAGTATGCCTGCTTCAATCAAATTGACTATTTAAAGATCTGAGCAAGATCCACACTAAATTATTACAGCAAGAGGAGTCAACCATAAAGATTGTTTTCCAAGACCCAAAGACTACCCATATATAATTGGTATCAGGAACAAAAATTAAATTGTTAAAAACAAGGCAAGGTAGCTCAAGTAGACAAGAGGAAGGCTTGCATGACCAGAAAGCACCTGTTAAGTGGAAGCAACTTGAATCTTCCTCTTAGCTTCCTACAAGGCAAAGTATATCAAATGGATTCAAGATGCTCTTAAATTCTTAAAGAAGAGGATGTGGAGCAACCACCAGGTTTTATTTCTCCCAACTTATTATGTCTAATTGCATAAACTCTCTATGGTCTAAAGCAAGATCCAAGAGCTTTTGAAACCGCAGCTTTCTTCTGAATAAATTCTCTAGGGGCATAAGTATAGTTTAGACATTAACAAATATTATTAGTATAAATTTATGTGGACTATTTTTGGCTCTAGTGATCCAAACTATGCAGGTTCCGACCTTAGCATTCCAAGTTTGAAATGAGTAGCATGGGTGAGATTTTTTACTTTCTTGGCCTCCAATGAAGCAACTGCCTGATGGCATCTAGTCCAAGTATACTAAGGATAACAAAAAGTTTGGGATGTGATCAGCAAAGAAGACACCCATTTCTAATCTGTGATTGATTGAACATGGCAACTGTTGATCAGAAACATAATTGGGTCCCTGTTGTATTTCTTTCATGCCTTTGTGCTAAAGAGAATCCCACCTTACTTTTCTAGTAGTTGGTTTTGCCTGAGCGTCTTTGATGGAGCAGAGTGGATAGAAAAAGCATTTCAGGGACATATCCTTGGTGCTAGACTGCTGGTTTTGCAAAAAGCAGGACGTGTCTACTTCAACTGCAAAAGTTGAATCATGATTTGGCAGTTGTTGTTCTCGCTGTGGATTCAAAACCAACTTTTATGGTTTCTTAAATAATACTCTGATAATACAAGTCAATTTTTGCACAGAATCTATTTGGAACTAAGCATATAAAATGCATCCTTTCATTAAAGATTGTGTGGACAAAAATAAAATTAATCTTGTCTACATCTACACTGTGCAAAGAGCAGACATCTTCACCAAACACGATGAGAGGAACCATATGTTCTTTATGAATTAGCTAGGTATGATAAATGGAGAAGCTTTAATTTAATTTTTGTCTGTGGTCGAAGAATTTATCGAAGTTCGTCGAACGGAGATCGACGAGCTGAGAAATCTTCTTGAGATTTTTCGTCGACCTGAGATCGACGATATCTCTTTGTGAAATCATTTTCGTCGACCTGAGATCGACGAACTTGCTTCAGAAAATATTTCGTCAACCTAAGATCGACAAACTATTTTCCCTTCTCTTCAGACTGAGATCGACGAACTCATTTACCAATAAAATATTTCTTCGACCTCAGATCGAAGATCTTTTTATTTTTTGCTGGGCGGAGTCTGCGTCTTCGCATTCTGAAAACCTTATAACTGGGTTTTCTTCGAGCTACATCCCGCGCTTTCTGTTCTCTTGCACTTGATCTTTCTTGTTTTTGCAGGAAACAATGGCGATTCCAGCAAACACTCTCACAAGCATTAAATTCGACAATGGGTTTGACATTGATTTTGACTCCTTCCAACACTCCGATCAAATATTCATGGATATACTGCAGTTATTCAAAGATCAACAATTAAAGAAGTTTATTACCGCAAGAATCAAGTTAGCTACAAATGAGATAAGAGAATGGGTTTATACATCAACTAGTCCAGATGCTAATTCCATGACTGTCACCATCTCTGGGAATCAGGTTACTCTAACCCCTACCATCTTAACAAAAAATTTTGGTTTGGTTAATGGCGATAAAGATATTGAGATGAACAGTTCTGATTATGATAATATGTTGATTAAAATGGGTCATACTGGTGAAAACCCTAACATACTTCTTAAAAAGAATTTGTCAACTAAATACAAGTTTCTTGCTGATGTTGTGGGCAAGGTTTTGCTGGGCAAACACATAGCTGATGATTACATTACCAAGAACTAGTTTTTGGTGATGTGTGTTGTGGTGAACAAGAAGGCAGTACACTGGGGAAAGATATTGTTTGATTTAATCAAAAAGAAGAATACTAAGAAGGAAGTCTATTTCGGGAGGATTCTAGGGATTTTCCTCCAGGACAAGACATCTGAATCACTGGTCTCTCAGACCATATGCATCAATGCATACAAGAGGCTGACCTGTGCCTTATTTGGAAGATGGGAGAGGACCATCACTAAGCCATCCAGGGCTTCATCCTCTTCCATAATGTTTGAGGACACAAGGGCAGTTACAACCACTCCTCCCCTTTCAGAAGAAATTCCCTCCATCAGGATTCCATCACCTCCCTCTTAAAAACAACAACCTCTTCTTCCACAGGTTTCCCTTCCTTCATCAACTCCCCTATAACAACCATCCACTGCTTCAACATCACAACTTCAATCTCCAACATTGCCTGTCTCACCAGTGCATCAACCAACACCCCCTACATCTCCAGAACACATCACACCTCCTTCATCCCTATTACCACCTCACCTTGATAACATACAACTTCACAATCTTATATCAATTCCATCATTTGACTTAGTAGCATCATCTCCAAACCACACTCCATGATCCCCAGATGAAATAATGACAGATACTACACCTCTCACTTCATCCTCCATCATCCATTTATCTGTATCTACTCAGACACCTCCTGAGTTTATGCAATTGGATTCTCCATCCATCTCCAATATACTAAAGCTAATCACTCCAATCCTCAAGAATCTCATAGCAGAGGCAATTGCACCTCTTGCTGATTCCATCTCCTCCCTCTCTGCTCTCTTTGCTTCTGCCCCCTCTGTCCCTTCTTCTTCTGGGGGCCTGACTTCAGGACCCTCTGAAACCAGGCAGGGAGAGATGTCCTATGAAGAAGTTCCAGTTCTTTCTCCTCCAACAGTAGTAGCAGCAGCAGCAACAGCAGATGTACATATGGATATAGTAGTTACAAAAAGTGTAAATACAGATACAGAGCTATTAGATTTTATTGTGGTGGATCCTTCAAAATTTTATATTGAGCTCTCTGATGTTGAGATTGTAGAACCTTTGGCACCTACACCATTCTTTTACCTAGTCCCTTCTGTGGACTTAGCTGATTTATTAAGAGATTTTGATTCTCTTTATAATTCTATTCCTCTTCCTAAACAAGTTTTCTCCAAAGCCATTGTATGTTATTCTGCTTTAGTAAGTCCAGAAGTTATGGACCAAATAAGGGCAAGTTTGGCAGCCCCTGTGATCTCAAAAATACTAGTTATTGAAGAGCTGTGCAGTCCTCCTCCTCGCATGTGGGCTGAGTCCCCAATGCCAAACTTGGATGACATCATGTTTGTAGATATGGAAAAATAAGATGAAAATCAAATTATTGTTGAAAGTGTTGCTGAGCCAGAAGTTCCAGAATTTCAAGTGCTACCTAAGGCTGAGAAGCAAATCTCCAAGTAAGCATTGAAAGAGATTGATGACTTATATGATAATCCTCCTTGATCCTCTGATGACAACAATGATGATGATGATTACTCGGAAGACTCTGATGAACCAAAATCTAAGAAAAAGATACCCAAGAAGAGAAAAGTTATTCCTAAGACTGTTCCTAAGCCTAATCAAACTGTAAACACACCATCTTACATATTGAACAAGATTACTCCTTATCCTGGTATGCCTCAGTGGATGTGGCTATCTAAGAATGAACAAAAGGAAAGGAAGAAGAGGAGAAGATATAGGTCCCCTCCTATGCAATTCAAAAAGGATCCTCCTCCTCCTCCTCCATCTATAGGGGCCTATAAGAGTGTCTCTAATAGATTAACTCCAATCACTAAAATATATCAAAGATATTCCAAGCCAAGTTCTCAGAGCAGCAGGAATCAGCACCAGCAGAAGTCTATAAGAGGCAATCCACCTTCAACTACAGAGCAAAAGAGTTCTCCAATATCTCATGATGAACCAAAGAAGGACAACAGTCCAAAAAGGCCTGAATCTCACCAATTCCCTTTGTTGATCCTGAACAGGAGAACACTGCTAAAATGCCAGAATTTCAAGAGCTAATTGGACTATCTTTGATCAACAAAGCTAGAGCAGAAGGCAAGGATCCCTCTCAATATTCTACCATGTCTTCCTACAGGAAAGAAGAGTTAAAAAGATATGATAAAGCAAATCACTTTTTTAATGTTGATGCTTACATGAGTCTTCACCCAGAAGCTGTTGTCCCAAGAGCAACTTCTTGCAACATTATTGGAGCAGCTGATATGATATTGTCCAAGAGAGAAGCTGTCAATCCTAACAGGGAAATCATATTCAGACAACCTTCTGACAAAGACAATTCCAAGAAACCTAAATAACTTTTTAATTATTTTATTTTCTGAACTATTTATGTTAATTTGTCATAAAGAACTTGTTGTATATATCTGCAAGACTTTTCATTTTCTGCCAGATATTTGTTGTCTTGCTTTGTGATTATTTCTTATATTTTGTTTAGTGACCTCATCCAAATAGGGGGAGATTGTTGGATCCCTAGTTTGGATTTGGGCTAAGGTTCACTATTAGGATGTTTGACCAACCTTGTATAGCCAAGGTCAAGTTTGTCAGTCCTAGAGTTTAGGCTAGTCTTTAGAATCAAGCTTCTTGGACCAGCCTGCAGTGGACTTCAGGAGACTAAAGACTTAGAAGAATTACGAGTTTCAGATTATTAGTTCTAAGTTCTTTGAACTTAGGTCGACGATCTTCGATCTCATATCGACGAACTCAAAGTTCCTTCTCTGAGTTTCGCTCGACGATATTCGAGCTCAGGTCGACGAATTCTTCCCTCAAGACAGATTCTCTGATCGACGAACTTGGAGCTAAGAATTGACAAGATACTTCTAGAGTGATGTTCGCTGAGCTCAGGACGACGAATAGGATTTCTCAGCTCGGCTAACTTGGAACTCTGGTCGACAAAATCTTCCCAGAGGTCGACGAACTCTATTCCGAGTCAGAATGATAAGTTCTCCCTATCTCTGTCCCTAATTCATTCTATTATTTGGCAGTAATTCTCTGAGTAATTAATGCTCATATTCTCAAGAATATAGTTGTTCATGTCAGCATTAATTATTTATTTCATTAGAGTTAATTACTTGCTTATTTTTTGGGACAGTTAGGGAAACGCATTAAAGACTATATTCCAACCATTTCAATCTCCAAAATTTAATCAGCAATTAATGCTTATAATTAAAAATTCAAAAGCAGAATTAAATAGCAGGATATAAAAGAGATTTTTTAGACGGCTCTCAAGAAGAGACACAGACACACAGAACAATATACAGAACAACATCATCTCCTTCTTTGTGTAGAAAAACAAGCTGTTTTGCCCTTGATCTTACAGAAGACTGAAGAAGAACATCAAACATATATCAAGTGTCCTCTTCAACTTCTACTCCAGGAATCCTCAAAGATAACAATTCTTGATCTGTCTACAAGTTCCTGGATTTCAACAAGTCAAGGTTGAAGACCTACACCCTGATCAAAGCTCCATTCTTCCTGAACATTTCAACATCTTAGGGGGAGCTTTGACACTAGCAATCCACTGAAGTCTTCTATGTTGTTTAGAGAAAGAGAAGACAACATCACTTTCTTAACTCACTATAAAAAGTGTTTATTACCTCCCTTCAAAAGTTCTTGTGTTAGTTTTTGGGCACGTGATTAAAAGCCTTGAGATCTCCCTGCGAATAGAACTTGTGGTGACAGGGCACCTGAGCAAAAACCTGTGGTGGCAGTCACCTAATCAAAAAACTATTAGTGGATTCCTACCTGGGTGGTAGAAGAGTGGATGTACCCAAATTTGGGGAACCACTATAAATTCTTGTGTTGTTTGTGTGTTCATTTTTCCTTACTCTATTGTACTGTGGTTGTGTAGTTTAGCTTAGTTCCTCTTTAATTTTATATAACTACTACTATCACTAATTTTACTGATAGATTTTAAAAACAGCACAAATTTTAAATCACTCTATTGACCCCCCCTATAGAGTAAATAAGATCTATCCCCTAACTTTCCATTGGTATCAGAGGATTATCAATTGCCTAAGTTGTCTTTCACTAGCCCAATCCAGTTGTGCTAAGCCTAATTGGAGGGGCCCACTAGATTTAGAAGGCTAATATTTACCCAAAATTCCACTCAAATTCTGGAGGGGGTGACTAGGAGAGAGAAACCAAGTTTCCCTTTAATGGAGGAGAGAGAAAAAGAGGAAGAGAGGTCATTCATGGCCAAGGGAGGCCAAGGGCCTCCCCATTCAATCGTAGTTGCTGGATTCACCTCCTCTAAGACGTTAGGAGAAGTCCAGGGGTCTTTCCTGGCCATAAGAGTGGCTGGGTGAGGGGAATTTCTGGAGGCCGATTAATGGTCATTGAAGCTTTGACCCCTCCTCTCTCCCCATTTGATCCTTTTAAAAGCTCCCCAAGACCTAGAGAAATCGCTTCCACACTTCCCTTGAAGATTTAAAGCCCTATAGCACTGTAGTTGCAGAGCACCGAACACCTCCACCACCTTCAATGGTGACACGGTGATCGTCAAGGCTTCAACCACCCCAGAAGGTCGACTTCTCCCCCTCTCCCTCTATGCTAGCATCTTAGATCTACAAGGAGAGATATCGGGATCAATTGAGCCCAATCCAGTGATGAGATTTGAAGAATTTTCCATGAAAAATTTAGGTTGCGGGTTTGCCGGAAACGGCCTCTCCGGCGGCCATGTCGCCGCCCAACGATACCCACCACCTCAATGGAGGTGGTGGTGGCGGTGGCTGGCCAGGGAGGTGTCCGGGTGGCCGGGAAATCACTAGCAAAGTTAGCCTAATATGTGTCCATCAAGACCGTTTGCGCGATGGAGAAGATGAAGGGATGCCGTCAGTTTGGTGCTTTAAGATTCGTGCGCGATTTAATTCATTAATTTATATTAATTAGATTTATGTCACATTTTATGTAGTGGATGGTTTTTATTATTAAAAATACTTAAAACACTCTACACTAACATTGTCCCAGATTAAAGTTGTAGCCCTTGAGGTCTACTTTATTTTAAAATTTGTTTCAACTCATTTGGGTCAGTGAGCTGATCACAACACTCAAAATGGTGCAGTCTATATATAGGGTAAGCCAGACACTAAATTGAGTGCCCCCATCAATCCAGCAATCCAAATTACTTGAGATTTGAACTGGAGGTCAATCATACCTATACCTCTAAAATATCTAAAAATGGGAATTTTTGGAAAATATTTTTCTATAGTTTTTGTAAATATTTAATAATCCATGTATGGGTTAATTAGAGGGTCTAATGACCTCACAATTCCATAAAATTTTGGTGGATGACCCTTAGGGTAATTATAGGTCACTGATACAAATCTTAGCCTATTTGGGTTTGATTTGAGTAGGTAATGGTGTGACAAAAGTTTGGTCCCTAAGGGGCAAACTAGGGGAAATGGTGTTTGATGGGTTGTGTGGTCAAACCTCACCCAAAAGGGATGAATCCTTGGGCATTGACTTAATGTCATATAAAATACACTCATAAGAGATTTTGGGTGGTTTAGGGTTGGTATGCCCTAGAACCCTAGTGTGAACCCTAGGGTTCAGTTTTAAGCTCAATGATGGACATGGGACCATATGTCCTTGGAATATTTTGAAACTTGGTAGGAGAGTTCCTAGGGTGGAATTAAGCCCTAGTAAGTGATTTTAGGCCCTTAAGGAACTTACATCCCCCGTAAAATAGTTTAGGACCAATTTGGGAACTTTTACTCATGATTTTATTACCTAGTTATATGATCTTGTATGCCTATGAAATTTATGCAGTGATCGTAAAAAGTTGTGACTAATCTCTGGGAATTTTGTTATGAATTTTGGAGCATTATTTTCGGTACTTCATTCCCAAACCTAGTATCTACCCTATTTATTAAGGAATTTATAATGAACTAATTACTCACTAAAAAGTCATGAAATTTGGTTTGAGGACATCTTAATATTTCATCATGCTCTGTGAATTTTTATAAAAGTATTGGAAGCCTTTTTATATAGAATGCTTCACAAAGTGCTTTTTAGTAGAATATTTTAAATGATTTATTTGGGTAATTAACTTGCTTAGACAATTATGAGTTTTGGATAGTAGACTTTTCTAGTCACTCTTGACATCTTGTACTTTTTCTATAATTTTTGGATGATCAATTATATTATTTCCTATTTTGCCATATCATTATTGTTATTTAGTCAATAATTAGTTTGGAGGATAAAACCTTTTTGGAAAATTGTAAAATTCAGTAATTAAAGTTATTTTGATGATATACTCTTGTCCTAATTTTTTTAAGGCCATACCATGTCAAAATATTATACTTGGTGTTCAAAAGCACAGTTGGCCTGATTTTGAAAAAACTTTAATAAATGCCAAATAAATTAGGAAAAATATTATATTCTGGATTTATCTTTAAAATATCATGTTAGACCTCCAGTAATAATCTTATATCATTTGGATGAATATTTGGAGTGGGTCATCATTCATGCACGTCATGTAGCTCATTAGGTCTGCACATATAAAAGTGAGGATAAATACAACTCTAGAGGGGGGTGAATAGAGTAATCAAAAAATATTACAATCTACTCAACTCCCTTAGAGTAAATTTGCGGAATAAGTATATAGATATATGAAACCCTAGAGCCTAACACAAAGTGAGGTGCACAAGAGAAAGCTAACTGTAATTACAGTTTAAGCTTTAGTCCTAACACAGCAACTTGCAATCCTAATTAATTCTACTCACAGCCACAATGCAGTAATTAAAATAAGCAACACAGACAACACAAGAAGGTTTATAGTGGTTCCCTCTCAATAGGTACATCCACTCTTCTACCACCCTAGTAGGAATCCACTACAGGTTTTTGTTCAGGTGCCCTGCCACCAACTGATCTGATTCAGGTAGATCAAGTAAACCCTTTGAGCTTTTGATAAGGAGCTCAAAATCCAACACAGGTTTTTGCTCAGGTGCCCTGCCACCAAGGTTCACTTTTGAAGGGAGTAATAACCCTTTGTATAGGAGGTTGAGAGAGTTAGAATGTCTTCTCTATTGTTAAACAAAATTAGAGAAGCTAGTGGATTGCACTAAGCTATAGAAAGCTCTGAAGGAGTCAAAGCTCCTCTGGCTTAGAGAATATCCAGGAAGAAGCCTTGCTTTAGGGTGCAGGTTCTCTTCATAACTCTTGACAGAGAAGATCTGTTGTCTTGAAGTTCTTGAAGGAGCAGCTTGAAGAAAACTCTTGATGTTGAATGGATGTTCTTCTTAACCAGCTTTTCTTTCTTCTTCTTCTTCTACTTGAATATCTGAGTATGAATGTTCCTATAAGCAGGATGAACTCAGGATTGAAGAAGAGAGTTGTTCTACACTTGTTCTTGTTGTTGAATCTGTGTATCTGTATTACTGTATATATATCTCTGTATATTTGAACTTCTTTCAAAAGCTCTTTATATATCAGCCTTTGTAACAGCTTCTAACTTTCTCTTAATTTGAATCTTGTCTTCTTCTGAGATCTGCAATCTGGGCTACAAATAACACATAGTACAAATAGCCAGTAGAAGGACATTCTATAAAGAAATAAAGCTATCTTAGAAGCTTCTTATCCATTCTGCAAGTCCAAAAGATATTAGAGAAAGTCACATCAAAAACAAACTCTTTACGGCCAAAGAAAGACATCTGTGTCTAACGGCTATAAAAGACAGCAAGGTAGATAAAGCACACAAATTTGTCAACTAATAGGACAAAATACTTTGTCAGATAGAACTTGACTTATGCATATAGAATGAGGCAATGATTGCCTTGATATATTAGCATAAAATCAATGAAATAATCTTTAATAAAATAAGCCAGATATATAAGAAATAATTCACAGAAGAGAAAGAGTACAATATCTCTAAATGCAGACAAAAATATAGTCGAACGAATCACGACGATCGTAGAACTATCAAAGCAGATAGTCGACCTATTAGAACAGATAGTCGACCTACAAGAAATCTGTCGAGACAGAAAAAGTCGAGCAGGACTCGACGATCGACGATACTGAGACAACAGATCATCGAGCTTAATAGAGATGAACTAACTCAGAGATAGTCGATCTGCTGTCTGACGATAGTCGATCAACTTATAGACGATAGTCGATCAACTGATAGACGATAGTCGAGCGGCGTTCGACCATAGTCGAACTAAAAACACTTAACCAGATTTTCAATCTGGATAAGCAACAACTCTACACAACTGATAGGATCTAACCTAAATCTAACCTTTGACCATAGATAAATCTTGGGTCAAGAAACTAATTGAGAATACTTAACTCAAATCCAAACTAGGGTACCAACAATCTCCCCCTATTTGGGTCAAGTCTCTCAAAACAAAAAAATGTTATAAATAGATTTAAAAACAACAATAACCTATTAGGATCAAAGTGTATCATATCATATCAATAAGCAGCATTTAATATCAAACATAAAATATCACAATCAAGCAAAATAGACTGTCAATACAAATAAATTAAACATTATCAGAGTCTTGTTTAGAAGAGAAAGAAACAGGAAGGAAGGAAATTTTCCTTTTAGGATCAAGAGCATCCTTCTTTGAAATCTTCAAGTCCTGTTCTCCAATAATCTTAGATTCACCTTCTCTTGGCAAAACAGCCTCTAGATGCTTTTCTATATATATTGAGGCATCAAAAACTTCTGTTCTGACTTGATATCTGTCTAGTTCCTTTTCTCTGAACTTTGACATAGTTATTAAGCTTGTTATGTCTTTGCCTTCAGCTTTAGCTTTTCTAATTTGGGCTGATCCAACTAACTCAAGAAATCTGGCCATCCTGTACTCAGGGTTAAGCTCTTGGCTTTCATAAGCATTTCCATCAGCTGGATCTAGAGGCTTTATAGTCTTGAACTTTGTAGAAAGGTCTAATAGACCTGCAGTTGGTTCTATGTCTTCTTGAATAACAAGAGATGATGGTGGAGCAACCTCTACAAATTTCTTGCTTGACTTGTCAGAGTAAATTACTCTTTTTCCTTTTGAATCTACTTGCTTAATCTGAGCTGGCTTTTTGGAGGGAAGAATTTTGCTCTCCTTAGAAGGTGAAACTTTTCTTTTAGGTGAAGGAGGATAAGAAAATGTTGGTTTCTGGTAGGTCATCTCCTCACCTGCTCTTTAGGTCCAGCTACTTATCTTTGTTGGCCTGAATGAGTTCTGTCCTGGTAACCTGGGTTTCCTCTTCTCCGATATGCCTGAGAAGGTGTAAATCTGGCTGGAGGAGCTGAGGGATTATAAGATACATTCCCTGAAGCTCCTGCACTAGGAGGAGGAGGAGGACCTCTAGGAGTTCACTTGGGAGCTGGAGTATCATATCTTTTGCTCTTCTTCCTCTTCTTCTGCTGATTTCTAAACAATTCCATCCAATGTTGAAAATCCTTAGACTTGGGGTCAATCCCTTTCAATATGTAATAGGGGATGTCATTCTCTGGATTTGGAGGAGGAGGAGCTTGAGCTTTCCTTTTCCTTTGAGCAATTTTCCTTTTCTTGGTTCCTTCAGAATCCTCTGAATCTTCCTCATCATAAAACTGTGATGACTGAGGTTGGTCATATGAATCAATGATATCTTGAACAGCCTTTTCTTTAGCTTTTAAAGCAGCCTTTTCCTTTTCTTCTTCTATGGCATCCTGAGCCAATAGGAAATCCAGATCTAATCCTGGAGTATCATCCCATACAGTTGATTTCTCTTCTGAAACATCTACAACTGTCTTGAGGACCAGTTCTTCTACAGCAGGTTATGGAGCAGGTTCTTGAACATCTTGAGCTTGATCTGTAGTCAAAGGGACACAAAATTTTTCTAAATGGTATAGAAACATCCCTTCAAGGTATTCACAAGTTAACATGTCAGTCAACAGTTCAGTGAAATGAGTAATTGTATTACCTGCAGAATTTCCTAACTCTCATAAGTCATCTAGGTAGGAGGCAATGATTCCTTCTAGATACATGGCAATAATAGGAGTAGATGATTCTTCAAGACAAACTCTGAAAGCAAATTCAGCCTCAGTTATAACTTGAGCTTCTGGAGCAAAAGCTGAGTCTTGAATTTCAGCTGTAACTGGAACTGCAACTGCAACTGATGTTGTAATCTCTGAATCTGCACCTGTATGAATTTCATCTAATGGTGAATCTTCTGGAACTACAGCATAAAGAGTGACCAGTGGAAGTCCTGAGACATCTTCCTGGAACATCTCCCCCTGCCTGACTTTAGTGGGTACTGAACTCAGGCCCCAAAGAGAAGAGGGCTCAGCAGAATTTGAGAGGGTTGTAATGGAGGATGTAAGAGATGAATTGGAGGCAACAAGAGGGGCAATTGCTTCTTCAATCATTGATTTGATTGAAGGAGTAATAAGCTCCATGATACTTGCAATGAGAGCTGGTGTGAATTCAAAAGATGAAGATAGGGGAATCACAACAGATGGATGAACATCAGAGATGATGTTCTCCTGATGAGATGCAGATGCATGAACTGGTGATGGAGATGCAGATGTATGAAGATCAATATGATCTTGATGTGAAATTGGTGACTGAGGTGGAGTTGGAAGTGTCTCAGTAACCAACGGATCAATTCTAAGATATGAAATCCCAGCAAGGTGTGAAGGAGTTGGAGATGCTGGTAGTGATGCATGGAGAATTGCAGTGGATGTAGATGGTACTGTAATAGAAGTCGATGGCAATGCAGATGCAGATATAGATGGAATGGGGGAAATGAAAGAGCCTCCTTCAATTAGGTGGGGAGTGACTGGTACTGTCCTTGTGTTCTCAGATGGAACGGGAGCAGCCCCAGCAGGTGAAGGCTTCTTGATATTCCTTCTCCACTTGATGAACAGAGTGGGATCCATCTTCTTGCTTTCATTGATTAATGATGAGACTGTTCCCAACAGCTGAGGATACTTCTCTCTTAGAAATATCCCAATCACCCTACCAAGGGTTACCTCTTTCTTTGAATTCTTTTTCCTGATTAAATAAAAAACTATTCAAGCCCAATTTATTGCTTTCTTGTTAGCAATAGCACACATTAAGGCAAACTGTTGCCTAGTAATGTTATCGTGCGCAGAGTGCTTTCCCAACAACACTTTCCCTACTAGTTCTGCCAAGAACTTGATCTTCATTGGGAAGCTTACCTTTAGCAACTTGGAAGGAATGCCTTCAGCATGTCCTAGCTCTAATAGCATCCGGCTATACTCCTGAGTATCTTGATCATACTCTTCTTGACCATTGATCAAACCAAAAATCTCAGTTAAGACGGCAGGAGTCAAAATTACCTCCTCGCCGCCGATAGTTCCTGTCATCGATTCGTCGCTAGAAGACGATGTATAGACCCATTCTTTGATTTCTGGGATATTTATCTTAATCCTTTAGACATAAGCCTCTCCAGCCCTTGATCTTTGCATAACTGTAGCATTTCGAGAATATCGGCATCGCAGGCATTGAAAGAATCAAAATCGATGAAAAAACCGGCATCAAACTTCCTTACGGTCAGCAAGCTGGAACAATCGCCATGGATTCGGTTTGGGAAGACGAGAGAGACGAAAGCAGAAAGCGTGGGGCAGAGCTCAAGTCAAAACTTTCAAGCAGGAATTAGGAATATGAAATGACAAGCTCTGTCGACTACAAAAAGAAGCACGATTTATTAACCTAGGTCGACCATCGGTTTATACTTAAACAGCAATCATCGACCTATTTCAACAGATACTAGAAACGATGGTCGATCGATCGTTCGACGATCGTTTCCTGAAGTAAAGTAGTGGAGCTATCGATCGACTATTTCTGTCTTCACAAACAATCGAGCCATCATCAACCATCGGTCGACGATAGGCTCAACCTGTTCGACAAAGGTCGAACGATATTCGATGATATTCGAGCAGATTTCAACATAGGCAGAAATCACACTTGGTCTATTCCATTTATCATACCTAGTTGATTCAAAAAAAACAGATGCTTCTATTCATCTAAGGGCTTGGTGAAAATATCACCTCTCTGAAGGTCAGTGGATATGAACTCAAGACTGATTTTGTTCTTTTCCACACAATCTCTTAGAAAATGGTGTCTGATCTCAATGTGTTGGGTCCTAGAGCGATGCACATGATTTTGTGCTATGGAAATAGCACTGGTACTATCACACATGATTTTTGTGTTCTTGTGTGTGTACCCATAATCCAAAAGCTTGTTTTGAATCCACAGGATCTGTGAACAACAACTAGCAGCTGCTATATATTAAGCCTCTGCAGTTGAAGTTGAGACAGAAGCCTGTTTCTTGCAAAACCAAGAGACGAATCTCTCTCCCAGGAACTGACATGTCCCTGAGGTACTTTTCCTGTAAACTCTACAACCAGCATAGTCAGAATCAGAGTATCCAATTAACTCAAATTCTGATTCAGCTGGGTACTATAGTCCTAAATTTGGACATTCCTTTAGGTATCTCAAAATTCTCTTGAGAAGAATCAAATGAGATTCCTTGGGGTTGACCTGGAATCTAGCACATAAACATGTGGCAAACATTATATCAGGTCTACTTGCAGTTAAATACAATATTGAACCAACAATGGCCCTATAGTTTTTCTGATCAACTTGCTTACCCTTATCATCAGAATCTATAACTACATTTGTAGCCATGGGTGTATGCATTGCTGAAGCATCAGCCATCCCAAATTTCATTACCAATTCCTTGGCATATTTGGATTATGAGATGAAGATGCCATCAACATCTTGCTTTACTTGGAGACCAAGAAAGTAAGACAGCTCACCCATACTACTCATCTCAAACTTAGAGTGCACCAGGTCTGAGAACCTTTTGCATAGTTTGGGATCAGTGGAACCAAAGATAATGTCATCCACATAGACTTGAACTAACAGGATTGTGTCCTTGTGATGCCTAACAAACAGGGTTCTATCAACTACTCCCCTAACAAAGTTGTGCTCTAACAGGAAACTAGCTAGAGTCTCATACCAGGCTCTGGGTGCTTGCTTAAGTCCATAAAGAGCTTTTTGCAACTTATAAACAAATGAGGGTTGATTTGAAGAAACAAACCAAGGAGGTTGTTAAACAAACACCTCTTCTTTTAGCTCACCATTTAGGAATGCACTTTTAATATCCATTTGAAAAACCTTAAACTTCATATAGGCTAGAAAGATCCTTATTGCCTCTAACCTTGCAACAGGGGCAAAGGTTTGGTCATAGTCTATACCTTCCTCCTGTCTGTAGCCCTGAGCTACAAGCCTAGCTTTGTTCCTTATAATTGTTCCTTGGGCATCCAACTTGTTTCTAAACACTCACTTGGTGCCTATGATCAGTTGGCCTTTTGGTCTTGGAACCAAAGTCCATACTGTACATCTTTCAAATTGATTAAGCTCCTCTTGCATAGCAAGGATCCAGTGGAGATCTAGCTCAGCATCTTTTATGGTGAGGGGCTCAATTTATGAAAGAAAACAAGCATGCATCACATCCTATCTTAATTTATGTCTTGTTTGCATACCAGCTGATATGTCACCAATCACTTAAGATGTGGGATGATCTCTCAATGTGACAAGATCAGTAGGTGGGATGTGATCTTCAACAATAGTTTGGATTAATTCCTCTTGTGGAATAGGATTAACTGTTGGTGGTATAGATACTGCTTCCACAAAGTCTTCATCACTGTCTGAATCAGTTATATGAAGAGTTGATAGAGGGGGAATCTCTTGGGTGAGATCCTTGCATAACTCTGGTACCTGCAATGAGTTTGAGGAAGGAGAAGTTTCCTTCTCCTTGTAAAACATTTTTGACTCATCAAAGGAAACATGCACAGACTCTTCTATTTTTAAAGTTGATTTGTTAAACACCCTATAAGCTTTGCTTACTTGGGAATATCCAAGAAAAATTCCCATTGAAGCTTTTGCTTAAAACTTTCTAAGGTATTCTTTATTGTTATTGTGAATGTACACTACACAACCAAAGACTCTAAAATAGTTAATTTTAGGTTTATTTCCTTAAAGTAATTCATAAGGAGTTTTACTCTTAAGCTTATGTATTAGACATCTGTTCAAAACATAATTAGTTGTGCTAACAGCTTCTGCCAAACAAGAGATAGGCATGTTAGCATATGCAAACAATGTTCATGCAGCTTCATATAGGGTTCTATTTTTCCTTTCCACTACCCCATTTTATTGAGGAGTTCTAGGAGTAGAGAAGCTATGTTTGATACCTTCTTTCTCACAGAATTCTTGCATGAGAAGAGACTCAAACTCAGTACCATGATCACTTCTAATCAAGGCAACATGAGTAGAATACTCAGTCTGCACACATAGCAGAGAGTCTGTAAGAACTTTGAAGTTATCAGCCTTAGTTCTCAAAAAGAACACCCAAGTGAACCTAGAGAAATCATCTACAATCACTAAAGTGTAAAATTTCCCTCCTAGACTCTATACATTTATTGGGCAAAAAAGATCCAAGTGCAATAAATACATGATTCTAGGTGAATCACTTTTATTTACAGATTTGAAAGAATTTTTGGTTTGCTTGCCTAATTGACAAGCCCTGCATAGACCTTCCTTCTTGTAGGGGCAAGAAGGTAAGCCTCTAACAAGGTTGTATTTAGATAACCTAGATATATTCTTGAGGTTAACATGGCTAAGCCTTTTATTCCATAAGGTGTTATTATTGGTTACTTCATTAAACAGACAGATTTCAGATTGAGTTGAATTAAAATATACTAAGTGAATGTTACCCTGTCTAATGTCTACTAACACTACATTACTATTTAAAGGAATATTGCAAAGAGTGTAAGTGAATGATACCTGATAACCTGCATCACATAACTGGCTTACTGAGATTAAGTTGTGCTTCAGCCTAGTTACATATGCAACCCTTTTTAATGTCACTGCTCCAATGGTAAACCTACCATATCCTTCTGTTTGACCACAGCTGGAATCCCCAAAGATCACCTTTGGTCAAAGCTTAGCCTTGAAGCTTGACAGGTTGTTTTTGTTTCCTGTCATATGTTTGGAACAACCACTATCCAAATACCATTTGTCTTTAGTAATTGGATAGGTCTTCACCTGCAAAATAAACAGTTAGACATTGTGGACCCAGACAACCTTTGGTCCATTATTCTTCACATAATTAAAACTTGAAATGAAAGAATAAGCAGGGTGAGGTTTATATCCTAAGGGATAGGATCTCCTAGGTGGAATACTCCATGTAGTTGATGGGTCCATGAACCTAGTGTTTCTATTTTCCTTAGTGTTTCTAAGGTTCTGATTATTTTTTGAAAATCATGTTCAGATCATCGATCGACGTTCGATGATCGATGCCACGATTGTCGAGTATCGGTCGACCATTGGGCGTGCGATTGTCGAGCATAGTTCAACGATTTTTGTATTTCTTTAAATTTCTGTTTTCACTTCTCTCCCTTAGCCTTATTTAAAGCTTTGTTAACTTGAATTACTTGCTCAGTATTCTTTATTCCATCAGTTGAAATAAAGTTTACTGGAGTGGAAAGATGGTTTTTCAGAACCATGGGGGGTTCACTTGGTGAAGCTCCTAAGCCTAGCTTAATGTTACCTGTCCTAGTGTTTGACATGTTAGTAATCTCTAGCAGCTTAAGACTTCTACCATTAAGAGATTCTTCTAATCTTTTAGATTTGGCTAGTTCAGTTTTAAGAAATTTGATTTCTTCAGTAGATCAAGTGAGTTCAGCTTCTAGCCTAGCATTTTCACTAGATAGGGATTCTGATTCAGCTATCCTATTTCTAAGCTCCTTAATTTCCTTCTCTGAGCTAATTAAGTCTAAACAGGGAGATTTAAATTCAAATCTAAATTCAATAGAAGTAAAATCATAAGAAGACAATACCTGATCTTCAGTAGACATTTCTTCTTCATCAGAACTCTCTACAGCTGAATGATTGCTGCAGGCATCAATTGCCATTAGGCAAATTTATTTTGCCTTCTTCTCTTCCTCATCTTCACTAGATCTTGAGGAGAAAGATTCCTCATCAGTATCACTCCAGGTTTCAGCCACAAATCCTTTCTCCTTCTTCTTGTTTTTATAGGAGGAGGACTTGGAATGGTTCTTCTGATATTCTTTGTCTTTTCTCTTCTCCTTGTTCTTTTCCTCTGGACACTCAGGTAGAATGTGTCCAGGTTTCCTGCAGCCATAACATATAAGTTCTTTAGCTGGTGTTCTGTCATACCTTTGTTTGTCTTCATATCTGGAAGACTTCTTTCTGAAGTCCTTTCTGCCCATTTTGAGAAACCTTTTGGCAAAGAGTTCCATTAGCTCCTGATTTGATTGGCTTCCTTCAGATGCATCAGCAGCCTTTAGAGCAAGAGTTTGCTCTTTCCAGGTAGGAGTGGGAGTCTTGGCTTCAGCTTTAGCTTCCCTGGTCTTCAGTACTTGCTCAAATGATTTGAGCTTGCCAAGGAGAGCTTCAGTTGAGATCTCAGTTGTACTTCTGGACTCTTTGATGGGCCAGATCCTGAGATCCCATGTGCTGGGGAAGCACATCAATATTTTGTCATTGACTTCTGTCAATGTGATCTCTTTATCAAGGGTTCTCAGCTCATTGATGATGGACCTGAGCCTGGTGTACATTGCATCAACTGCTTCTGCTTCAGTCTTCTTGAAATTCTCATATTGGGATGTGAGGTTGGACCTTCTGTCCTTCCTCTCATCAGCTAAACCAGCTACAATGTGGTTCAGTGAGTCCCATACGGCTTTTGCTGAAGTGCAATCAACCACTTTCTGGAAAGTTTCATCAGACATGGTCTGAGCCAGAATGTTCATAGCTTTTGAATCAGCTATCTTTGCTTTCTTGTAAGCATCATTATAGTCAGGAGGTGGCACTACACTCAGATTTGTTGAAGTTGTAGCAGTAGTTGCAGTAGGTGGTGTTGGTGGTCCTGTCAAAATAGAAGAAAAGATATCTTCATCAATAGAGTTCATATACAGTCTGATTCTTGCCTTCTAGATGCTGAACTTAGCTAAGTTGCATACTGGAGGTCTGGTGCTAGAGTAATCCTTGTACTTGGCCATGAAGTGAATATATATAAACTTGGTATCTATCTAGATCTTGTGACTCAGGTGTTAGCCTGCACAGTCAGTCAACCTCCCTCTAATACCAATTGAAAGTGAGGATAGATACAACTCTAGAGGGGGGCTAATAGAGTAATCAAAAATATGACAATCTACTTAACTCCCTTAGAGTAAATTTGCGGAATAAGTATATAGATATATGAAACCCTGGAGCCTAACACAAAGTGAGGTGCACAAGAGAAAGCTAACTGTAATTACTGTTTAAGCTTTAGTCCTAACACAGCAACTAGCAATCCTAGTTAATTATACTCACAGCCACAGTGCAGTAATTAAAATAAGCAATACAGACAACACAAGAAGGTTTATAGTGGTTCCCTCTCAATAGGTACATCCACTCTTCTACCACCCTAGTAGGAATCCACTACAGGTTTTTGTTCAGGTGCCTTGCCACCAACTGATCGTATTTAGGTAGATCAAGTAAACCCTTTGAGCTTTTGATCAAGAGCTCAAATCCAACATAGGTTTTTGCTCAGGTGTCCTGCCACCAAGGTTCACTTTTGAAGGGAGTAATAACCCTTTGTACAGGAGGTTGAGAGAGTTAGAATGTCTTCTCTATTGTTAAACAAAATTAGAGAAGCTAGTGGATTGTACTGAGCTATAGAAAGCTCTGAAGGAGTCAAAGCTCCCCATGGCTTAGAGAATATCCAGGAAGAAGCCTTGCTTCAGGGTGTTAGTTCTCTTCAGAACTCTTGACAGAGAAGATCTGTTGTCTTGAAGTTCTTGAAGGAGCAGCTTGAAGAAGACTCTTGATGTGGAATGGATGTTCTTCTTCAACAGCTTTTCTTTCTTCTTCTTCTCTACTTGAAGCTCTGAGTATGAATGTTCCTGTAAGCAGGATGAACTCAGGATTGAAGAAGAGAGTTGTTCTACACTTGTTCTTGTTGTAGAATCTGTGTATCTGTATTACTGTATATGTATCTCTGTATATTTGAACTTCTTTCAAAAGCTCTTTATATATCAGCCTTTGTAGCGGCTTCTAACTTTCTCTTGATTTGAATCTTGTCTTCTTATGAGATCTGCAATCTGGGCTGCAAATAATGCATAGTACAAATAGCCTGCAAAAGGACATTATATAAAGAAATAAAGCTTTCTTAGAAGCTTCTTATCCATTCTGCAAGTCCAAAAGATATTAGAGAAAGTCACATAAAAAACAAACTCTTTACGGCTAAAGAAAGACATCTGTGTCTAACGACTATAAAGGGCAGCATGGCAGATAAAGCACACAGATTTGTCAATAATAGGACAAAAGACTTTGTCAGATAGAACTTGACTTATGCATAAAGAATGAGGCAAAGATTTCCTTGATATATAAGCATAAAATCAATGAAATAATCTTTAATAAAATAAGCCAGATATATAAGAAATAATTCACAGAAGATAAAGAGTACAATATCTCTAAATGAAGACAAAAAGATAGTCGAACGAATCACGACGATCGTCAAACTATCAAAGCAGATAGTCGACCTATCAGAATAGATAGTCGACCTATAAGAAATTTTTCGAGACAGAAAAAGTCGAGCAGGACTCGACGATCGATGATACTAAGACCACAGATCGTCGAGCTTAACAGAGATGAACCAACTCAGAGATAGTCGATCTGCTGTCTGACGATAGTCGATCAATTGATAGACGATAGTCGATCAACTGATAGACGATAGTCGAGCGGCGTTCGACCATAGTCGAACTAAAAACACTTAACCAGATTTTCAATCTGGATAAACAACAACTCTACACAACTGATAGGATCCTACCTAAATCTAACATTTGACCATAGATAAATCTTGGGTCAAGAAACTAATTGAGAAGACTTAACTCAAATCCAAACTAGGGTACTAACAACATAGTAAAGCTGTAGAAATAAGATAACAGGTAAGCATTGGCAGAGGAAGGTGATGTAGTTGGTGTATTTGGTATGGTTGGATAATAAAGAGTTCATAAGTAGGATTCAAGTTGAGATAGTCTGGTTAACTAGGATCCAAGGTTGTTCTAGGGATCGGCGATGGATCGTCTTTCCCTTGAAGAAAGTCTAAATACACTTAGGTTTAGTTAAAGTGTAAGATCAGGAGAGTTGGGACATAGATAGATACCAACAATAATAAGTATCTTGTGAAAGGGAGATTTGGGCTTCAGCCCATCGTAGGTCCTAGTTCCCTTAAGAGCGCTTTACAGGGAATGCCCTGGGCAGTCCAAGGTTAACCTTAAACTGTAAGACTAAAATGATTAAAGAGCAACTAGTAAATAACAGTACTTCACTTTCACTCACCCCGATGGCTCGGGAGACTTGCTAGTTGTGCGAATAGATAAGTAGAAACCGAAATTTGAATAACAGAAATTTTTATTATCCAAAAGATATAATTACAATGGTATGGCCTCCCTTTTATAGAATGGAGGAGATTGGAGAGATTACAAATAAGCAATGTGGGACTAAATTATTACAGGCTTAATAGAAACAAGTCGAACAGGCCGCGCGGTTAGACGAATAGGCTAACTACCCGGCAACCACCAAAAGGAAAGAACAAGCTGTCATAGGTGACCGCCAGACTGCCCGGTCTCCAAGTCGCCTAAGACAAACCGTCAGATCTCCCGGACACAAAACAGTAACAGTCCGGCAACCAATTTGCTAGAGACAAACCGCCAGACCACCCGATCTCTAATCTGCCATTGTTAGACCGCCAGACCGCCCGGTCTCCATACAGTAAAACTCCCCCTCAAGATGGAGCATATATATCGATCATGCCCAGCTTGTTGCAAATGTGAAGAAAGGAGGCGGACACCGGCTTGGTGAAAATATCAACCAACTCTTTATCGAAGGTGATGAACGGAGTACAAATTTGTTCCTTCAAAATCACTTCCCGAATAAAATGGCAGTCGACTTCAATGTGCTTTGTTCTCTCATGGAAGACTGGATTTTTGGAGATGTATATAGTGGTCTTGTTATCACAAAACATAGGTAGAGGATGGTTGTAGACCTCTCCTAAGTCAAGCATGAGAGCTCGTAACCACTTCAACTCACATGTGGTCGATGCCATACTTCGGTATTCTTCTTCAACACTGGACTTGGAGACTACAGACTAATTCTTGCCCTTCCAGCTCACAAGGTTTCCCCCCACAAAAGTGCAAAAGCCCAATGTTGACTTGCGGTCTCCTTTTTCATCAGCATAGCTCGAATCTGAGTATGCTTCAACCCTTAAATGACCATTCTTGTGAAAGAGTAGTCCTTTCCTAGACGCTGATTTAACATACTCCAATATCCTCAGGGCAAACTGTAAATTGCACTCCCTTGGAGCTTTCATGAGCTGGCTAACCTTGCCTACAACATAGGAGATGTCGGTTCTCGTCATCGTGAGATATATGAGTTTACCAACCAAATGTCTGTACCTCGTAACATTTGAAAGAGGAGGAGAGTCATCCGTCCAGGTTTTATGACGGAGACGACGGCCCCAAACATGTTGAAGGTGATGAAGGCACGCTCGCGGAAGATCCTTCTCTGTCTCCAACAAAAATACATGTGTCGCCATGGTGATCGTGTGGAGCGACGCTATAATCTCCGCCCTCAGCGCAAGATCGCTTAATATTATTTAATTGAATAATTTAAAAAATAATAAAGTTGAATTTATTGTGCTATTTGTTTTGAGCATTTTTATTATTTCATTATGATTTAAAAACATTAGAGTTTATTTTATTATTTGGGCTGAATGTAGCCTAACATGTTTGTAAGCCTATATAAGGCCTTGTATTGTTCACTATTATTAAGTTGAATGAAAAAAGATTGAGAACCCTAATTCCTCCTAAGAATCTTTCTTCCTCTCTTCTAAATTTCGGCCAACACAAGCCTAGCCTCCTCCTTCTTAGCCGCCAACCACACCGCACTAAACCCTCCTCCCTCTCTCTCTCGTCCATGCCCTCCCCTCCACTCCAAACCGCCACCTTTCCTCTCTCCAACCCCCTCTCTCTCCCTATCGGACAAGACATCCCCTCTCCAAGAAAACCGCCACCTTTTGCTACTTCCTTCCCCACTGAAGCCCCCTCTTCACCAACTAAACCGTCTCGGCCACCCAAACCCCAAAATCAACCAGCCCTTCAACCCCACAAAACCGATCATCCCTCTTCAAGCAGAAATCCGACCACCCGTCTCTCTTGGTGGTTAAACCAAGGTGTTTGCAACAAGTTTTCGTGGATCTCGGCCAAGGCGTGAAGCGATGAAGGAGGACGAATTTCCTCTCCATCAGGCGTAACTCTGGCGGAGCTGTTGAAGAGCGATCCAGTTAGATAATCGGAATAATCCATTATGATTTGGGTAACGAAAAATGTCTATCTTTGTGTGTTTCTCTTCCTAAATATTCTTGTGGTGAAATTCTTGGCGTTGAATTTAGAATCGTTAATTAATCGTTGTTTCTTCGATTGGTTTTGGGTTTATCTTGATTGAATTATTTTTCGAAAGGTTTGGCGAACCTCGTAACTTTTTGTTGGGAGAGATCTACCATTTTCTAAATCGTACTTTTTGTAGAACTCTTTTGGTGCAACCTTCGCTCAACCGGAACGGGTAGGTCCTTTTAGCCGAAAGGATATTGGCTTATCGCCTCTATTTGATCCTAATCGATTTGGCTACCCGTATGTTAGCATTAAAGTGATATAATGGCTTGGAGTGTGCGCTGCGTAAAATTTGTGCGAGGTAGAATTCAAATCGTAGAGAGACGATCGTGCTTATTTTGTAGATTTCCTGGTGTCAACGCATAGGCCTGCATCATTTTATCTTCTCCCAGTCTCCATGGGGCATCGAGCAGGTTTAGACCCAGTCAACCCTGCCTCTTATAGCAAATCAAGACCATACTTGCGTTGGGAGAGGTCTAAGGAATTGGCTTCCGAGAGATCTCAATCCCCAGAAAGTATTTTGGAGAGCCCATATCCTTTGTGACTAAGTGTTGACGAAGATGCTTCTTTGTCAAGGTTATCCCAGCCTGGTCATCTCCAGTGAGAATAATATCATCCACATAAACCGCAAGAACTACCAGACCCAGGAGGTTTTGCGAAAGAACAAAGAGTGATTCGCAGAACTTCTCGTAAAGCCCACGGCTACCATAATCCCGCTAAACTTGTCAAACCAAGCCCGAGAGCTTTACTTTAGGCCATAGATAGCCTTCTTTAGCCTGCATACCTGTGTCTCCCCTGAGCAACATACCCTAAAGTTCGTTCCATGTAGACATCCTCCTAAAGATCCCCATATAGAAAGGCATTCTTGACATCCAGTTGGGAAATGGGCAAATTTCCTATTGACAGCCACAGAGAGGAGGACCCTGATAATGCTGAGACGAGAAATTGGAGAGAAAGTGTCAAAATAGTCAACACCATAAGTCTGGGTAAAGCCTTTGGCAACAAGGCGGGCCTTATAACGATCTATATTGCCGTCTGGACTGAAATTCACCAAAAAGACCCAGTGACAGCCAACAACATCTATGTCGAAGGGAGGAGGAACAGGTCCACGTACCCCGTTTAGTGAGAGTAGCAATTTCTTCATCCATGGCAGCCTTCCACTGAGGAACAGTAAGGGCATCTTGGTAGGAATGGGGGGTGGCAGTGGAAGAGATAGCCAGTGCAAAAGCCCTGTGAGAATGGGTAAGACGATCATAGGAAACAACAGTAGCAAGTGATTGCTGGGTACATGCCTGAACCCCTCTACGAAGAGCAATGGGAAGATCCAGGTTAGCGGGTTCCTCAGTATCTAGAGCATCTGTGGTGGAGAGAGCTTGCCCGGGAGTAGAGATTGACGATAGTGGAGAAGAGGGACATAGCGGAGGAGAGGAACAAGAGAGACGATGGAGACGGTGGAGGTGGAAAAACATCGGTAGGGGCCGATGGTTGGAGGGAATAATATGAGAATCAGAAGCCTCAAGAAGAGAAGGAGTTGTCAGAGAAATAGGGAGCATTCTCGAAGAAGCTAACGTCGGCGGAGACGAACTGCTTGCGGAGAACGGGATCAAAACAACAATAGCCCTTCTGGGTGTTAGAGTACCCCCAGAAAGACACATATAGTGGAGTGAGGGGAGAGTTTGTCCCGAGTGTGGAGGGAGCGTGCATAAAGGTTGCACACCCAAAGATACGGAGAGGGAGAGGAAAAGGTTCCTTTCCTGGATAGAGAATGGAGAATGGGGTTTGACCATGGAGAACCGTGGAGGGAATGTGATTGATGAGATAGCAGGAAATGATAACCGCATAGCCCCAATAGGAGCGAGCGACCTGCATCTGCATCATCAGAGTGCGAGTGACATCAAGGAGGTGATGGTTTTTTCGTTCTGCCACTCCATTTTGTTGTGAGATATAGACACAACTAGTTTGATGGACAATCCCATGATGCATACAGGAAGAGAAAAAGCTTGACTAATATACTCTTTAGCGTTATCAAAGCAAAGACTTTAATTGAAACACCAAACTGATTTTTTAAATAAATGATAAAATGATGTCCATACATTGAAATTCAAAGCGATCTCGTAAGAGATACACCCAAGTAACATCTAGAAAAGTCATCAATAAA